>OX326970.1:22083638-23283638 GCA_946800305.1 Medicago arabica
TCCAACAAACCCTAAATTAAAAGCCTAGGACTATAAATAACACCCAGTACACACGCACAGGGGGCCGAAAAAAATTCATAGCAACCGAGAAAACACATGATCACAACAAACAATTCGAATTAAAACCTCAATCTAACAATTCACGAATTCGGCCGCCACAAGTCCACACCGTCACCAACAACAACAAATCGTCCAAACACATGCACACGAAACCAACACACAGCTGTCAAAGCTTTAAATCCGAAACCATTACCACAGAACAACGTCAACGGTGCCAAATCCAATTTGAAGAAAGGAAGGTATAAAAGTTCTTTCTTTTTGTAGATCTAGGTTGAGATTTGTTGTTCTCGTGATCTCTAGGTGTAAAAACGAAAGGAGAGAGAGAGAGAGAGCGAAAAAAATATAAAAGGGGACCTTTTAGGTCCGGCGCGGTGGCGCCGCCACCTTGGCCGGTCAACCACCGCGCCGGAAAATTCATACCCCACCGGCGGTTCGCATGAACTCGCCGGAAAACTCAACACAGCAGAGATGAAGAGAGAGAACAGAGTATTAGAGAGAGATGAGGGAGGAAGAGAGAGAAAAAGAGTTGGAAATGAGATGAAATTAGGGTTACAGCCTTTATATAGGCTTCCCTGTTCCTATGTGGGAAGGTCCACGATCCTCCCATACGCCCTCGCCTCTTGTGCGTTTGATCCAGATCAAGGGCCCCTGATGCCCTGATCCTTGATTTGATCTGGGCTATCTGATTTCGATCGGACGACCCTGATCTAATCTGGTAGCCCAGCCCTACCTCGCATCTTAAACCCCTCGATTTCAATCAGTTGGCCATTGTTGCTTCCCCTTCACAATCATAGCAGGACCGTGTGATCAAATCAACGGCCCTGATTAGCTACCTGTGGCCCAAACGTATCAGGGCCTGCTGTCAGCTCAATCTGCTCTTCTTTTCATTTCCACACACCCCCACCTTATGTTTGGACCCCATTCTTTTATTATTCTTTCATTTGTAGTCTTTCATGCATTTTTAGTTCTCTTTTGCGTTTTATTTTTATTCCTCATGCATTTTTATTTGTTTAAGTTTATTATGCTGCACGTTTAACATATTTATTTTATGGTATTTATTTTCCGCAGACCTTAGAATGTATTAATAGGTTTAATGTAATAGTTGTAGGTGCATGTGTGCGTGTGTGAGTGTATGCTTTATTTTCCCGATTCTAGTTTAGGTTAAAGGCCCTCGTGGTGGTCCAACGACACCACGTGGTACCTGCGCTTTTATTTTTATGCTCTGTTAGTTTAGTTTTTAGTTTTAACTATCATTCAAAAACAACAAAAACATGCCTATAACAAAACACAAAAAACATTTTTATAACAAACCTTGATTTTTAAATCAAGTGATCCTTTTATTTTACTTCTTTCATAAATCAAAACTGCAATCAATCCTAATTATATTTTTAGTCATTTTTCTTTAAACATAAAAAACACAAACATATTCATTTTGCCATTTGGCTTTTCATTTTAAAACATTTTTCAAAACTAATAAAAAACACCAAACAAATCAAACGCAATATCTACCCCGAACTACGAGGTTTTGATCCCTCACGGGTACGTAGGCAAAGGACACTTGTCCTCTCAAATCAATAAAAATGTAGATAATTAGGTTTTTCTTCTTAATCGTTTTAAATTTCTTTTTTCAAAGCAAGTAAGTTATAGCACATTAATTAGATAAAACCAAGAGGTTCTCGTAGAGTACTACGAACATAAAGGGTGCTGATACCTTCCCTTTATGTAACCAACCCCCGAACCCTGAATCTTTAAAATGTGGTATTTGAACTTTTTTTCCTCTTTTTTCCAAAAATTAAAAATTCAGTCGTGAAATAAAAGAGTGAGTCAAACGCTAATCAAATGGCATTGGTCTCCGAAAAATGACGCGACATCAATGAAAAGTTTGATCCTTTTATTTCTGTAAATTTTATACATCCTACCAAAAGTTTATGAAATTTCCAACATAGAAGAGCATGTACATTTGAATAATAAAATCACACTATAATGCTTTGAGTTAGTGGTATTCTCGTTTTTTTACACTTTTTTAAACATATACATGTCAAAAAGCAACATATATAGTTCTTGAAAAGAACAAAGACCTCATTCATATTAAATTATAATGTAGACAAAGACCACTTATTCATATTGAATTGTGGTATTGAACTATTTTTCTATAACATTAGATAAAAGTAACAGTATGAACAAGGTGGAGAAAAGTAACAGTCACATGAACAAGGTTGATATATGTTGATATATATATACTAACTTTTGGAACAAAGTTATCTAGTGTTGTGCAACGTGTGCTGTTTGGTTGCGGTTTTGAAGTTTACAGTGGGGTGGGCTGACAATATTGGTGTTTTGTTTCTTTAGTTTTGCTATTAGTCTTTTTTTTTTGTCGAAGGAATGTTGTTAGTCTTTTGTTCCATATTAGTAGAGGTTTTTTGCATCTCAGGTGGTGTTTTGTTAATCACATGCATCTGCTAGGTGTTTTTTCTTCTATTGCCAGTTTTGGCCTCTATGTAATATTGTTCCATATGCTGTTTCAAAAACAAACAAAAAACATAAATAGGGTTAAATGGATTAACTTATCTTATTAGCAATTAACCAAGTGGAAATAATTTTCTATATATATATTTATATATATATATATATATATATATATATATAAGTATGATAAGAAAATAGATAAAAAGAACACTTTGAATTGAATATGTTAAAGTTCATATACATAACACACATAAGATACAACATAAGTGCATTTGCGCTTCAAAAAAACATAGTTGCATAATGAACTTTATATACATAAAGATTAAAAAACACAACAAAGTTTCATAATTCTCATCACCGGAACATCCAGAATTCAACAAATATCCAAACATACAGTGAATCTAAACCCTAATTTAACATTTATATATATAAACATTTGAAATAAATATGATAATAAAATAAGAAAACGAACAATTTGAATTGAATACGTTAAAGTTCATAAACATAACATACAACATAGTTGCATTTGCTTAAAAAAACATATTTGTATAATGAACTTTATATATATAAATATTAAAAAATACAACATAGTTGCATAATTATCATCGTTGAAACATCCAGAATTCAACAAACATCCAAACATACAGTGAATCTAAACCCTAATCTAACATTAGAAATAAGTATGATAAGAAAATCGGAAAAAGAACACTTTGAATTGAATATGTTAAAATTCATATGCATAACACACATAACATACAACATAATTGCATTTGCTTCAAAAAAAACATAGTTGAATAATGAACTTTATATATATAAAGATTAAAAAATACAACAAAGTTTCATAATTCTCATCGTCGGAACATCCAGAATTCAACAAATATCCAAACATACAGTGAATCAAAACTCTAATTTAACATTTATACACACACACACACATTTGAGATAAGTATGATGATAAAATAAGAAAAAGAACAAAGTTCATAAATATAACATACATAATATACAACATAGTTGCATTTGCTTAAAAAAACATATTTGTACAATGAATTTTATATATATATATATATATATATATATATATATATATATATATGTATATATATATGGATTAAAAATACAACATAGTTGCATAATTCCCATCGCCGAAACATCCAAAATTCAACAAACATCGAAATATACAGTGAATCTAAACCCTAATTTAACATATATATATATATATATATATATATATATATATATATATATATATATAAAGATTAGAAATAAGTATGATAAAAAAATAGAAAAAAGAACACGTTGAATTGAATATGTTAAAGTTCATATGCATAACACGCATAACATTCAACATAATTGCATTTGCTTCAAAAAAACATAGTGGCATAATGGACTTTATATATATAAAGATTAACAAATACAACAAAGTTTCATAATTTTCATCGCCGAAACATCCAGAATTCAACAAATATCCAAACATACAGTGGATCTAATCCCTAATTTTACATTTATATATATATATATATATATATATATATAAACATTTGAAATAAGTATGATAATAAAATAAGAAAAAGAATAATTTGAATTGAGTACATTAAAGTTCATATGCATAACACGCATAACATACAACATAATTGCATTTGCTTCAAAAAATCATAGTGGCATAATGGACTTTATATATATAAAGATTAACAAATACAACAAAGTTTCATAATTTTCATCGCCGAAACATCCAGAATTCAACAAATATCCAAACATACAGTGGATCTAATCCCTAATTTTACATTTATATATATATATATATATATATAAACATTTGAAATAAGTATGATAATAAAATAAGAAAAAGAATAATTTGAATTGAGTACATTAAAGTTCATAAGCATAGCACACAAAACATAACTTTATAATTGCATTTGCTTAAAAAAAACATAGTTGCATAATGAACTTTATATATGTAAAGATTAAAAAATACAACATAATTACATAATTCTCATCGCAGGAACATCTAAAATTCAACAAACATCCAATCATACAGTGAATCTGGATGTTTTGATGTATGTTGAATTCTGGATGTTTCAGCGATGAGAATTAAAAAATGTTAGATTATGGTTTAGATTCATTGTAAGTTTGTTGAATTCTGGATGTTTCGGCGATGAGAATTATGCAACGCTTTATAATGGCTTTGACATTTCGTCTCTCTACCCAAAAAAATAATAATATGTGGAATCATTTTTGGAATATTCTTCCTTCATATCAAATTTTATGGCTATTTGCTTGTGAAGATAGAATTCATCAAATAAAAAATATTTGCCAGACTTTAATTAAGAACTAACACATCTTATCCTACTTGTCAATGTTGACTTAAAAAACACTCAAATAATACTTCAAATCTCTATTACAAAACCAAAAAAAAAAAAAATCAACACTTTTGGTCTTCTAGATAGTGAAAAATAGCGATTTTGGCATCTATAATTTTTTTACAAATATGGTCCATTATTTTTAGCCATTTAGCAAAAATATTTATTCCCTTTGATTTTGATGGAGTTAATGCATAGGTGATGACATAGTATCCTATGTTATTTTAGGCTATGTTTTATGTTATTTTCTTTGCATTTGAAGACAAATAACACTACAAAAAAATAAGCAAATTACGACACTTCATCTGCGACCCCTACCTTGCATTGCAACTGTCTTAAAGTGCATTTTTGCAGTGAACCATCGCAGAGTTTGTTTGTTAATTAATTAGAAAGCGCGTTTTATTTTCATTTCCCCGCTTGACCCAAAACTCCCAAATCTCCATCTCACTTTCAAATCCCCTCTTTCTCACTCGAGTCTCACTCTCAAATCTCCATCTTTCTACTGCAGAACTAACCCCCAAAACTCTCAAATCTCCATCTCACTCGTTGCTCACTCAGAATGAGAAAACTTAACATGAGATTCACAACAAAACCTAGCATGAATCTAACAAGCGGTGCTCACTCAGTCACTCAATCTCAAAATCTCAAAACCTAACCCCCAACAATCGGTTCTCAATCACTTGATTGAGTGCTCTGAATCACTCAAACGGAACTTAGCTCTCTCAATCGGAACTCAATCTCAGATCGGAACTCAAATGGTACTCAAAAGGTGTTCACTCACTCTTTGTTTTCCACCCAATCTTCCAGATAATTTTTGTTTTTGTTTTTTTTTGTTGATTTGAGTGATTAATGTTGTTAATACATTGATTATTTTTGTTTTTTGAGTGATTTTTCATGCTATTGAAAATGTAATGATCTTAATCTAGTGGTATATAATGATGATTTTGTGTTATTTGGTAAGAAAGCCATAAAAATTTGAGCCTGTGGCTTATATTTACTTCCACTTAAAAGGAAATTGGCTTATATTTTCATTAAGAAATTTGTTTTTCTTTAAAACAACAAAGATCTATTCTTGTTGAAATAGATTCAATTCAAATCTCAGAGACTTGAGTTTGAGTTTTACTACCTATGTGCGAAATGAACTATATAGATGAGTAATACTAATATGGAAGCATCTTTCTAAAGTTCTTTAAGTGTTCTTAATCATGGTGAGTAGCTAAATTTTCATATCAGCAAGGTTCATTTTCAAAATTAGAGATGTAGTTTGGACCATATATATTGTTTTTCAAATATTTCAATCTTAAAATTCTAAGACATAAAATGAATACAGTGTCATTAACAAGAAAAACAGTTTATCTTACCATCTCAATGTGTGTTTGCCTTTGCATCACAACACCAATACACGAAATTTGCAACACACGAAATTTGCAACATAAAAACATAAAGAAAAGAACATCATGTATGATATAAACATTATAGATGAATTAATCTACAATATGGTTCATTCATGGAACAATGATCATAAGGAAATGCTACCAACTCTTCTGAACAATTTTTGGACATTTCAAACATGAACTTTCCTTCATTGTACCTATTGTGAATTCAATCGATTTGTATTGTGTTAGTTATGAGTATCTTACTATATATGAGCATCTTACTATATATGTTTGTTTTTGAATCCGTAAATTTATTAAGCTCAGCTAGCGCAAAATGCACTTAGTTCGCTAGGAAGAAAAAGAGTACAAATAGGCACCATAAATTCACAGTTGTTTGTTGATTGTATGGATGAATCCTTAGCTTGTTCCTGAATTTGATTTAACACAAGGGAATTATATAAGGTTTACTAGTGATTAGTTTTGCTTCGTAATTTTATAAGTATAGATATCAGTCTCTAATACTAGTGATCAGTCTCTAATACTAAAGTCATTCATGTGTGTGGCTGTCAATTACTTAAGGGCCTAATATATGTATATTATAATGTCAATTCTGTGTGATTGTTGCTTCAGATTGACTTGCTTATCGATTGCTTAGAATGCAATAGAAAACTAGTGCCCTGATAATGTCAAATTTAGCTTATATTTTAAAGATTTTGTTTGACACGTTCCTAACCTAATAAATTTCCTATTATTAAGTGTTTTTGTTTTTTATTTCAATCTTCTCATTGTATTTATTTCAACGTGATTTTGTATACACATTGAATTTGAATACAACAAAATCAAATAATTTGAATATTTTAATATGCTGAGATATTTTTTTATGATAAGACGAGACAATTATTTTAGTGTTATTTGATGAAATTTTTGCTTGTTCCTTGTGTGGTTATATGGAAATTTATGTGAAAAAAATATCCATAAGTTGTAATGATGTACATTGAGCGATCAGTGGATGAATATTTTTGTTCTGGTATCATTAAAGCTCTGGTTTTCTGCTATCTGCATTGCACTACCTCATGAAACAATGATGTCCTATTTTTCAATGACTTTGAATCCATGAATCAGTATCTTAGTCTCTTAAACCAATCAAATATGAAGTAGACCTGTTTGGATACAGTTATGAGATGAAGAAGTATCAATATTTTTAGAGGATATGAATGTATAGTTATTTTTACTTATTTCTGCCTTAAAATGGTTGTGACATGTGAGTTGTGAGTATAGGGAAGACATAAATTATGTGTATGGAGATGATGAAGTTCATCTTCCAGTTTAAAGTCAACAACTACTTTGAATAACAACATAATTTATTCGTGAGCACTAGGTTAGGAGGCATGTCACATTCAGATGGCACTAGGCTAGGTTCGCAAGTGAGTGTGTGTGTGCGGATGCTATCTATATGTTTTGTCTTGTAGGGAGAAAACCAAATGAATGATCAACCATCTTTATAGTTGGAAACAGGGAATTATTTTTTAAGTTATTTTGTGAGTTTTTTGTTGCTGATTGCTGAGTGCAGTTGTTTACTGTAACGCCCCATTTTTATTATTTAGTTATTTTATCGAGTTTAGTGTTATTTTAAATATTTTATTGGAATATTTACTATGTGATGATTTTTTAATATTTTTTTAGTAGGTTGTTATAACATAAAAAGTAGATGAATCTAATTAGATTTGATTTAATGAGGCATAATGGTAGGTTGATAAATGGAGGAGTTTGTTAGGTTAAAAGATTAAGTGAGAAACAAACTCTTGGTGGTTATAAATAGAGGAGGAGATTAGAGAATTAGGGTTACAACAGTTTTTTGGAGAAAAAGATAGCGGAGACATAAGGAGAAAACTAGGGTTGAGAGGAAGCTTGTAGAGTTCAGAATTTCAATCAATCTAAGGTAAGGGTGAGACTATCATTCAATAATCTTGAGTCTATGATTCTGAAAAATTCATTTAACATGTTATAGGTTTAGTTTTTGAGAATTGGGGAATTAGGGTTAAGAGTGATAATTGATGATTTATGTTATGTTGTTGTCGATTTGTGGTTGGATTCATGATTATGAGTTGTCGTTGTTGATGATTATTGTTGTTAATGTCATATTATGAATTGGGTATGACTTATGTTGAGTTGTTGTTGATGATTGTGATGATTTTGAATGAATGTGAAGTTTGAATAATATAAGTTGCTTTTTCTGATTTTTATCTCTGTCCCGAAATTTGAAACGAAAACTGGTATTGATCGGTACAGAATTGGTCTTGGGTGTAAACACGAAAGTTGTAGGTATGGATTTAGTTTTCTAATTCCGTTGGTCTGACGTCAAAACGATTTATAGAATTTGAGTTACGGTCAAATTACTGTACATAGGTCACAGTGAATTTTTATGGACTTTCTGCACAACTTTTTCGAATTTGAAACGAAAACTGGTATTGATCGGCACAGAATTGGCCTTGGGTGTAAACATGAAAGTTTTAGATAATTTTGTTATCTTTCCAGTGGATTTGGGTTGACGTAAAAATAACTTTTAGTTTTTGAGCTATGATAAAAATACTCCAAGGAGGTCTTAGCGAAATTGTACGGAGACAACATTCTCTGTTTCATGTTTTTGCGTATTTTTCACACGTCTCTGTTTTAAATTGGTCTTTGGAAAAATGAAAGTTGTTGATAATTGTGATATCCTTCTAGTATCCTTGGTTTGACATGAAAATATGTTATGTATAATTTATTAGGTTTTTACAAAAACGCATGATGAATTGTTGATGTTTGAATACGATGTTATATGATGAATTGTTGATGTTTGAATATAATATTAATGATGATCTGTGAAGTTGTTATAAGATGATTTAATGTTGTTACTGATGATATATAGTCTCGTATATGTATTATGTGAATTATAAGTGATGTTTTGAGACGATGATTACATTTTGACATTGTTATATCTTGAGATTATTGATGTGCTGCCATGTTGCTGTTTACTATTGATTAAAGCTGCACGTGTCGGTCTAAGATGTGAGATGTTGATCCAAATTATTGGAGTCATATAAGACGTTCATGTTGTCTAAGTTGTAAGATGTTGAGTCCATGCATTCTCATTTAAAGACGAGGGCTCATGCCCTAGGAGCTTTTGCTCAATAGCGACGAGCTCATGCCCTAGGAGTATATTTATGCTCAAAAGCGACGAGGGCTTATGCCCTAGAATGGTACTACATGCATGAGTAAAATGATAGAGTTGCATAGTCGAGTTAATTTGCATTGTCGAGTCAAGTTGTTAAGTTGATTTATGAAGTTGATATTGATGTTGATTATGAAGTTGATTATGATGATGATAATGATGCTACATGACCATTGTTATGATATGTTGTTAAAAATAATTGATGAATTATATGCTTAACATTATTGTTTGTGAATCTCACCCCTTCTGCTTGGAAATGTTGTTTTTCGTATGAGTAACTTGCAGGTGATCGAGAATAAGTAGCTGTTGATTGTTGTTGTGAGTGGCTATCTCTCACCGTATCTTTAGGTGTTCTGATACGTAACGGGATGAAGAACTTTTGTGGCTATTTTCTATTCCTTACGTATTGCTTTGATTTTACATGACTATGATTTAGTTTTTGGATTATTACAAGATGTTTTGATGAGGCCTTCGTGCCAAGACTAATTATATTGTTGAATTAAAATCCGCTGCGAAGTTTTGAATATTTATGTTGATTAATTTATGAAGGATAAATTGTTATTTATTCCATTTATGATTTTTAAGAAGTGTAGCATTCCGTTTATGTGGAAAAAAAAAGAAAAAAAACTCTGATTATTTGTTATGAAATTTTATGTTGGGAAAACGAGGTGTTACATTTACTGCTGAATGCTGAGCGCAAATGTTTGTTGCTGATTGCTGAGTGCAGTTATTTAGTGTGTCAATATGTAAGACATCAAGTGCTCATTGCTGGCAACAACTCTGTTATGATGCAACTGTCTTGGGGATATGTTAGTGTTGTTAGCTGACATAGTGGTGAATGTATTTTGTTTTTGTTGGGCAGTTTGCACAGACAGTATTGCTTCTGTCTAAACTTTGGGCGAGTAATTGCTACTATTTGTATTCCTTTTCCCTCCAGACTCACCTAGAGCTAGAGTGGTTTATTAATAAAGTGTGTTAGCTGTTAAAAAAAAACAAGTGCTCATTTCACAGGGCTGGAAGTTTAAGTTTTATTGCATTCAGATTTCAAGAAAGTATTTGCAATCACTTCAATTATAAAGCTAAAGATTCAATAACACAAATCAGAAGGAGAAATAAATGAATTGAGGTGATATGTATAGTTATTTTGAGAAATGAATGTATATCTATTGTTTACTTTATTTGAGGCGTTAATGACACCAGATTCAAAGTCGTTGGTAATTGTATGTCAGACTATCTAATGACATTGCAAACATCTTTATCGTGGTTGATTTATTTGAGGTTGTTGATTATGAGTTATATGTCTGCTATTTTCCATTTTATTGGTGTTATTTATCAATATCTTAACTCTACTAACAAAATGCTTACAAATGATTAACAACAGGCCTGATCTGTTACGTGCATATTGTATCGCTTTGCCATCTGCTCTGTTTGTGCCTAAAACACAGAAATACAGCTAAAGAACAACATAAGATAGGTAGAAACAAAGCAATGCGGCGAAACAAAAGCCAAGGCTTTATCCAAACTAACATCTCAGACAAAAAACCTAAGACATCAAAGGCCCAAAGATGCTCCAAAACACCGCCACAATCCAAAAATACACAGCCTATCTTGAAACCACCTGCTGAATGCAGAAGACTGGCCACACAAAACACGAACTGCTTAGACACGCAGGCTAAGGCTAACACCTAAAATGAATCCACATCACAGGGTATAGCAGCAGAGAGAAAACAGATACAGAAAAACTCCTAAAGCCTGTACAGACATCATAATACAAAAGAAACAGCAGACAAGATAATGATCTCATATTGCTAGTAAGTTCTGCCTCCACGGATGCGATAAACACTGATTTTAAGAGAAAATAAAACCTTTTCACCTTGATCGAATAACTCGATGATAAGATTTTTGCTTCCTCCAATACTTTTCCTAATTACACCCATCTTGATTGAAATCATGGCATTACTGGCCTTCCAAATTGTAGATATATTTGCACAACAAATTAAGCCTAATTTATCCTTCACCTTCTTATTACCTAACACCATCCCTTTTAACTGTTTAGGGCGAATAAAATCACCATAAAAAAAGAAAGTTTGGATCCAACCCCATTTCAAAGTCACGTTCCATACCACAGCTAAAACCGGACTATTAAAGAAGAGAAGATAAATTTTTCAGGACTACGGCAACCACAAACACAAGTAGAGGCATTAACTCTTACCCCTCTCAATCAAAGACTATACTTAGTGGGGAGCCTATATTGCAAAAGCCTCCCAATTAACACCCATACATTATGAGGGATCAATGGATTCTAAACATTCTTAGCCCACTCCACAACATCTAACTTCACTTCGCTCAAGACTAGGTACGCTTCTTTAACAGAATAACACAGACTCCCCCCACTTCCAATCAACGCCTCCTTAACTATATTAAATAGGTTTAACATGTTTAACCATAGTTGATTCAACAAATTTTAATTTATCCGTAGTCAAATTCATTAAACTAATTAAACCATGAGTCGAAGATGCCACTAGTCTAATCTCCTTACAGATAATATACTTTGCATGATTAAACTTCTTGTGGATTACACTTTCAGGGGATTGTAAAGATCAGAAAACTGATATTAAGGGGCAATGTGTTGTGGGAGCGATTACAAATTACACCAACAAGCTCCTCGATTACGGCAGTGCCATAAAACCTAAATGTAAATACTCTTTTCCAAATTAATAAATTAAATTTTCCCCCATTATTTTGTTCTTTTATATATTTTTCTTCTTTATTACTAACAAACTCTGGCACGAATATTATTGTAACATCACTATATCATATAACCTTATCCAAGCCCTTTTTTCCTTTCACATTTTATGGGAGACATTCATCAGGTTTGCATCTATAGAAGCACCAAATCACACATAATATGTTTCCATATAACTTTGAAATTAATGTTGCTAATCATCATATATGCAGCCTCTGCATTGTGGCTTTGTCTCAGACAAAGGAGGCAATGAAATATCTGTTCATTGGTACACAAGAAAGCAAAATTTTCATCATGTATGTCAAACTTATTGCTACATCAAGTAAATAAAATGTAGCCTAAAAACATAGTATATAGAACATATATATTATATAGGATTTAATAGATATACACCTTCGGTATAAAAAATGTGTAAATTGTCAATCAATCATAATTGTTACATCATTAAAAAAGTTTGACATTATTCATAGCTACTTCTAAATGTGAGCTTAGAGAGACGGTGTAAACATTTTTCATAACTGTCAACAAACGACAATTTAATTCACAATTATCGTTTGTTGACATACGGTGTAAACATTTTTACAGTGTATCAAAATTATTTACTATTATGCTATTCACTATCTAATTGTTTACCTTATGAAGGTTTGGGATGTTAGCATAATTGAGACAGAAGTTGAAAGGTTCTATGACTCAGAGCTAGGTGAGTTCATCGATGCAATTCAACAGAATATTACGGTATGCCATTACAACGCATAACAATATTCATCATTGTTATCACCATTACAAGAAATTTTACTATCAAAGTTTCATATTTTTCTTCCATATTTTCTCCTGCAAACAGAAAGTATGGGCTAAAGAAGTGGAAGAATGGGAGAACTGCAATTCGGATAACATCGCATGCCCATCCATGTATGTTCCATTCACAGCTATTAGTAGGATAATTTAATATGGATTCTCTTAATTATTAGTTTTATAAAAATCTCTTAATAACGTTGATTATGCATAATTCTGAATACAAAAATTTGTAAGTAAAATCCTCTTTTTTAGATGTCAGCAGCTTCCATTTTAGACAAGTTTTAACTTAGAAGCGTTAAATATGTTTTCAGTTCTTGTAAAAATAATACTCTACTATCAATTTAGTGCTTATAATATTTTCATTCAAGTTTAATACTTCTCTATGTATCATAGTAATGATATATTAATTTATCTGTGGTATTTGGAATGCACAAGCTTAACTTTGCTCTAACTTTTCAGATATGCTTCGGAAAGCAGCGTAGACGCCTGTAAATGGGCATATAAAGATGCATCTGTAGGGTCAACACTCAAAGGTAAGCTTTAAGAAGTTCATAACTATGGTAGTTTAGACTAGTTCCTTCTACTCTTTTTTCTCAATTCTATCATGAAACTATGTTTTGCAGATGATTACTTCCTGTCACGTTTTCCCATCGTCAATTTGCGATTAGCTCAAGGAGGTGTTCGATTAGCTGCAATTCTTAATTGTATTTTTGACAATTATACGAAGTTGGCAATATCGATGTAATTTAGTTAAATAACAATAGTTTAAATGAGAGATTTAGAGGGATGTTGATTGTAAGACAAAAGGAAAATCATTTTTATTTTTTATTTATTTAAATTTATGATGCAATTGTCAATGAGATGTAGTAAGATGACCATAAGGGTCAAGAAGAGGCTACATGTGATCCTTCTAAGCATCTTGATGGAGAAGGGGACATGAACATTAAAATGTTTCCTTTGGAGATAAGCTTATAGGTGCAGAAGAACCTTTGTCCATAAGGAAAACATGTATATCTAGTAGGTAAAGGAAAATTTGGAACTTTAGAATCTTAATCACGATACTTGTTTGTCTTTGGAAAATATGTAAAGCACAACCGATTTCAAGTTGCAAGTTGCAACCTTCAATGTTTAAGATAGACCAACAACGATTTCATATATGCATATGGCGCGTATGGCTTCGAAGGGGTCATAGAAAGGAAGCTTTGGTATGTTATGCATGAGTGTCATTTATTGGATCCAGTATTAGATCAACCTGGAGATCTTGATGCAATGGATAACTTATAGACGTGCAAAGTGAAAAGAGATTATGTCCCTCTAAAAGACATAATCCCTTTCCATGTTTATCCTCCCCTGGTCATTTTAAAAGCTCTAGAAACCTTTCAACATTTGGGTATTGCAGTCTAGACCCAGTGTTGCTACGAGGCCACGTCGGAAGATATCTTACGATGGTGTATTTTTTTTATTCCTTTTACATACGGCAAGATATCTTCCGATGATGTATTTTGCCTAAAAACCTTGGTTACTGCTCTCCCCCTGCACAAACACTCCCGCCCTGCAGCCATGACCAAAATGCCTCTGCGCTAGTTAACTAACGCAAGTGTAAAACTATGTGTTAGTTAACTAGCGCAACGTTAGTTAACTCATGCAACATGTTGTCTTAAAACAAGGCAGAACACTCATTTCCTCATTTCTCATCTAAAATCTCAAAAAATCTCCAAACTCTCTCTCAAATCACCAAATCCAAAATTCCTTCAAGTTCAAATCAAACAACACTCCAATAACAAGTAAGTTTTCGTAATCAAACATCATTAACCTTTTATGTTTATATGTTAGATTTTTCTCTTAAATTAGAGATTTTTTAGATTTAGGGTTTGTTTAAATTTTTGTTTTTTTGTCAAGAAATCATATAATGTTTACATGAAAATGACATGTGTTTCTTAAATGTTTAGATGTTTGCATGTTTCTGTTGTAGGTTTTGAGTTTTAGAGAATTTTTTTAGATTTAGGGTTTGTTTAAATTTTAATTTTTCTTGCAAGAAATGATACAATGTTACATGCAAATGACTTATGTTACTTAATTATGGTAAGATGTCTGCATGTTAATCTTGTAGTTATGAGTTTTAGGGTTTATGTATAATTTGCACTCCAAGTGTTTGATGAAATGTTTGAATGAGTTTTTCATTGATTGTTATTAATTTCTTATTGTGTAGATTTGAAACAATGGCCGGGTGGATCGACGTTCGTGCATAATTCAACGGCGGATAACCTCATAGGTTGAAGGTTCGGTGCCTTGGTATAACGCTAAGAGGTCTCAAGGATCAGCTGGATGAATTCAACCAAGGAGTCAACCCCGGAGAGACAAGGAAGGTGGAATACGCTCCTTTGGGTGGAATTGACGAACGACGAAAAAGTGACGACCATGTTTTGGGAGCACATCATGTTCCAGTGGATCGATATGCGAGCAACGTTGGTGAGATCAACTGAAGATATCATCAAAAGTCTAACTCCGCCAGAAGATCGTGATTAGGTAGGGGTCGTGATTAGGTAGGGAATGCACCTTCCAACAACAATAATTATCTTACCCTGAAATGGAAATTCAAAGTGGCTAAACGCAAGGACTCCGGCATTCGCCCGACGTTCCCATTGTTCCTTTCAAAAGATTAAATTCTTGTTAGGCTTGTTTAGATGAAAGTATTGAAGTGTCAAAGATTGGACCTCATTTTTTTTAATACCACTGAGGTCTCTTCACTTAATTTAAAAGTTCAGTTCGATCCTTCAATTTAAATCTGGTCAGTTTGTTCCCTAATTTATGCAAGTTTTGATCGAATGTTTCGTTTAAAAATGACTTTGGTGGGAGATGTTATTGATGCGATTAAAAGTATATCTTGAAGTTGGTGTTTGGGTATAAAATTCGATTTCCTTTGCATTTTTTATGAATGTTTTACATTACTTTGGATTGAATCGTTAGATAGATCGGGGACATTTTGATTTCAGCCTAATCATCTGTTGGGAGCGGTGAGTATTTCCTGTACTTCATCATATTTTATAAGTTTAGTACTTCTTGTACCTATTTCCATTTAATTAATAAATTTTCTTTACTATTAAAAAATATATATTGATAATAACCATCATTTTACAGCCTCTTATACTAGTATATATATACTAAACATGTTTTTTACGGGCTAAACATGCTTTTATGTAATTATCTTTGTTGATTTTCCATCAATATAAACCGCAATAACTAAGGTCAATTGATTTATTTGGGATCACATAATATTTAAATTCACAACTTCAAATTGCGTCAACAAAAAAAAATTTACAACTTCAAACGGATAAATATAAATAACTTGTTTTATTACCTTAGCACAACAGCCGCTTAAATATAAATTTACAATATCATAAAAAGAATTCAAAGGTTCCTAAATCCTTTGATATCCATATTATTGTTTTTAATACACTATTACACTTCTATTTATTTTTTACTATTACATGGAGGACTTGAAATAGAGCTTACAGGAGCGAAAGGAAAGGCTGCATCCGAAGCATATGAAAATGCATCAGTATTATTATAAGCCAAAACATTACCATTGTATAAAAGGCAAGTATCTCCTTGAATTTTAAGAATTAAAGGGTCGATACTTAGTGCAGTTTGAAACCCTTTACAAGACAACAATATTTGGCTTTGTACACAATTGCAATTGTTGGTAATCGATACACTCCATTGAGGCTTACCTTGAATTGGTGGCCCAAATTTTGTTTGGGCAATTTGAAGGGTGTTCAACGGACAAATATAACATGATCCTGAAAAATATTTGGGTGAGAAAATAAATTATTAAAGAGACCATAGTTGAAACGATATGCATATAAGAAAACATATAGAAGATCATACCTTTGATGACAAGTGTAAGGAAGATTATTGAAATAAGATACTTGAATGTGGTTGCCATTGTTCTTTGTTGCTTACTCATATACCTTTGGTTCTCTTATTTATATATTAAGAAACTACCTGAGTTAAGACACAAGTCAAAGTATTTGAATTGACTTATTTATTTTTAATTTTTGGTTTCAGATATTTTGTCTTATTTATATATTGAAAAACTACCCTAGCTAGGTTTCATTTTACAATATACTATCATTAGTAATTATACTAATAGTATTTTCTATTAAAAATTCAATAAATTTGTTAAATATTTCTACAAAATATCCTTAGATTAAATATAAGAATTTCATATTTTCGGTCATTGACCTGTAAGAATGTTATATTTGAAAATATATATTATTTTTTATTTTTTAATTATTGATATGAAAATTAATAATAATTTCTTGAATTTATATTTTTTGGGTCAAAATTTGAGTTTATGAATTCAACTCTTCTAATATCAAGATTATTAATTATTACTTAAATTAGTAATTTTTGGGTCAAAATTAGAGGTTATGAATTCAACTCTTCTAATATCAAGATTATTAATTATTACTTAAATTAGTATTTTTTGGGTCAAAATTAGAGGTTATGAGTTCAACTGTTCTAACCGTTACTCAATACAAAATTTATATTCAAATATATTTTTGTAAGGATATTAAAATAAATACATATATTTCAAAATTTAATTTGATAAATATTGCAATAAAATATATTTCAAAATTCAACATTCACAAGTGTTTTAGAATGGGTCTCTATTAAGGACGGCTTTCTAAGGGATTTGGTTTAAATTATGTCTCGGTGCTATCGCCCAAGATATCGCAGGTAGGTCCATATTCATGTATAACTTTTCGGTCATATGCCATAAAAATAATCAACTATTTTTCCGCCGTGCATTGGAAATCAGTTGTTTCTACGTTATCTCGCGTCGTTAACCTTAGTCGGAGACATACGTTGGGAAAATGGTGGTGTTGTATATGAGGCATAAAATTATACAATCGATACGAGGAAACATATGAGGAATAATTATTGAAATTCAATCCTAGCACAATTCTATCTATATTTGTTTAGTTTACTCTGATTCAAACTACTCAAATATTTTTATAAACAACTTGTTCAGAAATACTGTCAATACAAATTTAAGTTAACTAAACGTGGTCTATGTAGGTACAATATTTTATTTTTGATAAAACTCCTTTATCAAATCGTCCAGAAAAAGGTACGCTTGTTAGGTTATTTTTATCGATAATAAATCATTATAACACCCCTCATAAAATGATTCCGAGATATCCTGGGAAGAGATCCTCTCCAGTGCAGTTTTTGTCCAGTGAAATCTCAACCTCATGTTTTCCTTAATCAGTGCAGTTCTAATCATTAAAAAGAAATTAATGGTATGGATGTGCTCCTCCAGTGAAAACTTCACAGGAGAGAATCCATGCCCGAGATATCCTTTTATAACAAGGACGTCATTGGCATCCTTCCCATGAGGACGATCCTATAGTGGTAAGCATACAATATTGAAGGGATAGGGTTTGCCAAATGAGTTCGTTCATGCTTGGAGCATGAGGATAGTATATGAAAAGGATGTGCAAATAATCATAGCAGAATTGTATCATAACATATCATAGTATAATAACATTCAAGGAAATAATATCACATTAAATCCATGTCGTTTGCAACGAAATAGTTCGAAAACGATACAATGATATGTATTAACTTTGACTCAAATCTTTTTTTTTTAAGAAGCCAAACTATAGTTCTAAAATTGACATTGAGGATAATTGAATTTGAAATCTTAAAAATTGCACACTCTAAAGTCTCAGGACAACATCATATGACCAATATAAGTGGATTCTAAGTAACACTTTTACTTCATGTGGTAATATTCTAACTCCAAACGACTAGGTTAGGAGTTTGGTACTATATCATATACACGAGATTTTTTTTATTTAACCCGATATACATATACACGAGATTTTTTTTATTTAAAAAAAACATGGTACTCATATATTTAGCTATAAAATATAAATAAAAATCAAGGTAATTAATCATTGGTTGCATGATAGAACTGAGCATTAAGATAAAATCAAGGTACCCATTAGTAACTAAACGACTTAAAAAATATCCAATAGCTTTTTTATTGGGATAATTAATGTATGCATTTTTTGAAAACAAGTAATATAATAGTTAAAAGATGAATCAATTGAGGGTATCCAAGTTCAAACTTTGACTTCTTTAAAAAAAAAAGTTTCAAACTTTGACTGTATTATTCTTTGGTCAACATATATATTTTTAATATCAAAATTTATTGTAACATATATATATATATACATATGTTAATGCACATATTTTTTTCATTTAATTATTTTATAAATACTTTTTTTCATTTAATTATTGAAGTGTCAAAGAATGGACCTCATTTTTTTTATACTTGAATACCGTCATTTAAACCAAGCTTAAGAAGAATTTAATCTTTTGAATGGAACAATGGAATTGTCGGGCGAATGCTGGAGTCCTGGAGTTTAGCCACTTTGAATTTGTCATTTCAAAGGTAAGATGATTATTGTAGCTTGAAGGTGCAACCCGAATGTATTATATAAGTCAGATTCCACCAGAATATCGTTATTATGTAGGAAACTGCACCTTCCAACTACAACAATTGTCTTCCTTTGAATGGGGTAATTCAAATTTGCCAAACGGCAGTTCCCAAGCATTCACCCAGAAGTTCTATTGTTTTATTCAAAAGATTAAATTCTTGTTAGTTTGGTTTAAATGACGGTATTGAAGTGTCAAAGAATGAACCTCATTCTGTTGACACTTGAATACCATCATTTAAACCAAGCTAACACGAATTTAATCTATTGAATGAAACAATAGAACTTCCGGATGAATGCTTGAGAGCTGTTGTTTGACAAGTTTGAATTTACCCCATTCAAAGGTAAGATAATTGTTGTAGTTGGAAGGTGCATTTCCGAACGTAATGTAATGTAATGATATGACATATTTAGGACCTTTATGTATTGTAATGTAAATGTAACTTTTATTCGAATTTATTCAATACGCAACTTTATTCGATTCCACGCTGAGTTTAATTAGACTTTTTATTCGGATTTATTCAATACGCGAGGTTATTCAAATTTATTCACACCATTATTTGTTCACTTTATTCTAAATTATTTATTTGCTATATTCTAATTTATTTATGCACTTAAAATAAATTCAAAATTAGAAATTAAATTATATTTTATTCTAATTCAATATTTATTTATTTATGCACTTCAAATAAATATTTATTCAAACATATAACAAAATTCATTAAATACAAAATTAGAAAATAAAAGCAACTATAAAAATAAAAGCAACATATCATTTTATTAATCAAATAAAAGCAACATCTCATTTTATTAAGCAACTACAAAATTCATTAAATATTTATTATTCGAATTCACTAAACAATATACTTATTTGGGGTAAAAAGTAACCAACCTTCATGGGGTAAAATAATGAGCAACCTTCTTTGGGAAAATACATCTTTAACCCTTGGGCTAAATCTAAATCTGGTTCTTTTTATACACCAAGAAGAATCTTTTTATACCCCAAGTAACAAAGTTAATTTTATCCCAAGTGTCGATCACTTTCTCAAGTCGGTTGCTCACTACTTTACCCCAAGAAGGCTGATCACTTTTCCCTCAAAGAGGCTATTGAAAGAAACAAAAAAGAAGAGAAATAGAGGGAGAGTGAGGAGTGAGAGAAAGTGAGATGATGTGAGGAAATATGGAAGTATGGAGGGATATTTATAGGTAGGGATGTTAGTATAAGTTATAAAAACATAAACGTGGTCAAAAAAACGTGCAGATTGAAGGTTGAAAACTGACCACCGTCCACATAAACATGTGTTCTTGAGTTCTGACCACCTGCCAACATGCGTGAGTTAAGTCGCGCACATACCAGTGGTGCGTGACTTAAGTCATGCATATGTTATAAGGTGTGTGAGTTAAGTCACGTAGCGTCACTTAACTCATGCAGATGTATTTTTAGAAATCATGCAGGACAGAGGTATTTTATGCAGGAGGGAGAGCGGTGTTCAAAAATCTTTATGGCTCGTCGATATTACCATACTGGCTCAAAGTCATGTTTTGCAAATGGGCCGCAGAAAGGAACTTTTCCCACTACTCATATGACTTCAAGTATAGTATAATTTCAAATAAAATATGTAATCTTAGAAATACACTTTCAGAATGCACGTGTTGTTTTAAATTAGAAATTGATGGTTTGGAAATTTCGTCCCGTAGGACAAGGAAGAACAGCACCAACAATAATATGGTTGGAAAAGCACATCTTTATTAATATGTTTCAGATTATTAACATATAAATCTTAATCATATGTGTGAAATCAATTTTGAAATATTCTTCCTTCTTCTCAATTTTTTTGGCTTGTGAAGATAGAATTCATAAATAAAATATAAAATATTTGCCACGTTTTAATTAAGAGCCAACGCATCTTATCCTATTTATCAATGTTGACTTAAAAAGCACTGAAATATTACTTCAAATCTCTATTGCAAACACTAAAGAAATAAGGTTTTTCCAGCACTTTTGGCCTTCAAGCTATCGAAAAATAGAGATTTTGTCCCCTTATAAAAAAATTATAAATATGGTCTTATTATTTTGATCAAGTCAATGTATAAATGATCACGAAGCATCATATGATGTTTTAAGCTATGATTTTAGTTATTTTCTTTGCATTTGAAAGTAAATAAGATGTCATTTAGAAGAGTTGTCAATGCTTTAAAGAATATTTTGTATTGTTTTCATTTGAGTAGTTGTAATTTCCTTTTATTCTTTTTTCTTTGCGCTAAATTAAGAGCATAATGACATTAAAGAGAATATATGATATCTTAACTACTCTCTAATTTGTCAAATGCTCATATATATTATTAAAAAAAGTGAAAAATACATACAAAAAAATTGGGGGACCTAAACCTAACCTAGGGAATCCACACAAAAGTGTAGTTTGACCCAAACAGGTAATACAAAAATATAAAACAACACAAGTGGATCTACTTCTATATAATCCTAAAACTAACCAGAGGTATGGTGAATGAACTGTTCGTCAACACGGAAGAATATCTAAGTATCACTTCTCTTCATATAATTCTCTCTATTTCAATCTAAATAAATGATTTTAACATAAATTTATATTTTTTCCTTCGTAATTTTGTCATTTGAGTGCGGTGTTGTGTTGCATGTCGTCTTGTGCGAAGTTGTTCGATTTTTCGTCTTGTTGTAGTGTTCATTTGATTCATATTGAAAGCTCGACTATTCAATCAGTCATTTAGGTGTCAAATTTACAGATCTAGAGACATGCGTATTCCGATCACTTTAATTTTATCATATAATTTAAGACATGAGTATTGCGGTCATTTTAATTTTATCATACTATTTGTAGGTATTTTTCCGTTGAATGTTACGAGTTTGTTTGCAGATTCATCTTTTACTTTTTAATCTACAATCGTAAATGGTCTATCGTATACCGGTACTTAAAAATATTTAAAACTACAGTGAAGATAAATTTCTTAACTCGATAGTTCTAATACCCCAATTTTTGACCAAAAATCTCATTTTCATTCTTTCTTCTTGTTTTTCAAAAAAAAAATTAAAAAAAAAAACCAACTGTTGACCAAAGTCAACCTTTGACCAAGGTCAACAATTGACCAAAAGTCAAATTTTTAAGAAAGGGTCAACAAACATTTTTTTTACACCAAATGCATTTTCATGAGTATTTTTCCCTTTAGTTACTTGTTTTACATGTTAAATTCAAATTTTTTATTTTTTGTGCATATTTTTATTTATTTTTATTCATATTTTATTTTGTTACTTTTTTCTCAAGAAAACTCAATTTTTTCACACCAAAAACTCAAACTTCAATTCATTTCATTTCTATTGCATTTTCAATCACAAAAATCACAATTTTACACCAATTATATTTTCAATATCACAATTTAAATCAAAATTTTAAAAAACACTAACTTTGATAAATTCACCTAAAATGCACATTTCATTCTCATTTGATTCCTTGACCACATTTTGAGCATCTAGAACCATCTTCATATATAACACCTCATCTCATGACAAAAATTCATCAAAAAGTCACAAAAAAAAAACTCATTTTTTGCAAAAATTTCAAACTACCCTTTCTTACTCTCCACTTAACCTAATTTTTTACTCTTGGTGACCAAGTTACTCCCTCTATAAGTACCCAGCAAACTCAGTGAAGAGGGGGCCGAAATTTTGAGTAGACAAAAATACCAACTTTGTCAAAAAATTCCAAAATCTTCAATCCACCATGAAACCTCACCATTCTTCAACCCAAAGTTTCTAAACACTTCCAACAAACCAAAAACGCTCAAAAACTCAAAAATCTCTTTTTCTAAAACAAACATTGTCTTTCAATCAAGTGACTCCCCATGTTTTTAATTAAATTTTAATCAATTTCAATCATATTTAGACTTTATTTTCTTTAACTTAAAATCAATCAAATCCACTTTACTTTTGTGCCACTTTGGCTTTTTACCTTCAAAATCTTTTCAAAAAAATTAAAATCAATCAAACAAATCACTCGACTTTTTATCCTGAACTACGTGATTTTGATCCCGCTCGGGTACGTAGGCAAAAAACTTTGTCTTTCCAAATCAACAAAAATACAAAAACATTTTCTTTCTTTCTTTACTACACTTAACTTTTTTTGCAAGCAAGTAATCAATTTAGCACAAAATAATTATAAAAAAAAAGAAGAAGAGGTTTCTATAGAGTACTATAGACGTTTAGGGTGCTAAAACCTTCCCTTAACGTAACCAATCCCCGAACCTTTAATCTCTTAAAATTAGGGTTTATTCAAACTTTTCCCCTTTTCCTTGGATAAAATAAAAGCTCGGTGATGAGTTAAAAATTACGAGTCAACACTAATCAATAGCTTGATATCGAAAAAGCACCGTGACAATAGTAAAGGTTAACTATCCTTCACATTTTTAAAATTGAGATTGTGACTTTACTGATTACAATTTGATTAAAACAATGGAAAATAAATACGTGAGTTAGATTGAATTGACATTAATAAAGTCTCTGTCTTACCTACCAGTAAAGATGAGGTGGGTCATGAGTTTTCGCCGGAAGAATATTGGCGATCATCCATAGAATTCGTATTTATTTTAAGGAGTGATGCATTTTAGTCCTCAAATTTGCGTTCACTAATCAATTTTATCTCTCAATTTTTCGAAATATCAATACATCCTTGAATTTTATAAATGTCAATCTATTTCGTCCATCCGTTAAGTCTCACCATTAACAATACTGACGTGGAGTTCCAAGTCAGCTTCCACGTGTACATGAACAAAATTAATCGATTTTTTTATATTTTTTTTAGACTTTTTTGAAAATGAAAGTCAACACAAATTGTTACATTGTCAAATCGATCCCTGAATTATTCATTAAAAATCAAGTTGGTTCCTGAATTATATCACTTACTGTCAAATCGATCATGGATTATTTATTTTATCTATCAATTTGATCGTTAAATAATAATAACAAATATGGTGATTCTGTCCATAAATAGACATTGAAGTGAAGTACATATTGTGTTCACTAAACACAAAATATGTAACCTCCAGCTAAAAGAAATGCAGAGGCAACACAAAATATGTTCGGAAGCATTAGGGTCTCTTTGGATTGGCTAAATTGAGTTTATCTACATAAATAAGCATTTGTGAGCCTAATGACATGTCTATAAACTATTTTCAACTTTTTCCATAAACGCTCATGATAATTTATGAAAACAATTTAACTTTATGTTATAGTTTGATACAGAATACCTAGTTTGAATAAATAACTTAATTTGCAGTTTGTAGCACAACCGCTTATTACGATAAGTGCTAATGGATTAACTATTTTCATAACAAAACATTAAAAAAAAAGTTAAATTGTTTTCCTATAAGCTATCATGAAGAACTTGTGAAAATAAGTTGTAAACGGCATATGAACTTGTTAGTTTTTTTCCTATGTAATTTTTTTCATAAGCTATCTTGAAGAACTTATGAAAATCATTTGAAAACAACATATGAACATGTCATAAGGTGTTTTCAAAAGTTCTCCCAAATAATCTCAAAGTGCTTATGCTAGTAGACAAGTTCAAATAATTCAATCCAGACAAGCCTATTTTATACATAATACCTTATACTATAAGCATTCAATTAAGTTGTTTATCCAAATATAAAGCCTTAGTAAAACACTTTTAGTAACAACTAAAAATAAAATCTTTCACCTGATGGTAAACAGTAAACAACACACAAGGTAGGAAAAATCTCTTCATTCATTCAAATTTCAAAGTACAAACATAAGGAAAAATCATTTACCAGAAAAGTATATTAAAAAACAACAATTTCATGTTATCTAAACAACCTATCAAATCTTCAACAACACACAAGGTAGAATGCATTTTCATACCAACTACTCAACAAAAATACATGAACAATCATGAAATTCAAAACAAGTGAAATCACGAAATAATTAAAAAAAAGCGTGAAATGTAGTGAAAATAAAGAACATATGCCTGATTTGATTACGGTAAGATTAAAATGGCGTAGCCAAATTTGAAGAGTTTGAGCAAGGTTTAACCAAAGTGAGATGTGATCAAATCAAATTCTTCACATATTTTAGCATTTATTTAATAGTATCAAGGATCAAATTGATAGATAAGATAAATAATTCAGGGATCAATTTGATAGTGAGTGACACAATTCAGGGACCAACTTGATTTTTAATGAATAATTCAGAGATTGAATTGACAGTATAACAATTTGTATTGACTTTCATTTAAAAAAAGAAAAAAAATAAATTTTGTCCCGATCAAATTCGTCCTTGTACCCGTGGAAGCTGACTTGGAACTCCACGTCAACACTATCAACGATTAGACTTGATGGAGGGACTAAATTGATTAACATTTATAAAATTTAAGGACGTATTTGCTATTTCGAAAAATTGAGAGATGAAATTGACTGATGCATGCAAATTTGAGGACGAAAATGCTTATTTACTTATTTTAAGTGTACAAGGGATCACTTCAAAAGATGGCCCACTTTAATATATATATATATATATATATATATATATATATATATATATATATATGCATACATTTGTAAAATACACTCATAAAATATATATGGTAGTTGGGAAGCTTCGTCCCATAGGATAAGGAAGAACACCACCAACAATGTCAAGCTATTTATATGTTTCAGATTATCAACACCTAAAAGCCTAATCATATGTCAAGTCATTTTAGGAAATTGGGAATATTCTACCTTCACTCGAATATTATTGGTACTTGCTTGTGAAGATAGAACTCATAAAGTATAAAATATCTACCACGCTTTAATCACGAATTATAGCATCCTATTATCTTACCTGTCAATGTTGACTTAACAAGCACTAAAATATTACTTCAAATCTCTATTTTGCACGTAACTAAAAAGAAATAAATAACACATCCATTTCACAACCAGGTTATATATCGTTTTGTTTTATTGAAAAGCATACCAATACCATCATTACATGTGTGACTTATTATAGAGTAATTAAAGTGCAATGAGTTGTTATAGAATTGCACTTGTAGCCATAATTTCATTCCTTCTTTTGCTTCAAAATACACAAGGGTGGGGAGATGATGGACATGCCATTGTTTGTAAGATTGCTCAGGTGCCTTCCTATCTTGCTAATATTTTTTTTTTTTTACTAATCTAGTAATGAAAAAAAATTAAAGATGGATTTCATTTATTTATTTTTGCATTTCTAAGTTTGATCGGTAATAATTACTTCCTCCGGTCTTGAATGTAAGAAATAAAAAAAAACCACACATATTAAGAAAGTGGATTGATTACATTTAAATCATTATAAAAAAATAACATGACTTTTGAATTCTACTAATGAAAAATCTTTGAAATGCGTTAAACATGATAATGTGAAACAAATTGGATAAAGTCAATGAGGTTAAAATTGGAATAGTGACATTTAATAGGACGACTTTTGTATACTTTTGCTTACAATTGAGACCAACAATTTTTTTTGTTTTGTTTCTTACATTCGAGACCGGAGGGAGTATATTATAATGTGTTCTGATTTTAGTTAAATTTTTTGCTTTAAAACAGGCTCGCCTAAGCAATACAGCTGCTAAGGCTGTGAAAAAATTGTTACCAAAATCTGCAAAGAATGACTTGGCAAGTCAGTGTTCATGGGCTGATCATGTGAGGTTTATCTATCAGTGGTCTTCTCCTTTACACTTTGCTGATACACCTGATTCTGTTTGCACTTACAAGGACAATAGTAAGTAACTTCCTTTCTCATTCTTTCTTCTATATATAATAATTCTATGTTTTAAGGTCATGTTGTCAAAATTCCGACTTAAATCTGGTCGATTTTCATCGGTATATTTCCACGTCACCCATTTTTGTATGATTATTTTTAAACTAATGTGTGATATCGAAAATTGGCGGCCTCTCATTGGAAGTGGAAGTAAAATTGTTTTACAGCGACCATGTAAACAATTAAACTACATATTTAAATCTTGACCAAAAGAATACCTTCACATAGTATTTGCATATAGTTTCTAAAAATTTGAAAAAACATTTTGCTATAGTACTGATCTGTTGTTTTTTAAACATTCAGGGGATTGTATAGATCATAAAACCGGAACAAAAGGGCGATGTGTCGTTGCAGCGATAAGCAATTACACTACCCAGCTCCTCGACTACGGCAGTGAAACTGAATCTAAATGTAAAACATCCTCTTTATTTTTTTTCAAATTAAATAACCTAAGTTGTATGCTCTTAATTTGTTTTTATATGTTTATAAAATTTGACCATTAATTTAAGTATAAGTTAACAAGCTTACATCCACTCGATTTTTTATACTCTACCATCGATCATTTATCAGATAACCTCACCCAAGCTCTTCTATTCCTTTCGCATTTTATGGGAGACATCCATCAGGTTTGCATTAACATAAGCAAAATCAAATATCATCCAAATAACATGCTTGAATGCTTCCATCTAAGTCAATGTGCAACTTGCTTAATATGCAGCCTCTACATTGTGGATTCGTCTCGGACAAAGGAGGCAATGAAATTACTGTTCGTTGGTACAAAAGAAAACAAAATCTTCACCATGTATGTCAAATTCATTGCTTCATCTATTATGAAATGTACATATGATATATATTTTTCTCTTCATTATTAAATTGTATTTTATATGAAGGTTTGGGATGTTAGCATAATTGAGACAGAAGTTGAAAGATTCTATGACTCAGAATTAAGCGAGTTCGTTGATGCAATTCAACAAAATATCACGGTACATGATTCGTCTTTACTTTGTAAAACCAGTACGGGAAATTATGATTTGTCTTTAGTATGTTATTTTTTGCTCAAGTGGCTTATTGGCAAGATTCACACGCGTGTGAAAAAGTGGGGAAGGGTTCGAACACTTACCCCTACAAATAATATCCCTGGTAGCTACCATCTGAGCTACACAACATGACTCATTTCTTTCTTTTTAATTCTTTTCTCAATAAACAGAGAGAATGGGCTGATCAAGTAGAAGATTGGGAGAGCTGCGGTTCTAAGGATACCCCATGCCCGATTACGTATGTTCTATCTGATATTGTGCTTACATGCTTCAGTACTTAACCGCTGTTTGAATTTCTTTCAAATTTTTTAAATGTCTTATTAAGTATTGAAAAAAAATATACATGTTGTAGAATAGTGGCTTTCCATTGCAAGCTTAAAAGTTAGAACTATAGAAAATATTTGGTTTATGTTACAGGTACTTAACTTGGGTCTATTTTTTCAGATATGCTACTGAAAGTAGCAAAGATGCTTGTAAATGGGCATATGAGGATGCATCTGAAGGTTCAGTACTTGATGGTAAGCTACAATAAAATTTAGAAGTAGAACTATGCTATTCGATGCTTTTTATACCTTATTTAATTATATCATGAAAATATTCTTCGCAGATGATTACTTCCTGTCACGTTTTCCTATCGTCAATTTACGATTAGCTCAAGGAGGAGTTCGATTGGCTGCAACTCTGAATCGTATTTTTGACACACAGTTGGCAATGCCGATGTGATTTAGTGAAATAATTAATAATAAGGCAAAATTTACTAGACTCTCTTGAAGTCTGTTAAAATGCCACTACAGATCCTCTAGTTTTTCAAAGACAATAATCTACTCTAATTTTATTATTGTTTCCCTACCGTTCTAAACAAAATGGGGGGGGGGGGGGGGGGGGGGGGGGGGGTGGGGGCTTAATCTCCCTCGGTCGACAATTATGTTGATGCTTTGAAGTTTGCCTCTACTTTGTAGTTTGTAACTTTGCTATTGCTAATTCTGTGTTTGAGTTACAATATTTTCCTGCGACATCTACAACATGACAGCAAGTAATATATTGTTTTGTCTAGTATTCTTGCCATGTCGCCACATACTTGTTCTAAATAGAATGGTCATGGTAGATTACAAATTTGTATAAATTACTGAACTCTAAAGAGAGAGTGATCAGTTTATCATGATATGGAAAAAATATGTACAAATTATCGAAGACGTTTTGACATATAAAAGATATGTACTTGATTCAAATGTCGTTAAGCAATGAGCATTTCAAACTTACAAAGATGTTTTGGTTGAAGCAAAAATTGAAACATTAAGAATAGAAGAGCCTATACGAGCCAGCCTGCGGTCTTGACTATATTGGCAACTAGAATTCAGGATCAAAACTGCGTCAAATTTTCAGATCACTATTGAATCCACTAGAACTGCAGTTTTGCAGTCAGGAGACCTATGGATGTCATCTGTTGATCAGAACTGCATTCATCCAACCTTAAATTTTTGGTATGCCACTCAATCTCCGCCAATGCAACACAAAATGCACAGCTAGACGAACAAGGGACGTGACACTCATTTAGCCTTTTCCGGGGTACAGATCCTCGAGACAAGGTTTTGTACCGCTTTGGTGGCACTCTCACATTACAAATTACACCTTTCCAATTTCAAGCAATTTGAAGTTTATCCACGTCCCCCAAATTCTCCCCAACAATTCGTAGCCTGTTTTTACTTCCACTTCTATCCTCTTTCCAAACAATTGTATCAATGCCATCTTGATATAACAAAGGTACAAGTGCCACATTAGAAGGGAACAAAGAGTGGATTTTGGCAAAATCCAACTTCTTTGACTCTAAACAATTAAATCACTCACTAGCAATTATGAATATGGGGTGAAGGCACACAACTTCCCTCATGCACATGTAACTATGGGTCCTTCATAACTCTAACAGAGCGAACCATATACAACCATTAGCAAGAATGTAACAAGCGAACCATATACTACGCCAAAAATATATAGTATTATGGCCAAGATTAGAACCATATACACGAGGAGTTTGCAAAATACCTCGCTTTGAGAATTCTTGCAACTAGACTATTCGGCTTGCACATAGTATTAAAAGCTTTCAAGTCTCTAAATCCCATCCCACCTTTAGACTTCAAGCAAGTTAACCTATCCCAAGACATCCATTTAACTCCTTTGTTCCGGCTACCTCGTCACCACCAAAAGCGGTTTAACATCTCATCTATGTCATTAACAATGGACGATGGAATATAACCGTGCATTTGCATTTTTTATTTTTTTCTTGGCGGAACCTACCTCATGTGTCTTTTTTTTTAAAGGACAAAATGAAATATATTAATCGAAACATAGAATTCTACTAAGCACAATAAGTGCTAGAATAAAACTCAGAAAGTTCAAACTGTTATATGAAAAAATGGAAAAGCAACAATATAAACAACAAAGCTAGCAATCTTGGTGACTATGTCGACAATAGATTGCATAGATTCTTCCTTGTGCCGAAAGATGAGGGAATTTCTTTCCTTCCAAATAACCCAAACACACAACCAAATAAAACGTAATGATGTATGCACACCTTTTGAAAAATGTCCTAAATGACCGTATTGGATTAGGTGGTCAGATAAGCACATCGGGTTAACATTGATATTTGATATCCAACCATTGCGACGCAAACAACCAAATTCTAACAAAGAAATCACAGTCCGAAAAAAGATGATCTACATTTTCAATGCTACCATTACCACTCACACAAAATTGAGCATTGGCTTGGAAAATACCTCTTCTAAACAAGTTATCCATAGTAGGAATTCGATTACGAAGCAACCGCCAATTGAACAAAGAGTTACTTTCAACAGAACAACATTGTTCTAAATAATGTTTTTAACATCATAATGACTACTATACTCCACAGATGACAACAAATTTTAAACTACACTAATTGTGTAACCTTTAGTCGGCTCCAGATGCCATGACCACTTGTCCTTTACTACCTCCTGCAATTTAACAAAACACGTCATTCCCTACCATTGTTGTCAAAATCACGACGTAAGTCCCAAAATCTAGGTTAGAGGATTTTGAAAGATTTTGTCTATTTTCTGATACTGGTCAATTTTTTATTCGGATTGTCAAATGACCCGATTTGTATCCATAACTCGTTGTATAAATATAAAAAAGACCTAGTTTTTTTCATTCATTCAGTTAACATAAAGAATATTTGGTTAAAGTATTTTGGCTAGGTTGTTTAACATTATTATGGCTACTAAAAAATATTTGACATCCAAGCTTTGAGTCAATTATGTATATGTATTTTGTGGATTTTGAACTTTAAGTTATCTATGACTATGGAATTTATAACATATATTTAGAGTTATTTTTATTTTGGTATAATCATTGATTTTGATTGCGATTTTACGATTTACAATTTTGCAATCCTATATCGACTCTACAAAAGTCCTTAAGTAAAATCCTTCGATTTTGATTGCGATTTTACGAGTCCCGATTTTGCTATTCCCTTTTGACCTGAAGTAAAGTTCCGATTTTGACAACAACCTTACTCCCTACATGCTCTCCCTCCTGGTCGTGTTCTTTAATTTTGTGTGTACGCAGTAATCTCCCTGTAATGTTCTTGTTGCAATTTATAAAATATTAAAAGATATAGTAATGGATATAACTAAGTTTTATTAAATGAAAAAAAATCTCAATTGAATTTTTATAGCACATTTACTATTTTAGAGATGAAAAATAAATAAAATATTTACAAATAAAAATATTAAGTAAACAGCGTTCATAAATAGAATTATAAAAAATAAAATAAACAAACTTATAATTTTATGCCATTATATATTTATCATTTTTTTCAAGAACAAATTTTACCAAACACTTTTTTTTTGTTTTTGTAAATAGACGAAATGGCAAAGTCATTATAAACTCACACACATAAGGGGGGTACCGGGGTTCGAACCCGCTAATGGTATCCTAATAAACTAATTTTACAACTAAATACTTCAAACTATAACCCATCAATGCCATATGCTATTTTTCAGTAATAAGCTAATCATATTTTTACCAATTAGACTCTTACTAAAGATGTCAAAATCAATGCTCCTCTGTCCTAAATTATATGATGTTTTGGTCATTTCATACAAATAAAAAAAATTAAGAAATATAATTAATGTTGCATGAGAAGGAGAAATTAGAAGTAATTTACAAAATTATCCTTTATTAATAATATAGAAAAGATAAATTAAAAAATTAAAATAAGTGAGAGTAATAAATAGTTGAGAATGTAGTATGAAAAATAACATTTAATATTTCTTTAGTATAGTAAAACGACTTATGCGTTTGATTTGTAAAAAAATGAAGCACTGGCCATGACAAAAATATATGTCTAGCGTTTTAATAAACTAATTTTTCAACTAAATACTTTCTATATCAACCATCAACGCTATATATGCTATTTTTTTAGTTATAATGGAATCATATTTTTACCAATTAGACTTTTACCAATTAAATATGTCAAAATTAATATTCTCTCTGTTGCAAATTATATGACTTTTTTTTGTCTTTAAGTAGCCTAATGGCTAGAATTCACCTTATAAAGTAAATAAATGGGGTATCCGAGATTCGAGCTCCGACCTCTACATATAAAAATAAAATGCATCGTCTCTGCCATATAAACTATGCTCACAGGGACGAAATATAATTAATGTTGTATGAGAAGGAGAACTATAAATAATTTTACAAAATTATTTTTCATTAATAATATAGAAAAGATAAATTAAAGAATTGAAATAAATAAGAGCAATAAATAGTTGCAATTATAGTATGAAAAAACATGTAATGTTCCATTGATATTATAAAACAACTTTAATTTTCGACAAATTGTTTCTATAAAACCGACTTAAAATTTGAGAGGAATTAAATCACAAGAGGAAAGTGTACATGCTCTAAACAATATGGCAAAAGCGTACATTTTCTTGGAAATTCAAAAACCCTAGTAAATTATTTGTAACCAAAGAAAAAACCTAGTTACTGCTTAAAAAACCGTGCGTCTCTCCATATATATTTCTCGGCCACTTCACAAAAACACTAACACCAACACAATACTGCTTCACAGTTCACACTCTATCAACACCAAACCCTATTCTTCTTCTTCTTGCCGCTAAATTCATTCATTATCCAAATGGGTTTACGACGTTTTCAAGAAGAAGAAGAGACCGAGCCTTTGTTTCCAAACTCCAGTAGACCCAAACCCTTTCACGAATTTACCTTACCAAAGTGGGGAACTCATATATGCACCAAGGCCGCCGTTATTGATACTGCCGGTACTTCAGCCAACTGCGGCGGTGACCGCTGTTCTTCTAGGTCTAACTCCTACGAATCAACTGGCGCCAAAGGAATCGCGGTTGCGAGAGAGAAGCTCATGCATGAACTGAAAACTGATTTGAAAACCGCCACTGATAGAATGAATTACGCCTTTTTGAGTGAAGAAGGCGAAGAAGATAGAGAGACTCTTAAGTTGTGGAGTATGAGAATGAGGCAAACAAAAGAAATCAAAGCTCTAATTACCTCCTCCGGTGATGCAAAGCTTAACTTCACTTCTCCATCGAGAATTGAAATTGACGCTGCTGATGGTTTTGTCGATCCTGTTGCGTCAAGGTTGAGAAGAAGAGATATTACTAGTAACAAGGCTGAAAAACCAAAATTTGCTCTTCAGCTTTTGAGCAAGGAAATCCACGAAGATTTCATGGCATTGTTGGGTCGTGGGCCTCGAAAAAGGTCCACTAAGAGACCCAGAATTGTTCAGAAAGAGTTAAACGTTAGTTGCATGTTTTCCTTTTAATCAATAATTAATCTCTTAATCTATTATTGCTTTTGTTTGAATTGATCATTGGTAATAAATCCCTAATTTATTTTTACTGTTTTGCAGAATATTTTTCCTGGATTGTGGCTAAGGGATGTTAATGCTGAAATGTACAAGGTCCGAGAAACAAATCAGAATGGGAGATCTGCAAAGAGGAAAGGGAAAGGGAAATGCTTTGATGATGAAGAATCATCATATTAGGTTTTTGTTTTGATTCTCAATCTTCGAGATGGTGCTAATATTAGATTTTTTGATAGATATAATCTGGTTGTTTCATTCTTTTGTTTACAAGAATAGGATACTCCTTCATTACTTAATATGGTGCTTGTGAAAAGCCTAGGGCATTTGCTTTTTACTTTGTCTTCCAAAATCTTGTTAAATAGTATTGTTTTCTTTTAATCTTATGCTATTAGAATTGTGTTTCTGGTAATAAAAACTTTCTTTTCACGAGTTTCACCTCTATCATGCTGTAATAAAAACCCAATGTATGTGTAACCTATTTTATCAACAAAGGTTCATGTGTAGCTTATACCCATTTGTGGCAAGGATTATTGATTATTGATTGCTATACCTACTAGTCGTGCCTTTGAGAATTTTAGCGGTGCAAATTATAATTAATATGCATATGTTATATATGATATTGTTTTTTGTTGTTGTTGAGATAAATGTTTACTATGGTCGATAATTGAGTAAATACCAATAAGTTTTGAAATATTCCTTAATCCTAATACCAGCACAAAAGATACAAAATTCAAGCTATTATGCCAAATGCTGTAATATGTTCCCTAAAAAATTGTTGATATGTGTGTACCAAAAAAAAAAAGGGTGCTGTGTAATATGTACTATGCACTACTTTTTTTTTAAGTGTTGTTTCATTACGGATTTAATGTTCTTGTTTAACTATCCTTTTGATATTTTAAGGTCATGAATTATAACTTATATCATTTTTCAATTACTCTTGTGAAATAAAACTAATTAATGATATCTATTTGAAAAATTAAAGTTTATTATTTTTAAACATTTTTTTTTATAAAACAAAGTTTATTTTTTTGTTATCTTGAACACTTAAATCTATATCACGGTGTGAATCTAATTTGATTGAAACTATTGTTAACGCCTTAACTTTGATTAAAGAAGTTTGACAAAAATTTAATTTTTCTTAACTTTTGATTAATGTGGTGAAGTTAGAATAATTTTTATTTTGCTTTACAATTATTAAAAAGTATGTGTACAATTCAATATTTAGATTATTAATGATTTGTTATGGGAGATATAAAGTGTTTAAAAAAAGTAAGAATTTGTTGAACAAAAAGAAAGTAACTAACAATTGTTTGTTATAAGATAAAAATAACACATTAAATTTATTGGAATGAGAAAATGTATGCAAAAAAAAATACGAATTTATTGATGGATTAAAATGAGGGTATAATAGAAAGAAAAGATGCAAAAATAACCTTCATTAATTTATTTTTTTGGTTTTTTGAACAAGCCAAAATAAAATTTTATAACCATAAACATAGCAATCTCATAAGAACAAGGTGTGCTTTAGAGCCTACAAAAATATACAAAATGTATCGGTGACATACGATACAGACAAACAACATTAGCCTATGCCCAAACAAGCTAAAGGGCTCGACCACCACTGCTGGGTACCAAAAACAAAAGTAGTTTTTTTTAGCTTTCATCCAACCTAAAGATAACATCTTAACCTTCTCTAACAATCAGAGAATGTGAATAGCAACATTATTAAACAGACGATTATTACGCTCATTCCACACAATACATGCATAAAGAAGCTATATAAGTTGCATAAAAGAACGTCTAGCTTTACCACCAGCTGTCATATGAGTAAACTGCACTAAATATTCAGAAATATTATGAGAATCCACCCCGAAAAAACCAATCCAATCACGCACAAGCTGCCAAATTGAACCAAAGGTATTACACGATATAAAGAGATGTTCGGCCGTTTCAGGAAGACCGCAACCAGAAACACACAAGGACATGTCTGAAGAAAGAACCCCTTTGGCCTCCAAATTTGATTTCATTGGTAAGAGATCACAAAGGAGCCTCCATGCAAAAACTGAGACTTTGAGGGGAACCTGTTTATGCCAAACCAACTTCATTGCTAAATACATTGTAGGAGCTTCCTGAGTTGTTAGTAAATCATATGCACCATGAACTGTATAGCCACCTGACGGATCTGAAAGCCACACCCATCTATCTGCAACATTATGCACCACGAATTCTAAAAGCCACAAGCTGCCTTGGGAACCATGTTGAGATTGAGTTCTGCTTATCATCCCCAAACCGATGGGCAGACAAAGAGATGGGCAGAATGAGTTTACTTACAACAACAATTTTCATTCTAGTATCGGGATGGCACCGTTCGAAGCTTTGTATGGTCGGAGGTGTAGAACGCCATTGTGTTGGTATGAGTCAGGTGAAAGTGCTTTGTTAGGATCAGAGGTTGTGCAAGAGACGACGAAAAAGGTTAACATGATTCAAGAGAAGATGAGAGCATCTCAGAGTAGGCAGAAGAGTTATCATGATAAGAGGAGGAAGGATATTGAGTTTCAAGTTGGAGATCATGTGTTCTTAAGAGTGAATCATGTAACCGGTGTTGGACGTGCTTTGAAGTGTCGGAAGTCGACGCCGCATTTTGTTGGACCATTTGAGATTGTTGAGAAGGTTGGGGCTGTAGCGTATCGGATTATGTTACCGCCGTTGTTGTTAAATCTTCATGATGTGTTTCATGTGTCTCAGTTGCGGAAGTATGTGTATGATGCGTCTCACGTGATTCAAGTGGATGATTTGGAAGTAAGGGATAATTTGACCCTTGAGACTTGGCCAATTAGGATTGATTTTCGAGACGAAACTTAACCGAACTTTGGGATTTTGTCGGATTTGGCCGATGAAACCTACATGTATACACTACTGCATTCATATGTGATTTATGTGTATACATAGTTGAGGCAATCGAGCTTGTTTACTTTGTTTTGGATAATTTATGGGAAGATGCTAATTTTCATAAACTTAACCGAACCATGCCAAACTAATATCTTATGGTTGGATAACTCTTAGGAGTCTTTGAAATCATGTTAGTGAGGTTTAATGTGAATGAAGTTAAGAATTGGGTGTTTATTTTTATTGATGTCAAGATGTGGCTAAATGTATGTCTGTCTTTGTGTGAAAGGTGAATTTGAAACTATATTGTTATTTGAAGTGTTATATGATGATAACGGTGTTGATTCTTTCGATGATGATAAATAAACGATTTGATGATGACTTGTTGAATGTATGGATGTGAGTATTTGATAACACAATTATTAGTGTATAACATAATTGGTGGTGATTATTATGTTAATGTCTATGTTGGTGAGTTGTGCATTGTATGTGCACTAAGATTTAATTTTAGAATTGAGAGATTTACGATACAAATCTTATTATACAATCAAATATTAATAGACCTTGAACACACAAAACAATATACAATCTCAAACTAAACCTATTTCAACAAAATTACTATGCTAACAAATCAAATTACAATGCAAGTGTAATATAATTTGAATAATTGATTAGACTTTGCAATCAATTGATCTAAGAGAATAATGTGAAACCTAACTCAATGAATTAGGTTGATTTTCAATGAAAAGCTAATTAGATCAATACTAGCAATTAACCTATCAATTATTCAATTTAAGCACAAGCAATATCAAAAGTAAAAAGGATAGGGAAAGAGAGAAAACACCGGTGTTTATAGTAGTTCATCCTTTTTCGTCCTCGCTAAGGGCTACGTCTACTCTACTTGATGAAGTACACCTTCACCAAGGTCATCCACTATGAAACAAAAGTTGATTAAAATGTTTACAAGAGTGCTTCAAATTAAAACCCTAATTCTTCAACCCTTATGTAAAACACTCCCCCAAACTTCAAGTACCCCTTGAATTTAGCGCTTCTTGAATCTTCGGATCCTAGAGTTACCTGTGCACTCCTTCGAACTCTTCACTCGAGTCTTCAATGCTACGTCCGGTAAACGAACCCGCTTCAACTTCAAGAACGGTTAGAAATACCCTCAAGTCCTTTGGAGGTGTAATGAGATTATTCACTTCCTTTGAAGTTTTGATTAAGCCCAATCAATCTTCTTGAGAGAACCAACTTACAATCCCTGTAACACCCCGTTCTCCCAATGTCGTAATATTAAATAAAAAAATAATATCAGAGTAAATCAAACAACGGAGTGTCACACTGCTTTTCAAAATTTCATAAATAGGAATAAGCTATTTATTTTAAAACAACATAAATTCTCATAAACTGCAGCGGAATAAATCTTCAAAATTATAATTCAACTCAAATTCAACGTCAACATAATTCTGGCACAAAGGCCTCAACAGTTATAAAATATTATTTTCAACAATAATAAAACTCCAACAACATAGTATTTTCATAGATATGATACATAAGAGAATAAAGGAAAACATTCGCGACGATCCTCATCCTAATATGTATCAGAGCCCTAGACACTTGAGCCATACCTACTAATCTTCAGAACCTGCAGGTTACCCATTCGAAGGGCAACAATTTCAAGCAAAAGGGGTGAGATACACATCCAATAATAATAATAATATATAATTCATCAAATTAATGAAAACAACAACAATCAGCAACAAGCATCATCAAATGCATATGTATATATATAATACATCAGCAACATTATCATCAACAACATTTAACAACCACAACGTAGCGCCATTATCAGCAATGAACACCAACTACTAGACCAACAACAACAAATACGACAATGCAACTCCAACGACAACTAATGCATCATGCATGTGGTACCAACTACGCGCGTTGAATGCTAAGCATTCCAGGGCATAAGCCCCCAACAGGTGAATGATAAACATTCCAGGGCATAAGCCCCCAACAGTTATGAGAATGCAAATGGACTCAATTTGTGTTTATCAACATACAACTCAACAACATCTACGACAACAACATATGTGCCTAATCATTTATGACACACTCCACAACTTAATCAAAATCTGACACAACAACTCTTACAACAGAATTCATCAACATAACACATATACATTAATCAACTACATTCATATCAAACCAAAACATTCTTCAAAAACAAAGCAAGTGTGATCAATAAGACATAATTCAAATACTCATAAAACACTTCAACTAAATCCCTAATACCTAAGTTTGAAGTTGGGAAACCAACCATAAGTTTTGGACTAACTCAGAATTAGTTATGCTAAGTTTTTTTAAAATTTTCTGAATACCCACTTGGACTATTTTCATCATAACTCAAAATCTAAAAATCTTTTACACGTCAGACCAAGGCCATTAGAAATCTAACTCAATTATCTACAACTTTCATGTTTACACCTAAGACTAATTCAGTACCGATCAATACCAGTTTTCATTTCAAATTCGGAGAAAGTTGTGATGAAATTCATAAAAATTCACTGTGACCTACGTGCAGTAATTTGACCATAACTCGAGTTCTATAAATCTTTTTGAAGTAAAACCAACGGCATTAGAAAGGTAACATCCATACCTACAACTTTAGTGTTTACATTGAAAGCTAATTCAAAACAGAAACGGGTGAAAAGTGAGTGTTTTTCCAGTTTTGGCTTTCAGAAAATCGGTGGCCGAATTCGCTTACCGGAAAGAACAGTTTTCACTCCAAAAACCCAATTTTTGATCCCTTAATCACCCAAAATGATTTACAATGATGTTTACAGGTCAAATAGGCAATATAGAAATCAAAACAACATAGGAACATGCATCAAACAACACAATTCATCTCATTTTATCAATTAACATAAACTTTCTAACCCTAACTCAAAAACACAACAATTCATCAAATTTCAGAATTATATACTATGATTATTGAAGGAAATCCCACCCTTACCTTAATTCAGCAAAATGAATTGAAAATCTATAGCGATTGATCCCTTCCTAGCCCTTCTCCTAGCCTCTTGGTCTTTCTTCTCTTTCTCTCAAAAACTCACTTTTTTTTCCTATTGTACGTGAAATGTTTTTGTCTGACTCTTTCTTACTAACTCCCAAAACATAACCCCTCTTTTCTTTCTCTTAACTCCCACTTATTCCACATAATTATAATTAATCCCCTTAATTCTAAATAAATATTATTACTACTCATTTCTATTTCTCATGTTTTATTTAAATAATAAAACAACTATATAATAAAATAACACATACTATATATCACACATAAATCATATATTTCACATAAAATCATATATATCAAATAAGTCATGCAAAATCATATAAACAATATTCAAACATCATTTAAAAATAATAGAATCAAAACGGGGCGTTACAATCCATACTAGCACCCTAGAGAATCTATACACTCAAAGACAAAGTGATTCTAAGAAAAAGTGTTTAATCTTGAAGAATGTATGAGCAATGAGTTTTTTAGATCTAGAGAGAATAGTTGCAAATGATTCAATAGTTTTGGAGTTGAGAGGAGAAAACAATATATAGGAGCAAAGAGAAAGACTAAATTTTCACCCAAAATGAAATGTCTGAATCGATTCGTCAAATGATTGAATCGAATCAAACCATGCAAATGAAGATATGTGTCAAGTGAAAAGTGAGACGACTCAAAAGACCCAGAAGATGTTTGATTCGATTCAAACTGAGTTTGAATCGATTCAAACAATGTCAGAGAGATTGATGAATCGTTTCAAGCAACCAATGATACGATTCATGTATGAATCAATTCACTACATAGGCGATATGATTCATACAAAGTCAGAGGGTGGCCTTTTCTTTCAAGAAGTAACTGAATCGATTCACCCTTTGTTTGATACGATTCATCAGTAGTCAGAAACCAATTTTAGCTATACTGGGAAACATGGAATGCAATTTTAAAGAAACATGTAAGACACTCAAGAGTTCTAGACTAACTAGGGTGCTTTGTATCTAGAGGCTAGTAAATATAAAATCTAATCAATGTCTAGATTATATGGATTGGTGTATACGTGCATTAGTGAACTTGTTGAATCTATGAATATGTGGTGAATTTATATATTTGTATACTTGTGGAATAATATTGTTGTTGAGTTTCTTAAATCAATTGATTTTATTTGTCCCATTTATTTTCATTGATTATGTTTTATTGTTACCTATGAATTAACCCTCAGTGGTCGTTCGGTTGACCGCCTTGCTTATCTGTATGGATGGGTAGACGGTGTGAATGAATAGATTTGCTTGCTTTGGTGAGTTGGCTTGAGGATAGCTCGGAGCTACCTCGGTTATTGCTTTCAGAGTCTAGTGTGTTGGCTCTGATTAGGACGTTTTTATGTTTTGAGTCTTTTAACTATTTGTTATCTTTATGATCTAGTTGTTGAGATGAGAATTTATATTCATGATGTATTATAATATTGAGACATGGCTACTTGGAGATTTATTTATGTGGGATGGCTGTTGAGATATTTTATTTAGGTGTTGAAGATATGAAGTTTTATTCCGCTGCGATGTTTTGAGAAAATTGTTATTTATGCATGTTTGGTGATTTAATTGAAGATGTAACATCTAGATTCTTGATATACCGTATCATTAGCGTAATTTATCGCTTTGAGAGTTTAGGGTGTTACAACAACCACATATACCCAATCATATAACAAGCAACTAGCATATAGTTTAAGCAATAATTATCAACAATATCATGATTTCTACATATTTAAGCTAAAATCTCAAGAACAACTTATGCTATATCATCAAACATGAATTTAAACACATAAACAACTTAATTTCAAAAAGTCTATTATACTCATAATTAACATAATTAATTAGCACAAAAATCAACTAATCATAACATCAATTTCATGAAAATCACTTTATCAAACATAACCCATAATTACTCTACCACTCATAATCGCTTAATGTTAAATATAAACTTTTCCTCTTACCTTCACTATAATCTCCCTCTTGAGCTTTCCTTGAAGCTAGATCTTCCTTCCTCTTGAATTCTCCTCTTATTCCTCTATCTTTGCTACTTTTCTCAAAATGAATATATGAGCTCCTAACCTAATTTCACAAAGACTATATCTTTTATATACTATTGGGCTTAGTCACACTCACTAATGGACTTAATAATTTTCTATCACTCATAAAATGTTACTACACAATTACTTCATAACACCATACTAATTACTCATACACCACTTATTCTGTTAATTACCCAAGTTACTACTAATTCTCATAAAATAACTTTTCATACCCAAAAGTACCAAATTACCCTTACCCCTCAAATTACCAAAATACCCCCAATATCTCAAAAATCCAAATAATTAATAAATATTACACACCAAACAATTATTAATAAATAAAACAATTAAATAAATTTAATCTGAAAATTGGGTCGTTACAACTCTTCCCCCTTAAAGAGTTTTCGTACTCGAAAATTACCTGAAGAAAATAACTCTGAAAACGATTCTCTCATCTGATTCTCCAATTTCCAAGTTAAGCTCTCACCCGTAGGTCCAAACCAAACCACCTTTGTAACGCCCCCTTTTTATTTAATTATTTTTAGTAATATTTGAATACTTTTACATGATTTTATATCTGATAAGTGATAATATGTTTGTTATTTTGTTTAGAAATATATTTGTTATAAATATGTTTGTTATTTTGTTTAGAAATATATTTGTTATAAATATATTTGATATTTGTTATGGAAGTAATTTATATATATTTTTAAATAGAATATTAAGTTGTGGGGCTGTTTTTGAATTAGTTAGAATTATGAGGGAATAAGTGGAATAAGATAAAACAAATAAAAGAGGTATAAAAGGTAAAACCTAGGTTTAGGATCAGACAGTACGTACAATCAGTTTTGGGAGAAAAAGGGAGAAAACTAGAAGTGGAGAACCAAGAGGCTGCTGCTCTTATTTTATTAAGGTAAGGGTGGGATTTCCTTCAATAATCATAGTATATAATTCTGAAATTTGATGAATTGTTGTGTTCTTGAGTTAAGGTTAGAAAGTTTATGTTAATTGATAAGATGAGATGAATTGTGTTGTTTGATGCATGTTCCTATGTTGTTTTGATTTCTATATTGCATATTTGACATGTAAACATCATTGTAAATCATTTTGGTGATTAAGGGATCAAAAATTGGGTTTTTGGAGTGAAAACTATTCTTTCCCGTAAGCGAATTCGGCCACCGATTTTCTGAAAGCCAAAACTGGAAAAACACTCACTTTTCACCCGTTTCTGTTTTGAATTAGCTTTTGGTGTAAACACGAAAGTTGTAGGTATGGATGTTAGCTTTTTAATGCCGTTGGTTTGACTTCTAAATGATTTATAGAACTTGAGTTATGGTTAAATTAATGCACGTAGGTCACAATGAATACTTATGAATTTCAGCACAACCATTCCCGAATTTGAAATGAAAACTGGGATTGATAGGTACAGAATTGGTCTTAGGTGTAAACACGGAAGTTGTAGGTATGGATGTTAGCGTTTTAATGCTGTTGGTTTGACTTCTAAATGATTTATAGAACTTGAGTTATGGTCATATTACTGCACGTAGGTCACAGTGAATATTTATGAATTTCAGCACAACCTTTCCCGAATTTGAAATGAAAACTGATATTGATAGGTACAGAATTGACCCTTGGTGTAAACATGAAAGTTGTAGATAATTGTGTTAGCTGTCCTTTGGCTTTGGTTTGACTTGAAAATGATTTTTGGTGTTTGATTTATGATGAAAATACTCCAAGGAGGCTTTAGTGAATTATTATATGAATGTATATGTTGATGATAATATATGATGTTTTTCCTGATTGATGAATTATTACATGAGTGTATATGTTGATGAATATGTTGTTTCATGATGTTGTTCATAATTGATGAATTGTTGTTGTTAATACGATGTTATATGATATTGTTTATGGCTGATGAATTATGATATTATGATGCGAAGTCGTTGTCGTTGTCATTGCCACTGTTGTCGTCAATGTCGTTAAAGTTGCAAGTGTTGGTCTAAGTTGTCTGAGTTGTAAGTGGTTGTTCCAAAGTATTGGAGTCTTATAAGTTGTTGATGTTGTCTATGTTGTAAGCTGTTGAGTCCATGCATACTCATTTCAGTGTGGGGTTTGATGCCCTGTGAGTTTTTACTCTACACGTTGAGGGATTGATGCCGTGGAGCTTTAGCTCATTTGCGATGAGGGCTTGACGCCCTGGAAGTATATTAATACTTATTACGTTGAGGGCTTGATGCCCTGGATTGGTACCACATGCATGAATAAGATGTCTAAGTTGCATTGTCGAGTTGAAGTTGCATAGTCGATGTCGAAGTTGCCGAGTTGTCTAAAGTTGTCGAGTTGTCTAACTTGTCGAGTTGATAATTATCAATGAATTGTTAATTAAAAGTTATATGTTGTTGTTTATGTTGTTTATGTGAAGTATCGTTAAAAATGATTTGAAGTTGATTGTTGCTTATGTTGTTTATATTGTTTATATGAAGTATTATTAAAGATGAACTACGTGGTTATTTGTATTACTAATTGATGTTGTTATGATGATTACATAATGTAGCTTATGAGTTGTTAAAGAAGTACTATATGAAGAATGACTAAGCTTAGGTTCGACGATGTGAGAGGTCCTTGTGGTGTCGTAGGAAATGCTCTGATATGTAACGGGATGGGGTTTTATTGAATTATATTCCTTATGTATCATGTTGAACTAATTATGATGTCTACGATCTATCTTTGAATTTTTGAGATGCATGTGAGGCCTTTGTGCCAAGAACTAATTCCTTTAAGGATTTTTGAATTATGATTCCGCTGCAAAGTTTTTGAAAAGATTTATGTTAATGAATTTTGAAGGATAAAGAATTATTATTCTTTTTATTTTAAGGATTTTTATGATGTGTGACATCCCATTTGTGTTATACTCTGATAATTATGTATGAATTTTTATGTTGGAAATTTGGGGTGTTACAACCTTTACTAAGGAAACTTCTTTCCCTCTCAACCGTTTAACCTCTCGTTCTTCAATTCTTAACGGCACAGTCTCAACGTTCAAATGATCCCCCACTTAAAAATCATCCACTTGAATCACATGTGACGGGTCATACACATACTTCCGCAACTAAGACACATGAAATACACTATGCAGATTCGACAAGGAGGGAGGTAATGCAATCAGATACGTTATTGCTCCAACGTAGATCTCTTCTAACTTTGCCATAGACATGTCGGTCTTTAGAGGAATAAAATGTGCCGACTTTGTCAACCGATAAACAACAACCCAAATTGAATCACAACCCTTCGAAGTCTTCGGTAAAGCTCCAACAAAATCCATCGAATTACTATCCCACTTTCACTCCGGCACAAACAACGGTTGCATAATTTCAGATAGCTTCTGATGCTCAATTTTAGATTTATGACAAACCAAACAAGCAAACACAAACTCAGTTGCATCCCTCTTCATTCCTAGCCACCAAAACAACTTCTTCTGACTCTGATACATCTTCATCGCTCCAGGATGGATACTCAGACTACTCCAATGACCTTCATCTAGAATCTTCCTTTAAAGCTCAGGTACATCCGGTATGCAAACTCGATCACGAAACCTTATAACTCCATTCCCATCCACTCTAAAGTCTTTCTCCTTACCTTGATTAAACAACACCAAACGATCTGCTAGTTCCAAATCCACTTTCTGATCTTCTTTGATTTCCTCCAAAATATTACTCGTCAATTTCAACATTCTCAACTTCACACCATTAAGTGTCAACTCACTCACCAAACTCAGATCTCGAAATTATTCGATCAACTCCAACTTTTTCACCAACAATGCAAACATATGCAAGGTCTTCCTACTCAGCACATCTGCTACTACATTCGCCTTCCCTAGATGATAACTTAGCGCAAAATCATAATCCATAAGAATTTTTAACCATCTTCTCTGCATCAAATTCAACTCCTTCTGGTCAAATAGATACTTCAAACACTTTTGATCACATATCACTTCAATCCTAGAACCATACAGATAATGTCTTCAAACTTTAAGCGCAAACACAATAGATGCCAATTCCAAATCATGGATCAGACATTTCCTCTCATGAACTTTCAACTGACTTAAAGCATACGCCACAACTTAACCATTCTGCATAAGCATTCCGCCCAAATCCAACTTAAAAGCATCACAATACACAACCAACGATTCATTCACCTTCGACATAATCAAAACTAGTGCAGAAGTTAACCTCCTCTTCAATTCTTGAAAATTCTCTTCACACTTAGCATCCCAAACAAAAACTTGTCCCTTACGAGTCAACTGCGTCAAAGGTAAAGCTAACTTAGAAAATCCTTCAATGAACCTCTGATAATAACCTGCCAAATCAAGAAAGCTTCAAATCTCATAAACAAACTTAGGAGTCTCCCACTCCAACACCACATCAACCTTAGAAGGATCCACCGCTATTCCACCTCACGAAATTACATGACCAAGGAAACTCACTCTCTATTGGAAAATCCCTAACTCTGGCCCCACTTTCCACCTTCAATAAAGCAAACATCACAAACACCCGAGCTTCTTCGTCCAAAGATACCCCTACTTGCCCTGTTTCACTACACTTGAAGCATCCTTCTTCTACCCCACTTTTCTTAGACCCTCCTAAAAGAACGGAACAACATAACAAATATCGACAATACTTCCGTACATGTCGCATACAACAGAAAAAACAACCCAGTTTTGACCCAGACTAGACCGACTTGTAAAACCCTTGAACCACACATTAATTATTTAAATATAAATACAATAATTAATTCATATTATGCTCAAGGTGCCACATCATTAAACTCCAAAACATGCATGTAATATTTTTCAAGTTACGCAACGGGATATATAATGTAACAACCCGTTTTTAGCTAAAATTATTTTATTTATTTATTATATGTATTTATGTGTGTTTGTCTTTGTGTGTATTTGATTTGGGATTAGTGGTTTTTTTACCTATAAGGGTATTTTAGTCATTTTTATACTAAGGGGTGTTTTGGTCATTTGTCGAGTAAGAGTAAGTTAGTAATTTTATTAAGAAGGATATTTTTGGTGTTTTAGTGAAAATAGTTATTTTTATTAAGTTACTATTGAGTTAAGGTAATTATCTAGAGATGATAAATATTTGACGTTTTGACGTTTTAATGAGTAGTAACTTTGTAGAATTAGATGTAAGAGTTTTGAGGACCAATTAGAATGAGAATTAACCTTGCCCGTTTTGGTGGTATTAATAGATAACTCTTATGAGAAAACTAGGTTAAACCATTCATTAATTTCATTTCACAAACTTAGAGAGGTAGAGAGAAAGAAGAGAAAGAGCTTGAAGAAGAGGGATTATGACTTTTGTGATTTTTTATGTTAAATTTCGTGCTCTTAATTTATGTCTAATTATGGGTATGTTAAATTCATAGAATTGATGTGATTATGTGCTCAAGTTCATAGTTGATGTTCATGATAAGTTGTTTTGATGATTATTGCTCAATTAAGTGTCAAAATTTGTGACTGATTAATGTTCAAACATGTCTAAATTCACTTGATGTATGGTTATATATGTTTATATGTTATTGGGGTTTGAATTGTTGCTGTTGTTTGTGAAGTTTGAATGAAAATGAGAAAATATGAGTTTTTGGTGAAAAATGAATTTGATGATGATGTTGATGTGAAATGAAGTTATAATTCCATGTTTGTAAGTGTTTTGATTGACTTTTAATGTTTGTTAACTAATACTCCCTCCGTCCCTCAATAAATGACCCATTTGTAAGAAAAAATTGTCCTAAAATACTCGACCTTCTCAATTTTAAAGCAAAATTTGACAATTTTACCCCTTATAATTACTTGTATGGTCTCCATGTAAAAAAAGTGTGTCAGTTACTGCTCCATTGAGTGTCAAGTATGCTTAAGTTACTACTTCACTTTCACGTAGATAATCCAATATTGGAATCATAATTAAGGCAATCAGAATTTGGTTTACTGCTACAAGTTTCATGGCATAGGCATATTGGTATCTGACAGCTACGTAGCTTTGGCACGTAGAGCTAATTATTTTTTAGAGCAAAGTTCATTTATTGGTTGCAGTAAAAGTTTGTAATGGAACAAACAAAGTAATCATTATTTAAAAGTGAAGGTTTAAAAATAATAATAAGGGCAATTCAGTAAAAATATCACTCTCTTTCTTTCATCTTTACACTTTTCTTAATCTGTGTGATATGGTTAAGTAGGTCACTTATTGAGGGACGGAGGGAGTAACAAAGTTTGGGGGACTGATTTTGGTCAAAGGGGATCAAAATTTGGGGTTTCAGATGAAAAATTGGATGGGTTCCTAAGAGGAAACCCAAAAAATTGGATGGAGCATGCCATGACGAGTTGCTCAGTGCAACATTTATGGTTTTGGGTGTTCCGGGTACTTGGGAGTAGATCTGGACTTTCCTAAACGCTTATTTTGATGTGTTTAATTTTTGTTTTCACTCCTAAACCTACTGGAACATCAAATGGATTGAATTAAGGTTGATTTCGTGAATCGAATTGAAACTTAGTTGAAAAATGTTCAAGAACATGAAATTTTCCGAAACTTGTTTTTCTCAAATGAAATGGTAGGGTTAAGGTTTGTTTTCTGTAACAATGATTTTAAAATGGTTTTGAAAGGTGTATATGAGTTTTAATTTGATCTTACTTTGGAAAATGGAATTATTTTGAAAAATGATAAATTGAGACAAACTTAGTCAATCTTTGGAATTAATCGCAATTGAACTATGATGTGGATATGTATGAACTATTGTGATCACATGTGGTATGTGGATATGTTTTGTTGATATGTTGAACATGAATGCCTTGTTTTTGGTGGATTAGTAGGAAATTGATAATTTTTTGTGAAAATAGACGAACTTTGTGAAATGAGATTTCATGATTGAATAACTTGTCATTGACTTTTTATTCATGATAATATTATAGAATAAGAGTGAATAATGATGATTGGGTGTTTAATATGATGAATTCCATGATGTGGTTAGTTGTTTGTCTTTTATGTGAAATGTGATTTTGAAACATTATTGTTTCCTTGAGGTGATTGTTGTTAATGATGATTATGATTATTATTTGTAATGTATAGATTGTAATTATTTGACGATGCAAATGATGTGTTAATGATGAGAATCACGAAGATGGGATATATATATATATATATATATATATTCTTCTCCGGTTCTCACTCTTATATCATATCAGCAACGTCAGGTTCCACATTGTGCCGAACCATTTCTTGTCGATCGCGGATATGGTATATATTGAATATGCCTTTAACCTACTTGTGCATATATACTTATATCCAAAATTTTAAATGATTTTTTGTAGGCATGTTACTTTATTTATATCCAATGCTTGAAAAGGAAATTTAAATTTGTGGTAGGTGAATATGTTGCAGAAACCGTTGGAGAAAGCATGACACCTTATCTTCTAGCTGTGAACTCTAGAAGGCTAATATGAGATGAATTAAAATATATTTGAAATTATAATTTAGGCCTTTTAAAAATGGTTTAAATTTAACAATTGAGATTAACTTAGTATAAAATATTAGTCCAATTTCTTTTTTGCTATTAAAAAACTTAATATTAGATATGTCTTCAAACAAAACAGTGGTGTGAGCAATTACAAACAGAAACTCTGTCAACTTAGAACTTCTAAGATATGAACTTAGTAAGAAATTCTTAATTGTTCTATGTGCTTTTGAATTTGACAGAGTAAGGGCAGAATTAAAATAGCAGTCTTGTTATATTTATTCAAGTCTTCAGATCCTTATATAGGTAATAATTTGAGAGTTGTTGTAGAAATGTCAGCACAATAGGATTCGTTGAGAAACTTCAAATCAAGGGCGTTGGAATATTGTCTGATGTGAGTAATGTCGTTGATTAAACATTTCAAATTCCATTACTGCAAATGGAATTATATGTTCATTCCTTTTGTCCTTCAAGTTCTTTGTTTGTATCTTCACATGATCATAAGAGGACAAAATGTACTATTAAAGTCTGATAGAGATAGCTTCAGAAGAAGACAAATCTGAATTGGCTTCTTGGTCCCTCAGAGTCTGGTAGCCTTCATAATTTGATGCAGATCTCCAGCTTCTCTTGTTTTCAAAAGCTCTTGTATATATTCTTTAGGATCAAAACTTGATTTTATATCATAAATTTTTAGTCTATGGTCCTGCAAATTTAAATATATATTAAAATATCCAATTGTTCTTTAATAATTGTTATCATCAAAACTATAGAGGTATTGTAAAAATCTAATTTTGTTCCGACATGCTTAAAAAAACCATGTGCCTCACACATGGATGAGTAAGAAGGTCAGAGATAGGAAAGACAAGCACCTCAACGAAACAATCAGAGAAAATGAAGTTATCTAAACAAGGGAGTTATTTGAAATAACCTCTTGGTGGTTTTGGCAGGGATATAGAGGAATCACATTTACAAACACAAAAAAAAAAAATATATCATCCATGACTGGAATAATACCACTAAGGGTAGGAACGATAATACTTCTTAGATTAATATAAGGCTTAATCAAAGATAAGTTAGCTACTAATGGCTAAAGCATAAACAACTACCGAAAATTAATATGTTACATGAAATGGAGGACTAAGTATGAGTTGAATGACGAGACATCACAAACACCCCTAATTAACATAAAAACTAACGTTAACATTTCCTAGTCAAAAAGTGCAATTTATAGAAGGAAAATAAACATTGTCATGACCCACCCATTTCCAACCCAAAGAGAAGAATCCAAACCCAAGTGTTCACAAAACCGCGTCCTCTCTTCTTCTCTACTATGTATACTTACTTTTTCTCTCTCCACCGCTTCACTCTCTCCACCGCCGGTGACACTTTCGTTGATCATGTTTTGTTGAGGTTGAGAAGTAATATTAAGAGTAATAAGATTGAAAGACCGAAGTTTTCTGTTCAGCTTTTGAGGAAGGAAATCGAGGAAGATTGCATGGTGTTGATGGGCCGTGGGCCAAGGCAAAGGCCCACTAAGAGGCCCAGAAATGTTCAGAAACAGATAGACGTTAGTTGCATGTTTTGCTTTTAATCAAAAATTCAATTTTTCTAATATTATTGCTCTGTTTAAATTTTTCATTGTATTTTATTTTTTTGCAGAATGTTTTTCCTGGAATATGGTTAAGAGAGGTTAATGCTGAAATGTATGAGGTTAATACAAATCAAAATGGGAGATCTGGGAAGAGGAAAGGGATAAGGAATTGGGTGGATAATGAAGAATCGACTATTTCTTCTTCACAGTGATATATGGTGCTAATATTAGGTTTATTGATAGATATAATATAATATAGTTAGTTAGTTCTTTTTGTTTATAAGAATAGTACTCTACTGGAAAATTTGGTGATAAATGAGATAGCCTTAGTTAAGCTGAGTTTTTAGAACTTAGCAAATGAAGTTTTTTGGTGTGTGACTCTGTTCAATAATGCAGTTCAAATGAGTCACAATTTTGAAGTTTGATACTTCAGTTAGAAATCAAGTGCATGTATTTGTGCGTTGCCTATTTCTTAGTATTGCTAAATTTGGTGTAAATTTGACTTTGGTTACAATAGTGTACTGCGCAGTCCTTTAATGCTTAATCTGGAGCTTTTGAATTCCATTGGGCTCTGCATTGTGCTTAAATAGTACTCCCTTCAGTCTCGAATGTAAGAAACAAAAAAAAATTATTGGTGTCAAATGTAAGTAAAAATATACAAAAGTCATCTTATTAAATATCACTATTCCAATTTTAACCTATTGACTTTATCCAATTTGTTTCACATTCTCATGTTTAACGAATTCCAAAGATTTTTCATCAGTGGAGTTTAAAAGTCATGTTTCCAAGACAAGGGCATAATTGGAAAAATGTTTTTTTTTACAATGATTTAAATGCAATTAATTCACTTTTTTAATATGTGTGATTTTTTTTTGTTTCTTACATTCAAGACCGGAAGGAGCACTGTTTTCTATTAATTTGTAGGAAAAGACAGATAGACACCCTTTTTATACACCTCTCATGTACACCCCATGTGTTAGGGGTATTTTAGTAATTTCACGTCACATATCATGCCTTTTCATCTCTTCTTTCAATATTTTTGTCAGATGTCACAAATGTGTGTGGGTGTCGAAGAGTGTATGCCACCTAAGATGGTTCATGTATAAGAGCTCTAATTTGTACTGAGTTGGCTCTTATTTTGCTATGAGAAATATGTTTCTGCTTAAAATTTCATATCGAAATTTGTTTTTTTATCTCTTTTATAGGTCTTACATCTATCATGTAATAGAAATCCGATACATGTGTAATCTTTTTTTACTGAGATACGTTATTTGAACAACTATTTATATGATAACATATTAGACAACTATAAATTTATATATATAAAAAAAAAGTAAGTATCGACTCAAAAAACTAAAGCAATGGAGAGATGGTAAAAGTTATTGATTGTTGAACGTTAAAGATGGTATATTAGGTCGTTGATTTGGTTAGTTGACTTTCAATTATGTGTAAGATTATTGAGCAAGAACAAAGAAGATAATATATTAGATCGTTGATCTAGTCGTTGGTATATTTTGTCTATCTATTATTATCTATAATTCAATATATATTTTCACATCTAAACCATATCAAAACGGTATATGTATTTTAAGTTGGACAAAACCTAAAGTAGGACACCTAAAATGCAATGTCAATGCAGCAATTCGGAGTTGGTTTGTGAGGAGATAGGGGTGACTTTAGCTAGGCTAAAACTTCATGGTATTATGGAATTCCACAGCCACAAGAAGTGAAACTTGTGAATTAAAAGAAGCTATGATTGATAAGTCATAATTTGTGTGGTTTTTAAGTGTTGATTCATAAATGAAGAACAAACCATGGATGAAAAGTCAAGAAAAATGAAGAAAAATATATTTTTGGAGCATTTAAGAGTGGCACGGTCGTGCCCCATTTACACTAGGTTATGCCAGGGAGGTGCGAGCAAACACGCACGGTCGTGCGCCCTCATGGCACGGTCGTGCGCCTCTCTAGTTTCAGCTTTGTCCGTTTTTGAAGCTTGGCACTATCGTGCAGCCCTTTGGCACGACCGTGTGCGTTACGCAGTCAGTTTTTATCATTGAAATCCATTAGAATTTGCCCATTAAAGCCTTGCAACTCATGGTTAATGCTTGGTCCGTAGATTTACACTATAAATAGGGCTTATATCAGACATGTAGAGTTACCTTGGATCATTGTGAACTTACTATATATACTTTTGCAATATAAGTTTGTCATTACTGTTCTAAGCTTTTGTTATATTTTTCGCACCTTTACAATTCTGCTCTTTATTTCTTGCTCTTTGTTTCCTTGCCATTACAATTCTGCACTTTACAATTCAGCTATTTACTTTCATGCATTACTATTCCATGTCTTTTAATTATCGTGTTATGTCTACAATGAACACGAGTGAGTAGACTTCTATGTCTTAGGATTGTTGGATAAGTTTAATGACTAAATCCTATTCAAGCCAAGTCTAGAAGTTTATCTTATTTAATTTTGTTTTCTAATCTAATCTCATATTTCAAATATCAACCGATGGATCGAAAGATGAAGATTGATATTAGAACAAATGAGATTAGAAAAGGTTTGCAAAACATGAGAATAGTTTTGTAAACCTTGTGACCTTAAAGTTTTATTCTTAAAGGATTTCAATAGCAATCAGCCATGAGAATAGGTTTGGTTGTCATTGAAATTCATTTGTGGATTCCGAAAGGAAACATAAAATACATTCGATAAACTTGTCTTTAAAAAACGAATCTAAAATAATGTGAAAACATAGGCTTGGATTGTTAGTGATTTGTTATTATGACAAACCAATAATCCCTAGACGCTTATAACTGAATTTTAATAAAAGAAACTATTGAACTTCTTAAACTTAATCATTTCAGCTAATCACAATTGGAAAGAAAATCAGTAATTACAATAACTCTCTGAGGAATGATATTTTTACTACTCAATAAGAACCGTACGCTTGCGAATTCGTGTCAAGTTTTTGACACCGATGCCGGGGAGTTAGTAATATTGATTGACTTTTTAGTACCGGTTAAACTGAAACTTTTCTTTTTCATGTGGCTTTTCTTGTATATAACCTTAGCTGACTGTGTAATTCTTTTATTTATTTATTAAATTTATTTCCATGCGGCTTTTCTTTGATTTATAATTATTTATTTTATTTTATACTTATTAAAAAAAACTTAAAAACATCATTAAATTAGAAAAATTAAAAAATAGAGACCCTCTTCATCTTATTTTTTTCGATAAAAACCCTCCTCTTCATCTTCAACAAAAAAACTAACCATCTTCCTCTTCCTCTTCATCTATTCCTTTCTTTCACATGTTCTTGTTTCAACCCAACCCATTCCAAACACTCTCTTTCTTATTCTTCTTCAATGCAAAATCCTAAATCAAATTGCAACTCCCAAATCAATTAACACCACAAATCAAATGAAACCCCAACTTAAAATTCAGATTTGAAGTTTTGAGAAACAAATGGACAAAAGCAATTCGAACCCCATATTCGAATGAAGAAGGGGGAAATTCGAAACCCAAAAACTTCAAATGGATATTCATACACGCACAACCCACTAGATCTAAAGGATATGTGTTTGGGTTTTTTTTCTATTAATTTTTTTGGAAAAAGATTGTATGAGTATCTGAGTTTCTGGAAAATTTAGAAGAAGATGAATGTGTTTATCGAAAAGAAGCTTTTCTTATTAACCGTGTCATTTGTTTGAATATGCTTCTCCAAATCTTCGCCCCTGTTTATGTTTTTGGGTGTTTAAGAGTTTAAGTTGAAGATGTTATTGAATATGTTTTTAATTTTTCTGGGTCGAGGAGATGAATATGATTTTATGTTCTGATGAATTTTTGGGTTTTAGGCTTGAAGAAAAGAGGGAGGAAATCAATGAATAAAACAAATTCAATACAGGAAACAATTTGATTCAAATCGAGTATAAGAAGAAAAATTGTGTTTGAGTTGCAATGGAATCGAGTATAACAAATTCTCCTGACAAGTTTTACTGAGGGACATAATGTGGAAAAATTTAAAATTACAGGGATGAAATCTAATTTTTTTTTTTTAAGAGACTAAAACTAGAATCCGCTCATATTACAGGGACTAAAAGCAGTATTAACCCAATAAAATAAGATAGAACCCAATTCTTGACCCAAGTTAAATGATTTATAGTGATTTCACTCATTGAAACCCTAGGTCCTTTGTTAGTACTTATTTCACAAACATACAAACAATAAACAGCCCCCACTTTCACTTTCTCATCATTCAAGGGATCCTCAAGCTTCATCTTAAGCCATTATTTTCACCCAAACATGTGTAGATCTCTTACTAGATGTACCTTGTAATTATTTTCATGTCTGTTTCATTAAGTTCTAATCTTGAGACCTCTATTTTATTAAGTTTTTGTCTTGTCCTTCTTGGGAACTTTCCTTTATATGAAACTAAAGACCTTACTAGAAAGGAAAACGACAAAGTAAAGGCGTCTTGAGCATGAATTAGATGAAAATTAAGGCTATTTAATTAGATACTAATATGGAAGTCAAATTTCCCTTTTAAAAAAAAGAAAAACATGCACTTTGAGATTAATGATGGATGAGTTACAAGATTGATTGGCTGCTCATTTAGTCTCATAAAATTTAAGAAATTAGTTTCTGCAGTTGCGCGCACGAAAATATTTAATTTACACAAAAAACAAGTATTAAAATATTAGTTTATTTTATCCGCGGATATCTATTAAACTACTTGCTTAATAATCATATCAAATTTTATCAACAAACGTTTTCTTTTTGAGTGTTAACAAATGCCTGAGGACATTTGATAAAAAAATTAAATTTTTTATCTTAAGATTTATGTATTCAACCCATTAAAATTAGTTTAAAACATCAAAAAAACAACTTGCAAGCAAGACCCTAATCTCTATTATTGCAATTGAATCTAACCTTTGAAAGAAAAAAAAATGTTAGATTCAACACGTTGGATTTTATATTTTAAATTCAACTCAGCTTGTCCATTTAGGAAAAGAAAAAAAAAAAAAAAAAGGACGTATGAATTAATTAACTCAGATTATAGAACTTCCTTCAATTTACTACTTTTGAATCCAACCAAACCCAACAAAAGGATCCAAACCCAACAAAAGGATCCAAACCCGAACCCAAAGTTTAAAACCGCTTCCACTCTTCATTACTATAAATACTTAAAATTTTCCGGCCACTTCATTCTTCACCATCATCAACACAAAAACCCAATTTCTCAAAAACCACCGTTTTCTTTCTTCTCTCATTCTTCTTCTTCGAAATGGTTTTACGAGGTATTGAAGAAGAAGAAGAAGAAGAAGAAGAAGACAAAGAAATCATTCCCAAAACACGTAAACCCCTTCACAATTTCACCTTACCAATCTTGAAGTGGGGTACTCAACGCAGTCTTCGATGCTCCAACGCCGCCATTCATGACGGCACCGGTTCTTCAACCAGCGGCTGCGGCGGCGATCGTCGTTCTTCAACCGTAACAACCGGTTCAGTACAACGACGAAGAGTCATCATCGGTGATGATGATGATGATGATGATGAAGGGATCGCGGTTGTAAGGAAGAAACTGTTGCATGATCTGAAAATCGATACGGATAGATTGAAAGACACGATTTTGAGAAAAGGGATCATAGAAGAAAGCGATGAAAAAAGAGAAACTCTCAAGTCATGGAGTATGAGAACGAAGCGAAAAACAGAGATTAAAACTCCGATTACCTTCTCCGATAATACAAAACAACGTGATTCACCTTCTCCGGCGAAGATTGAAAGTACCGTAACCGTCGCTGTCGCCGGCGGCGAGTACGTGTCATCGAGGTTGAGAAGTAACATGAATATCAATAGTAATAATAAGATTGAAAGACGAAAATTTTCTGTTCAGCTTTTAACGAAGGAAATCGAGGAAGATTTCGTGGCGTTGATGGGCCGTGGGCCTCGGAAAAGGCCCACTAAGAGGCCCAGAAATGTTCAGAGACAGATAAATGTAAGTTGCATGTTCTTCCTTTTTAATTGTTTCTTAATCCTTGATTTGATTTTGTTTAAAAAAAAAAAATCATTGATTTGAATTTTTTTTTTTTCTTTTTGCAGAATGTTTTTCCTGGATTATGGTTAAGAGAGGTTAATGCTGAAATGTATGAGGTTCAAGATACAAATAAAAATGGGAAATCTGGGAAGAGGAAAGGGATAAGGAATTGTTTGGATGATGATAATGATGATGATGATGAATCAGTTTGAGACTGTTTTTTGGGTTTTAAATCTCTGAGATGGTGCTAATATTAGGGTTTTTTTTATAGATATAATATGGTTAGTTCATTCTTTTTGTTTATAAGAATAGTGTTCTACTGAAAAATTTGGTGAGAAATGAGATAGCTTTAGAATTTAGTTAAGCTAACTTTTTAGTACTTTGCATATCAAGTTTTTTGGTGTGTGACTCTGTTCAATGATGCAGTTCAAATATGTCACAATTTTGAAGTTTGATGTTTCAATGATGCACAATTTTCAGTGCTATGCCTTAGCCTTAGTCCTTTAATGCATAATGTTGCTATTTGGTTGAAGTTTGGTCTGTGACTCAATGACTCTATTCACTGATGAATTTTTCTTAGTATTGCTAAATTTGGTGTAAATTTGACTTTGGTTACAATAGTACTCCTTGGTTCTTTAATGCTAAATCTGGTACTTGTGAATTGCATTGGGCCCTTGCATTGTGTTAATAAATAGTACTGTTTTCTTTTAATTTGTACTGGTTTGGCTCATTTTATCCAATGAGAAATGTGTGTCAGGTTAAAACTTTAGATGAAAATATCTGTTTTTAGATCTCTTTTATAGCTACAAGTACATTTTTGGGAATGTTTTGAAAAGAGAGTTACAAGTACAATTTTTCTCTTCATGAGTTCCACCTCTATCATGTCATAGAATCCCAATGTATCTGTAACATTCTTTTAGTATCAACAAAAGATGATGTGTTGGGTCGGCTTTGCGATGCGGTATATCATATCATCTGGTGCGGAGTTTGATTTTTAATGTTAGAAAAATAATCTTCCAATTGCACCAAAAAAAATAAAAATAAATAATCTTTCAATCAGTGAGTTTGTGCGTAGGCATAAAGTTTTAATGATTTATTGAGCCTTTCTAATTAACAAAATATATGATAATTAAGCAAGGCAAATAAGAATTGGCAAGATATATGAAAAATAAGTATAAGAAATAATTGAATTGAAGGTGCTAAATTTGTAAAAATAAAAAGTTTATTAAAATTTCAAGGGTTAAATATGTTTTTAGTCCCTATCAATATGTCAATTTTTCGTTTTAGTCCCTCTAAAATTTTCCTTCAACTTTTAGTCCCTATAAAATTTTCAATCTTCACTTTTGGTCCCTCTTTTAAATTAAACTCATATGTAGAATTCATATTTTTTAATAAAATTTTCCAGAAAAATTCAAAATATTATAAGAATCTCTCCAAAAAATATTTAGAATTTTTTAACAAAACATGAATTTAATATGAATTTTTATATTTTTTACGGTTAAAAATTCATATTTAATTTGTGTTTTGTTAAAAAATTCTAATTTTTTTCAGGATTTTTTTTTAGAATATTTTACATATTTCTGCACAATTTCATTAAAAAATACAAAAATTTAATGAAAAATAAGGACCAAAAGTAGTGATTGAAAATTTTATAGGGACTAAAAGTTGGAGGAAAATTTTAGAGGGACTAAAACGAAAAGTTGACATATTTATAGGGATCAAAAACATATTTAACCCAAATTTCAAATAAGATTAAAACATAGTATTCAGTTTGTCTAGGGAAAGGCCTCAAGTAATCGGGAGGAGATTCTCTCGGGTGTAAAGTGTCCGATGAAATCAACATCAAACATTTATTTTTGCAAAGTTTTATTAAAAATAAAGACATTGAAAGGTGTGGATCTTCACATGACAGCCTCCGGTGAATTTTTTACAGAAGAGGATCCGTATCCAAGTAATCGGTAGAGATACACAATACATCTTAACGGAATGAAAAGTCCAAAAAGAAAGGGACTTTTCTGATTTCGTTATACTAGTGTTTATTTTATACTATTGTAGTCTAAATGTTCTAATCCATTTATTAACAGAATATTGGCAGATTACAACAATTTCTAAAGGTACAAAGAATGTAATAGATTAAACATACGGGCTGTAGCAGATTATTAGTTGATTAATCAATGTAGCAGATTAAAAATGTTCCAAAATTAACTAAATGAGCATCAGCACAACTAAAAATCCCAGAATATATCAGAATGAGAAAAATTGTGGCTGATTGAAGAATTCTATGTTCTACTTCTTCCTATACTTTGATCATTCTACATAATCTTAATCTAACAAATTAACTTATGCATCATCATCAGATTCACTATTACCTAGTTCATCCTCATCCAAATCCTCTAATAACAAAGGCCCTTCTTCTTCGTCACCGATACCTCCGACTATCTCTCATCATCCTCAGAGCCACCTTCACTTAGTTCATCGTCATCCAAATCCTCCGATAACAAAGCTCCTTCCTCTTCAGCACCGCTATCTCCAATTTCATTATCATCGTCTATTGGGAATAAGACAGAATTTCGCACCATACTTGCATGTACGGAGGCATGTGCTTTGAGTTAGATTTGCAGATCTGTAATTCAAGAAATTACAAGTCATACGGCAAAACATAAAACTCATAAATTAATTCTCCGATTAAATCAACCTAAGCAATCATATGAAATATTCTCACATGTTACTATAACACAACAAAGATCTTAAAACAGCATACATGAATTACCATAAATTTTAAAACTTGTAAATGTATAAGAGACTTACTTCCAACCAGTCGAAACCAAGCTTTCAACATAATCCATGGCAGAAAACCAACACAATTTGTTGGAAATTCTAATTCTCTTTACTCTCTTCTCTCTCCGATTATAGATAATTCCCCGGTCATTTTCAGAATTTGCCAATATAAGTGTATCTCCATCTGTAGAAAGGTACAATGGTAGCGATGGAATGCCACATTCAGTGAGTCCGTAGAAATTCAAGTTACGGTAGATTTTGAAGTAGTCAATTCTAAACAACCGAGTCCAAGACTCTTGAACTCCAAACTCCTTCATCTGCCATATAACAAATTCAGTTGTCTTAAAATCATGCGAAAAGCAAAGACAGTCCTTCAGAACATGAAGAATTGGCTGATGTTCCGGCACCTCATCAAAACCTTGAGGCAGCAACAACTGCTTGTATGTCTCTGTTGAAAGATCAAGCGAAACAATGGCAAACTGCTGATCATTAGTAATAGACTTCCAACCATGTTCATAAGACGGCACAAGGAAATCGGGACACAACCAGTTAACAGTACCATTCACATGCACGCCATTATTAATCCAATTAATGAGAATATTCATTATGCAAACAGGAAGCAAAGGACAATCTTGAATTTTTCTCCAACAATTATCACCAAAACTGAAAATTCTGACCTCACATTTCCATGAAACTACATCTTCCTCTTCGCCTTTTTTTGAAAGGATCGGCTTCTCACTAATGGCCACAACCTTGTAAGTTCCAGTTGAAATATCACAACCAAAAGTGAACTTGTAAGGCTTTGATAGATACACATGGATATAGTCTTTAAAAATTCCTAATTTCTCAGATTTTGTCCTCGTGGCGGGGTTCCATAAACAAAACCAGTATTTCTGATACACATAGTAACTTTTCTTACAACGAGAATGGAAAACCAAGCATAGCAATCCATTGTAGGAACCAACAACCTGACAGGTGTCCTCTGATCCATGGCAATTGTTACCTGAAACAATGATCGAAGAATTCTCGAGTAAACGACTCACGGGAAAGGATTCGACACCACTGATAGGGTATTTCGAAGTTAGTGGTGTGAGTATGAGACGTGGGTTTTGTGATGACTTCTTAAGATGATTTTTTAGTGTTCCATGACTTGCTTACGCATTTGAATAGCACGATGGTTTTTAGGTTAAGAAGAATAAGGATTTCGGCAATGAGTTCGTCGGGAATGATCGGTGTGTTGGATTGTGATCGCTTTTTAGTACGGTTGTTATTCATCGCTTTTGAGTTTGTCAGTGAAACCTAAATTACCTAATATAGTACAATAGAATAAGGTTTTTTTTTACTTCGACTTCTATTTGTTTTTTGGCGTCGTTATTGTGATTCTCTATGAAGTTTTTTTTTCTTTTTCTTGACAAAACAGTAGAATAGTTTTTTTTTTTTTAAATAACAACAGAATAAGTTAGGTAGGCCCTTCTAACATTCAATATATATACTATATACATAAAGAAAATAGCTCTTAAGTAAATTTGATTAGAATAATGTTATTTTGTTGGTGTCATTCAAAAAATAATAATTTATATTATATATGTTATATTGTTGGTATCATTGAAAATATAAGTATAGTTTGTTTTTTTGACGGTAAGTATAGTTGGTTATAATATCAAAGTGCAAAATATCTATTAGCTATAGCTATAATTTTACTCCAAATCAAGATAATTTTAATCTAAATTTCATATAAACAATTGTTCGTAATTTATATGCATTAGCGCAATAAAAAGACGAGATAGACAGATACATGAACTACAAGAAAAATTACCTTTTGCCAGGGGCAAAACCCTGGTTAAAAGGACAGAATCCTTGGGAAAGGGGACGTTTGTGAGGGAATTTCCTAGGGGCGAAAGCAATGGCAAAAGCGCTTGTCGCAAACATTTTGCCAGGGGTTACACCCCTGCGACAAAAACGAGGGGCACAACCCTTGGTATATGGCCTGGCTTTTTCTCTGTCATAACCCCTGGCAAAATCGCTCACTTTTTTCTACAACTGACTGACTGACGCATTGACTGACACACTGACACACTAACTGACTGATGGAAGGTCAAATCAGATCAGCAAAAAACCAGGGACTAGTGAGGGGTTTAACCCCTGGCAAAGTGTATATTATATATATTTTTTAAAATATTTTATTTATAAAACCGAATATTTATTTAATTAATTAAAAAATCTATTTTTTTTAAAATTTATTTTTGAAATACAATTAAATGTTTCAAAAATCATTTTAATTAATAAAATATATTTTAAACAATTCATAATACTGCACGTTCACCAAATAACAATTTTATGCGAAAACATTTAATATTATGTGCAAACAACAAATAACTATTATGCGTGCAAACATATAATAATTATTTCCAATAAAAGGCCTTATTAGTTCATCGCTTTTTTAATTATTAGATTTAATTAAAAAACTCTTTTTAGTTTATCAAAAAACATATTTTAATTTAACCAAGGATATTTACGCGCATAATTTTTTAAACGCGGAATCGATTTTGATAAAGTAATTTCTTTACGCGCAACTAAATTGTGTATACTATTTTTTTAATAAAAAATTTGTCTTTAAATTACATCAGTTTTATAATCATTCTTTTAAATTAATTTTTTAATTCTAATTACTTAAGAAATCGTTTGTAGTTAAAAAAAAAATATAACAAAACAAAATTATTTATACTGTTTGTAGAAATAATTTTACACACTACTAGAATAATTTTTTAATTCTACTGTTTGTAGTTACAATTTTTATATTTGAAAAAAATATTACACCATTAGAATTAAAATTTGAATATATAACATTTTTCTCTAATTAAACTTAAAAAAAATCGGTTTTAAATTAAAAAAAATACAGTATACATAATTTAGTGAAACCTAATGTTATTATTAAAAAACAAACCCTAATATAACAGATCTAGACAAAATATATTTAATAGATAAAAAAAAAACTTATATATATTCAATAGATCTAGACAAAAACAAACATATATTCAACATGCATTACAGCAAAAACAAATACATCCATTAATTCGAAAATATATATAATTATCATAAAAAAAATGGAAAAATATAAAAACTCTAAAAAAAATGGAAAAATTCCAGCCATTAATTAATTTAAAATAGGATTCTAAAAACTTATTATTTTACGTATTTATCAATAACTCAACATGCATACACAACAACATATATATACATTCAGCCAGTCATAAGAAAATTTATCAAAAATTTAAAATATAGAAACTACTAACTTGTTGAAGCTTCACAAAGAACAGATCCAAGAAACCAAGTTGAGCAAGGAACCACAGGAGGAGGCAAACTTTGACATTGATATTGCAAATGACATAAAAAAAATTATAAGTCATATAAGAAAATAAAATAGAAGCATAAAACTTTAGGTGTAGAGATTTACCAAAGTAAAAAAAATTTAGTTATGTTAGAGAAGAGAGTGGTTTTTGAAGAGTGGTGGTGTGTGTGTTCTGTGAAAGAGAAATAAATTTCTCTAAGTGTGAAGAATGAACCGAATGAATGAAGGGAAAAGAAATATATAGGGAAAAAATGCTAGGGTTCATGCGAGGGAACAACCCCTGGCAAAGTGCAGCAGATTCCCACTTTCAATGCTTTGCAACTTTGTAGACAGCATGGTCAACTCAAAATTTGCTTTTGCAGTTTGCCAGGGGCAGCCCCTCGATTAACCCATGGCAAGTGTTGAAACTGCTCAGCTTTTGCAGTGCACATGCTGCCAAAACTCTCAAACAATCTGTTAATTCAAATTTTGTATCCCGTCCTAAGACTTGACAGGGAAATTGCCACGGGTTTCCCTGGTAAATTTGCCAGGTGTTTTCCCTGGCATTGCTCCTGGTAAATTTGCCAGGAGTTCTTGCTCCTGGCTTAATTCCCTGGCTAAATGCATGATTTCTTGTAATAAGTGCCCGTCTAAACGCGTAAAAATAAGGAATTTTTTTCCCACTTTTAACACCTTGAAAATATCAAAATATCCCTGATAACACGTAAAATGCACTATTATTTTGACTCGACTTACACATTTTTTGATTTTGATTTTATAAATTTTTGTCATGTTACGTTGGTATTGTGTGTTTATTTCAGATATTTATCTGTTAAAGATCTCCGCGCGTCAAAATGATGAAATTCGGCGAAAAAATGAAAGAAAGGGTAAAAAGGGAAAATAAAAGGTTTAAAAGTCTGAAGTTAGTGGGAAGTAAAAGCCAGACCAATTCTTTCCCCATGTTTCAGAAGCAGTTTGCCCACTTCCTCCATTTTCTCCACTACTTAGAGCATGATCAAAAACACTTCAGAGGAGATTTTTGCCTATAAATAGACCTGAAGAACTCAGTTGTAGACACCAAGCTTTTTAAAGAGAAATTCATTGATTTAGAAACTGCTATTTTCACTTTTAAGAGCATATTGTAATCCAAGTTTCCAATATTTTGTTCACTTGCAATTTCAATTCATGTAGCAAATACTCTTATCATATTTTAATCACCATTTATTACTATTATCCCTCATCCAAATTCCCTTTATTTTTAAGTGGCTGCTACATAATTTCTCAATTCCAATTCCTTACTGTTGCTGCGCATATCTCTTGTAATTGGGAAGGTTTATGCTTGTGTGATGTGGTCTATTCAATTGTGTTATTTGCTGCGTGTGGACTTCTTTTCTTTCCATTCCCATTTCATATTTCTGCTGGTGTCACGGTGCAATTCTAGCTGCAGTTTCGTGGATATTCATTTGAGTTAAAGTTTCCAGAAATTACAGGTTTTATTCTCTTTAATTGCTTTTCAATATGGGTTCATCAATGTTAAGTTTTATGCATAGTTTAATTATGTCAGAGTAGATTTATAGAGTTCGGAATGTGATGAATGTCGTACCAATGATGCTCTGTTAAATTATATGATTAGTAATTGTATCAAGAACTATTTTTAAGCCTGAAAATTATGATTTTTAACGATGAACATTTACAGTGAAAACTGGAATAACGCGGTACCGGTTTCACATCGAAAGAGTGAAACTTGTATCTGTCTGTAGAATTTTTAGGAATTGATTTTAAAATTTAGCGAAAGCATTTTCTTTAATTAATTTAGAAATTTCTAATTTTCAAAAATGTTATTTTAAACTTGTGGCCGTACACGCGAAAGCTGGCGTCTGTGAGTTTAAAATACGGTACCGGTTATGCGAAAGCTAATAGGACTTTTAAATTAAAATTTCTACTAAAAATAACTTTTCAAACGTAAATTGATTATTTTTCAAAGAGAGTTTTGAAGTTGTAAGGCGTACGCGCGAAAGCGCTCGAATAGATTACAAAGTCAAAACTCGGTGTCGTACACGCGAAAGCTGACGACCCCTTTAATTTAATCCTTTTAACGCGCGAGAATATTTTCCTGTTACAATTATTTAGCGAGCATCAACGGTCGACGCGAATTATATTCCGGTCTCTTGTTATTTAAAGTAATTAAAAACAAAGCTATTTTCCAATTTTGCAACTAATCTAATTAGCACCGCCTTAGATAAACAACGTGACGATAGATAACGGTACTTGACATTGGTCTCTGTGGATTCGACATCTTTTATACTAAAACCGATATTTCCGTGCACTTGCGGACCTATCAATCCCCAGCGGCAGTTAACTTCCGCTCACTAAAGTTTCAACGATAGTTAATTATCGCTCGCTAAATAAACTGATGATAGTTATCTACCGTTGCATTTTGGTTTATTCCAGAATAGCAATTGCAATGAAACCACTTTTTCATAACATAATAGTGAAACCTTTGCACTACAAGTTCTTCAACTTTAATTTTTTCAACTTCAAGCAACTCATATTACATTAGAAGTAAGTGTTCTTAATCCTGTTGCATTGAGTTTTTTTTATATGTTAGATTATTTTTGTTTAGATTGATAAATTGTTAGTATTTAGGGTTTATGTAAATGTTTATTTTTCGAAGTAAATAATCAAATGATTGCTGGTTTGTAATGTGAATTTTCCAGCATGTCAACATTTGTAAGTTGTTGTGTTGTGGTGAACATATTAGGAACTTCAAAAAAATCATGGAATCTTCTGGTAATTCAGGTTGTTGCGAACATGGGCCCCTTAAAAGTTTGTCCCTGAAAAAGATATTTTGTATAAGATTTAAACCAATGCTTATACTCACTTATTGGTTTAACTTCATCAACATAACGCTCGTCATTCAACACATACGCTCGTCATGCAACACATAATTAATGACGATTTTCCCACATATGGATTTCATCAAAAAAATTGTTGTTGAAAATTGTCCTCAAATTGAGGATGCAGAAAGCCCAGAAATCGTGACACGATTGGGCATCGTGACACGATTTGGCTTGGCAGTAAGCATGTTTTTTGAGATGGGAAATCGTGACACGATTCAACAACTTCCTCAGCAAGTTTACCTGAAAGGGACTGGTCACAACGGTTGGATAAGCAGAATTGTGACACGATTTGGGACGTTTGTGACTAGTATATAAGTGTTTTCTGCAGTTTTTTGAAGGTTGAGTTTGGTGAATCTCATGGAAACCAAAGGAGGGAACATTTAGGGTTTTAGATACTAAATGTTGAGTGTCTTTGGGTGAGGTTCAAAGTTTTAAGATGTGAATCTTGGAGAACCAAAAGAGGGGGCTTTTGGAATTAGGGTTGGTGCATTTTGGGAAGATTCATAGGTTGGGAAACATATGAGTGGAGAGTCTCTTGTAAACACCTTGGGAGAGTGAATATTCATGAGTGTCTTGTTCATTGGTGAGATTGGGAAAATGGGTAGAAATTAGAGTTGTTCTTTGTGAGTTTGTTTAAGTTAATTTCTTGTAACCCATTTTGTATCTCTTTGTAAGAACTCATTGATAGTGGATTGGAGAGTTAAATCTCTCCCCTAGAGACTATAGTAGATCATCTTGGATCGAACTGGGTCAACAATCTTTAGTGTGTTTGTTGTTATCTTTTCTTCTACTCTCTTTATCTTGTTTTTCTTTGGTTGCTTGTGGGTTTTTTGCTATGCACTTAGTTTCTAGATTAAATCTAGAATGTTGTTGTTGCTTGTGGTAATTTACATTTGCTTATTGGTTGTCATCGATACTTAAATTTCATTAGTGTGAAGTTTGCGATTTGAGACCCGCGTTCACAACATTTGTGTTTCCAAAAAATTGTGTATTGCTTCCTCATGTCAAATTTATGTGTTTCCAAGAATTTTATTCGGAACAGACGAACATTTGTAGTTTTTTATTTGCAATACTATGTTATGAATTTTATTAGTATATTTTTAAAATATTTTTAGTTTATATTTTAATAATTAAATTGAAAAGAAAAACAATATAAAACAACCAAAAAAAAAGAAGAAAAAAGAGGTTCACGAGTGCGACATTTCAATTGGCATCGTACTCCAAAATTGAGAGTAGGGTATTTTTGGTATTTAAATTTTCAAATTGAATGCATATAAATTTATATAAATACATTAAATACAAATAAACCAACAATAAAATAACATATTTGAAAGTATTTCTCTTGTCAAAAAATATTTGGTATTTCTAGAATTAGAATCATGTCCTTGTTGTTTTTGTGTATCAAGGATAGGAACTAAATGCCGTCAACACCAACAAAAGCATGGTCGTGTATGCAATATACACTTCATCTAAATTAGACTTCAAAATAACTTTAAAAATTGGAATAAAATTTCTACGTATATATTTGTGTGAATGAATTTATCAGCCGTAGGAAAACATGACTTTGGTGTCAGGGTTATCTTCATATTAATATTTTATGATTAACCCCTATTTCTATTTTTTGTTTCTCTTCAATATCCTCTCTTTTTTTTTTTCTCTCGTTGTAAATTCCCATATTCCAAGTCACATTGCAAGTCAAAAACAAAATTTCTATATAAATAAAAACTGAACACAATTCACCCATCAAACACAAAAAACAAAACTTTTACAAAAACAAAAGTCATTAAATTAGGAAAATTATAGCATGAAAAAATAAATAAATAAAAGGAACCTGAATTTTCAAGGGAGAGAGTGATTTATTATTACTTGTGGCATACCCTCAAAATAGGTATAAGTGAGTGGTTGATTCCAACACGGTTTGATAATCAATAATCATGTTATAAAAATGTCCCATCCTGGCAAAAAAAAAAAAAGAAGAAGGATAAAGCAAAATCAGAAGAAAAAAATTAGAGATCGATAAGAGATTTAAAGAGTGTGCGACGACCCATTATCACAGTGGCAATTTTCCTTTTACAAAAATTGTGATTGTGATGCTTCCTCATTCCTTATTTCTTCCTCATCTATATTCTCTATATCTGTCGTTTTGGTGTACGTTGAAAGAACAGTTATAGTAAGATATTTAAATATGGTAACTAACTTCCACTTCCAACGTTTGGTTTTGTTGGAATATTCACAAAATCTTAGGGGTAAAATGGGTAAAAAAAAGTAGGCTACACCAATTATATATATCTATACCTATTATCTATACCTATTATCTAGCGTAGGCAATACTATTTTTTGGTGTAGACTTTTTTTGTAAATCCCAAAATGCCCTTATTTGATGGCAGTTATTAAAAAAAAAATCTTCCTTACCCACTAATAATCACACACGGTGGCAGTTATTAAAGAAAAAATCTATCTTACTCACTAATCACACACCAAAACATAACTACAGGTTTTCTCTTTAAAAAAAATCTGACTTACCCACACAAACAAAAGCATAACTGATGTCTTTCTCTTTCTCACAGTTGCATAAACAATCATAAAAAAATAACTGCTTCCATTCTATTTCTCACATATACATGGTTTAGTTCTACACAATTGTTCAGGGTTGAAGAAATAAGTTTGTGCACACCAAGTGGAGGACCACTAATCGGCATGAACCACGATATTATTTTTCCTTCTTTTATCGTGCTTTTATTTTCTGTCTGATATTTCAAAAGTTGAAGTTACACTCAAAAAAAGGAACAAGCAGATTGTATCTTTTACCTCTTATCTCATGTTATTTGTTCTAATCAATCAATATTCATCAAGAAAAAAATGTATAACTATGCTGCAAGAGAGATTGGAGAATAATAACTTTTTTCTATACCTATTAATAAAGGCAATACTATTTTTTGGTGTAGCCTTTTTTTGTAAATCCCAAAATGCCCTTACTTGATGCCCTTACTCCCGTGTCCGTCTGTCCGCTCTTTCTACTGCGTTAACACATGATACTCATAAACCGTATGTTTTTCAACATTTATGTTGATTTAGTTTTTTTATATATATATTTTGGAGAAAATAATTAGACTTAAAAGAATGACCAAACTTGATCAAAAAGAGAAGTATCAAGGTTGATTAAAAAAAATGTAAGATATGTAATTCATGCACTTCTTTGACATGGAGTTACTAAATATATATTTAGTTTTGTGATGTATGTTCATCTATCTATGGATGATGAATATACATGAAACATGAGTGACATTTATGGGGTTGGGTTTGATGAAGACTTTAAATCTTTCCCATTGCTACCACAATTTACAGAAAAAGAGTACACATATGCTCTTTTATTATTTCTCAAGCCATTTGAGTCTGCCACATAATTTAAAATTTAATAAATCAAAGGAAAACCAGTAGAAGAAATACGAACAAAACTTCGATGACACATCCAAGTCTTGCAAAGGACAAAGACATTTTAAAAAATATGAAAGAATATTTACACATTAGTCACACTACTTATTCAAATTTTGCGATATTTTTTATTGTAAAAGCCAATGTAACATAGAAAGTGGAATTTTAATTTAACTGGGGCATATAATTGATGTTAGTAAAATCAATTATATGCTCGAGCATATAATAATATTAGTCAAGGCTTAAAATGTCAAAATAGTGGTATGAATTCTAGAAAGATGATGGATCTGGAAAATGGTATGTTGGGTGGCGATGATGATGGTGGTAATTAAGCCTATCTTTATATATCTTTAATTTTTAACTTTTTGTTATTTATGAAAATGTTAAAATGTTTTTCCAAAATAATATAATTAATTTGGTGATTTTATAAATGATATTATCAACATATGCATTGCCACATAAGTGTTTTATTGGCCACATCAGTTAAAATTCTGACGCATCAACGTTTTTGGAGGATAAAATGGAAGGTAGGACGAAAAATGCAACAAAAATGACAATTGAAGGACAATTTTGTTCTGTTTTAAAAGGGCAGGACTATTTTCGTGAGTAGGGAAAACACGGGGACCAAAAGTGTAATTAAGCCTAATTTTTTTTTCTAAATGCAAATAACATTTAACATATAACCCACGTTTCAATGCCTAGTCCGTGCGGAGCACGGGTTCCGTGCTTAGCACATGTTTGTTGCTAGTTGAAATTAAAAATAAAAAGCTTAAGATGAAAGTATGTACCCGTTGTTACCAAATGGATGAAATATATCTTTCTCTTTGTTCCAAAATCAATGGATGATAAAAGAGATAAGAAATATTGTTTTTTGGTGAAACCCTGGCATATTTCCCTCTCAAAATATAGATGAAATGTCTTTTGCAATTGTAATCTGGAACAATAGAACCGTTCAATACTCAATTCTCATTAGCAATTAGCAAATATAGATAGAAAAACTGCCATAAATCAGTTACTTTGAGTTACCAGAAATTACATATGAAAAAACCGAAATAGCAGGTGTATATTTGGAATAAAAAGAAGGCTACACCAAACCAATGTTGTATTGTATCCATACGTTGGAAAAAATTCATATGTAGGGAATTTTATTTTTTTAAAGAAAATCATATGTAGGAAATTAGAAACAGATAATGGATCAAGAGGATTATGATGCACTAAAACAAACACAAAACAAATAAGGAAGCAATTAAGATTAAAATTAAGCAATAACAAATAACAGAAAGTGAAAACTATAGTAGCAACAAAATGAGTTGCCAGTTTATGAAACAAAAATAAGATATAATAATTAGTGGAAAAATATTGATTGCTTAATTACTTGCGGAATAAGATTTCAACCTCTGTCCCTATCAGACCGAATTAGTGTATACTCTTCACATCACATTCTCTATATGTTATAATGGTTGTTAAAGATCCCTTAAAAATCTGCATAATACTGTTCAGATTTGGAAGGATTTGAAAATAACAAACAAAAACCGGTTTGTGTTTGAATAAAAGTTGGGGAAATGGTTTTTACCACCATGCTATTCATAATTGCAAATGTCTTCCAGATTAATTGAAAAATACATTAATTGTCTACGGCATGCTACTCTCTGTAAAATAATGTAGAAAAATGAGGATAACCCTATAACACAATTGAAGAAGAAAAAAAAATGAAGTTTGTGTATAATGGAGAAGGAAGCACAATAGAAGGGACAATAATCCAGAACGTTGTCCATTTAGAACCGTTGCCTCCGCGGTAAGCCATTGATCTCAAATCGATGCCATCGCAAGCAGTCAATCACTAAGATTCCACCGCATACCACCACTGTCTTCTGTTTTTCTCATCTTTATCTAACCATGTTCAAAACAAAGCATTTGATCACAATTGATTGGCAAACACATTTCCCTCAACGACACTGTTTCAGCAATGAAATCAAAATCAAACGACCACAATGCAAACAGGCATGAACTCAACACTCGCCGCAACAGTCTCACCAATAATCAAACACCAAACACAAAAAACTACATAGAACAAAGCATAAATTAAGAATATTAAAAAGTGATTAATGAGAATCAAAACTAAAAACAAAAAATAAATAAATTAAAACAACCCAGAGTTTTCAAGATAATGCACACAATATTCCTCCCATATTCAAACACCAAAATTAAAATGCACACAATCCTCCAAAAATGAAATAAGAAGAATTCTCGATGAAATATTGTCTAACAACATCAAGGCAACCAAGTAAATATTAAAACATATAAATTAGAATAGAAATATACTCTATACAAAACAAAACGGTAGAGGAAATGCATAAACCATGGATCACAAACTATATAGAGAATCACATTCTAATGCAACAATGACATTCTCTATGTCCCATAGAAACCATTGTTAGTGATTTGAATGAATTGAATTAACAAACAAAATTTGGTTTGAGTCTCTCTTTTTCTTTGTACATAAATTTTACTCTCATTTCACTGATGGAAAAAAGTTATTATTCTCCAATCTCTCTTGCAGCATAGTTATACATTTTTTTCCTGATGAATATTGATTGATTAGAACAAATAACATGAGATAAGAGGTAAAAGATACAATCTGCTTGTTCCTTTTTTTGAGTGTAACTTCAACTTTTGAATTATCAGACAGAAAATAAAAGCACAATAAAAGAAGGAAAAATAATATCGTGGTTCATGCCGATTAGTGGTCCTCCACTTGGTGTGCACAAACTTATTTCTTCAACCCTGAACAATTGTGTAGAACTAAAGCATGTATATGTGAGAAATAGAATGGAAGCAGTTATTTTTTTATGATTGTTTATGCAACTGTGAGAAAGAGAAAGACATCGGTTATGCTTTTGTTTGTGTGGGTAAGTCAGAATTTTTTTAAAGAGAAAACCTGTAGTTATGTTTTGGTGTGTGATTAGTGAGTAAGATAGATTTTTTCTTTAATAACTGCCACCGTGTGTGATTATTAGTGGGTAAGGAAGATTTTTTTTTTAATAACTGCCATCAAGTAAGAGCATTTTGGGATTTACAAAAAAAGGCTACACCAAAAAATAGTATTGCCTTTATTAATAGGTATAGATTATATTGTCTAGTAAAATTAGTTGAGTTGGTTGAAATAATAATGTTTCTCAAGTAACCTCTGTTGCGTAGATTGATTTCAATTAAACTTATAAAAAAGTCGTAGGTGTAAAATTATTCATGCAAGTTGTTGTTGGCCTCAAGGAAAGCGCAGCTTGGCCGGATAATTATGCACTTGCGATGGTAAATATGTGTCATTTATAAAAGTTATATTCATGTGAATAATGAGATGCCTCAAGGTGACCATTATTTGACCGGACTTATCGTCGATATTTGATCATTATTCATTGCACTTGCAATTATTTTTTTACAATCGGAAGATTGAAAATTAATGGTGCATTAGATGTCTTCTTTAGGTCTTATTTAATTTATAGTGTTATCCCTATATCGAGTGGGCTGAACTTCAAATCATGGAAGGAATATGCCGAGATTGTTCTCGGATGCATGCACTTTGATTTGTCCTTGAGGGAGGAACACCCCGAGAATCTGAATGAAGCAAAAATAGAAAAATGGGACTGATCAAATCGTATGTGCCTTGTGATCATCAAAAGATCCATAACAAAGATAATTCATGGCTCGATTGCTGAGATTGAGAGTGCCAAAGGGTTCCTTGAAACCGTGGAGAAATTATTTGCTAAGAATGATAAGGTTGAAACATGTTTTATCCAAACTTATTTCAACGAGCTACAAAAGTTAAGGGAACATAAGGGAGTACATCTTGGAAATGTCTAATCTTTCCTCCAAACTCAAGGCACTCAAATTAGAACTTCTTGAAGATTTAGTTGTGCACTTGATTTTGATTTCTCTCCCACCACACTTCGGACAGTTTAAAGTGAGTTCTAACAAAATGGACACTAAATGGGATGATATCTCACTGTGTGCAAGAGGAGAGCAGATTGAAAGTGCTCACTTGGACACCACATCTCATAAGTGAGATATCAACCCTCTTCAGCCTCCCCTTCCTCTTGCACAAAGTGAGATATAGCTCATTTAGTGTCCATTTGTCCTTATGAATGTTATCATTCACTTTGAACTGTCTGAAGTGTGGTGGGAGATAAATCAAAAAGAAGTGGACAATTAAATCTTCAAGAAGTTCTAACTTCAGTGCCTTGAGTTTGGAGGCAAGATTAGACATTTCCAAGATGAACTCTATTCTGTTCCCTTTACCTATATAGCTCATTGAAATAAGTTCGGATAAAACACTACTAGTTTCAACCTTATCATTGTTAGCAAAGAAATTCTCCACGGTTTCAAGGAACCCTTTGGTACTCTCACTCTCAGCAATCGAACCCCGATTGATCTCTAGCATCGATTTTTTAATTATCATAAGGCACATACGGTTTAATCGGTCCTATTAATTTTCAATCTTGAGATTGTAAAAGATTAACGGCAAGTGATACTCTTAGTGTAATGATCAAATATTGACGATAAGTTCGGTCAAATAATGGTCACCTTGAGGCATGAGGCATCCCATTATTCACATGGATATAACTTTTATAATCGACACATATTTACCATCATCAATGCATAATTATCCGGCCAAATTGCGTCTTCATTGGGGCTGACAACAATTGGCATGAATAATTTTCCACTACATCTTTTTTTTAAGCTTAATTGAAATCAATTTACGCAATAGAGATTACTTGGGTAACATTATTGTTTCAACCAACTCAACTAATTTTACTTTTAAAATTTAATAGAATTAGATGGGAAAGACTTAAAAAATTCAAAAAAGAAACATTACTCACAATTGTAATGTCAATTGTATGTTTATATCTATCTTTTAATAATCTCATGATTATCAAAGCATCCGTGTTGCGAGAAGGAATTTGTAACACTCTAAATTTTGATCCAATACATTACGCCTAAATCATTTTCTTTTTCTGTAAAACACTACTATTTATTTATTTCATTAATAATATATATTCTAGCAAAACCTATACAAAATTCTTAACATAATTTAATTAAAATTCTTAAACTAATATCCTTCAAAATTACTTCTAAAATTACAATTCAATAAAAACCCAATTTCGTCCCCGCACGCGCTTCAAGCAAAAACACCAAAGCATACACCATGTCTTCTTTTATATCTAAAATGTTAGTGTAAGGGTCAATTTTCTTATCCAATTTGGTTCATACTCAAAGCACAAGAACAATGCCACAAAATAGATAGTATCAAAACTTCTCAATCAAAAAGTAATAAGAAAAATACATTTATGTCTTTAAGGTAAAGTTCATACACATTTCTTTTGTATATATAACAGTTTAATCACTTATCAACACACAGATGTATAACAGACCCAATGCAATGCAATGATGTGTAAAACGCATGCTCTTAAATACTACATGATCCGGATATAACCCGCCACTAAGGCATCCACACATAATATAATTATAATCCGCCACCCGCTGTAACGCCCCCTTTTTATTTAATTATTAGTTAATATTTGAATGCTTTTACATGATTTTATATTTGTTATAAATATGTTTGTTATTTGTTATAGAAATATTTGTTATTTTGTTTAAGAATATATTTGATATTTATTTGATGTATTATTTGGCTTAGTTGCGTGTGTATATATATTTAAGAGAGGTACGTAGTAATATTATATTTAAGAGAGTTTAGTGAAGTAAAATAAAATAGGATATTTCATTAGGAGGAGTTGTTATGTAATTTTAGAGAAGTTGAGGATTTAGTGGAAAAATAAGACAAGTGGAGAAAAGTTATATAAAGAGGGAATTAGGTTAAGAAAAACATAGTAAGCGTTGTCAGAGTTTTTGGAGAGAAAGAGGAGAAACCTAGAAGAGGCAAGAACAAGAGAGAAGAACGCAGCTTTGATTCAGGATTTTATTCAGGTAAGGGTGAGCCTAGCATTTGCAAATTCATTAAGCTTATGAATCATGATTATAGCTAACATGTTTAGGAATTGTTCATGAGAATTTAAGAACTAAGAATTAGGTTAAAAAGTGATGAATTGATGATTAGATGATGAGAAACCGTACCGACGACGTAGAAAACTGTTTACAGACCTTAGAATAACCCTTGTACATCATTATAGTCGAAATTTGGAAGGTTTAGGATGAAATTTGGGGTTTTGGGTGAAAACCCTCGTAACCCCGTAACTGTTCTGTCGCAGCTCGCCACAGCGAGTGCTCTTCATGAGCTCGCGAGGCGAGCAACCCACTCGCCATAGCGAGTTAGCCCTAGTAGGCTCGCGGGGCGAGCAATCCACTCGCCATAGCGAGCAACCTTTGAGAAGGCTCGCGAAGCGAGCAACCCCCACTCGCCATAGCGAGCAACCTGTGTTGTCTCGCCAGGCGAGCAACCCTACTCGCCATAGCGAGTAGTACCCCTGAAGCTCGCGAGGCGAGCAACCCAACTCGCCACAGCGAGTTACCCCTGATGGTTCGCGAGGCGAGGGTTTCCACTCGCCATAGCGAGTAGTTCTGTACCAGACTACCATTAGAATAATGTGACTCTTGTCGCACAATTGATTATGAGATTAACCCTGGATTAGATTAAATATTGAGATATTAAGAAGAAATGTAGAGCTGTTAACTGAATATTTGACTTGTTATTGTGACCTATGCATTTGTATATGCTTTCATGAATTACAATAGATGAGGTATGTGAATGTTTACGATTTTGCTAGGTTTGAGATGTTGATTGCTGCCATGCTGCCATGTTTTATTAATTAAAAGCTGCATGTGTCGTTATAAAGTTTATGATGATGTAATCCAAATTATTGGAATTTATTTTGAGATGTCTAAGAGTTAAGAAGTTGAGTCCATGCATATGCATCCAGAGACGAGGGCTCATGCCCTAGGAGCTTTTGCTCAATAGCGACGAGAGCTTATGCTCTAGGAGTATTTTATGCTCAATAGCGACGAGAGCTTATGCTCTAGGAGTATTTTTATGCTCAATAGCGACGAGGGCTTATGCCATAGGAGTATATTTATACTCAATATGGTACCACATGCATGATTAAGATGTCTAAGTTGCATTGTTGAGTCTAAGTTGCATTGTCGAGTCGAGGTCACATTACCGAGTAGTACTAAGATTGATGACTAAGATGTTGAACATGATGTTGATTATGATTATGATGTGGATTTATGACGTTGATTATGATTAAGTTGTTACTTGACTGTTGTTGTGATATTATGATAATGAAGTTATGCTGTTAAATATAATCGTGGAAGTATATGTTTAATGTTTTGTTTTGTGAATCTCACCCCTTCTGTTGGAATTGCCGCCTCGTGGGCAAGTGCAGGTAACCAAGCGTTGGATTGACGATGTGAGAGGTCCTTGTGGAGTCTTAGGAGCTCTGATACGTAACGGGATGGGGATTATCATTGTTTCTATTTCTTTATGTATCGTTTTTGAATTATGATTCCGCTGCTACGTTTTGAATAAAGATGAGGAATAAACTATTATTCATTTGTTTAAAGTTGTTTTGAAATGTGACATCCTGATTATGTGTTATACTCTGATTATTTAAATGAAATTTTAAAGCTGGGATTTCGGGGTGTTACACCCGCCACCAAGGCATCCACACATAATATAATTATAACCCGCCACCCACCACCCGCCACTAAGGTATCCACACATAATATAATTATAACCCGCCACACAGGCACCACACAGATGCATATGCCATGCATGATAATGAAAACTAAATCCCGCCACTTAGGCACCACTAAGAAATATGATATTAATTCGCCACTAAGGCAATTACAGTCAAGTATTAATGCATCAACACAAACCAAAAGTCAACCATTTCACAAACACACATTTTCATCTTTCTCTTCTTTAGTTCATCAAAAAAAAAATGTAACATTTCTTTTCCAACATCACAAAAGCATAATAATATAAAATATATCAATTCACACCACATTATCATACACTCATAATTAATAATAATCACTTTTACCATGAAAATAGTTTTAATTATTTTTCCTTTTAAAAGACAAGAATGGCTACCTCTACTTAATGACGCAGTCCTAACACTTAGTAAGAACGTATGAGAAAAATCTCTTACCTTTTGGTGCTTTTCCTTCCTAGTGCATCTATGAGTCCCGACTTTTTCAGCGTCAATGCGACGAAGAATTCTATCACTCTAGACCTTAATAGGATGCTCAAACAATTGAAGATGAAACACAGTGCATCACGAACCTACTGCCAAAAATCAACAGGATCCGACAAAGGACAAGGCGCAGTTGCAATTCTACGACGATATGTTTAGGGAAAACGAAAATGGCATAGAATTAGATTTCCACAAATTGGGAAAGGAATAAAATAACAAATCAAATGTACAAGTACTTACACGAAAATAATAAGAAGAAGATGAAAATAATTGATTGATCAACTTGGAAAATTTAGTGTGCAAGTGTGAACGAAGAATTGATGGAACAGTGTTTAAGGTTTAGAGAAGTAAACAAAGTAGTAGTGTGGGGAGAGATAAGCGAGAGTATTGTGATGGTGGAGATTATCAAGGAGTCATTCTTTTTTTAGGTAACAAGGAAGTTTTTTTTTTGAAGAAGCTAAATTAGCCCACCTAATTTGGCACCGGAGGGAATCGAACATGAGACTTCGAGGAGGAGCACACTCCCAGATCCCAAGCCAATACCACCAGACCAACCCAAGTGGGTTGGTAATAAGGAAGTTAAGAGGGTTTAATGAGATTGTATGGCATCACATGTAATTGAGTAAGAGAATGGAACGTGTGAGCATTTCATGAAATTATGATAAGAGCACACAATGGCTTGTTAGTTTGCATTAGAAGAAGTTGTGAAGAATTGATAGGCATCAAGTGAAAAGGTCATTTACGAGTGAGAGAGATAAGTCACTATGCTGCTAGCTAATTAATATTGAAATTGACATGGAAATGGTTACAAGAAAATAGGAGAATGGGATTAAACAAATTGTGAACTTTTGTTGTTTTGTTCATAAGACTGACCTTCAATAAATTGGAACCCAACCTATATAATATAACTTCGATAAGCACTAGTACGAGAGGGAGAAAAAAAAAACAGTAGGAGTATGCATTGATTATGTGCATATAAAGTGCAAAACATGAGCCAAATGACAGTTATTGTAGAAGTGAAAAATAAGGAAGGAACTTGACACACATATGTGAGTGGCGGTTGACTTAGTCTCACACTATTTCCTAATAACACGTTTAAAGTAGGATATGCTGCATTTGTTAATGACTCATGCGACATATCAGAAAAAGAAAGAAGTGGGTTAGTTTTCTAAGACCAAATCTTGGTGAGATGTACATGATATGGAGTAATTTTTGGTTTAAAGGACTTTAGCCATAAAATAAATCGCTGAGTAAATCATAAATTAAAAATTACTACATGTATATATACGCCGTACATAAAATATCGGGATGTTACATAATTCGAAAGTCGAAATAAGCAAAATACAGTGTACATATGTGCACTGCAATGCTCGGGAAAATGAACAGAATTGTATATATGTTCTAATCTGTATTAATCTATAGCATGATTAATTATATGTACAAGTATATACAAATACATATCTTATAATATGATTTGTTCCAAAAAAAAAAACAATGAGATCGAACAAAAAAAAACTATAAGTCGTACATACCAATCCAACAAAAATTGGAACTACATATGTAAATCAGTGACGGACCTGGATTATTGCGAAGCCCAGACAAAAAAAATTTGCAACACATTTATAGATGTTTATATAAGAAATTGCAAGCAAATAATCAAAAAATCTAAAGAAGTTGCTCAATTTATAGGGGTTTATATAAGAAATTTATAGGAATTTACATAAGAAATTGCAAAAAAATTGGATCGGAGCCCGAGCGAGTAGAACCGCATCTGTATGAGGGAGCTTTGAAGAAGAAAATATAATAAAGGGAAGAACTAATGCATGATGGAGCTTTGAAGAAGAAAATATAATAAAGGGAAGAACTAATACACGAGGGGCAAAAAAATATAAAGGGAAGAACTAATACATGAGGGAGCTTTGAAGAACAAAATATAATAAACTGGAATGGAGGACAAAACAGACTTAAGCATAACGAACATACCACCCAACGATAACTTTTTACACTTCCAGCCAGATAAATGATTACAGATTCTATCAACCAACAGATACCAAAACTACACCAATAGATCCTTTCATTAAGCATTTTTTCGTGTAGGCTTAACTTGATTGCATTCTCTCACAAAGGTTGCATGTTAGAATTTGCAACCACAAAGGTCCCTGGAATTGGCAGCGGCCACATCAACATTTTTGAGTGAGTTAAAGTCGTCATTGGTTACGACAATAGATTGGTTTAAGAGTATGATCAGGGATTCGATTCCTGACTCATGCATATGAAAAATCCTATTGAAAGGAGAGAATCCACCTTGTGTGCCACACAAGATCTCCGATGAAGATTATTGCTAACAACGGTGAAAATTCCATATTGACATCATGTAGCTCGAAAAAAATAGTTATCCTTGGTTAACACTAATAGCTAACAATGTGAACAGTGGATAATTTAATTATATTTTGGTCAATGTCTTATACTTTTGATGAGCGAAATTGTAATTTACCCAATTTTTCTACCATGTCCATTTGAATCGTATATCCTACACACGCAAATATAAAGATTAATCCTTTTGAATTGGACAAGTATCGCACGGAATAACAAAACCTTACTCAATAGATCTAACACTGTTGTTGTATTCTTAGAGTAGAATTCGAATAAGAACCCATATTAAGTAGAAAAGATTTGTTATAATCCCATACAAATACTTAGATACATTTTTTTTAAACAATTGATTGGATAAACCATCCATAATGCAGCACATCGTTTGGGTGCTTAAACAGATCGTGACTGTACAAGCCATCCGTTTCATAATTGATATATAATAAAAACCTAATCTCTCCAATACAGCATCCGAAATAAATTATTAAATAGGTCCCAGTAATAATTATATATCATTAAATTTTAACACCAATTTATCTATTCATTTATAATTATATAACTTTGAAATATTGAATTAATTTCATAACAAACTATAAAAAAGTGAACAATTTTTTAATTTTATTAATAATTCAGAAAAATAAATAAGTAAAACTTGAAAAAAAATCAAATTATAAAAAATTAAATACCTTTGATTTATTTTTTAACTTTTAAGATGAATAAATTATTTGATGTAGTTGATGATTAAATATAACACTTGTAAGTATTATTTAATTTATTTTTTACTATTAAAATAATATAAAAATTAAATAGAGAAGAAAATTACAATTAGTTATGTATGTGGGACCCACATGTAATAAGAAAGAGCTTATAAAAGCACCCATTTCTTTTCTTTGGTGGTGGCCGGAGTTTGAACGTAAAATCTTGCATATTATATGCATTGTCCAAACCATGAGCTATACTCATGAGGACAAAACACCCATTTCTATAGACACCAAATTAATTGATGTTACACTGGGATGTTACAATGTGGGCGTTTATTTAACATGGTGCTTAACAGGGGAATAACTTCCCATCGTAGATTGTCTAACTCTAAGATACTCCCTCCGTCCCCATATGTAACCCCCTTTGTATTTTTTACATTTCTTAAGAAAAATTGTTAGTGTAATTAATGTGTCTGTTTTGTGTGTTAATATTACAAAATTGTCATTTGTTTGTATGTGTATTAAATTTGATTTTTCATTTTTCAAGACAAGTTAGTAGTATTAATTAGAGGTATGTATATGAACATAATAACAAATGCATCTAGTAATTTGAAAAAGAGTTTAGATTTAAGGACAACAATAAAATCAAATGAGTGCTTAGATATATGAATAGAGGGAGTATGTTACTATCGATTTTCAAGAAAAATACGAAATAATTGTAAAAGAAAATGAAATAAAGATTTAAAAAGTTATTTCTGATATGTCCCACATAATCAAATGGAGAAGAGTATCCATCAAAAACATACACGCACAACACAAGATAAACCCACAAACACTTGGTGCTCGTCTTGTTCAAACCAAATTGCATTCATCTCTGCATTTAGCTTCCCCTAATTATATTCCACAAACACATTTTAAATTTTAGGTTTTCGACATTATACAACTTGAAACTGCATAGTGAACTGAATATTAAACACTTTAATCACTTTCCTTCATTCATTCTTCTCTCTTTTTCAATCACAATGTCTTACACAGTTTTCAGAACCTTCCAACTTCAACCATTTCTACTCTACCCAACCTCAATCCTCAAATTACAAAACCGTTTTTTCCATTCCACAACAACGAAAACAAAAGCCACACAATCCCAAACACAAACACAAACACAAACGAAACATTCAACAAGTACACAATCAAAAAAACTTAACAACCTCCTAAAAGATTACGAACCAATAATCGGAATCGAAACACACGTCCAGCTCTCCACAAACACCAAAGCCTTTTGTAACTGTCCCTACAATTACGGCTCATTTCCAAACACCAGCATTTGTCCAGTTTGTATGGGGTTACCTGGTGCTTTACCTGTTTTAAACAGTAAGGTTATTGAATTTGCTGTTAAATTAGGACTTGCGCTTAATTGCGAATTAGCGTTTGATTCGAAGTTTGATAGGAAACAGTATTTTTATCCTGATTTGCCTAAAGGCTATCAGATTTCGCAATTTGATGTTCCGATTGCGAGTTCCGGGTTTCTTGATGTTGATATTCCTTTGGAGTATGGTGGTGGGCATAAGAGGTTTGGGATTACTAGGGTTCATATGGAAGAGGATGCCGGGAAGTTGTTGCATACTGAAAATGGGAATTATTCTCAGGTAGTTTGGTTCTTGGTTTTGGTATTTAGTTAACTTTGGTGTTTTCTTATCTAATTTGCATTTATTTTGTTAATTAATTTGGTGTGCTTTAACATTGTCGTGAAAGTGCCAACGAAAGTTGGTTCAGCTGGTAAAGAGTTGACTCATAATCGCAAAGGTGAGTGAGTTCAACTCCGGCTGCCAGGTACGAACCAACGCGTACCCAAGCTTTATACCCCCATATGCGTACCGCGTACCAATGTAAATTGCAAATTATGTGACTCTCATAGGGACTTTTTGGTGGGTGATGTGTAAGCACATCTGTTAGCGCTAGCTGAGCCTTGAGGTCTGTCTTGACCCTGGTGATCCCGAGAGGTGAACTCACCTGAACTTTTTATTAGTAAAAAATAAAAAACACAGTGTGGTAAATGTGAATTAGTGACTGACTCCATATGTTCATTGATGCGTTTGTATTTATTTGAAGTTTTTTTATTGAAAAATCTTGTGTTGAATCAGTTTCGTATATATCTTTGTGTATAATTCATGTTTTGTACGGCAAAATGCTTTGCTTCACTCATTCTCCCAAATAATTTATACAGAAGGCTTGATAACCTTTATGTGAGGAACCAAAGACCCTTAAATCTTCTAAGTTAGGTAACTGTCATGGATAAGTTCACATTGACTTTCATTTTATTAGCAAAAATCTTTGAAAGGGTCATGTTTGATAGACTATAGTGTAGACAACAAATTGAACTGCATAGAACCAAACTCTCTTAGCTAAACAAGATTGAAAGAACAATACTCTAGTCACATTTAACTCATATATTGATGAGTCGGCTCTCTCATCTTTTCTGGTAATGCCTACGCAACTTATTTGTTAAAATTGAATAGGGAAAACTGAGAAAAACCTCCCAAATATCCATGTGCACCGATTCATAACTATGTGAAGATCTACTCTTAGCAACTGTGAAATGGAATTAGTCTTTTCTATTAAGAGCAATAATTCCATATTTTTTTGAGTATTGACATTCACAAAAGAAACTGTTTAGACAACTTATTTTACTGAGTCTGTGAAGTATGTTGAATCTTAAAATGCATGCCACAAGGCTTAAAATTGCACATTACATTGATCAAACTATGCTTTGACCACATTACCATTGGCAAATGAGGATGATCATTGGCCTAATTCCTCCAGTAATGAGTATTTAACAACAAAGGGAGTGTTAAATATAAAAAAATAGTATTCCTATTTTAAATTGTGATCTCTGTGGTGTCCAACCAAGAATGATATCAGGATAGATCCAAACACATGGGACAATTCATTTATCATATAAGTAGATAATGTAGAATGACATCATCTCTGTCGTATATCATTTTATCTTTATTTATTACCATCTATGCTTAGGTTTTTGATAAATGAAATAGTATCCTTGGGTCTCAATCAGAAGGAATAAAAAGCTTATGTGGCATCAGTTTCACATATTTCTCTGATTATAGTTCATGTTTTGTGACATAAAATGCTTTGTTTCACTCGTTGTCCTGAATAATTAATACCAAAGGTTTGATAGCCCTGATGTATGATAACCTTGTTGAAGTATGTTAAATTTGATGGTTTTTTTCACAGGTTGATCTAAACAGGGCAGGGGTACCTTTGCTAGAGATAGTTTCTGAGCCTGACATGAGAAATGGTATTGAAGCAGCAGAATATGCAGCAGAATTACAGAGGTTGGTTAGGTATTTGGGAGTGAGCAATGGAAATATGCAAGAAGGTTCTCTTCGTTGCGATGTAAATGTATCAGTACGACCCATTGGGCAGTCAAAGTTTGGGACAAAGGTATTAGCTATGCCTTCTATAAAAATGATATTAGTCGAGCTTTATGGTGCAATGTAATATTAACAAATAGACGCTGTTATGATTAATTTATTGTTCTGGCAGGTTGAAGTGAAAAATTTGAACTCATTTGCATCAATGAGCAGAGCTATTGATTTTGAAATTTCAAGGCAGGTGCAACTTCATAACCAAGGTCAAGCAGATCAGATAGTACAGGAAACTCGACTCTGGGAAGAAGGCTCTCAGGCTAGTACTATATTGTGAATTTGTTGTTGTTTTCCTTATAGGTACTGTAGCAGCTACATGATTGCTTTCTCTTCCCTCATACTTATTTTCTTATATTATATTCTGTTTAGAGAACTATAACAATGAGAAAAAAGGAAGGGCTTGCTGATTATCGATATTTTCCAGAACCAGACCTTCCATCAGTAATCCTTTCCCAAGAATATGTAGATGGCATTCAAAAATCTTTACCGGAGCTTCCTGAAGGAAAACGTAGAAGATATGAAGAGATGGGATTAGGCATGCAAGATGTTCTTTTCCTAGCTAATGATAAAAATGTGAGTCACCTACTATTTTTCTAACGTTACTAGTTTCTTTACCAGTATGCACATGACATAAAACCTATGTCCCCGATAGAACCAGAACTTGATAAAAAAACTGAGATATTATTTAAATTTAGAACGGAATAGTCACCGAATTCAGAGGAACAAGTCTCTTTTTAAAGTATCAAAACTTAAGCTATATGTAAACTAGATATAGCTTGGGCCAAGCTCCATACAATAAGGTAAAATGTAAAATAAGAAGTGGAAAAGTAACCCCTGGTGGATTTAAAGCCCATTCTTGTCCTTCACTTGTCCTTTTGCCTGCGCTTCTGTAATCTTGTAAACTTAGGCTATCAATGGTCCTATCAGTTCTTAGTAAAAGAATGTATCAAAGATTATTATTTAAACAATAATTTGAAAATCAGGTACAATCTACTTGGTGTCCAATATTACACTTCTGTGTTAGTATTGTTGGAAAATGTATTAAAAATTTAACAGCATCCAAGAAATATCTGATAAAGAAGAGATCCAAACGTTATTACTTGATGATTATTGCTGAACACTCAGTAGCAAATGCCATCCTATTGTGCTCTCCCCTTTTTCATGTCAGGAAAGAAGACCTAATTGATTCAGGTCACATATAATCAATCTCTGTAAGAGGCCTGGTGTTAAGCTGAACCAGAATAACAATAGCTCTTTGAGAGGCCTATTCTCCTAATTCTCACTATTCTTACAACCTGCCTCTGGTTCTGTTCAAACAAACTGAAAAATCGTATCAAACTATAAAATTAAACCAAACTGCACTAAGACTAACCGGAGCTCTTCTATGAGCTTACAAACTGCACCTCTGTTTAACACGCACTTTACTTATTCAAAAACGATCCCTAAATAAAAAATACCTCGAGTTCATTAGAGCTTCATAAATGTTCACAAACTCTAAATGTTCGGAGCCGTAAGTCGTGCAAACTATCCTCACAAATTTGTTTGTGCAACTGTGCCTCTCACCAAAGGAACCAAGGTACAAAATTGATGAACTAATGTTTATGCATTTAATTGGTTCTTCGCTTTTGCATTCTGGTACTAGTTCCGGCGTTTCTGCATTACTGGTACCTATGAAGCACGGATACGGACACGAACACTGGACACGCCGACACAGCTAATAATTTGAAAAAATCACATAATTCAGTGTAATTACAAGTGTCGGTGTCGGACACGACACATGTCCGACACCGGGACACGCCTTATCCGAGGAGTATCCGTGCTTCATAGACTGGTACATATTTCTGCATTTCTCATGTGCTGTATTATTAACTTGAGAAGTACCCCATGAACTAGATTTCCCCTAAAATATTGGGTCCAGTTTGGAGGAGAGGATTATGCCAAGGCATTTAAATTTGAAGGAAAGAGGTGTCAGGATTCTCTTAAACAGTAATATTTATCAGTTTCGTAATAAGAATATAAAGTCCCTGACTCATTCTTTCCTTGTATTATCATTTCAGCACTAACCGTTACAGAATCTCCCTGTTTGTGCTCTATGAACCTTGTTTCTGCTAGCAAGAGTAGCCTTATCCATTTTTTTTGTTTTGATATTTTAATTTGTGTTTCTTTTATATATGAAACCTCTTTGTATTTTTTGTAGCAGAATCACGTGACAAAATAAAACAATTTTCAGCTCTGTTGTTTAAAATTCCTTGAAATATAATTGAATGGAAATCACCTTTGTTTCCTGCATGGAGGTTGAATTCTATTGTTCACTTTGATGATTTTGATGTTCAATTGTTGCATTTAGAGAAGAATTAATAAGAACGTGTAGCTTTGGAGGACAAATAAATGTTAAATAATACCAGTTCGATTCTTAACTCCAAAATCATTTTAAAAAAAGAAACAGTTCAGTTTGCATAAAAAAATAGTTCGGTTTGCATAAAAAATAGTTCGGTTTGTAAATCTGAAGTTCATTTACCAGTTCTGTTAAAAAATTCAGAACCTGGTCCACTGAACCTAAAAACCTGCTTAGTCTGGTTCAGGAGACATCATGAGCGATTTGGTTTGGCTTTACCAAATTGTTTTTGCAGTTTGGATCTGCTTTTTTTCTTTCCTAAAACGAACCATGAATGGTCCTACCTGCCTCTACTTGTTCCTTTTCCCTTTATTCTAAAGTCCACCCTTAACCAACTCACCCATCTCTACTCTCCCAGCTATTTTTCCCTTTCTGTAAATAGCATTCACCTTTATAACTGGTGGGACACGGTCAGAAGAGTTGAAGAATCCTAGTTCCAGAGATCTAAGAAAGTGTAAGTGATGATCACTTGTGTAGTGAGAATATCTCCTTTGAGTGAGTTTATCGCTCCATGTAACTCATGAGTGGATTACTCTGGTTTGTAGGGTGATAGACAACTTGAGACGGGCTTACAAGTTTCTACAAAACTTGTAATCTTGCTTGAAACTGAATATTTTGTTGGAACATTTCTCTGGATGTAGGCAAGAAGTTCTGAACACCTATTTTCACATATTTGCAAGACCAGATAATTTTTTTAATTGTTTAAATACACAATGGTCAAAGATACAACAAACCAACCAACATATTTCCATAAAAATAAAAAATACTGCATAGCTTAATGGAAGAGAACTCATTAAATTAAAGTACAGCACATATGAAAGCTAAAATATAAATACTAATGATGTTTAATTCTTACTACACTGTCATGGTCTGATGTGATTTGAATTTTTCTCAATGGATGTATTAGATTGCAGAATATTTTGATGCTACTCTTGCAAAGGGTGCTGATGCAAAGCTAGTTGCTAACTGGATAATGAGTGACATTGCTGCCTTCATGAAAAACGAAAAGTTGACCATAAATGACATAAAGCTTACACCCGAAGAGTTGGCCGAGTTGATTGCTTCCATTAAAGGTGGAACCATCAGTGGCAAGATCGGGAAGGAGGTATGTTTGCTTCGGCATTAATGAGTGGTGCATAATTATACTAATGTATGTCTAATCATATTCATATCTTCTAGCCTTTCTCATTAGTTTTTTCAGAGACTTAAATACTGTGTAGAAGTTTGTTGCGTTTGTGTTTGTTGACCAATGGGTTTAATTTATAATGTATGTTGCCCTGTAATGTCTATTTATCGGGCTAATACTTTGTTCTTGTTATATACTATTTGTTTAGGCTCGATGAATCATGTAAATATAGCATTCAGAAAAAATATTTCTTTATATATGTTACATTCGTTCAGCATAAATATGCTTCTCTTCTCTCTCTCAACAGTTCCATTCCATCCCATCCCTTGTTTGTTGTTGGACTTTACTAATGTCTTCCATGATCAGAATATATGGCGGTTAGGTTCATGTGTTATGTCATGTCTGCTTCATTTATTTGTCTCCATGAATTTGAAAAGAAGGAAAAACAATCGCACATTTTTTATAATGGGCTTGTTTTGCATTCTGTACTTTTACATTTGTTTGTGTTTCTGTAGATACTATTTGAGCTGTTAGCCAAGGGTGGAAGTGTCAAGGAACTCATAGAAAAGAAGGACTTGGTTCAGGTTAGTATTAGTATCAACAATTATTGAAATTTTACCAGTTTGTATATAATTGAGTCAGCACTCTGCATGAATTTTGTAGTTTACATGCAAACATAATATTTTTACTATTTCGATTTTGTGATACTTGCGATGTTAGTTACACCCATGCCCGATGAAATCATCCTTCCTACATCGTTTTGTTACGACACCCTACCAATAATCATTGCACATTTTCTCTCATGCATATTCCCTTCCCCTCCTTTGCTGCCACATATGAATTCTGTTTTTGTTCCAAATTGTTTGATTCTTGTCAGCTACCAAAGAACCTTTTCCTTAATTCATCATTGGAAGTCATGAATAGCCCGTGATTTTATTTGGATCAGCTGCAATATACCCTCTGCTGGAATGATTCCCTACTACATCTGTTGTATTCAATCCCAGCTTGACATCTCTCATAAGCTTTCAGAGACACTGCTGTGCAAGAAAAAGTTGGGTCCCCTCTAAGTCTAACCTCCACTATTTTCCCATTTCTCTTCCACTCAGAATCTGTTCACCAAAATTTGAAAAAATCTCCCCCCCAAACTAGCTAGCCATTCATATCCCTAAACCACATCAACCCCTCCTAAGTCAAATAAAAAAAATAAAAAATCTTGCACCACTTCCAAATCTGTAAAACTGCAGCACACCATTATGGTAAATTCCACTCTGACAACTTTATATTATTTGGAAATTACAGATAGCAGATCCTGTTGAAATTGAAAAAATGGTGGACAAAGTGATTGCAGATAATCCGAAACAGGTCGAGCAATTCCGAGGAGGCAAAACTAAACTCCAAGGTTTTTTTGCTGGCCAGGTATGAACTTGTAGAGCTGGAAACAATTTTTATATTTTATTTTTCCCCCCTTTATTATCACGGTTTCATTACATTTGTCCAAATGCAGGTAATGAAGGTATCTAAAGGCAAGGCAAATCCAGGTCTACTTAACAAGATTCTTTTGGAGAAATTGAATTCATAAAGCTGATGTTAATCGACTATATGCACGCCTACAATCTGAAGTGTCAGTGCTATGTAGTTAATCACGTGAATAACATATAAGTGTTGATCCCTGATAAAATATCACCTGACCGCTAGACAAATTGCAAATGAAATGTAAAAATGGAAGGTTCTTGTTTTGCTCATTGCAAGACAATGTGATTGGTTATATTGGCTGAATAGTTTAGCTGATTTTAGAAATGGATTTATTGACAACAAATTTTACTTCAACAATTTTTTGTAAAATTTATTGATGCATACAAATCATCGTTGTTGAGAAATGGAACATATTGCTCATATGGTTGTTGTCACTAGGAATGTTTTAGACTTAGACACCTAAGGTCTTTCATCAATTATACTAGCTGGCCCACTAATAATGACTTGACACCTATTGGTCTTTCATGAACATATTACTTATATGGTTGTTGTCACTAGGAACGTTTTAGATTAGTGGGAGTCGTCTCTTTCTTTATGTTCCATACTTTTGTTTTTTGCATCGATACAAACTTTATATTATGATCATCTGCAAAAATAAATATTTTGAGGTTATTGTTGTTCTAACCATTTTTGTATCATGTGTGCAAATATTGAATTTGCACTTGGAACAGTTGATCTCACTAAAGATTTCAGTTGGATTAGATAAGTAGTAAATATGCATGATATAGATATTATATTGCAATAAATTTTCATGGCACTCATTCATATCGATCTACATAATTAAGTCCATTGATGTGGTGGTTATCAGAATTTAATCACATTGTATTTCAGTAACAACCACCGCAATTATCCCATTATTGATGTATGAAGTGGTTGGAGACTTCTGGTGACATGAAGGAGAAGATGAAGAAACAGAATTGGCTTTTCACTTTATAATCCTAGGGTTTTGGCCTTTTATGGTGAGAAAATAGACAAGTGCTAGATCTAAACCATGTTAACAGATTAGATGGTTGAGATTTCTTTAACGGTGCGACTTCATCTTTTTTCCGAGATATGGGTGTGGGTGTGGGGAATGCTGAATAGTTGCGATTGAGTGAGATGTGGGAATTATGAAGATTAGACTTGGAATCCATTATGGGTGAAAGCATGAGCCAAGAGATGATAGAGTATTTATGGATCCTGGCTTGAATAGTTTGGTGATGAAGATGATGATTGCAGAAGTGGAAAATGGAAAGGAGAAGATAAACATGATGAAGAGAGGAAGAATTCCAGAAAAAACTTGTATATATAAAAAAATACACATGCCGTTGCCATGTCAACTTCAGCTAAGTGAATTTTTTTTCTTCTAAGGATTAGTTAAGGGAAGTTGACGGCAAGGATCAAAACAGTGGTAAAAAAATTTGTAGTCCAAAACTTGTTGAATTTTTTTTGAGACAAAAACAAAATATGAAATAAGTATAAGGACTAAAAACTTATTTAACTTTAAATTTTATATTTTGGCTTTGATGCACACCACACTTTATACCTTCATTAAAGGCAAAAGTCTAAAGTGAATAATCATAGACGTACACATATTAGAGAGATCGAAATTTTATTAACTTCAAAATTCAAATACAATTGAGGTAGTTAACAAAAATACAATAAAACATTCCTCTAAGTAGGTATCCCGTCCTCCCACTTTCTGTTGAACCAAACAATGCGTTAGTATTGTCACCATTATTAATAGTTCTCATTAGATTAATTACCCAACTTTGTTCTTGAATTTTTCAAAAATCAACCAAATTCGTCCTCAAATTATGCGAAATGTCTAATTCATCATTGAATTTCACAGTCGTTCATCAAGGAAGCCACATATACAAGGACCAATTTGATGGAAATGGTAAAAATTGCAGTTTTACTTTTCAGTTGTCATTTTTTCTGTGTTTCCAATTATACCCCCTATATAAGGATCAATTTGATACTTATTGTGATAATTTAAGGGCTGATTTGATGTATAGTGTTATAATTTAAGGTCTGATTTGATTTATTTTATTTCAGGGAATGAGTACAAGAATATATAACATGAGATGACCAATGATTTCAAATGACAGACATAAACAAATACTAGTGATAAGTCCTGCTCCATAAAATTCAACAGCTCCTGGAGTTATTAGAGTTCCATATCCAAGTTACGGGTCATCCGCTTCTACTCAACCGCAATACATGGAGTTTATCCCAATCTCAGGATTCCAAAGCAGTGATGCTTGTTTAAATTATGCTTTTAGACTTGTTTAAATTATGCTTTTTGGACTTGTTAATTTATGCTTTTTGGCCATGTAATGACTTATGAATATCAAATGTAAGACTTATGACTTGATGACTATGTAATGTTTTTTTGGCTATGTAATGACTTATGAACATCAAATGTATAACATATGATGGTATTTTCAACAATCAAAGTGTCTGTCTTTTTACTTTTTACTTTGTTCAGCAAATATATGCATCAAGGATCACATTGATATGTGTTGCGATAATTCAAGGACTTATTTGATGGTATTTTTCACTAATTTAGGTATCGATTAACCCACTTGGGTTGACCTGTGATATTGGGTTGGGACCTGGGAGTGTGCTTTTCCTCAAGGTCTCAGGTTCGATTCCCTCCGGTGCAAAGTTAGATGGGCTAGTTTAGCTTCTTCAAAAAAATTTAGGGATCTATTTGATGCATAGACAAACAATAGAAGGACCAGTTTGATTGAAAGATTTTGACAGAAGGGTTGAATTTCTTCTCTACCATTATCCTTAGGCTTCTCCATCAACCTTGCATTCCTTCCATGACCAGCAACATTGTTTTTAAAATAACCTAATTCTTCAGTTTCATCAATCCAGACAAAAAATTGACAAATTTCACCATCATCCTATACAAAGAAAATTCAAAATTAGTACAATTTAAACAAACCATTCACACATCACATAATCATTGTTAAACAAACCTTTGGCAGAGGGCAGACATAGAAAAACATTCCTGGATTATTGACAGTGTTGGTTTTTCTTACAACACATATCCTATGACACCAACATTCAAACACTCTCACATCACCATTGAACATAGAGCTTGAAGATGAAGACCGACTGTTATAGCTGTTTTTGCCCATACACCCATCACCCATCATTTATGAACACCAAAGCTTGAACAATTTTTAAGGATTTTTGGATTTCGAATTCAATAAAAAAAAACTAGGTCTTTAAGTTTTTTAAATTGGGGAAGAACTTTGTCATCAATCAATGGAAGAAATTTTGGGTATTTTGAATTCTAGGTGACAAATTATAAAATTAGGGTTCCAAATTTATATATTTGGGGGAAGAAAGAGACGTTGAGAAGAAAGCGACGTTGGAGAAAAAGAGATGTTGGGAAATTTGCAATTTTATGTAAATCAATCAATTTGGTCCTTGGTAATTTCATTATTTCCGGCCAAATTAGTCTCTACTTGCGTGACATCTGACGTGGTAAGTACACGTCACCTCCGTTAATAGGCTAACTTAACTGAGGGACTGATTTGATTGACATTCTGTAATTTCGAGGATGAATTAGACATTTCGCAAAATTTGAGGACGAATTTAGCTGTTTTTTTAAAATTCAAGGACAAAGTTGGGTAATTACTCGTTGTAATTATGTGATTGACTGCTTCATTCATTATGCAATGCCATTTTTTATTCATTCGTTTTTGTGAGTGCAATGGACAAGGCAATTTTGGTTTATGTGAAGGACACAAGTTTCTTGTCGTTCTTATTTTTGTTCCCTTGTTAATTCTTGTGTAAGATTTACATTGTTATAGATTTTGTTCTACTGACTGTTGTACTTCAACTTTGAAGTATATTTAAGAGCACCAAAAAACGACATGGGAGATGATTCTAACCATATTAAAAATTGGTTGCTCTATTCTTTTATGTCTCTTCTAAAACTAAAATAAGCAGGAAAATAGGCACTAAAAGTAGTCCCATATCGACCGAGAGATATAGTATAACATTGTTTATATATTTCAAAGTGTCCATATTGGTTAGCAAAATTGAGAGATTGAAGTTACATATATTTGTAATTCTCTGCTCTTAAACTTGTCAAAAAAAAATTTCCCACCGGTCAACCACATTACAAATATAAATTGGGTGGTGAACTTGAATAGTGTCATCAATTTCATCTCAATTTTTTTACTCTACCTTAATCCTCATATTTTTTTTCTCTCTTTTATTCTGTATTTTTTTATTTTGCCTCTAAAAGTTATCGAAGAATTGAACTGGTATCCCTTTTCTGATTTGTGGCATCCTCTACCCTTTTTCGAATTGAATATATATTTTTATTCAATTACTTTTTGTATTGAAATTTGTCTCCATTATGAAGGAATGTTTGCATATGATACTCTTGGAGTTGTTTGCAGCAGCAACATTGCATGAATGTGGAGTAAAAATATTTTCATTATAATTTAGTACCAGAGTACAATAGCTCTTTCACTATGATTTATTTATTTTAATACAAGACAAATCAAGCAGTTATCAAAGCTCCTATATTCAACTAATGAATGAGTTATTATAATAATATACTGATAAGAATTATTTTGAGAAGTAAATAAATTAGCCAATACCAAATGAACCCCAAACCTACTATCACTCTCAACAACAAAAACAAGTTGACTTTGACATGTTTCATGAATAACAAAAATAGGGAAAATCATCTTCTTTGACCTGTTAAGATTTGAATGGGAATTGCTTCTAGTTTGATTGGGTAAGCTTTGATTTGGGAAATGCTTCATGAAACAACCTAGACAGATCAATTAAATCAGAAGCAAAACAGTCGGTGTGGCGAGGTCAGAGAAGTGACGAGCGATGATTAGATGTCAACGTAGTAATGCGGCTTAGGATGAGGTTGGGATAACAACAGGAAGGTTGGGCGAGTTTGGAGAAGCGGAGGTGGCAACAGGATGGACACAATGAGAAAATGAAGGGATGAATGTGTGCACACCACACGCTCTAAAACTGAACCCTTCAAATTAAAATTTCAATTATCATAAAACTAAATAATCTCAGTCATGGGTTTCCTTTAATACAGGGTGTGTCTGTTACGCAACGGGAGAAACAGAGAATACAATGCAAGGGTATATGTACGTGATAAACCCGCAACTAAACATCCATTAACACCAATAACTTCAGCAAATAGGAAAAACTACTTCCTGCACAGCTGAATAAAAACTCAATTACATACAAAATAAATGTTATATTCCCGCTTTGACACACACCTTCCATTAAAAACAAACATCCAAACTGAATAATCTTAGCATACTTTTGTTTCCAAGAGGCAGGTGAACACATGTCTAACCAAAAACAAGTAGTTGCGCCTCACATAATGTGGAATTGGGACATGAACCATGTCGTGGAAATGCTTATCCAAACATAATCTTGATGTATTTAGTGGTAAGCTAGTTGACAAAAAATAAAATTAAAACCCTGAGAAGAAGCTCGCCTAAGAGAGGAAACTTCTAAACCACTTAACTTAAGTTGAATCTAGAAACAAGTTAAAATCTCTAACTTGTATTGAAGACGATTGTAAGAAAGAACTGAAATACATTCAAGTATTCATTAATGTGGATTTAACTGTTAGAGGCCAACATAAATATGAAAACTGAACTTATTTTTGGTTCAGAGGAACCTTATACCATAAGAATATTGCGTGTTAAATCTCTAGATCAAATTCTACTCCTAGCTATATTCTCCACAAACAATCCTACTTCGGTTGTTGTTGTTGCTGCAATCCTACTTTGATTTCTTGTTTGTGTATTTTGAATTCTGAGGTCCAATTCGAATGAGACTTATCTAATGACTTGACTTTTTATATCTAAGCTTAACTTGGAAATATAGCTTTTTTGTAAACAGCTATGCACAAATATACAGAATTTCCGTGAGATAATTGACAAATATATGGTCTGAATTCTAACCACTGTGTATTCGAGGACATAATTTGGCTCATCTAGCAAACTGTTTTATTGAATATGTAAAATTGGATGCACTCTGGTACATTAAAACGTCTGATAGCATCATTGGTATTATTTGCAGTTCTTCCGTGCTGCTTAGTGTATGAGCTCGAGATAGGTTTTAGTTCTTCAACAAATTTGCTGAATGACTATGGTATGGACCTATCTACACATTGGTTACTAGTCTACCAAAATTCTAATCAAATTTGCTTGATTACAAGATCTGACAGATTTGTCACAGGCTTGGCAATTAATTACTTTTGTGTATAAAAGCCATTTTTAAACCTATGTAGTTTTTAATGAAATAATAGAATGAGTCTGATGTGAATAAAGTATGATATACGTACATACCTGATAATATTTTAGTACGAAAAGATTCAACGATCAGTCCTGTGATCAACATTTTGTCATCAATTACAGTACCAAATAAATCATGGTCAACCCAGAATCATTGCCAAATCTTACCTCTGAGGCTGAGGCCTCCTTTTGAACAGCTTTAAAGTAGGTTATTGAAAGCAAGAGATGCACATCTTAGGTAGTAAACAAAGTATTAACTAACATAATGTCCTTGTACTAAAAATAAGAGGAATAGCCTTTGACTTTCAAAAAAAGAGACAATTATAATCTAAACTCCAAGCCAGTATAAGCAAAGTACATGATCAATATAAATGAAAAAGAAGAAAAACATGTGCATGCGACCTTAAATAAAACGAAAGATGCTGCCTAGGGATTGTCTAATGGCAAATGAGGTATGGATCCCATTTGAAATCCAGGATGCGGCATATATACAATCACATATACAGTGTTCCTTTAACCTAAATGTAACAGACTGAATGAAACACATAAAACGCCATGCCCTTAAAGATTTAAATATTCAGTTCATGTTGGTATAGCTATGTACTCCAGCGAAAAACATAAGTTATCCATTGTAATAAACTTTTGACTTCATTTTTCCTTCCAAAACCATTATAATAAGTCACCCCAAGCTGCTAGAATCACTTCGTAAGTATCTTCTATCAACACAACACCATGTTAAACAGTAACTTGCAATCAAAGGGGCAACTAAAATTCTATATCAGTTAACTCACAGGTTTTAAGACATCTATATAATCAAGGTGTCAATAAACAAGCTTAATCAATCACTATTCACATTGTAATGAATTTATATAGATAGGCGAATTACTCTTGCTGACAAGTTGTTAAAGCATGTTGTCAATTTTCCGAACATGATTAACTTTGTAAGTATCATCTATGAATGTCACACTACAGCAATATGGTGTTTATTTAGCAACATGACCATGTTAATAAAGCACCAGTTCCTCGTCAATTTAATCAAAATAGCTGTATTATGTGTTTGTAGAACTTTTCAAAGGGCGAATCACTCTCAACATCAATGGAATAGTGTATTCATACATATAATAGAACGGAAACATAATAATATCACATGTATTCCAAAGATGAAATTCAGCAGATACTTTGCAATTTGAATCAAGAAGGTTTGACATATGTGTTGTCCTCTCGAAACTTTGCAATTTGACTTCGAATCATTTGCTCGACATGGGGTTGAACAAACATGTGAGTACTATCCAATACATGTATTATGAATTTGTCAGATGCAGGCAGTGAAGCATTCATATTGATGATATATTGAGACATAGGTATATCACTGCACAACCAACAAAAGGAATACAAAGTTCAAAGAACAAAATAAAAATTATATATAGCATGATGTCTACTACAACTACTTTTACGTGGAAAGAAATCGTGACAGCTGTTTACATATTCAATTGGATCCCTCGGATTAGTAGGTCCTTAGGCCGGATATCGAGTTAAAAAAAGTGATAACTCTTTACACATTTTGAGAACAATTTTTTATTTTTATCGACCAAACACAAGAATGGTAGAGTATTTGAAATGAATTGGATTAAGAATGCATACGACGAAGAACGAACCAGGAAATGAAGACGCCTTTAGTTGCATTGACCATGGTTTGTGAATGGAGTCAATGAGAAGCTCTGCTGCGACGCAATTCCTTGCAACGTAGCTATATCCAATTATTACATGATATTCTAAAATTAAAATTTGAGTTTCTAAAATACCTAAATTCCAGTTCCAATTCACAATTTTGAAACCTTAAAACAAACAATTGGAGAATCAATTGACTTACCTGAGAGATAGAGAGAGTTGAGTCGATTTCGATTAGCAAGAGAGTTGAGTTGAGAGTCGATAGACTTGAGACGTGAGAGAGAGTCAAATGGAGAGGAGAAGAGGGAGACGCTTACGTTGTCTCGTTTCATTTTTTTTAACAAATAAACCGGGCAATAATCTCGTGTGACAATAACAAACAATGGCCTACGGTAGGTCTGCCACCGCAAATCCTGGAGAGGAAAAATATTTATTATTAATCGGTTTTTTTTTTTTTTTTTTTTTTTATCTTTATATATAAATCAACTTTTTTTTATCCCATTAAATTTTTTCTCAAAGTTTAGTTTTTCAAAAGTTTTCAATCATCATTTTTTATCGATGCTTTTAAACCAATTCATGTATAACTTTCATATTTTTGAATAAAAATTTTCACAAAAATATTTTTTTTCTTAAAAGAATCGGCTTACGATAGACAATTTGGACAAGTGTACTACATTGTTACCAAACAATAAAATGATAAGCTAAGTATCGTATCTTAAGAGGTTGTCATTTCAATTAAGCAATTCATGTTACTTATTTAAAACAGAAAAAAATTAAATAAAGTAAATGGGGGAGTTTGTGCAATTTGATATGTTTGTTCAGAGCAAAAGTTTAGAAATGACTTGTTTTTAAATGCAGAATGTTAGCGGTGGTTAAGATTCTTTGAATTTTCTTTATCTATTTGTTGAAATTAAATATCACTTAAATTATTCAGAGATCGGTTAAATAGTACATATCCGAGTTGATGAGTTTGTGGAGTTTTATCCCCTCCAGCTGTTGAGTTGCACCAAATTCACACGTGGGGTTAAAAAGTTATACAGTTATAAGAGTTGTCAGTCCTAGAATGATTGTGTACGCATTTACTAGCTTGTAATATGGGGTCTTACTCTCTCAGTGGTAATTGAAACATATACTTAAATTAGAGTTCCTAAATGTTCTCTCGTCTATGAATTTTAGAAGTTCACCAACTCACTCATATCTTTCCTCTGCCACTTGCCAAGGATGAAAATGGTAAAATTATTATGGTAGGTGGATTAGGTCATCAATTGTTTGCCTAATTCTAAGTTCATTCATTGTTTCCTTAGGAATTTCAATTTCACTGATTCGGGTTGATTCTCAACCGTTATCTTAGGTACTTCCTAATTCGAGTAATTCAAGTAAGGAATTTCACCTCCATAATTAGAGTGATTAGTTACCGTATCTCAGGTATGCCCTTATTGGGGTGAAAGCATTAAGTATTTAGTATAATAAAATTAAATATGACTCATAAAATAGTTGAATAAAAAGACTTTAATTAAATAGATCCAACAAATAAAATAGATGTTAATCTTAGAACCAAATCCAACAAATAAAATAGAGGTTAATCTTAGAACCTACCAAATAGGGTTTAGTTACTCATGGTAACTAAAGATAAAGTACAAAAGAAATAAAACATACCCTAGAGATTAGAGATGAGGAGAGAGACTCTTTTTTTGAAGCTCCTAGTGCTTTTCTTCCTCTTAAACCTCTTCGTTCTAAATTATCAATTGTGAATGAGAGCACGTTGAACATACTTTGCCATGCATCGTGAGAATGTAGTCAATATTCTATTCAATGTTTGTATCATTGTATGCATTTTTTAGAAGTGGAAGTTGGGTACTCAACAATTTGCCTCTACCCCTCGTTCTGTTCGGTAAAAATCTAAGAACTTCCCTGCTCGAACTACGAAAATGCAATTTTTGGGGTTGGATCTTACATTATATTTTTGAGTTTGCCCGAAGACTTTTTTGAGATGGATGACATAATCAACCTCTTGTTCAAATTTTACGATCATATCATCCAAACAAACTTCGAGCATAAACTTGTAATTTGATTGGAATAAATATTTGAATCAGCCTAGTATTAATGATAAATGAGACTGAAATAAGCCATGTGTTAATATCGTGGATTGTTGAAAACACTTTTCATTTTAAATGCCTTAAATATATATGATAACAAAAGATAGGAACAATTTTTAATATAAACTTTACCAACAATTCTCTATAAACTTGTGCATAATAAAACGTTAGATGTATTATCATTCATAAATTGATCCATTATATTAATGAAAGTCATTAATTCCCACATATATGTGTTCTTTGTATTGGTAAAAGTGAAGAATAAAAGCAGAGTTAAAATGTACTTAAGCACATCAATTAGTCATAAAAAAATATTTCATTTTTATGCATGAGGAAAGTTGAATATAACAGGTTGAAACTTCATCAGTTTTAAATGTGAATCTATGTAAAATACATGCTCCTAGTTTTTTCAATTCATCTAATTTGACATGTAGAGTTCGTTAGTTATATAAAGAATAATGCTTCAAAGAAAGAAAGAAAAAAATTATAGAGAATCATTCTCTAGTATAGAGGGCCGTTTGATTTTGGCATCTTAATATCAATGATAGGAGATACACCTCTGGTGCATGCTTAAACACAATTTGATTTCATGGTGGTCTCATAACTAGAAAATTGTTGCAAAGTGTAGCACAGAACTAAAATCCATGTCATTGGTCTAGCACAAAGCAAATTGATGCCGCCATAATGTGTATGAAGAAATGTAGGGAAGGACATAAAGAACAATTTTCTAGTAATAGAGATATACAGTCTCACAACGCATAGTAATATGCAGGGGTTCGAAACCCAAATACCCCACTGACTGAACAAATTTGTTTCATGTCGGAAAGATTGTCAAATGGGAAAAGAGGTTTGGATACTATTTGAAAACCAGGATGTATATATACAGATAGAAATCAGATTTAGTATAGACTTTTTTATCAGGCGATACTACACATTCTTTTCTTATTCTACCCAGCTTTTGGTTGCACCACACCAATATAGAAAAACTAAAATTATCATAACAATAAATAGCTTAAAATTTGAAATGAGAGAGAAAACAAAATTTCATGTGAAGGGCTCTATATAGATAGGACCTAACTCTTGATGACAAGTTGTTAAGGGGTGTTGTCAACTTTCTAGACATGATTCACTTTGTAAATATGAAGTACGAATACTTAAACCGGACACGACATAGACACCGACATGTTAATAATTTGAAAAAAATCATATAATTTAGTATAATTATATGTGTCGATATTGGACAAGACACATCTGGTACCGGAAAACCTAATATGAGGAGTGTCTTCTATGAATACTATAGTTTACAATCAACTCGAGTCTGAAAAATTTATTACAATGGATATAACATATAGTCTTGAGATCGAATCAAGAAGGTTTGACATATGTGTTGTCCTCTCGAAACTTTGCAATTTGACTTCGAATCATTTGTTCGACATGGGGTTGAACAAACATGTGAGTACTATCCAATATATGTATTATGAATTTGTCAGATGTAGGGAATGAAGCATTCATTTTAATGATGAATTGAGCCATTGGTATGTCACTGCACAATCAACAAAAGAAATACAAAACTCAATGAATAAATGGAAAAACAGTTATTAAAAAAGTATTGTAGAGAATCAATTCCAACAATTGAAGGTTCAAAATAAAAGGAAAAGCAATGAACAAACCAGGAAATAAAGACGCCTTTGGTTGCATTCACCATGATGAATCGAGATCTGCAACACCGTTGTATAACAACTGTTGATTTTTTATTTTTTGATTAGTAGTTATTTATGTATAGAATTAATCAATTAACAAAGTAAAAAGACGTGTCTTGTTTTTTTTAAAGTAAAAATAAAAAGTTATTTATGGATTGCACTCGTGTGAGTCCACCTTGACTAAGTCAATTGTGACACAAATAAATAAATTAAAAATAAAATGATGTGAAAGAGAGAGCACAAATAGTAATTTTGTTAAGGGAGAGAGTGAAAAATCAATTGAATTGACACGTGTCCCTAAAAAAGAGTGACATTTATGTATTTATGGCGTGCAAATGGAGTCCTAGTTATAGAGTAAATAAGAAAATTCCTTTGAAACTTGAAAAAGGCAAAAATATATTGAAATCGTTAAATGTTAAGCAACTTGTCTTATGTGAGTTTTTTTTTCTTCATATGTGCGTGAAAGTGGACTGTCGACGTGACACCATGGTATGACATACCATGTCAGTCACATGGGGAATTTGCTTAGGTTTTTTTTTTTTTTATTTGTATATTTGGTTTTTTTAAAAGATTACGGGCAAATTTCCTTTTGAAATTGTATACTTATATGCAAAATGACCCTTGACATTAATCAAAAAAATTTGTCCATGTAACAAACAATTATTCTTATGCTCTCTTAAAAGATTTTTACTATATATATATATATATATATATATATATATATATATATATATATTTGTCGTTAAAAAAACATGCAATGTGACGTAATTCTTGATAAAAGATGAGCTTATTCTTCATGTTTTTCATATCTATCACTTCTTAGATAGCTGGAATACTCTATTTTCTACGGTTATACTCTATTTCCAACCAAAACGAGACTATGGTAGGGGAGTTGTGGAGAATGCAAGAGGGGTAGGCTTCTTGGAACCTTTGTTGGAGGAGAGTTCTATTCCATTGGGAAGATAATCTTATTAATGATTTGATGACTGTTATCGAAGGGGTTATTTTGGGGGAGAAGGAGGATGCGTGAGTGTGGATGCGGGAAGAGGGGGGAGTTTTCTCGGGCCGGTCTTCCTATAGAGTGTTAGAAGAAATCTTGTTATTAGACGAAGGCTTGTGTTCTCTACAAGAAGGGGTGGTAAGTAAGCTTTGGAAGAGTCTGACTCCGTCTAAAGTTGTAGCGTTTTCTTGGATGCTACTTCTTGATCGTATTCCAACACGATCAGATCTTGCCTTCCGTCATATTTTAGACCTGGGGGAGTCTTGCCTTTGTGTGATGTGTGGACAAGGGGAGGAAACAACGACACATATTTTCTTACATTGTGAGGCTGTTTCTTTGATTTGGTGCATGGTCTTGAATCAACTTGACCTTAATTTTATTACTCCTCAAAATAGATTTGTTCAATTTGAGTGTTCGAGTGGGGAGGCATCCTCGAAACGTATAAAGAAAGGTTTTTGGTTGATTTGGCATGCTACGATTTAGATGATTTGGAGAGAAAAAAACGATATGATTTTTAATAATCAATTCAAGAACTACGATGAAGTTGTGGATGCTATCAAAGCATTGTTTTGGTGTTGGTCTTTGAGTAGACTAAGGATTGTATCTTACCTTTTTTATGAATGATGTTGGAACTCGAGAGTGTCTAAATAGGAGGTAAGGCTGTTATTTTGGACACAGGGTGTTTCTACCGGTGTGGGTGTTTTGCTTTCCTTTTGAACACTGCTGTGTGTTTTTTTGGCTACATGTCGCTACTGCTTGGGTGTTGGTTTTGTTTGGCTAGTTGCATGTGCCTTCTATTATCCGTTAGGGATGGCAATGGGTACCCATTGGGCAGGGTACCATAATCCTCATCCCTGCGTTTTAAGAAAATCCTCATACCCGAGCCCATACCCTCGTGGGCAATAAGTTTGATACCCGTCCCCATACCCTATTGGTATCTAAGTGTTCGTACCCGCACCCATTACCTGCACTTTCACAACAAAAAGATAATAAATAGCAAAAAAAATATCACAATATAATTAAAATCTGTTATGAAATCTGTTAAATCAACATATAAAATATTATGCATCATATTATTTAGCTAAATAAAAAACATCTAAAATAACTTGACAAAAAAAAAACATCTAAAATATAAAAAACAAATGCTTATTACAATTAATATCAAAGACGTAAGATTAATTAACTAAATTTATTATAAATAAAATTATTTGTATAGTCTATATAATGTGTGGCATGTGGCGGGGTGGGCACCAGAGTGCCCGTACCCGTACCCATATCCGTTCAAATTTGCAGGCAATTACTCATGCACAAGCCCATACCCAATAATGTGGTGGTATTCACCCGCCCATCATAGGTATTTTTTGCGGGTGTCCATTGGACTTGAGTCCAACTGCCATCCCTATTATCCGCTATTGTCATTTTGGCCTCTGTTTGTAATGCCTTGACGTTAGCACTTCTTGTGCTACCTTTTTTATGTAAAATTATGCTGTTTCAAAAAACATAATTACAACACGAACAACATTAAAAAAGTGTTATTTATTAATAACATAAATTGAACAAAATTCTTTGCATACTTATACGATGAGACCATGTTTGCATGACAAATTAATCTTTATGTGAAAAAGTAGTTTATATTTGTTACAAGTGCTCTTTACCATAAAGTGATTGATATGAAAAATAAGAAGAATGTGTTCATCTTTTACCTAAGCACTACCTTATATTCAAGGGCGGATTCAAACATACCATTTTGGTGTGGCAAAATTATGAAGAAAACTAATTAGAATTTTAAGGAAAATCAAAAATTTAAGTTTTCAAATTTGAACCTTTAGAATTTATATATGATGGTGAAAAATTTAACAATATCCAACATTAAGTCATAGTTGTAAATGCTGGCATTATTTATATTAACGTTAGAATGGCAAGACATGTATCTCCGTGAGTTTAACTCAGTTGATAGGGATGTCACATTTTATATTTAGAGGTTGGGGTTCGAACTCCGGACACTTCACTTCTTCACAATTAAATTGTGCGAGCTCTAGCCACTAAGCTACTTGACCAAAAATTAAGAAAGAATGACAAGACATGTTCTATATTAACACTTTGCCAAGGAATCCACATCTAATTTCTAGCATTCCCAAACCATTCAGGTTTTTGCAGTTACTCAATTTATATATTGAATATATTAATTAACTATGTTGGTAACTAATACATATTTTGTTGTTTCATTGTAGAGATTATAGATTATCTAGAGACTTATTGTTTAGAACTAAAAAAACTAGCTTTCACAATAATTGGTTGTATGAAGAAATCTCTGAAGATCAAAACCAACGAACTTGTAGAATTCTTTGAAGATGCAATTCATCAAGAAATGAGGATGAATTACTATCCTCCATGTCCCCAACCAGAGCATGTAATTGGAGTAAGTCCTCATTCTGATATGGGTGCCTTAACCATCCTTCTCCAAGCCAACGACGTAGAAGGTCTCCAAATAAGAAACGATGGACAGTAGATTTATGTTCAACCCCTCCCTAATGCTTTTGTCATCAACATTGGAGACATGTTGGAGGTTATAGACATAAAATTGATCATGACATAGTTAACAAATTGAAATTTATTTCATTAGTCAAATTATTTTTGAAATCTTATTTATAAAAGTTCTTAGTCTTTCAGACAATATTTTTGAGTCCAAAAAATTGTTGCACATTTCTTACCTAATTTTCTTTGTATTTTTAGAAAATTATCGTGTATCTTATTAAAAAAAAGCTCTTAGACAACTTTTTAGAGCAAAAAATGTTTATGCACATTTCCTTCCTAATCTTTTTTCGTTTATTTATTTTTTTTAGAAAATGAACGCGTATCTTATATCTTATTTATAAAAGTTCTTAAGTTTCTTAGACAAATTTTTGAAGTCAAAAAAGTTGTTGCACATTTCTTTCCTAATTTTTTTTACTGTTTCTTTATACTTTTAGAAAATGATCGCATATCTTATTTATAAAAATTCTGAAGTCTCTTGGACAATTTTTTAGAGTCAAAAAAGTTGTTGAACATTTCCTTCTTAATTATATTTTTTATTTATATTTTTAGAAAATGATCATGTATCTTATTTATAAAAGTTCTCAAGTCTCTTAGACAACTTTCTAGAGCACAAATTGTTGCACATTTACTTCCTAATTTTTTGTTGTTTCTTTATATTTTTAGAAAATGATCGTGTGTCTTATCTTATTTATATAAGTTCTTAAGTCTCTTAGACAACTTTTTTGAGCCAAAAATGTTGTTGAAGTCTATATTACTTTAGGGGTTTTATTATTTGTCTTTTGGAAGCTTTATCAATGATTTTTCATAACAAGGATTGGACCAAGGGTCAACCCTAATCCCTATAAATGATTTTTTCATAACAAGGATTGGACCAAGAGTCAACTCTAATCCCTTATCGTTTTACATTAGTATATGTAATGTAATGTAATTTAAGCAAAACACGAAATAGTTTGACCTTAGAGGTGGAAGTTAGAGATCATATTATACAAGTTACATAGTTTAAATATTTTAAATTCATTCTTTCAACAAAAAAATCTTGGGTTCATAGTCTAAATTGATGGAGAAATAAAAGCAGATGTAAATCATTGTATTCAAGTTGGATTGTTGAAATGGAGAAGAGCCTCAAGTGTTTTTTTGTGATACAGACATTCCGTTTAAGTTGAAGTGAAAAATACCAGACAGTTGGTAGAACAATTATGTTTTATGGAACATAGTATTGGTGGTTAAGAACCAACACGAGAATAAAGTAAGTGTGTGGAGATGAGAATGTTGCATTGGATGTGTGGTAAGATTAGATGAGATTAGATTAGAAATGGCAGCATCGTAGAGATAGTATGCACCTATACTATAATTGTTGTGGAAAATAGGTTTATGTGGTTTGAACATGTAGAGAGAAAACTTGTAGATTCTATAGTAAGAAGAGTAGATCAAATTGAGGATAATTATATTACAAGAGGTATAGCAAGACCTATAAGAACTATAAGAGAAACTATCGGGAAAGATTTATAGATTAATGAGTTGGATCTAAATATGGCTTATGATAAAACAATATGACATATTTCGATCCATGTAGTCAAGCCCACTTAGTGGAACAATGTTTGGTTGTTGTTATTGTCGCAGTCTTTTGGAAGCATTAACTCATGCTCAACAACAACTATTATTTCATTTCATGATCAACTACCACATTTATTAGTCAATGAGATAGTCAACTTCTCGTGCATCGCACAAGTCCAAATACTAGTTAAGAATAAAATTGTATTAGGGTGAAATATATCTTTAGTCCCTACAAAATCACATTTTTTCGAATTTAGCTCCTATAAAATTTTAATGGTAATTTTAGTCCTCCATAATATTATAGTTTGTAAAAATAGTTTAGATTTTGAAAACTTCTTTTTACAAAAAAAATTGATACTTTTAGTCCTCCAAAATAATTCCTATAAAATGCAAATAGGGACTAAAACTAAATAAATTATTTTACGGATAAAACTTAAAAACTTTTAATTTTGTAGGGACTAAAAACATATTTGCAAAATGGTTGAAGATTCTAGTAATAAGTTTTTATTCTTGAAAAAAGAGAGAAGAAAAGTGACTATTTGTACCAAAATTTAAATGACAAAAAAGTTGGCTAGACACACTACATTATGGTTATGATTCATTGCATGAATTCATTATACTAAATTATGATTCATCACAGTGATTCAAGACTTAGGTTGGGATTCATTTTTAAAATAGTGATTGGTTTTAACAATCCTATACCAAGGGTGGATCCATACTCACAAGTGAGACACGTACAATTGTTTCAGGTCTGCGGAAGGATATGTTTTCAATTTTTTAAAATCAATGACTTTGTTACTTTCACTATTACTAGCTTTATCTTCAGGCAAAACTGAAAAAAATTATTCATCCTAATTCAATTATACAACAAACAATATATCAAATTACTACTAATATAATATTGAAATTCTGGCACGCAGTGGACAGATGTCCTACAAGATGTATGAGACATCAGGAATGTCTTATGCGATGTCCTGAACACTTAGTTATGACAACGTTACACAATAAACAATAAATAATAATAAAGTAAAGTGCAGGGAAGAAAGAACACACGATATTTGATAACCCAGTTCAATGCAACGTCACCTACGTCTGGAGGCATCCATGACAAGAAAGGAAATTTACTATAATAGTTTTGGTTCGTAGTCTTATATGATCTAACCTTGATCAATGCTTGACACTTAAACACTACCCGTAAATTTCTATCTAAGACTCTCTCTAGATATGAGATCCCAATTCACTTTCTCTCAATCACATAACACGTGATTTCAACACTGATTATAATCAAATAGGAGAAACACTCCAATAAACAAAACATACTTTTGCTAGAAGCACTGAAGCCGTTTACAAATAATTCTCAACTAAAACAGTTCAGCTCAATGCATCAAGGTGATACAGAGAGAGACTCGCAAATAACAAGGACAAACATGAAACCCTAAGATGTCTCTTTTCTCAAATGACAACTTCAGTCGTCTTCACATAGTATGTGTCTTCCTTTATATATTCATGTTAAGAATGAGCTTGTTCTTCACTGGCTAAACAATACATCTGATCCAATAGAGTCTTCAGTTACAATCTTCTAGAAGCAAATATAATGTTTTCTAAAATGTTTAGGACATTAAAAAATAAACCACGACAAAACTTAAGCTGACATGAGAAGCATCTAGAAACACATGCCTCTTGGAGCACAAGTCACATGAATCATATCTTCAAACAAATATTCAATGATCTCACACGAAAACCAAATCTTTCAAGAATGCGAAACAAAGTATAACACCGTGAGACAATATGTCGTACTTACATATCTAGGACATCTGGTTCAACATCTTGCAAGAACTTCTTATTTTTAACAAAATGCAGCCAACACAATATATAAACCCAACAAATATAAAATCAACAAACAAAACAATATATCTTGATTCAATTTCAATTTAAACAATATAAAATCAATTGAGGTAGCCAAAACATAATGAGATTGTAGCTAAAACCTAAAAGTTAAAATCAATTTTATTTTTAGTATAGTAACCAAAATTGAGCCATTCTTCTTTGTTTTTAATCATAATAACCTGATCAATTTCAGTATAGCAACTTAATGATAAACACAAACCAGTTATCACTAAAACTGAAGCGCAATTAATCATGATCAATTAAAAGGGGAAAAGAGATATGATAGTCTAAAAGTGAGGTTGGGAACCATATTCAATTAATCATAATAAGAAAGTTATGTTTCAATGGCCGAACATCATACATCCATAGAGCTGCATATTGGCTGCACCACCGTTAGCATTTCAATTGCTAAAGTTACAATGGAAAAAGAAAAATACTTTTTTTCAATGACAGAATATCACTGAAAAAAGAAAAGTTACTTATATTTAAGAAAACCCTAATATGAAAATCACTAAATTGACAAACAGACCAAACCCCAACAGTTAGTTGCTCACCAATCTACAAATAATTATCTGATATCATATGATAAGCACATTATAAAATTACATCAATGGTGGAAACTGAATCATCATCGAAATGCTTCCTAAGGCTATGAAGAATGCAAAGGCTCTGCAATTACCTCATTCATTGGAGACGAATAACCCTATGTGTCGTGTTAGGTTGCCTCGTTATGACCATCGAGACTCAGAGCCATGGAGCAGCCACCGAGTTCAGCGCCGCTATAGTTGAAAAAGGAAGAACCATAAGAGTAGGAGCATTCATGGCCTTAACTTTCTTGCGGCGATGTATAAATCAGAGGAGTAAATGGTGGCAGGTTTTCGGTCAGGAGATGATCCAGAGGGTAGGGGATGATGAAAGAAGAAAAAAGAAAGCAACAAAATTCAGAGAAAGAGACATATGGAACAGTAAATAAAAGTTGGACCGAAGTTGAAGAGATGACAGATATAAATTATGCTTTGTTGGAAAATGAAGAAAAAGTTAACGTGGGAGACACAATAGTAAATGCATATAGATGAGAGTAAATCCATGCAATACTCTGAAACACTCATATTCCATATCCTTGACTGAGCCAATTCTTGAAAACTAATGGAGTTAAGGGTTTGTTATTTACAGTGCAAAAAATAAGTTGGAGAGAATTTGAAATTCAAATTTTGAAGAGGGAGGGTGACAAATTTTTAGGGTTAAGGGGTTTGGAATTAAGGTTTCACTAGATAGGTGACCCGTGCGCCGCACGGGTCTTATGAGCTATAAGTTACTTCCAATCATAATAAGGATTTAGATAATTGGAACTTTTATAAAGGATGGCATGTAATAATGTTGAAGATAAAATAAGAGCACAATAACATATGGAATGTAATATCACATTATTATATATGAATTATAGATAATAGTAAAATAATAAGTTGGTGATGTTTGTAATTCTTACACTTGACGTGAATTTTACACCACATAGCTCATAATACCTCAGACATTTCGAAATACCTCCTCATACACTACATTAGATGTGACATTTGTGTCATTAATGATCAATATCTTCAAACCTCCTCTAGATGTAACCCTCCAAACAGCAACATACAATTGTCCATGAGAAAAAACAGGGGTTGGGAGATATACTCCAACATGTTTAAGTGATTGACCTTGACTCTTGTTGATAGTCATTGCAAATGATACAGCCAAGGGAAATTGTCTTCTTTGAAATTTAAAAGGGATCCTTACATCAGATGGCGATAGAGATAGCCTAGGTATAAACACTTTGTCATCCACGTGACTTCCAGAGATAATCATACCTTCAAGAACATATCTTCCCATTTTAGTTATAATAAGTCTGGTTCCATTGCATAAACCTTCAACCTCAACTTGTGGTTAGGAAGTCTTGAAGCAACAATTGTGTTAAAGAATTCGGGTGTATGAACATCGTCAATTGCATCACCGTGGACATTTCGTTCGACTGGTGAATCATAGCTCAAATAGACTTTTTCCTCTCCAGCCACCATATCCAACATGTATTCATTTATCTTCTCAACAATGGAATTTTTCGATGTCAATATGGCTCTATTTTGAAAGTATTCTATGTCACCCATGCTTGCCAAAATATTAGGATACGTGCTTCGAACAATTGAAGCAATGGGGCAGCCATCAATTTCTACCAGCAAATCAGATGGAATGGTAATTGTTTTGTCCACCAAATTGTCTTCCCCAATTCGGCCATCGCCGATACTTAAAACCCATTTTGAGAATTGTCTTTTTGCCTTAATGTCATCTTCAGAGGCACCATTTAAAAGTCTCATGTTCTTTGTTAATGTAAGAACCTCACAATATCTCCAAAGGTACGAAGAATTAATAGTAGCATGGATGATCTCTGGACGTGTACTCTTGGGAATTATAGGAAATATCTGCCTAAAATTTCCACCAAATACCACGACTTTACCTTTAAAAGGAATGTTTTTATTTCTCTTATCCACTACCTTCATAACATCTCTAAATGAACGATCAAGAGCCTCGAAACAAAATTTGTGCATCATAGTTGCCTCATCCCATATTATTAATTTTGCTTGGACTACCAATTGAGCCAATGGGGTATTAGGTTTCAAACTACATGTCGAGCATTCATCGATAATGAATGGAATACCAAACCTTGAATGCGCGGTTCGTCCTCTAGGTATGAGAAACGCAGCAATACCACTCGAGGCCACTGTCAAAACTATTTCGCCTCTTGACCTGATCACAACTAACATTGCTTTCCAAATAAAAGTCTTGCCTGTTCCACCATATCCATATAAGAAAAAGATACCGGGTATTTTTTCATCAACATTTATCATGATCTTGTCGTAAACTTTGTGTTGCTCGTCCGTCATTGTTGACATTAGGTGACCATGCTCTTCGGCTAACTCCCTCCTATTGTAATTGATCTCATCATGGATAAGACTGTTTTGAAAATCAGGCATCAAAGACGGGTCTGCTGTTGGCATCAGAGGATAATCAGAGAGACTTTTTCCATAACTTCGTAAGAGTGTTTCTATGTCAGCCAAAGCGTATGTTTGTAGTTGTTCATCTGTCATCGTTAAATCTGCATAGCACATATGAAATTTTATCAGATATGGTAGTCGCTGCTTGCATTTTGAATCTTAATCAATAAAAAAGAAACACATGGTTATCCTGGTCAAGATTAAAGTTTAATAATATGGATAATGGGCATTGCGACGGTGGTTCAGATATGCAATCTAATTTATAAATAATCTACGCCGCAACAATGCATAATATAATGTCCTTAATCACGCAACACTTAAAGTACACAACAAAAGAAAGCAATGTGTTTAATGTACAACTGTAAACATGAGGAACGTGTAAGCTGCTGTTAAAAATTTAAATTAAGATCAATAAATTTAATCAAGGAAACTGTTATGTTGGATCAGGTCTGAAATCATTTGGTTTTATTGACTTTGATAGGTACTTCAAGCATAGTGTTTGTAACAAATAGAGTATATAGTATACAGTACAATAAAGTATACAACATAATAGATTATAAAGTGTCTGTATAAAATCTGAAATCATTTATTGGTAGCATGGTCTTTAAGCACTCAGCAAATAGAGTATACAACATAATAAAGCATAGCGTCTGTAACAAATGTAAACTTGCAATATAACTAAGTTACGGTACTATAAATGTTATGAATATTTTGGCCAGTTAACAAAATAACATACCAGGAGCTCAAAGGACTCTTCGTTGAATGTGTAAAATATCTTCTGTCATGTGTTCCAAAGTTTTACTCCAAACGACTTCAGGCCTGGACAATTGGCCTGAAACCATCAGTGATGCAAACATATGTCGCATAAAAGTTCATGTACCCCAATGACTTATTTCAATTATTGCACCAATGTACTCTTTATCATCTTCTAAGAGACCCATAGCAAAGCAAGCATCCTTGAACGTGAATTACATTATTGACAGTCTTGATGTCGTCGAAAGAGGTAGGGCCTTTGACATAATTGAGCAAGGTCCTAAAATAAAATCTCTCTCCTGATCATGATGGTGTAAAGTGAACCCTTCCAATTGAAAATCCTCTTTGTCTTGGGGTCCACCTATGCTCGTTTTCTCTCCATGTAAATTTAGTAGGAAACTCTCTGTAAGTTAAAGATCTTGCCTCAGGATACTTTTTGTTTGCCTCCATCCAAGCCAAAAATTTGGTAGCGCTAACGGACGGCTTATTGAGAACATCTTCTATGTTATCATCATCACCATAGACAACTGACTGCTAACCTTCAAGATGATAATTCAGCCTTTCAACCGAAGGCTCTTTGTAATGTATGTCAAATGCGTAAATTCTCCACGCAACTTCACACGCCGAAAGATATCGACAGTCATAATACATTTTTATTTCATCATATTTTTCTGAGCGATTGCCTTCCCTTTGACCCTGATAAAAATTAACTGTGACACGGTCGTGACCCATGTTTACATTCTTGAACAAATATTTGATCGACCTTGTTTGGTTGCACCACTCAACGTTGATATGAGCATTGCATTTCAATAGTAAGTCTCTATTGTACAGGACAACATACCTATTATCTGCAATGCCCTTCCCTTTTGTAATTGAAACTCCATCATCCCTTCTACGGTACACTGGATATCCATCTTGATCAATGACAGTATTGTCAACATACTTTTTAGGAAAATGCTTTGTGCATCTGTTATTAAACATACACAGTGAGCTGGTGTTTTGACGTCCGCATGGACTGTGAATCATTAAAGTTGTGACTATCTCATACAACCGAGGATCTAAATATTTGTCAGGAATCTCTGCACACATTATCTTGTCTATGTCCTTCGGTTGCAATGGCCTGAATTTTGGCTTGAGAAACACCAATATATGAGCATGAGGAAGTCCTCGCTTTTGGAACTCGATGGTATACAAAACTGGTAAAAAGAATTCATTAAGAATAACAATTTAAAACATTAAATTAGACCAAATCAACGAAAAATCAATAATTAAATTTTTAATTAGACTTTATCGTAAATAAAGATATACCTACTTGATTGAACTTCTCCAAATATTTTTCCCTTTTTGATCTCCTTAATCAAATGATCCAGTTTCAATTTAAAAATACGGCATGACAGGTCAGGTCGATCCTCAGGTTTCAAATTATGCATCCGAAGGAATTCCAATACTTCTGGCCATTTATGGTTGCAAGTAAAAGTTATGAACAAATCGGGATACTCAATCCACCCACAAATCGCCATTGCATCCTGATATTTCTGAATCATATACCTTGGACCTCTGACAAAAGTAGACGGCAAAACAATTCTCTTCCCAATTGAAGATGGATCTGTCTCACCTCTCAAAACCGCCTCCGATAACCCTTTGTACATGTCAGCCCTCAACTCCTTCTGATGGTTTCTGGCATAACTCAACCTAGCGTACTCAACCATGCTATAAGCGTCGACTAAAAACTGCTGAAATAATCTCCTGGCAAATACAATAGTTGATTCGTTTCTTTCTCTTTGCTGTATCCTATACGCAATCCATTCCAACATCGTAACAAATAGCCTTTGAATTTTAGATTTTGTATCTGTTTCATCGTACTCTATATCTGTTCTATAACCATCTTCACCCCTAGGTAGCAGCAGTGGATACTGCAATGGGAAATATGATGGCTCAAGGATAGATATACGCTTCAACAAACCAAATCGTTCTTCTACAACGACATCTCTTTCACAATCAGCTGAATCAAAATCACCGACTATTAACGCCGCCACTTCAGACGTCGTTGGTAGATTATACCTTCTATCGTCACTATTTCTCTTCCCCAATATTCTCAACCGTATTTGATTGGATTCACCGTCTTCTTACTTGTCTCGAATAGTTCTGTATGTCTTAACATATGAGTTAAACGAATCAAGCATATCCCGCAATTCAGCAACAATGGCAGATCTAATGTTGTCACTATCATCTTCCATGATGTGTATTATAAATAAACATTGTTGACATCAATATTACGATATTAATATCACAACACAATATTAAAGTATTAGAATAAATGATTTTTTAAAATAATACCTGACTGAACGCATGCGATTATTTATTTCATTATCGGTGTCGTAAATGTATAACTGGGCAAATCTTGGATCATTTCCAGGCTTTGGTAGTAAGCTGCCTATTTGATGGTAGTTCTCGCCATTCATCACAAAAATTGGAGGAGCCTTACCATTGTTCATATTATTGTCAAGTTTCCCTCCCATAGAGGTAAATGCAAACATGCTGTTAAAAGACCTTATATTGTCCATGAAGAATTTTCTTTTCTTATCGTTCTTGTAATACAGATCACTTAATGGTTCAGGCAAATCTGGATACGGCGCAATCTTTACCCTTCCTTGATTACAACACATTGAAAATAGTGGTCTTGTAGGATTGTAATCTTTTTGAACCCGTTCTCCATACCACATGTGTGCACCACACTTATGACATATCCGATCAGGCATTCCGAAATCGACATATTCAATATCTTCATCTGAAAATTATAAAGGGTTTTGGTGTTGCATTATAGGCAGATAACAAATGTATTTTGCAACATAAATACTTAGGTAAAATGTGTTTTTTACCTATTACATCCATTAAATCTGCCTGCGCAAATTCTGGTTCATCAACATTTTGAGATCCAACATTGTCATCTTCTCCATTTGTGTTGACTCTAGATGCAAATACTGATGTTTTTTCACAACAATGATATCGATTAACCAGATTGTTGATAATAAAATTTGAAGAATGTTATCAATTTAAGAACAATAATGAAATATATCAGTACTCACTTTCTGTGCTTGGAGTATATGAATTTTCCTTGTTGAGCTCACAAAACAGGCTGTACATATCATGACTCATGCAATCGTTATTTAAAAAAGTACCATAGCCAATGACATATGATTTTCACTTTCTGCCACTCCTTGAACTGCTACCTTCAGGAGTACTACCAACAGTGTGTGATTGCAACTCTGAAAATGAAAAATGTGAATTTAACAAATTAGGTGGGGGAATTACGGAACAATTATATATAGTTAGTTTATAAAACACTCACCAGTATTAATAGCATTAAGATGACTGCTTTGCAACTCCACCCGTGATCTTTTTCGATTAGAAACAGTATAATCTGTTTGTTAAATTCATAAGTTAATTTATAAGGTTATATATAAAGACCAAATAATCTGCATAACAGTGTTAGATAATAAAAGCATTTGATTTTGTACCCGAGTTATCTGGTATATAGATGTCTTCGGTATTTTCTTCTCACATTGCATCAGTGCTCGCAATTTAACGTTTTAGGCACTTGTCTCTAATTATATACCTCCCATCTTGGAGCAATTTCCTTATGCGATTGTTCGTTCCATTTTAAAATTGCCAAACATTCAGTAACTATAAGAAAAACAGCAGTTCCATGGCAGCAATAAGATTCAGCTTTAGTATGGTCTCTAATTTATTTTGGTTATACACGTTACTTTCAAAGCTAATTTAATTGAATCCTTACATATTAATATTATACTTTGACAAACAATAAGAATGAATGGATGCTTTACCTGAAGCTCCATTCTCTTTGTCTTTTAAGCTGTCAGCAACATGAGATAATTTGCAATCACCGCGTTGTTGAAAATCTCCTAGTATAAAAGTGTCATGACTAAGTAGATTAGTGTCGTTTCCAACTTCTTGAATGTTGATAATTGTGCTATTGTTCCTCAAGCTAGGTACGTTGGGCACTGGTGGAAAACAACAACAAAATTACTTAGGTATATGCCAGGAAAGCAAAACAATAATATTGCCATTGTAATGGATTAAATGAAAACTCATAATTACATACGGTTTGTAATATCACTTGATGGAACAACTAAAGATGATGCTACAACTTTGTCTTGAACTTGACATCTGCTTGCACTTGCCGGAGTTCTGTCAGTTATAAGCTTCCCCTTCCGTGGCTTCTCCATATTGATGCAGACAAGAAGAAATATCTAATGTCAGATAACATAAGAGTTCTATCAATTTTAAGATGATGCGGGTTGAGTGTATCAGTAATAAGTCTTTACTGGTGCTCACATTAATAATTATTATCACTGATAAATGAACCCAGCTTTGAAAATTCGAGGGCCACATTAAATATAATAAATGGCTATAAAATTCCAACCAAAGAAGGAGATAGTTGAAAGGCCAACACCATATACAATAACAATTTAACATCAAATTGAGAGGCGTGTTTCTTATAAAAGACTGCGTGGTCTTGATAAATAATTTTGAATAAACAACAGTCTTTTACGTGTTTAAATTTAATAAATAATTTTAAGGATAAGAAGTATAGAATCAATAACAATCTTTTGGTGTCTAAACTTAATAAATCACCATATGATCAAAAGTTTCCATTTGTAGTTCAATATTTTCTTAGTTACTTTTCCTTCTTATAAATCCTTTTTGAACTATAATCAATTTTCTTTCCATTGTCCTCTTTATTCTTCAGCATATATTTTCAGCAATGACATCATTGAAAAAACATAACACATCATCATGTTAAACGATGGGGAGCATTCTTTACCTCAATATTCAACAAACATAAGAATTGTAAGGATTGATGCAGCAGGGAGTTCCTTTATGGCTGAACTGAAAACTTCTAAATAGATATTCTAAATTTTCAGACTCTACAGAGAATTGCTTAATATAGAACTTTCTGTAATCCAATTAGAAAATGATTACATATATCGAAAAAAGGTCATTACATCGAAAAAAACGTGTATGAATTACAAAGTGTGAAGAATCTGTTTAAGCACAAACTAAATTATACTGACATAAAGTCAATTTGACCGATAGACAGCAAGTTCATGTAACCGCAATGATCAAAATTATATGACTGATGTTATTTAATTTGCCTTATTCAGTGAACGTAATATACATATAACAACACCAAGAATACATCGTATGTAAAAATTACACAATTTTATCAAAAGAAATTTAGTTGAATAATAGCAAAAACAAAAAAATATAGCATATTAGAATTGAGGAAAACAACTAATGATTGCATAACTAAAAGCTCAAACTTGAATACCATAGTCGACAGATCCGAATGCGATAAAATTGTTTGTCAAGTTATCGGTAAATGTTAAAAGAACGACAAATATAAGAAACACACAGGTAGGTTACATCTTGGTTTTATACTAATAATACATTATCAGCTTCATTTTACTTATCAGCCGACTCAATCTTCACACGAACAATCTTTTGTGCCTTTGTTGATGAGGCTGTCGGAATCATGATCATCAACTTGATCCTCACCGCTAGATGTTCTCTTAAGTCCTGGTTTATGAGCAGATGTGTTTAACAACTCATTGTTGCTGCATGAATCAACACACTCCATTATTTCCTGCAGCAAGGATAGAGCAAAATATCAGTAATAGAATATCATGCTAGTTTCAGAATAATAAGAAATCTACAATTTGATTCAATCTTTATTCACCTGAGGAGCTACATTAGGAAGTACGCCAAGATCATGCTCAACAATGTCGACAACATCAGTCTCATCACACAACTGTAATATCACATAAAATCAAAGTTAATCATAATTGTGAAACTATTATATTTCCAAATACATTTACTCTCCAAATTTCAACCTTTATATTATGTTTTGTCATAAACTGGCGAATAATGTCCTTGTCATCTGTTGCCTTCTTTACTCCATAATTTCTCCACTTGAAATTGACATTACCTCTACTGACTTCCACCTTAAACAACATTTGTTTGTCTAGCAAGACATTGAAATCATCTAGACACTCACCTTCTTTATTAGCCTACAATTCAACCAATCATGTTAAATGTAATCGTATGCATGGTGAAGGGGAAAATTGTAAATTGAAAATATAACGACATGCAATTGAATCCCTAAACATGCATTACATCTATTAAATCCTGCACAGTGCGACCAACGAACTAAGTCACAAAATCTTATCAAACAATACAAAAGTTGTAGAACCCAGTGTCATCCATGACAATGACATGAAATTTGAACCTACAAAATACCAGTTAACGAAGAATCAGAACATCAAGCACCAGAAAACACTTAAAGTGGATTTCAGGACATGTAAAAAGACTAATTATAAAAAAGGAAAACCATTAAAAACACCCAAAAGTGTACCTTTGGACTGCACCTTTGCACGTTGTACATCTTTTGCACGTAAGTATCCCGTCATCTACTGTAACCAAAGAGGCACATTTAGTGCATGAATGGAAATACCACTCAGCTCCTGTCTCCATCTCACATATGGTTGCCAACACTGACCCAAGACATGCCTTATAAGAGCAATACAAATAATAACTTAGTAATTCTTTCAAAACAAATTTACTTCATAATATTTGGTATCATACCAAAACTAAACGGTAAATTTTTTTATAACCTACAACACAAACCTCATTAGATTCGATCAAGTCCTCAATGGACATCCTCCTAGTGTTACAAAGATCATCGCTCAAAGGAACATAGCTATGTCCAGAGATATTACTAACACCTTGAGTAACACGTATCTCAACATTTCCCATCCTAATTGAATATAGAGAACAATGCATAAGAAATTAAAATCAAAATGTGAAGGTGTTAAAAATTTGAATTCATGCACAAATAGTTTATTTATTACTTAGATTTATATTCTGCAAATTCAGGATAATTTTCGTTGATGACCAAATGTGTTCCAACAAAAGAATTTGAATCTCCCATCATTCCTACTTAACAAAATGAAACAGGAATGAATGTTATCGATTGTGTGAAATCGGCGCACGATAAAAAGTTATATTAGATCAATTTATACCCATGTATTTTCGTTGCTTGCAATACTACATAATTAAGATAGCAGGAGTTGACATGTCATGACCCTCCATATACTGCAAGAACTTATCAGCGTAATCACCCCACAACGAACAATGAACTCGATTATTTCTGAAAATATAAACGTCGAATTAATAAACTAATCACGCTATTTGGCCTGAATCAACTGTAAGATAACTTACTCTAAATCCTCGAGAGTAAGATCTACGGCCCTGCTTTTCCTGCCATTTTTTTCAGTCTCCCTTAGCGCATCCTTTTCTACTACATGACCAATCACATCTACACCAAACAAAATAGGTCATAAGTATGTAAACACTAAACATAATTATAGTGAAAACGATTCCATTAACAACAAAGTACATTACCAACTATCTTTTCTTCAACTGTTGAAGAAAAGATTGATGAAAAAGGTTCAAAATCAAAACTGTTTAGCGGTATTTTTGACATCATTCTGAATTTTTGACCACATAGAGTTTTGCATCATGGTAATCTTATATTTATGTCTTGTTAGCTTAAAAGGACCCTCATTGAAACCAACCATTATATGCTCTAGCTCATATAGTGATCCCTCCTGAATCTTGGTCTGAAAACTTTTGACCAAATTTTTCCTAAAAGTAGCATGGATCTTGTCAGCCTATATGAAAAAACAAATTTCGAATTATATATGTCATTATTAAACTGCACACAAAAATGGTATAAAGATTCGTTATTCTTAATATTATAACATATATGTATGTCGAAACTAATCATGTGAAAAAACTCATACCTTTTTGTCATACCTCAATTTTTGACCTAAGATCCTACATTCATACGCTGTTTGATCCTGATTAGTCTTTGACTTTTCAGTGAAAATTCGGAAAATAGGTATTTTAAAATATCTCTTTTTTTTTGTTCCGATTCGGGCTCTCTTCTCACTTTTCATTTTTATTATTAGTCCTTTTATTTTTTATTTTAATTCATTTCCATCTTTTATTTTTCATGTTTTATTATTATTCATTATCTTGAATTTATTTCACCTTTTCTTAATTTAATGTTAGTATTTATTCTTTTTATTTATATTATTAGATAAGTCCCAAAAAAGAGTCTATAAATCCAAAAAATATGCATAGTTATCATTTTGTTTTATTATTTTTTAGATGATAAATCCAAAAAGGTCTCAATCCACAAACATACAAACTTTCACACGCCAATCCAAATTCTGTAACAAACTGCTTTCCTCCTCCCCAAGCCAATAATTTTGCTGCTCTTTCAACAAACCCTAAACCTGATCCCTTTACTATAAAAGAACCTGCAGAACACAGTCAAAGGGGAGCCAATTTTTAACAACACAATTTGCACGCATAAATATTTCAAAAACCTGCAAACCAAAACCCTGACCACCATTCAGTTTCAGTTTTATTTCTAAAGAACCCTAGCTGCCGTATTTTGATAACAGTTCTGCATGATATTTTCTTTTCAATTTATTTCAACTTCACGCTCAAAATTGTTTATTTTTATTTTATTTGTATCGCTACTGTTCTAGATTCCAATTGATTTGATTACAATTACCAGCCGTATGATTATACAAATTTGAGAAACCTTATTTCCAGATTTTTGAAGTTTCAATTATCCTTTATTTCTTTTTTTATTGACGCTAGTTCTTTCAATTTAATTTGTAGTTCTCATATATTCTTGCTGCTATTATATTATATCATTCCATCACCATTGTTACTATTCCCTTTATTTCAAGTGACTGCGCCTCCTGTTTCAATTGTGATTGTTATTGTTATTGTTGATAGCCGTGCTATATATATATATATATATATATATATATATATATATATATATATATATATATATATATATATATAAATTTCTGTTGCGTGGCTGTGGTGTTCTCAATTTCAAGTCTCTTTGAATTGCTTCTGATCATAGCTATTCTTTTTATTCAAAGTTTCCATCTAAATAACAGGTTAGGTGTTTGAATCGGACCAAAATGATGCCAGGCAAGGCTTGATGTAGATATTCATGCATATTTATTTTCATCGTTTATTAGACTGTATATTTAGGTTTAATGTAAATCATGCATCTTTATTTTTCGTCGTCTATTCCATTACGCAGACTTTAGAATGTATCCTAGGTTAATGTAAATCATAATAAAAAGTGTGTGTGTGCGCGCGTGTGCGTGTGCGTGTCTTTTTTATGTTGGTAGTTTAGGTTAAAGGTCCTCGTGGTGGTCCAACACCACCATACGGTACCTACGCTTTTTCTGCTCCGTTAATTTATATTCTAGTTCAATCTTTCAAAAAACCACAAAAACATTCAAAATCACAAAATCACAAAAAACATTTTTCATAATAAACCTTGATCCAAAATCAAGTGATCCCTTTTTATTTTTATTTTCTTAATCAAATTTCAATCAACTTAATTTTACCTTGAGTTATTTTCTCTTACTATAAAAAACACAAATCAATTCCAATTTGCCACTTGGCTTTTTCCTCAAAACCTTTTCAAAATATAATAAAAAACACAACACATCAAACGTCAATTTTTACCCCGAACCACGAGGTTTTGATCCCTCACGGGTACGTAGGCAAAGGACTACATCCTTCCAAATCAATAAAAAATGTAGATATTAGGTTTCTTTTCTTCATTCACTGCTCATTTCTTTTTTAAAGCAAGCAAGTTATAGCACAAAAATTAAATAAAACCGATAGGTTCCCGTAGAGTACTACAAGGGTGCTAATACCTTCCCTTTATGTAACTAACCCCGAACCCTAAATCTTTTTTTAAAGTGGTATTTGAACCTTTTTCCACTTCTTTTGAAAAAAAATAAATGTTCAGTCGTGAAATAAAATAGTGAGTCAAACGCTAATCAAATAGCTTTGATCTACGAAAAATGACGCGACTCTTTTCATCTATCAAAAGGAGATTCATGCACGTGATCTCATTTGGTTTCTCTTTGTCAGTAATGTTCCATATATGCACAACACGTACCTTCAATTTGAGATCTTTCTTACCGCCAAAAACAGCTGAGACTAGGGTGAAAACCGACGCCATTTAGGTATTTGACTGATTGTTTGTTTTCGAAATAAGGAAGAGTGACAATCAGAAGGATAATGTATAAGAACTTAAGAAATGTGATTCCAAAACTATATATGACTGTCCAAAGGAGTAAAACTACTAATAAAACCAGAGTATATTACTTAATAACTTATTTGTTTCCAATAAAACCTCAGTAAAACAAATAGATAGGAATTCCAAAAAACAATTAGTAATCATTAACTGCATAATATTATGTGCACCTCAATCTACATTAACTGCGAAAATGTTTCCAATGCAATCACCATCATGTGGGGAATCCAAATCCGATGATTTGCGCCAAAAAATGATTATATGAACAGGCAAATAATCTTATAAATCACACACTTTAGTAGATGCTAACAGTCTGATTTTGACTAAGACTACCATTAAATCCAGAGTTTATTACCTCAATAACTTTCCTGTTTCAAATAAAACCTCAGTCAAACAAATAGATAGAAATTCCCAAAAAAAATCTCTAAACATTAACTGCATAAGGTTATGTGCACCTCAATTTATATTAATTGCGAAATTGTTTCCAAATCAATCACCACTATGTGGGGAATCCAAAACCGATGATTTGCATAAAAAAATAATTAGATGAATAACCAAATAATATGAAATATAATTGTTAATAATTTATTAGTATTTAATCGATAGAGTAATAAATAACGAAATGTATGCCGTCATACAATTGTTTCAAAAATTATTATAAGTCCCACAATACATTTGCACACGGTTTATCTGCTTATATAGTTGACTATTCCAACATACATGCATACTTCTCAAACGTTTTAACTATTAATATTCCAAAACCCAAAAAAATCGATACCTAAAACTGAATTCCCGTCATATAAAACATATTTAATGAAACATCAATGTGCATGCTCTACAAAATGAAGGTTACCCCATTGATCTAAACTCACCAATTTACAAAATTAGTTACCCCACTGATCTAAACTCACCAATTTACAAAATTATAACAGAACATTATTTCATTTATGTAATAAAAACAGCCTGTTTATGCAATGGAATGTTAAACTATATCATATTGAACTTGAGAAAACAAACTAAATGTCTGAGATCTAAAATTGATTTGGAGTCTCAAAATAAGGAACCTGAAATATCATTGCCTCTGCCCCTTCTTAGTAAAAGTCTAACTTATTTATTAATTATCCATTGCTAACAATATGAACGTATTAATCATTAATCATCCACCTTTTTATCTTATTCTGCTCATATTTAGGCTTCAAAAGATATTTGCTTCACAATTTGTAAACTTGTATATGTATTACTTATCCAATGAAAACTGTAACTGATAACTACTCATAAATATGGAATATCAAAATAAAACGTCTCTTCAATAAATTATTTGATAATTGTTAGATACTGGGAGTCACAATGATACAAAACTAAGTTTTTGTTTAAACACAGACGAAAATAAAATAACATAAACCCCTTGATACAACTGCGCCCATTATTCATTTTCATATAGCCCAACCCTAATCATCATAAATCCTAAGAAAAAGAGTAGCATTGTCTCCTGCTGCAGGTGCACCAATTCTTATACGAACACCTTCAGTCAGATTGCGCGCATCAACAAAGCGCTTCCACCCTCCACCAATCATGCAATGCTCATGTGGAGTAGTACCAAAAATCAAGACACTTTCCCATAAGTTACCACACTTATCAAACAACTTGAGGTTTGTTCTTGCCTTGTCCAAAGCTTGCTCCACGAAATTTCCATACTGCAACATCTGCAGTAAAAGTAAACATAGGATTTTTCAGCACTGTAAAAAGGGATATGTTAAATAGAAATGCAAAAAAACAAAATGTACCACCTACCAAAAGAACCCTTTGAAATGTCATGTTCAGTAAGTTTTTTTTAAGTTCAAGGGTAAAACAATTGTTGTCATGTCGATAGGATAAATTAGCAGTGAAAGGAGCCAGATGGTTTTGGAATGTTGGTTGGATAGTAGTCTTGTCAATAACAAAGTGCATAGGAGGAACAAAAACCGGACACCTCATGACCTTCTGAAATCTGTCTTTCAATAAAATTGCAAACTTTCCCAACCCGATATACACCACGGTGATCCATGCACCAAGTCGAATCCCATAAAAATCTCGAAGCGCCTTCCATCCCTTGGAGAGAAAAAAATGCACCGTTGATTCTTTCAACCAAGACTTCGAAATGGTTTTCCTTAGCATCAACCAAAGTGGCCAAGCGAGTCACCTGATCCCCAAAATCAGCCCCAAAAAGGCTAGGTAACCTAGCAACACCCTAACTAAACAAAAAAAGAAAAAAAAAGTCAAAACTCACACAGCAGGACCAACAACGCATAAAAAAAGAGAATATAAACGCAATATCTAGCAACGCACGTCCTCAATATCATATTCAACAATGTAGGACCGATATTTTGTCCGTAGCTTGTTCATTGCCCTGTCCAATTCAATTGCTGGATTACTCACCAAAGGTCCTACTGCATCAACACGAAAAATTATGATTAGACTGGAGTAATCAAGTATCGGCATTTTTAAAAATGATTAAGGAAATTATACGAAAGAAAAACCGATTTTACTAGTCAGGCAATGATAGAACAACAGGGTTTCATCGTTTGGTCGTGACATTTTTCTGCTATCTTAGCAAATTTCGAGTGAAATTCAATCACCACGATGTTGTTACCAAGGAATATGAAAGACATGTATATATAGGAAACAAATTGGGTGGGATAACATGTGTGGGAAAACAAACAGATATGATGAGTGGAGAGGTTTGTGTTTTCAATGAGGGATAACATTAGTTGGAATTGAATGCAGTGAATTGAACCAAGATGGCACGTTAAAAAATGGATGAAAATAAGGAAAGTTATTCTCAGATTCCTAACAATAAGGAGAATTATTGGGATTATTGGAATTCTAATATATTGGAATTCTTTTTGAAATTCAAATATTGGTATTTAGAGCCAAATTTTTAGGGCTACAATCCCAACAATTAATGCAGCAGATTTGGAGCCAAATATCTAGGGTTTATTGTTAGCCGACCTAATAACATTAAGGAGTAAGGGATTGTTTGTTAGGATTAGATATTAAGAATAAAGATATATAGTTGGAAAACTATTTTTTTAAATATTCAAAATTTTAATAAACAATTATTCGAGCACAAAATGTGAAAATAATAGCTTCAAACAAAATATTGTTACAAACCATCCAAAACAATGTGAACAATCCCAAAGACAAAATAAATGATAGAAATCAACAATAAATCGCACTTGAACATGATACAACAATTAAAACCAAAACTAATCAAAATACAAATACAAAAATTCAACTACAATATGATAGATTAGACCACCGTTAATTTAGTTGATAAGTAAAGAAGAGAAACACTCGCTGTAATCACAAGTTTGGAAAAAATAGGAAAGTTAGATGGTTTAAAGAGATAGATATGTGTTGAAGGAGCACCATGGTTGAAACAAACCAAGGGGTACTGAAGGTGAGAAAAACACATGGAGGGGGGTTGAATTGTGTTAGCTTTTTATTCTTTTTAAACTAAATCCATAGTCTGATAGAGTTCAGATTTTAATACAGCGGATAATGTAAAGATAGAGAGAGAATAGAAAGACACAAATCAATTATCCTGGTTTCTTCCCCAATCCGAAAGTAGTCCAGTCCCTATTGCACTTCCAATGATATTTTCACTATAATCCAATATGATTATAAATGCTCAAATACACAAGCAAGAGACTTCAAATACTCAAGCAGATATGCAAGAGATTTCCTATCCTCAAGCACAAAATCAAGAGACTTCTAAAAAACAAATTACAAAGAAATATGTTTGAGTTGAACACTTGATATACAATCAGTGTTGATCACAATACAAAACAAATCAGACTCTTAAGACTCTAGAATTTTTAAGATATGAAAGTTGTTAAGAAAATTTAAGTGTTTGATGCACAACAGTTTCAGCAGAGTTTTGATACAGTTAAAATGTTGTAGAGTCTATACTAATCTTCAAGTCCCAATTCCTTTATATTGAGGTATGAAAGAGTCGTTGTAGAAGGTTGATCAATCACCAATGATCTATTTCTTGATTTGGTTAATGTCCTAGGAGGGAATAATTTGAAAATCATTTCTTGTATGGAGAATTAACCGGCAGAGACAGAGCTATAGCTTGTATTATGCGCAGGAAATGTTGGAGTAGTGGTTGTACAATTGTACTATTGTCCTTTCTCTGTTTTTCTCCAGAAGGTAAGAATCCAATGTTTTCTAATTCATCTGAAATAGATGTTGCTACAGTCTTCTTATTCCTTCTGCACACTTGTGTCTCAAATAACCAAGGCATAAACATGGATGAAGTTAAGAAAAGCTACAGACATGGATGAAAAATGGCTAGAGAAGTTGACAAACACCCCATTAGCACCACACGAGGCACCAAGGCAATCTCCACAAAGAGCAGAAAAGGAAATTGTTAGTGAACCATGGGAAAAGTATGATAATTTGACATTGAGGTTGGCAAATTATGTGGTAGATATGAGTAAAGCCTTGTACATCCCTATGCACCAATTTGAAGGAGGGATAAGGATTTGGAAGATCCGGATAACTTGCATTTTGCTTTATGTTGAAGATGATAGGATTAAATAAGAATGAACCTATGGTGATTGGGTGATTAAGATGTTGATTGCCATGACATGTGTAGTTGTCCGTTCTTTATGTGAAATGGGATTTTTGAGACTTGATGTTTGTGATGATGCTTGTTGATGATCATGATTATGGTGTTGATGAATATGTATATATATATATATATATATTGATGGTGAATTCTTACATGCAAAATGACGATGATTTAATGGTGACCGCATGTATGAAAGGTGAAGAGGTGTTGTTGTATGAACGTATGCATTATTGAGTCATATGTTTATGCATTCATAAGTATGATATTTTTATCCAATGACGATATTTATGATACGGTTGTATCAAGTGACGAAATTAGAATACCTTGTATACAGTGTCGAGATTTAGGATATTTTGTGTCCAGTGACGAGATTGAAGGTGAGAAAAACACAAGGAGGGGGGGGGGGGGGGGGGGGGGGGGGGGGGAGGTTGAGTTGTGTTAGCTTTTTCTTCTTTTTTAAAACTAAGTCCAATGTTCGGACTCTGATAGAGTTCAGAGTTTGGAATAGAGTTCAGAGTCTTATGCAGCGGATAAAGTAAAGAGAGAGAGGGACAAGAGAAAGACACAAAGAAATTATACAGGTTCCTTTCCACAATCCGGAAGTAGTCCTGTCCCCCTTGCACTTCCAAGGAGAGTTCACTAAAATCAATATATGATTACAATTGCTCAAGCACTAAAGCAAGAGAGTTCAAACTACTCAAGTACAAAAGCAAGAGGTTTCCTATGCTCAAGCACAAACGCAAGAGACTTCCTATGCTCAAGCTCAAAATCAAGAAACTTCTAATTAAACAGAATTACACAGAAAATTGTTTGAGGTTTGAACACTTGATATACAATTAGTGGTGTTCACAAATACAAATCAGATACAGACTCTTAAGACTATAGAATTTCTAAGATATGAAAGTTGTTAAGAAATTCTAAGTGAACTTTGATGTGAAAACAATTTCAGCAGATCTTTGGCACTTGTAAAGTTGTTATGAGTCTCTTGCAATCTTCAACTCTTCACTCCTTTAAATAGAAGTGTTATAGAGACATTGTTGATTGCCAGCACATCAAAAGAGTCGTTATTAAAGCTTGATCATCACCAATGATTTGTTGCTTGATATGGTTATTGTCCTATGCGGGAACAATTTCAAATTCACTCCTTGAATAGTTATCTTGTACTACTGCAAACATGAAGAGTGGAGTAGTGGTTGTACAATTGTACTATGTCCTTTTCCTGGGATCTTCAGTGAATAAACATCCAGTGCCTTCTAATTCCTCTGAAATAGTCGTTGCTTCATGATTCCATTCCTTCTGCAATGATGTGTATTTAGAAAAACAACTTTTAACTAACTCTAGCTTCCAGTCTTCAGACTCTCATGAACTTCATCTTCTAAGGCTCTTCAGACTCTCTGATGACGTCAGCTTCTGGCAGTCTTCAGACACTCTTGGTCTTCAGACTCTGTCTTGCAACATATGCTTCCTTTGTATATTCCTTTGCTCTCTTTTGTTCTATTAGAACCGATGTTTGACTTATAAATTTTTGACTATGGTCCTGAACTCTTGAACAAATATTAGCAATTCCAATTGAGATTTTAATACCTTGTTATCATCAAAACTAAAGGCACATTTTCTTCCAACAGAGATTGGTACCACATGCATATAGAGTCGTGTCTAAGCGCATAACATACATTTGATAAGTGGTTAAATGTGTCAAATTTTCTTATCTGCATTTGTGAACTTTGGTGAATTGTGAATTTGGTGAAATTAATGAATATGTGATGATATGAATGTGTACTTGTTGTAATGTTATACTTGTACACTTATTGTTGAATAATTGTGGGGTTGTTGTGAACGATTTAAATTTTAAGTGTCATAAATTATGTGGAGTTAATCATGTTATTTACTTTTAATTGTTATGTTTTAATTGATTCGAATGATGTCTAACCCCCGATGGTCGTTTGATTGACCGTCTGCCTTATTCTTTCGAATGGTAGAAGATGTGTAGAAATAGTTTGATTTCCTTCGTGAGTTGCTTGAGGATAGCATGGATGCTACCTCGTCTATTGCTTTTGATGTCTTGGTATTTAGGCTCTAATTAGGGTCTGAGTCAGTGTTTTATTTTATGACTATTGTTGAGATTTGAGACTATGTATTGATGATGACATATATGTAGTATCATGACATGAATGTTTGGAGATTTATTTTTATTATTGATGAATTGTTGAGATAATAATTGTTCTGCTGCAATGTTTTGAAGACTTAGTATGCATGTTTAGGAGTTTATTGCCGAAGTGACATCTAGATTATGTATATGATTGAATCATTGTGTGCGTTATCGCTTTTTAGAGTTTATGGTGTTACATGTTCTCTGTGACGCTTGTTCAATGTCATAGTTAGTTGAACACATTCTGATGCTTAATCGAATGGAACTTGTATAGAACTAATTATCCCTTGTTTAGTTAGTTTTATAATCAATCAGGCCTTAGACATGTGAATGAATGTTTGCCAAGAACACATGATATAAAGAATAAACAAAGTATTCCTAAAACCAGTGGATTGATTGCTTTTTATTAACTGAATCTCTCTTAATTTGAAAATTATTCCGTGAAGCAAACAAAAACCCCCAATTTATATTTTTTAATTCATAGATGTTGTTCTTGTTATTGGTAATTGTTAAATCAGAAATCTTCGAGAGAAGACCAAGGTTAACCACCTTGTACAACTTGTTTTAAAATCCTTAGTTTTGATCGCACACGACAACAATCAAATTGGCATCGTTGCTGGGGATCTCTGATAATCATTAGCGAAGTTAAGAACTCCACCAACAACTCTAACATTTTCTTTTGAGTTTTATTTGTTTCAGGTTCTAACGTCAGATTTTCCATCGAAGCTCGAAAAAAAATGATTTTCAGTAAATTGCTTTGATTGTTGCGAAATTTGGGGAGCATTCTAGAAAAAATCAAGGGGCAATACTTTTGTAAACGAAAGTCGAGGCTAAGAATCCGAAATTCCATCGTTTAGACCGTTTTTCATTTGTTTTTTTTTCTTCAATATTTTCAAAAAAATCCAATTTTATTTTTTATATTTAGTTTGTTTTTATAAGATTTTAGATATTTTTTATTTTTTTAGATATTACTTGACACGTTTTATCAATTTTCTCTATTGTTGGTATTTTCTGATTTGTTGTGCTGCCTTCAAATATTCTAATGATGCATGAATAGACCAAATTCTGAAATTATACATTCTTTTGATCTCCAATAGTTTTTATTTTTTTATTTTTAAAGAAGGCTTAACTTTACTTTTGCCCCCCTAACTTTTAAAATGTTGTAATTTTGGTCTCTTATTAAAAAAAATGAAAAATTTAGTTCCTATGTTTTAGTCCTTTTGCAATAGTAGTCCTTTTTATCATTTTTTACTCAATCAATGCCTGCATGGCATGCCACGTGTGTAATTACTAAATTAAAAATAATTCAAAAAACCACATATTCTTTTTCTAAATTAAATAAATGAAATTAAAAATTAAAATTTTTAAAAATTCAAAAAGAAAAAAGGAAAGGGCACGCGAGGATCTGCAGTTTCCCCTTGTTTGGTTCAATCTCCCTTCTTTCTCTACCAACACCACCTTCCAATCTCTTCTTCTTCTTCTTCTTCCTCCTCCTCCGTATTTCAATTCCAAAATCTGTTCATTTCAGATCTATTATTTTCAATTCTTCCTCTGGTAAATTATCCAACCCTAAAATCTATTCTTTTAAGATCTATTTGTTTGTTGTTATTGTCGTGTATGTGAGATGGGTGGGTCGAAGAGTTTGGTTTGACGCACACATGAGTTTTGGGTAATTCCAATCAACCAAGGACGTTATTGTTGTGGTGGTAGTGGTTTCATGAGGAAGAAACTGAATTTGAAGATGTCACAAAAGTTGTTATTGATGGAATCATCTAAACAGTTGACGAATGAGAATTTGAAGGGTAAGATGTTACTAAGGTGATTTGGGATGGAGGAATAAGTTATCTTCTAAACATATACTTCCTCCGTATCAAAATACATGTCTATTTTGGAGAAATTGCAATAACCTAGAATCCAAATAAATTTTGTTACTTTTGATAAAATTATGTGTGTGTTTTCTATAATACCCTTAACCATTTATTATTTCATTATATTTTTCTCTCTCTACAATAAATATATAAGGATATTATTGACAAGACAATAATTAATGTTGCATTGAAACTTGAAAGTGACAAGTATTGTGAAACAAAATTATTCTCCAAATGAACAAGTATTATGAAACGTAGGGAGTATAATTCAACATGAATTCACACGAGTCTTCCTTCATATTACGGACAAGCTGAATTTAAAGTGAACAATTAAATTTGATCGTTTTTTGCTGGCAAAAGCAAATTGAAACTTGAAACTTGAAACTAGTTGTTAGAGAGTCAATTTGAAAGGTAAAACTGATAGTTTTTTTTAATTAAAATTGAATTTTTATTTTTTTATTTTTAATTTCATTTATTTAATTTAGAAAAAGAATATGCGGCTTTTTTAGTTTTTTTAATTCACAATTACACACATGGCATGTCATGCAGGCCTTGATTGGGTCAAAATTAGTCAAAAGGACCACTATTACAAAGCGGTTAAAATTGTTGGTGAAGCCTTTGATTAAGCCAAGTTGTCTTTCACCACTTGTCCATCACTTTCATCTAATTCATATGCCTCACAAGCCAAATGTGGATTTTCTGATTTGCCTATTTTTGTTACTACAGATTTATCATATGTGAAGATTCTTCCTCCTAAGCCACCAGATTTGTTAATGATGTCCAAATTTTCTTACTATTTACTTTTTCCTATTTCATGTGATCATAGTGCAAAAAGGCCTCCACCAAAACCACCAGATGTGGAAGTTGCAATGCTTTCTTAACTCCATGGATGTGTTCTTCCTTACTCTTATTTGATGGTTGTTGCTTACATTGAGGACAATGTGTGATTTAAGTGTGGGGGATACATTAAGTTTTCATTTTCACTAGCATTTTAAAAAAAAAATTAACAAAAAAGTTTTTGCATGCTTGTAACTGTTGCGAGTGATTTCATTATTTTAGACCTAGAGGCGCATGTCATATTATGGATAACTTCTTTGCTTTCGTAGCCTAATAAGTTGATTTGATACTAGATAGTGCATCAATTGTGATAGATCATTAGCCTTAGGTTATGACCTTCAACATCTTGATTGTTTATGGCGTGGATTCACTCATATTGTTGGTTACTTCCGGGGTTTTCCTTGACTCTTGAAGCACTTGTTCACATTCATGTGCAAAAATGATCTAGGCCATATTTCTTTCATAACCTACTTTTAGCCAAATGTTATTATCCCTTTGTTAAGCCCTGTCATACCCCAATTTTTGACCTAAGATCGTACATTCATACACCAACACGTGTCATTTGACCCTACACTCGTACGCCATTCGATCATGATCAGTCGCTAACTTTTCGGTAAAAATTTCGACAGAGAGGTATTTTAAAATACCTCATGTTTTGTTCCGAGTAGGCTCCGTCTCTCTTTATTTTTCTTTTAATCTTCATTTCTTAATTTCCATCTTTTATTCTTTTTTAATTCGTCTGATTTTTAATTCCATTTTATTTTAATTAGTCTTAATTTGTTTAATTATTTATTTTTTATTTAATGTCCATAAAAGTCCAAATAAGTTGATAAGGTCCAAAAAATGTCCAAATCCAAAACTGCCTGAGTTCCAGCATATACGCGTTAACGCGTTTCATTCCAATCCCATTCACAGAAACATAATTCACGATTCTGATGACCATCCATACCACAATTTTCTGCAGTTTCAACAAACCCTAGGTCCCAACTCTGGCACTATAAATAACACACGATACACACACGCAAAGGGGGATTTTTTTCGGAAGAAAGACACACAAAAACGGCCGAACCCATAACCAAAGGAACCTGCAACAAATTCACAGTAACTTCGACGGAACACCTACAGCAAGCCAACCGACCGAACCAATAGTTCTCAACAACATCGCAACCAACCACGATCATCAAATCAGGACACAGAAGCAGTGAAAGGTAGAAACTTTTTTTAAAAACTCTTAAATATGTGGTTTTGAACTGTTTGTGTGGAAACTCTGTTTAGACCATTAGATCTAGGTTTTTGAACACTGTAACTATTGAAAACAAAAAAGAAAAAAAAGAAAAAGAAATAAGACAAAAAAAAAAAGAGGAGAGGGTAAGATATAGGCGTAGAAGAAGAAAACAAAAAAAAATTAAAAAAAATAGATTTAGGGTTCTGTTGCGGCGGCGCCGCCGTCAAGGCCGACCAACCGCCGCCGGAACCACCTACCTGCTGGCCGGAGAAGACAACCGGCGTTGGCCGGAATTCTAGAGAGCAGGCAGAGCCTCTCTCTCTAGAATGAGAGAAGAAAGGGTGTAAAAAATGAGTAAAAAAAGACCTAACTCTTATATATATGCCGTTTTGTTCCAGTATGCGTGGGTGCATGGCCTACCATGTACCCTCACTCTCCCTGGCCGCATGACCTGATCATGTGGACTGTGTTGCTCCTTTCCGTAATCAGATCAAGGCTGTCTGATCTTAATCAGACGGCGCACGCTTGACCCAGGTAGAAACCCACAACCCATTTAATTCAGACCGACCCAGCTAAGAAAACCGACCCAGTTCGGTTCCTTTTAGACCCAATTTCCAGCTTTTCTATTACTGCATATCCCATAATACCACTGCACCCCCCTGCATTCATCTTTTTCTATTGTCTTTCCTATTTTTGTCATGTTTATTTCTCCGTGCATTTTTATTTCAATTGCATTTTATTTTATTGCATCCTATATTATTTTAGTTTACTTCTGTTTCATATTTTATCGTTAAGCATTTTAAATTATTAGTTTGTATATTAGTCTTAAACGTATATTATTTATTTTTTCCATTTTATTTCTCGCACGTAGGATGTATATTTAGGTTTTGATGTAATTTATTTATTTTTACCGCAGACCCTAGAATGTATTAATAGGCTTTTGTAATAGCCTAGGTGCATGTGTGCGTGTGTGTGTGCATGTCTTATTTTTATTTGTTTCTAGTTTAGGTTAAAGGTTTTCGCGGTGATCCAACGTCACCACAAAAACCTACGTTTTACTTTCTTGCTCCGTTAGATTTAATTTTCGTTTAATTATTCAAAAACAAACAAAAAATGCATATAACAAAAATCACAAAAATATTTTTTAAACAAACCTTGATCTTAAATCAAGTGATTCTTTTTTTTCTTAATCAAATGCCAATCAATTTAACTTTATTCTGAGATCACTTTCTTTACTATTAAAAAAACACAAACAAATACTCATTTGCTATTTCGGTTTTCTTTCATTTTAAAACATTTTCAAAAACCATTAAAAAACACTCAACCAATCAAACACAATTTCTACCCCGAACTACGAGGTTTTGATCCCTCACGGGTACGTAGGCAAAGGACCACGTCCTTCCAAATCAATAAAAAATGTAGATAATTAGGTTTCTTTTCTTAATCATTTTTAATTCCATTTTTTCAAACTAAGCAAGTTATAGCACAAGAATTGAATAAAACCAAGAGGTTCCCGTAGAGTACTACAGACATAAAGGGTGCTAATACCTTCCCTTTATGTAACAAACCCCCGAACCCTAAATCTTTTTTTTTAAAGTGGTATTTGAACCTTTTTCCACTTTCTTTTAAAAAAATAAAATGTTCAGTCGTGAAATAAAATAGTGAGTCAAACGCTAATCAAATAGCCTTGATCTCCGAAAAATGATGCGACAAGTCCCTTTGACCCTTGTTATCCCATTCTTTGTTTTATAACTCATTAGAAGCCATATAAGCCTTTTGTTTTTGTTTTTATTTTAACCCTTTGTTTTTTTGTGTCCCAATCTTAAGGGACGAATGAGCTTTGCTTTTAATTTTTAAGTAATCGGTACTACATAAGTGTGGGAGTGTTCAACGTGATCAAATATGTGTATAAAGTTTTTCTTTTATCTGATGTAGGAAAGGGAAATATATATTCTAATCCTCAGTTGTGATCAAATGTTAAATTATGTTGTGTTCTGATGCTTAGTTTGCTTGGCAAAGAAAAAAAAAATCATCACGAAAAAGAAAGAAAGAAAAAGATGAAAAAGAAAAAAAATGAGAAAAAAAAATGAAAAGGTAGCCAAAGGTTGTGTTGTGGGAAAATTCATCATCTTAGATGTGGAATGAAAGTCATCTTGTTGGGTTCAATTGGTTTAGGTTGAGTTCAAATATATTGTTAACTTCTATTGTCTCATTGTATAATGTTGAGCTCAAGCACCCCTCATGCTTAATAGTTAAGTAATTTTCATGCTCTGTTTCTTCATCCTCTTTGATTTTATAGCCTAGTTTCCCTTAGGTTTATCCCACCTTTACCTTGGCCCAATTACAACCCTAATAAAGACCTTTTGATCTTTGCATGTATGTGTTTCAAGTTGTGGATGTCCTCAATCATGTGTGGACGGTAGAGGCTTGTCAAGCCTATGGCAGTGCTAGCTTTAATGATGTATCTTTGGAACAAATATTAACCCTTTACACTCCAATTTATACATATCGCACACACCACGAGTGATTGAGTGCACTTTATACATATATATCTTGTGAAGTTCTATCATTTTTGATGCACTTTTTAGCCTAATATCCCATTTATCCATTAGGTATGTCATATGATGTTATTCATCATTTTCATACTTCTTGAATCTTAGAATGTGTTAATTTCTTGTAGATTTGCATCATGCTCTGTTTTATTTTGTTTTGATTTTTGTTTTAAGTGTTTAATTTTGAGTTTTGCTCGGAGTGCAAAAGCATAAGTGTGGGGAAATTTTATCAGTGCATTTTTGCACATATTTTATAGCATTGTATTTTTATATTTTGGGAGTTTTTTACGTTTAACATTATAATTTTAGCATATTTTCGTATTTTTGGTCTGTTTTGAGCGTTAATATAATTTGTGGATTAATTTTCGTTAGTGTTTTGACCCCTGTTCATTGTGCAGGCCATAACTTTGGATGCGGTTATCAGAATGAGGCGTTAAAGTAAGAGTTGGAAAACTAAGGAAAATGTCTACAACTTTCATGTTGAGCACGAAACCCGGTTTGGACGTATTCTGGACCAAAAATGCCATTCTCTGAAGCAGTTGTGTTGACCACGAATTTGGGTCAATAGTTTTTGCCGTAAATAGGTCGATTAGCCAACTTTTGACCCAACTATTGTTGTAGATCGTTCTACAACTATAGGTTAATGTATTTACCTATAAAAAAAGCTGAAAACAGCCAAAAACTCTCTTCTTCGCCATTAAGACGTTTTATTTAACTTTTGTGCAAACTTATTGTGATGGAAGCCTAAACACTAAATTGATCCATTGTTGTAAGGGTGCTTCTTTTATGAATTCTTGAGGTTTGGATTCTAATGCTAATTATGTTTAAATGTCAATTGCTTTATGTATCAATTTCATGTCTCTTTAATTTGATTTGATGCTTACTCAATTTCGCTTCTATTGATGCAAATTTGATTTTGTTGATGCTTACTCAATTTGTTTCAGTTCTGCAACAATGAGATTATTCAAATTGCTTTATTGCTTCTTTAAATCAATTTGAATAGAAACCCACTTGGGTTGGCCTTGTGGTATTGGCTTGGGACCTGGGAGTGTGCTCATCCTTGAGGTCTCATCTGTTATGATATTAACTGTGTTCTCTATCGCTTGTTCACTGTCATAGTTAGTTGAACACATTCTGATTTTTAATCGAATGAAATTTGTATAAAACTAATTATCGCTTGTTTAGTTAGTTTTATAATCAATCAAACCTTAGACATGTGAATGAATGTTTACCAAGAACCCATGATAGAAAGAATAAACGTAGTATGCCTAAAACCAGTGGATTGATTGCTTTTTATTAACTAAATCTCTTTTAATTTGCAAATTGTTTTGTGAAGCAAACAAAAACCCCAATTTATATTTTTGAATTTGTAGTTGCTTCTCTTTGGTAATTGTTAAATCAGAAATCTTCGAGAGACGACCAAGGTTAACTGCCTTGTACTACTTGTTTTAAAATCCTTATTTTTGATCACGCACGACAATGATCACACGCCAAGTTACCTTTTTTGCAGGTATCTTTGCCCACCATCAAAGGACCGCCTCCTCCATTGAGGAACTCCTCCTCTATTGTACCAGATTATCACTAACACCGGCGTCGAGTTCGCATCTTCCTAAGCTATGCTCTTAGACAGATCAAATATCATATATACAAGGCTTTGTAAAATATATATTATATCTTTGGGTTAATTATAGAAATTGAACCTGTAATATACGCAAAGTCTGAAAAATGACCCTGTAAAATAAAAAACACACATTCTAATCCTGTAATTTGAAATTCTTATTATTTTTAACCTAGTAATATAGTTGAAGTCCAAAAAAGTAACTTAGAAGTTTAATTTATCATGATTTTTTTTAGGCATGTTTAAGATTTTAAAATTTGTCTTTAAATTAAAAATAATTTTTTTTCCACTAAGGATGAATTAATTCTGATTTTTTAAAGTGACAAAAAATTAAAAAACAAAACAACGAAAACCCTAACCTAAAAATTGAATTTTTAGCTGATTGTTTGCAGAGTCATCTATATAAACACATTTAAAATATCTGAAAAGTTTCATAGCATTTCAAAGATGTTTCAATTTATTTTTATTTTTCAACCAAAACGTGCGCAGTTGCAATTTTGTTCCGAGTAAGAGTATGACATGTAAATACATCATAAGAACCTTCACCATAAAATTTTGGAGTTTTTAAACGAGATATGAAATAATTACGAATTGTTTAAGAAATATATAATTATGGGGAATAAAAATTCATAATAAATCCATCCCTAGTCGGAAAAATCTAATTTTTTTGTTTAAAGCCATGTTTTAACATCCTAAAAATGCGTGGTAAAAATCATAAAAAAAAAAAAAAATCAATATCTAGATCACTTTTTTGGACCACGCGTATATTATAGGGTCAAAAATAAGAAGAATCTTAAATTACAATGTTAGAATGTGTATTTTTTATTCTACATGGCCATGTTTCGGACATCTCGTATTTTATAGGTCAATTTAAACAATTAACCCTTATATCTTTTGTTCTAGGTTAGTAAAACTTAAGTAATTGATGTTTTAAATCTCACAAAATATAAAAGAATTTAAAAGAAGAGATAAGATCACTAAAAGGTCATACACTTGGTGCATAACCAAAAAAAAGAAAGTAATCAAAACCCCTTTCAATCCTTTCATTTGTGATTTTTATCACAACTTTTTGAACTCTTGTTTTTGTCCCTAACACTTTCACTTTACGACTCTCTGATATGTCTAAAAACATACCAACTGGAAATAGTGGGGTTCCAGGTGGTGAATCACAAAAACTAAGAATGATCTTGAGATCGAGTAAACATGGATCTCAAGCCGATGTTTCCAACGAACATTATGGGAATGGATCTACAAGTAAGAGGCTTATTCTAGATCTTGATACTAAGGAGGAAAACATGTGCAACACAATTGTTGATAGGAACAAAGGGGAAAAGGAGCAACAAAAATTAGGGCTTCCATCTGCAACAGTGGTTGATGAGTATAGTCAGAAATTAAGGCCAAGATCCAATAAAGCAAAAGGGATATGGGAAAAAATTCACATTGAATTATCAAATAGTGAGATTGAGGAAGATCTTATCATAATGACAGGTCAACCTCCATCGCGAAAGCCGATCAAGAGGCCCAATGTTGTTCAAAATCGATTGAATGTAAGTTTTTTATGTTTTCTCGTAATCACAAATGCTTTTAAATTTCAATAAATGGTCAAAATTGGATATGAATTCGGATTTGAATAGAGATATTCATATTTGTATACCAGAATCATCTCAAAACAACCCTGAATTAAACGCATTTACAACTTTTGATTGATATTTTGATTACACCATCTTTGAATTAAACCTAATTGATAACGATAAATAGGTTCCACATCTGCGTCAATTTAATATCTTGACTTAGATTCAATTAATATTGTTTAATTAGTCTTTTTTATCCATAATTTTCTGTGAGTGCAATTTAAAAATAAGGTTAATAGTGTTTTACCCTTTGTAATATAGGCCGTTTTTGGTTTACCCCTTGTAATTTTTTTTTTGATTTCATCCTTGTAATTTGAAGTTTCTTTGGTTTTGGACCGTATGGCATCAAATTACGTAATTTATGGTACTTTTGCCTCATGTAATTTGACAAAATTTCGGTTTACCCTCTGCCATATCATCTATTTTGTACAGTCAAAATTCATGAAGGTCCAAAACCAAAAAATCTTCAAATTACAAGGATGGAATCGAACAATTTTTTTATAAGGGGGTAAACCGGAAATGACTTATATTATAGGGGGATAAAACACTATTAACTCTTAAAAATATTATCATGGGTGTATGCCTATTTGATTGACTGAATAAATTTCATTTTCTTGTTAGATTCTGTTATAATATTTTGTTTAGAAGAATATAATGGTGTTGATATATAATGTTTTGTTCATGTCCATGTTTGAAAGCTTTGAGGTTTAAGTATACATTTCTCAACCAAAAAAAAGGCTTAACTCTAAGATTTAATTCTTGTGTAGACCCTTTTTCCCGGTACATCATTGGGCAAGGATACATCTTATTCATACAACGTTCGTGAATTCCCCGAGCCTCATTCGACAAAGACAAAGGTGAAAAAGCGCAAGAACAACATATAGAAATGGATAGATGAATTATTTTCAGATTTTAATGTTGCTTAAAAGAATCTTGTTTATTTATATGTTGCCTTCAACTTTCATTTTAGTTTGTTATTTCATCCTCAAAAACAACTTTTTTTAGTTCGTTTTATTTAAACTAGTGTATTTTCTCGGTACTTTCTAGGTTAGACACATGAATTATTGTTTCTGTTAAGCATAATATTTGGTTTAGAGATTTGTCGTTAAGTTTATTTAAGATATTGTTTATTTGTTTTACGCGACTGACTATGTTTGAGAAATGTTTTCTGCATCATGTAAGATTTTGTGCATATGTTGTTATGGCTTGAGCTGTGTGAATTATTTTTTTTGTGTGAATACAATCCTTGTCTAAGTAATAGTATACTAACTAACGAGTACACTATACATAAGGAAATACAACAAATATGCCACTATGAGACGTCTGTGCATAATCATCCAACTCTCCTCCTGCTTGTCTTTGCCGCGATCAATTTGTTGATTTGTAAATAAATAAAGGGGTTGAGATGAGACATGGTGTCTTAGTGAGTTCCACCTACCCTAGGATGTAGGCCATATGTCTCTATTTATGCCTGATTTTAGGATTTGCTATTTTGTTCTGCATAACTTAGCGATCGGGGAAAATCTAAGATCTCTAACTCTATACTATCATAGTTTTTTTTTATCATAATTATATAATATTCATAATTAAGTTAGAAGGTTAGCGTAGAACAAACAATTATTATTTGGGTTCATTTTATGGAATGGACTTGAGTGGGATAACCCCGGATACATCCCCGTACATGACTGGTGAAATTCCTAAATGAGGTTAACACCGACTCCTCTAGTCGTCCGACGGGCCATCCTTGCGGAAAGTATCCTGTCCCACTAGTGTGAACCTTTTGTGTCCCACTAGCGTGGACAACAAAAGACACGACTTAAACATATTATAATCATTCTTATAACCATAATTCAAGCATGTAAAATCATCAACAACAACATGTTTAGCATCAAATTCACATACCCAAAATTAGCATCAAAATAGGAGCACGAATTTCAACATATAAATTCACAATAATCATTTTTCACAATTAAGCACTTATGAATTTAAGTAGAAAAAGTGATTAAAACTTAAAACTATGAAGGAACACTAGTCCCCTTACCTCAATTGAGCACAAACCTAGCCTTAGCTTCACTTTTGCTCCTTGATTCTCTACCATCTCCTTGATCTCCAAGCCCTTCTTCTCTCAAAACCCTTCTTCTCATCCTTTAGGTCTTTCTCTCTTCTACCTCTCTCTAAAGTTTGTGAAAGGAATGTTAAACCTTAATTCCTCTAAAGACTTGAGTTTATAAAGGCTCTCCACTAATGAGCTTAACCTTCAAATGTTTTAATGGGTTCAAAGTTCTAATTAACTAATCCACAAAGTTTCTACTCACTTACAAGTAAAGATAACGAATAGATACCGGCCCTTAATTAATTACTCCAACCGACTAGTAACTTAATAAGAATAATCTCTGCCACTAAAACACTACAATTAATCCTCACAGTAAAATTACTAATTTACCCTTGCTCACAAAATGACCAAAATACATGTGAGTCTAAAATGACTAAACTACCCTCCTTAAGCCAAACTCTACTAATCCATAACCAAAATACACACAGAGGCAAATAATCACATACAAGCACAAATAAACACATATAAAAATTAATTAAAATAAATCTAACGAAAATTGGGTTGTTACATAGTGAACTTCAAAGACATCGACTTATCGGGCGCCACAGAAGACGAACTACCGCGGGCGCCACGCCAAAGGCTTCCTCCACAGCTAAAGTCATTGCGCCCTAAAGAGCGCAACAACTTGGGGGCAACTATCTGGACCAGTCAGAAGACCAATCACACGTTAGCACGTGGCATAATATACGATGCCTTAAGGCTCGACGCTTGAAGGAAAACGCCAACTCTAATGCGCAGTGCCACACTGAAGCACGGCTCCAGGCAAGGATCACCCTACACGTGTCCTGTAACACCCTGAACTTTAGATCCAAGACATTACATCTAGTTCTTTTTTTCTTTTAAATATGACTATTTTTCTTTTCTTTTTTTAACAATAGGCAAGCATAATAAATTTATATTTAGAACTTAACAAAGACAGTTAAACTGATTTAATTACAATTCAGAAAAGCCAAATTTATTTCCCCGCATACACACTTCAAGCATACATCATATCTCCTTTGGTACCTAAAATGTTGGTTGTAAGGGTTAGTCTTCAACACCCATGAAATAAAATCAATAATAAATTACAACATCAAATAAGAATATACAACCATCATCAAGGAATTGTGCTAAAACATTTCTTTTTAGTTCAAAATATTCATCACTCAAAAATATATTATAAGAACAAACAAAAGACGCAAGACTCAATGTTGATGGAGATGCATGAAATGCAAATAGACCATGATCCAGATATCGCCCCAATTGACATAATAGTTTTAATCACCCCATTCGACATATAATAAAGAATCGCCCCATTTGGCATATAATAATAATCACCCCATTTGACACTTAAAAATCCATTGAATCGCCCTATTTGACATATAATAATAATCGCCCCATTTGGCACTTAAAAATCCATTGAAATAATAATAATCGCCCCATTTGGCACTTAAAAATCCATTGAATAATAATAATAATTGTCTCATTTGACACTTAAAAATCCATCGAATCGCCCTATTTGGTACTTAATAATCCATCAAATGAAATGATATGCATGCTATGCACTCCTTCTGTAAATTACAAACTTTTCCGACTCTTGAACCACATAATTTATGAATTTCACATCATCACTAAAACTTCATAATCAGTCAACTTTAACACAACCACATACACAGCAAAAATCACTTTAACTCAACAACATTTCTCATTGCACAAATAAGAAATCATCAAGATTTACACATTCATCAAATCACATGCTTTAACAAAATTGCAACTCACCAATTCTTATAATTATCAACTACAAGAAAATTAATAAAACATAATAAATCTTTTCACTCATCCATTAAATCAAGAAGCATATCAAATTTAACGTCATAATCTATCATTTTCATTTAAATCATAGTCAAGACTAGAGCCCTTACCTTGGATGCTTTTCTTCCTAGCTAACATGTTAACTCTAAATTAGGACGCTTGTTTTTGCTCCGTTAAGTCTAGCCAGACAAGGTGAGAGGATGATTAATATACTACAATGAGAACTCCAATTATGGTGCAGATTTTGGTTCAAAAGAAGATGCCGTGATTCCCAAAATTTGAGCATGGAAAGAAAAGGGTAAACGGATAATTATGTAATATGGGATTGGGTGCTAACTGTGTATCTTGAGAAAATATGGTTGGAAGACTGTGTGGTGTCGTGAAACCATATATATTGAAACCAAATGAGAAACGATTATGATATCTTAGAAGAACAAAATTTGAATATAAAAGGATTAATAATAATAATAATGGAATGTTAAGATTGGGAAATGGAGGTTTGTGTAACCGAAAGAAAAATGGATTCAAGGAATTAGAGATGAGTGGCATTGTGAATTGAGTTAGTGAGTAACCAACTGATTTGTGAGAAGATTGAAATATGTAGCTAAAATAGGTGGCATGTTTTTAGGAACCACATAACCATTTTTCTCTAATTAATATTATTATTTTACACCCACAATAAAATGAACATGAGTGTGTTATCCATTATCTCACACAAGTCAGGCCACTAAGCCGAGTAATTAGAAGATAAATTGAAACATACATTTGATTTGGCAATTAGGCATAGAAAGAACGTGTAGTACTTATATGACCATGTCAAAAATTGGAAACTAATTTATATAATAGTTAATATATAATAAAAAAATTAACTTTAAAATGATTTACAAAAAGAATGCAACAATAAAGGATTAGAGTTCAAAAAGTCATTTAAGAAATAATAACTCTATTTTTGTAACACCAAATTGATTGGTAAAAATGAAATGGATGGAATAATGGATGGAATGAAATTCTAATTAATTGACCAAAGTAGGAAATGTCAAAGTTTTTCTTAAATTCTTCACACATAAAATAAATTGGTGTACAACTAAGACAAATCCAAAAAATTATTTAATTAGAAGGACAAAGATGGAATATTGGGGCGTTACTATTACCCCTTGAAAATAGTTTCGTCCTCGAAACTAAAAGATCTAAAAAAATAAAGGTATAGTTCACTATTTAATAAGAATGAAGATAAAGTAGACTTAAACCATAGAGAGAATATGTATGTATACGGTGAAAGAAAATTCAGGATCTTACATGTCCCCCTTTGTCCCTAATCATGTGTCGCATAATCCGAAGACGATTATGACCAACACGCGCCTATATAAGGGTGAGCTTGCTTCACCCTCAAGATACACTTCACTTTTCACAACACTTTCTACACACTCTTTCTCAATTCCATTACTGACTTGAATGTTAGAGTGTAACGTGCCTGCATGCACTTTTCGTTCCACCATGAAGACTCAACGCCGCCGTGCCGAAAACGGTTACTGTCACGCCGGAGCACTACTATCCCTCGTTGCCACTCATACGTTCTCACTGGATAGATCAACATGAAACCCACGAGCCAAACACATGGAAAGTAAGCTGAACATTAAATGCCAACTTCTCCTATTAATGCTCGTCGTGCGCCGCCTCCTCACGAAAGGAATGAAAAATTCCCACCAAATACCTTGGGTGTCGTCAAGCTGAGTATCACAAGACCAAAAGCTAGGGAGCCTCGAAGACATCAATGCCTCGAATGCCTTTAAGGCCAAACTACCGCAGGCGCCACGTCGAACGCCTAGTTAAAAGTCATTGTGCCATAAAGGCAGCAACGACTTTGGGGCAACTTTACTGGACCGGTCAGAAGACCAATCATACGTCAGCACGTGGCATGAATTACAACACCTTAAGGCTCCACACTTGAAGGAGCATGCTAGATTGAGTGCACCGTGCCACACAGAAGTACACCTCCGGGCGAGGATCACCTTACACATGTCATTCTTTGTCCCTCATCATACGCCGCATAACCCAGAGACGGTTTTGACCAATGCGCTCCTATATATGGGTGAACTTTCTTCACACCCAAGGTGCACATCACTTTTCACAACACTTCTACACACTTTTTCTAAGTTCCATTACTGACTTGAGCGTCAAAGTGCAAACGTTCCTGCATCCACTTTTCGTTGCACGGCGAAGACTCACCGCCGCCGTGCCGGAAGCAGTTGTCGTCACATTAGAGCAAAACTCGCCACTATTGCCACTCATACATTCTCACCGGACATAACATATAGAAACCAGATTAATAATCTAAAATACAGCTTAGCAAAATACCAACTATCTAAAATACCATTTTTAATTTTTAATCAAAAGTTAATATATCTCTCCCTCCCTCTCTCTCTATCTTTTTTTTTTATTTTATTTTTGCAGAAAATCCGATTTTTGTTAAATTTGCTAAGTTAATTTTCATTTCGTTAAGTGATTTGATGAATAATACCAAATAAAAGCTCACTGTTTTGTAAGAAATCAAGCTCACTTTCATGATGTAAAGCTAATTTGTTCAAATACTGCTATCGAGGTCAACCAATTGGTTGTCCTTAAATGATACGATGAATATAAATCAAATTTCTTTATCAAAGTGAGATTTCTTTACATTTCATGAAAAAGTTGATTATTTCAAGAATCAGTTTAGACCAGTAGACATCCTCGAAGAAGAAGAAATGTTAAGGAATAATGGAGTAGAGGCGTGTGAAGAAGGAACTGAGGGCTTTGGTAGAATTTGCAAAGTTTTATTTTTTCCACAAAGGAAAGAAGAAATATTATAATATGAAGGATAAGAAGAAACAAGTTGGATTTGAGTTTGACAAGAGCCAAAACTACGTCGTTTTGGAATATTTTAAAAAAAGAATGGTAAAAACATGAGGCTCAAAACAACGTCGTTTTGTTATTTATTTTAATTTTTAATTGAAAAAGCGCAAAGGAGAACAACGGAAACTCGATAAACCGTCATTTTTATGGCTTTTGAGAATTTGAATAAAACGGTGGGCTCTCAATTAAAAAATTGGTCACTTTAGAGCTCCAACCATTTAAAAGTCACTTCAAATTGAGGCATGATAAATCTTGTTTCAATAGAAGTGCATCAAAACTAGAAATTTGAACGTTTTAACTTTAAAGTATCCCTAACCGAACATGTTAAAAGAATTGTCCTCCTCAAAAGCACAATCAAGATCTCTACTGTATCTTACATAATATATGAATTTATATATTTATTTTTTAAAATTCGTTATCCGATCCAAAATCAAATTAATTCAGGGAACCAATATCATAGTCCACTAGTAGTGAGCCCAAATGAAGGAAGGATATTTAAGTGTGATGCTGCCCGACTAAAATTGTATGTTTGGGTTCAAAGGATGGTAACTAGAAGAGGAACAAGATGGAGTTGTCTAAACATGGGTTGAGCGTTAATGTTTGATATTTAAGTATTCTGTTGCAACAAAATGTGTTTAAACAATGCCTTTGAGGTTTTGATGATAACAAGGTATTAAAAGTTCAATTAGATGTGCTAATATTTATTCAAGTGTGCAGGACCATAAATTAAAATTTATTTGTCTTAAAACAAAGTATTGGTTCTGAAAGAACAAATTAGAGCAAATGAATTTGCAAGAGAAGCTAAGTTGCAAGTCAGAGTCTGAAGTATTTAGAGTCTGAAGACTACCCAGAAGCTGACTATCAAAGTCTGAAGTTTATCAGAAGCTGATTTGAAGATCCTGAAGTTTGTTATTATGGTTATTTAAAGACACAAAGATGCAGAAGGGATTAGAAAACTGAAGCAACCAATATTATAAAGAAATGGAATGATTTGGATGCTTATTTTAACCCTTTGTTTTTCTGTGTCCCAATCTTAAGGGACGAATGAGCTTTGCTTTTAATTTTTAAGTAATTGGTACTACATAAGTGTGGGGGTGTTCAACGTGATCAAATGTGTGTATAAAGTTTTTCTTTTATCTGATGTAGGAAAGGGAAATATATATTCTGACCCTCAGTTGTGATCAAATGTTAAATTATGTTGTGTTCTGATGCTTAGTTGGCTTGGCAAAGAAAAAAAATGAAAAAAAAAAATCATCATGAAAAAGAAAGAAATAAAAAAGATGAAAAAGAAAAAAAAATGAGAAAAAAAAATGAAAAGGTAGCCAAAGGTTGTGTTGTGGGCAAATTCATCATCTTAGGTGTGGAATGAAAGTCGTCTTGTTGGGTTCAATTGGTTTGGGTTGAGTTCAAATATATTGTTAACTTCTATTGTCTCATTGTATAATGTTGAGCTCAAGTACCCCTCATGCTTAATAGTTAAGTAATTTTCATGCTCTGTTTCTTCATCCTCTTTGATTTTATAGCCTATTTTCCCTTAAGTTTATCCCACCTTTACCTTGGCCCAGTTACAACCTTAATAAAGACCTTTTGATCTTTGCATGTATGTGTTTCAAGTTGTGGATGTCCTCAATCATGTGTAGACGGTAGAGGCTTGTCAAGCCTATGGCAGCGCTAGCTTTGATGATGTATCTTTAGAGCAAATATTAACCCTTTACACTCCATTTTATGCATATCGCACACACCACGAGTGATTGAGTGCACTTTATACATATATATCTTGTGAATTTCTATCATTTTTGATGCACTTTTTAGTCTAATATCCCGTTTATCCATTAGGTATGTCATATGATGTTATTCATGATTTTCATACTTCTTGAATCTTAGAATGTGTTAATTGCTTGTAGATTTGCATCATGCTCTGTTTTATTTTGTTTTGATTTTTGTTTTAAGTGTTTAAATTTGAGTTTTGCTCGGAGTGCAAAAGCATAAGTGTGGGGGAATTTTATCAGTGCATTTTTGCACATATTTTATAGCATTGTATTTTTATATTTTGAGAGTTTTTTACGTTTAACATTATAATTTTAGCATATTTTCGTATTTTTGGTTTGTTTTGAGCGTTAATATAATTTGTGGATTAATTCTCGTTAGTGTTTTGACCCCTGTTCATTGTGCAGGCCATAACTTTGGATGCGGTTATCAGAATGAGGCGTTAAAATAAGAGTTGGAAACCTAAGGAAAATGTCTACAACTTTCATGTTGAGCACGAAACCTGGTTTGGACGTATTCTGGACCAAAAATGCCATTCTCTGAAGCAGTTGTGATGACCACGAACTTGGGTCAATAGTTTTTGCCGTAAATAGGTCGATTAGCCAACTTTTGACCCAACTATTGATGTAGCTCGTTCTACAACTATAGGTTAATGTATTTACCTATAAATAAAGCTGAAAACAGCCAAAAACTCTCTTCTTCGCCATTAAGATGTTTTATTTAACTTTTGTGCAAACTTATTGTGATGGAAGCCTAAACACTAAATTGATCCATTGTTGTAAGGGTGCTTCTTTTATGAATTCTTGAGGTTTGGATTCTAATGCTAATTATGTTTAAATTTCAATTGCTTTATGTATCAATTTCATGTCTCTTTAATTTGATTTGATGCTTACTCAATTTCGTTTCTATTGATGCAAATTCGATTTTGTTGATGCTTACTCAATTTGTTTCAGTTCTGCTTATTCAAATTTCTTTATTGCTTCTTTAAATCAATTTGAATAGAAACCCACTTGGGTTGGTCTAGTGGTATTGGCTTGGGACCTGGGAGTGTGCTCATCCTTGAGGTCTCATCTGTAATGATATTAACTGTGTTCTCTGTCGCTTATTCTAGATCTTGATACTAAGGAGGAAAACATGTGCAACACAATTGTTGATAGGAACAAAGGGGAAAAGGAGCAACAAAAATTAGGGCTTCCATCTGCAACAGTGGTTGATGAGTATAATCAGAAATTAAGGCCAAGATCCAATATAGCAAAAGGGATATGGGAAAAAATTCACATTGAATTATCACATAGTGAGATTGAGGAAGATCTTATCATAATGACAGGTCAACCTCCATCGCGAAAGCCGATCAAGAGGCCCAATGTTGTTCAAAATCGATTGAATGTAAGTTTTTTATGTTTTCTCGTAATAACCAATGCTTTTAAATTTCAATAAATGGTCAAAATTGGATATGAAAAACATCATCGTTTTTTCTCTTGAGGGATCCTATTGATTCTCATTACTTGGAGCTAAAAAAATGACATCTTAAAATAAGGAAATGAATTTAAAGAAAATATTGCAGAAGTTTCGTTTTTTTTAGTTTGAAGAAAACAGTTTTTTCTCTTGAGGGGTCCTATTGATACTCTCTCCGTTCCTTTTTAAGTGTCTTTTTAGAAAATTAACACCAAAATAGCGAGGTGTATTTTTGCACATTTTCTTTCTATTATATCCTCATTTTAATCCACCAATAAATTCCTATTTTTTTTGCACATTCTTTATCTTTCCAATAAATTTAATATGTTATCTTTCTCTCGTAACAAACAACTGTCAATTATTATCTTTTTCTCCGATAAATTTCTATTTTTTTGCGCGCTCTCTCTCATAACAAACAATTGCCAATTTTCTAAATATTGTGCATATCTTTTTAATTATTTTAAGTCAAGATAAAAATTATATTGATGAAACTTCTTCTTCTTCATTGTCATCTTGTTCTTGTTCTTGTATCTTGTCCAATGAGTCTTCAATTATTGCTCCCTATTGACCTCTCATCGGCAATTTTAACGAGTCTTCCACTTTTTCTTCGTTTTGAACATTCATTGAGTTTTCTATTTTTCTTCTCTCAAATTTGTTCTTTTACTTTGCACTTGAAATTTTTAACAATTGCTACTCATCGTTTTTATAGAATTTTAACTCTTCTTGGAACCATTGTTTATAACAAAATTTTGTTTAAATTTGAAAATAACAAGAAACAAATTTTGTTTAAAAAAAACAAACTTTTTTTTTTCAAATAGATAGCATTAATTAGTTTTATTGAAAAAGATAAGAGTAAGTGACAAAGAGTATAATTGACAAACCGTACCCTTAGAATACCAAAAGGGCAGTTAAATAAGAACGAAAAATTCACCTTAAAAAGACACTTAAAAAAAACGGAGGAATTAATATATAAACATACATTTTTTAGGACAGCTACTTTTATTAATTATACATAATTTTTCTAAGTAAAACTTACAAAAAGAGATAAGTATTATCTCCGGCCATTAATGTTAACAACAAGTCAAATCTATTTCTACTAAAAAAGTCAAATGTATTTAGTCCATTTTAAAAATCAAATACATTTGCTTTTTTAATTATATTTAAGACATGTCTGTGTGTGTTTTTTATTTTCGTTACAGCACATTTACTTAGCAGGTTGTGTGTGGAAACAACACTAAAACAAAAACAAAAAAAAATTAGTGATTGGGATGAGTATGAGAAATATATCAATGACTTTACAATTTTTTTTTTAGTGATAATCGACATTTGATCGATATGTTCTTTGATATTAGGAAGCAGAAGTATTCGAAGCCATGGACAGGTAGTTCTTTTCATCTTTATCATCATCAAACTAAAATCATTATATATCATTAACGTTTTAAATTACAGCCACAATAACGATAGTATTCTTATGCTTCGACCCTTAACAACGTCAAAAAACCATTGTGTGGTGTCCTAGATCTGAGTTGCACAACTCTATTTAAAATCTAAATTAATTAAAATTAGGATTTTAAATAGTAGTTACAATAACAGTTGCAGTCACAATTCTTGATATTGGAGAGAATCGTACTCAAACGAAGCGTCAATTGATGCTACGATGTAGTTTCAACAACATCAAATACCAATTTGGTTTGGACCAGATCCTGGTTTCAGAACTATGATAGTTTTATTGGAAAGGCTGAAACTTAAAAGAATTGACGGAAGGACGCCACCATGAGTGGTGCTTGCGGCGTAATTTGACTCAACACGGGGAAACTTATCAAGTTCCGACATAGTAAGGATTGATAAACAGAGAGCTTTTTCTTAGTTCTTTGGGTGGTGGTGCATGACCGTTTAGTTGGTGGAGCGATTTGTTTGGTTAATTTCGTAAAAAAACAAGACCTCAACCTGTTAATATCAATTTAAAATACTAACTATGATCATTGTTATTACAACTTTTTTGTTATTACGGTCTTCTTAATTACTCCTTAAATCATAAACAATAGGTTTCTAGTGTATTAGAATATTTTATTCCACTGAACTTTCATTGCTTGAATTTTAGTCTAGTACCCGCACTGCAATAGCAGTAACTTTCATTTTATTTTTGCACATTAATAATGTTTATAGAATATGATATGGTTGTTGTGTTTTCCTCAGGAATGAAAGAGCGACAACAATTGAAATTACGGTGAAAGATTTGAAAATCTTTTCAACATTTAATGAGGGTTTGTACAAGAAATATTTGCTTTTAAATTTTTTTGTATGATGTTATTGACTTCTTGGATTGCAGATATATTAATATTTGGTTGCATTTTAAATATGGATTTGGTTTACATGTAGGGAGAATGAACATTTATCACAGTTTGTAGATGGTAGAACATCTAGAATCCTATTGATTGCAAAGCTCAAGAAATTTATCGACATCAATCCTTGCTTCAATGATAAATGAGGTTTCCTTCATTGAATTATGGCTGCGACAACTAATTAATCGAAGGTAAAAAAAGTTTGATCTAGAATAGCAATTGTAGTTCAAAATAAACACATGAAAAATAAAAATGGAGAACACACGAGATTGGGATGTGATCGATCAGTGTTTTGGCCAATTGCGTCTACTTCTTTGACTGCAGATCAGTTTTAGAACCTTTCTATTAAGTTAAGGGTTATAAATTACAACTTTCTATTATATTTTCTAATGTGATTGTTCCATTCACATATTATTTTGACCCTACACAATAAAGTATTTAGGTTAGGTTTTGATGCAACTGAATGTAGTCAAAACTACAACATTATACAAGAAATTGTAAAAAAAAAATCTTGATAGTTTAAACGGATGTGATAATGTTACCGAAAATATACATTATACATACATGTTACAGTTTTGACTGCATTCAGTTGCATCGAAACCTAACCTAAATCCTTTCAAATACATTCCTTCACAGATTTCTCTGATGATGAAGAGAAAGAGAAACTCTCTCAAATCATCACAACAAATTGTTTCTCCCACAAAAACAATCTCAGATTTACATTTACAAGACGAGTGTTGGGAATTAATCTTCAAATTATTCATCCACGACAACCAGCGCTACCTTGAGCTTCTCTCTGTTGTCTCCATGTACTTCCTCTCTATCACTAACCGTCTTCGATTTTCTCACAATATCTGATGCAACCCTCCCATTCCTCCCTCACATGTTCGACATGTTCCCAAACCTTACCTCTAAGTAGATGTTGCCAATTCAAAGATGATCTTTTTGTTTTTTATTAGAAATATTGTTCTTTTTTTTGTTTCAGTTTTTTTTTACATGCATGGTGAATAATTACCAAGAATGGTAGATTAATATTGGAAAAATGTGTTTTTGTTTGTGTTTTTTGGGTGCATGTGTCTAGGTTGGAGCAAGAATATGGTCTCTTGTTCAAATTTAAGTATTTTAAAGAGAATATCCTTGATGGGGATTGGAATGAGTGAGAGAAATATCTCAATGGCTTTACAAAAATTAATGATAAAGCGATAGCAGTTGAAATTCTGGTGAAAGATTTGAAAATCTTTTCAACATTTAACGAGGGTTTGTACAAGGAACTTGCAAATCTTATCACCTACGAAAATATTAGGTAAACATTTGCATTCTAAATTTTTTGTATGATGTTATTGACTTTTTGGATTGAAGATATAGTAAAATTTGGTTGCATATTATATATGGATTTGGTTTAAATGTAGGGAGAATGAACATTTATCACAGAGCTCAAGAAATTTATTAACATCAACCCTCGATTCAATGATAAATTAAGGTCTCCTTCATTGAACTCCTCGCGGTTGCGACAACTAACGAATCAAAGGTAAATAAAGTTTTTGCTAGAATAGCAATCATAGTTTAAAAGTAAACACATATGAAAAATGCAAATGGAGAATACACGAGATTGGGATTTGATCATTGTTTTGGCCAATTGTGTCTACGTCCTTTACCGCAGATCAGCTTTAGTAGCTTTCTATTATGGTAAGGGTTATAAATTACCACTGTGTTTATATTTTCTAATGTGATTGTTCCTTTCACACATTGCTTTAATTCTACACATTAATGTAATTAATATTGTTTCTGTGCGTGAATCCAAAGCAAGATTCAGACATCAAAACTTTGTCGACTGACCATACGTGTTCCCCGTCTTAAAGAGGGCCTCACACACCTACGTTGGCTTTGCTTCCTGCTGCAGAGCCCAAAAATCATCCATCTTATGCCACTGAAGAAGCACAGATGGTGAATGGAAATCCTTTCTCATCTTCGCAATCACTTTCTGCGTTTTCAGCTTCCTTACTACTTGGTCCTTCAGATCAAGGTATATCTTGATATTAGAGATACAATGTGGTCGCATAAAGTTTAATTGGGATACACCGTCAATATAAAAGAGTGTTACATCGACATATAATGATATTGATATTGTCTTATAAACCTACTTTGTAAATACAATTATAAAATAACCGTAAAATGGTGGATCATCTCCATGTAATACTAGTTTACACCAATTGATGCTAATTCTATGACTTGAACCTTCTATTGTTAGATCATGGGATTTTTCGTTTGTTTGTGCTCGTTTGTTTGTGCCAACTCCATTTTTAAACTAACGTGTTATTTCAATTTCTTGCAGTCCCTGTTTCCAAGCATTCAAGAAAGCTAAATACACTTACACCGATGGATAACCAAAGTAAGGACCTTGATCAAGAAATGAGACGGTTTCATAATCGACAATCATGTGAAAAGGTACTTGAAAATTTGTTTGGCATGTTTTATTTTTATGTTTATTCGCTATAATTTCTATATTCACAACTCTTTACAAGCTGAGTAGGTCAAGAATACCGTTACTCCTCAACCTGCGCCTTGGTTGTTTGTAAATTACGTCAGGGATCAGTTGTGACAAGTATGCAGTTTCATCCCTTCATACATTATACCCTAGTTGGCAGGTTAAAATATTGACGACGTGTCTTGTTTGTATTTTACAGAGAAACTTAATTAGTCTTTTTAGTTTATACTGACCTTGAAAACTTCATTGAAACAGTTTGTAGTAGAAATGGTGAAATCTTACTTTGGGACGCAAGGCTGAGAAAGAGGTTGCAGATTTCGGAGTCTTTCCAAATGGTCGAATTTCAGGTTTATTAGCAATTATTAAATGATACAATTGCATATATGGATCATGCACATATGTTCCAAGAATACTCTTCACAAAAATTAAATTCAGTGCTATAAAAACACTTGACTTTGTCGAGTATGAAACGATGAATTCACTGCTAAGGTATTAATACAAAGTAAAGTTGTTTTTGTATTATAGGGTAATTACCATAATGATTTTTTATGTAATACTGGAGTTTTGTAACATGATCTTTTGTACAGGATGCAAATTTGAAAGAAGTGTCAATATCATTTGTATACCTATGAAGTTTCTTATGGCCTACAACAACATTTGGAGGTATTTTGATATCAAATTTTTGACATGAATTTGATATTATTTTTTATTGTAATTCCTGATAAATAATGTCTTTGTTTTATTTTTAGAGTCATGCTCATGATGGTGGTGTTAATGACTTGGCATTTTCATATCCAAAAATTCAGTTATCGTTGTAACTTGTGGAGATGACAAGCTAATTAAGGTGACAAGGAAGTTTCCTAGTCTATAATAGATTAAAATATATAAATGTTTCTTTAAATATTAATATTGGAAGAGCGATACATATAGGTATGGGATTTGAATGGAGAGAAGATCTTTAGCTTTGAAGGTCATGTAGCTCTTGTTTGTTCGGTTCTTTCTCACTCGAAGGGAAATATCCAGGTTACATTCTTCACATTGTGTATTATTTTTTGTTTGATTACGAGGCATCTTCCAATTTTGAATTTTTTATCATTACATTTGATTAACGGCGTGATTGTTTTGATTTTCAATATACATGGGAGAGTCAATGTGTGTCTCTTTAACATGCTAGCTTTCAACTGATGTGAGATTTTTTAACAAGGATCAAGTGAATGTTTCATAGAAAGAGTAAAATAACTTTACTATCATTAAAAGCTAGATCAAAAGCTCCACCATGAATCAACTTTGAAACTTTTCTTGAAATTTTACTCGTATCTTTTTATAATGGTGTTTGAGTTCCAACACAACTAATTGTACCTTTTTATAACATAGGGATAAGGTGTATGTTTCAGTTCCAACACTTACCAACACATAAAACCAAGAGTAAGAAAAGCAAAGAAAATGAACTAATAAGGTAGAGAGAAAAACTATGGCTGATTCAAAGAGGGAAGGAGTGCCTTTTTTAGCTTGATTATATTCTACCTGTACGCTTTTAATCTAAGCCATAAATTCAAACGCGATCACCAAGACTTAACATGTTGGTCGTCAATTTTCTAAGGAAGCAAACATGTCACATTTTGCTCGCAACTCTAAAATTCTTGCGGCACAACATTTTCTCTCAAAAATAATAAATAACATAAAATCCTGAATAAATTAAATTTTAATCAAAAATAAGGAAGAGAAGTTGGAGGTCATGGATCCAAACCAAAGTGAAGGAAAAAAAACTAATCTAACAATTAATTACTAACATTTACTTTAAAATAAAAGGTAGATAAAAAAGGCTACGACTGATTCAAAGAGGGAAGGAGTGACTTTATTTTCTTCATTATATTCCTAGCTACTTGATCACAATTCGTCTGATACGCTTCTAACCTAAGGCATTTATTCAACCGTGATTACCAAGACTTAATTAAATTAATAATGGGTTCAATTCTAACCACATCTCTCACTAATATAATCCTCTAATAAAAACTCTCACTAATATTAATAAACCAAATAATATATTGGTCCCCAAGTTTCTTAGTAACATGTATGATTTCTCTCACAATAATAAAATGATATAAATTCCTTAATAAAATAAATTTTGATATTTTGCGACATTAATTTTCTCCGACTGAGATTTTGATCTATAACTACCATGATAACAAATTAAGATTATGACTACAAATGATGTATAAAGTCCTTGTTTAAATTTTAGTGACCACCATAGGTCATAAAATTTAAGAAACATTCGAATATTTGTCTGTTGTCACCAAAAATCACAGAAATTATTTTCAGACGGAAAATTAATTCACACAACTCAAGCCATAAAAACATGTGCACATACATCTTATATGTCGAGGAAAACATTTTTCAAATATAGCCACTCGTGCATAACAAATAAACAATATCTTCAATAAATTCAACAACAAAGCTCTGGACCAACTACTATGTCTTACACAAACAATAAACATATATGTTTAACCCGGAAAATACCAAGAAATTAATACACTAGTTTAAAAATAAATAAATAAAGGAACTTAAAAAAATTGTTTATGAGAATGAAATAACAAACTAAAATGAAATTTAAAGGCAAAAGTGTAACAAACAACATACTTTTATACAACCTTAAAATCTGAAAATCATTCATCTATCCATCCCTATGTGTTGTTCTTGCGCTTGATCGCCTTTGTCTTTGTTAAATGACGCTCAAGTAATTCACGAATTTTGTATGAATTTAATGTAACCCCGGCCAATGATGAACCAAAAAAAAGGCTCTACAAAGAATTAAGTCTAAGAATTAAAACTTTCTTTTGGTTGAGAAATTTATAATTAAACCTCAAAGCTTTCAAACATCAACGTAAACAACAAATCATTTTTGAGCAAGTGAACAACACATCATATCTCAAGACCATTATATACTTCTAAACAAAACATTATAACACACTCTAACAAGAAAATGAAATTTATTTGGTCAAACAAATAGGAAAACACCCATGATAATATTTTTAAATTGCACTCTCTAAAATTTTTGAACAAATAAGACTAATGGATATGAATTTATTCTCAATTATGATATTAAATTGAGGCCGATGTGGAACTTATTTATCGATATCAATTAGGTTTTAAATCAAAGATGATGTAATTACAATTGCGATAAGAATTTGTAAATGCTCTTAGATTGGGGGTACTTTGAGATGATTCTGATATATAAATCTGAATATCTCTATCCAAATACAAATGCATATCTAATTTTGACCATTTATTGAAATTTAAATCAACGGGGTATTATAAGAAAACATTAAAATACTTACTTTCAATCAATTTTGAACAACATTGGGCCTCTTGATCGGCTTTCACGGGAGAGGATGACCCGTCATTATGATGAGATCTTCCTCAATCTCACTATTTGATAATTCAATGCGAATTTTTTCCAATATCCCTTTTTCTATATTTGATCTTGAACTTAATTTCTGAAGATACTCATCTACCACAGTTGCAGATGGAAGCCTTAATTCATGTTGGTCCTATTACCATTTGTTATCATCAACAATTTCGTTGCAGATGTTTTCTTGCATAGTCTCAAGATCAAGCATAAGTCTCTTCCCAGTAGATCAATTCACACGATTTTCGTTGGAATCATTGGTCTGAGATCCTCAGTCTGACGATTCCAATGAAAATTGTGGGAACGGATCTACTGGGAAGAAACTTATGCTTGATCTTGAGACAAAGCAAGAAAACATGTGCAACAAAATTGTTGATGATAACAAATGGGAAAAAGACCAACATGAATTAGGGCTTTCATTTGCAACTGTGGTAGATGAGTATATTCAGAAATTAAGGTCGAGATCAAATATAGAAAAAGGGATACTGGAAAAAATTCGCATTGAATTATCAAATAGTGAGATTGAGGAAGATCTCATCATAACTTACGGGTCATCCTCCACCGCGAAAGCTGATCAAGAGACCCAATGTTGTTCAAAATCGATTGAAAGTAAGTATTGTAATGTTTTCTTGTGACTGTTTTAAATTTCAAAAAATGGTCAAAATATGATATGAATTTGAATTTGGATAGAGATATTCAGATTTATATATATCAGAATCATCTCAAAGCACGCCCAATTTAAGCGCATTTATAACTTCTGATCGCAATTTTAATTACATCATCTTTGATTTTAAACCTAATTGATAACAATAAATAGGTTCCACATCAGCCTCAATTTAATATCATAATTCAGAATCAATTAATATCCATTAGTCTTATTTGTTCAAAATTTTATGCGAGTGCAATTTAAAAATATTATCATGGGTGTATGCCTATTTTTTTCACCGAATAAATTTCATTATCTTGTTAGAGTGTGTTATAATGTTTTGTTTAGAAGTATATAATGGTGTTGATATATGATTTGTTGTTCACTTGATCAAAAATGATTTGTTGTTTATGTTGATGTTTGAAAGCTTTGAGGTTTAATTATAAATTTCTCAACCAAAAGAAAGTTTTAACTCTAAGACTTAATTCTTTTGTAGCCATTTTCCTGGTTCATCATTGGCCAGGGTTACATCAAATTCATACAATGTTCGTGAATTCTCTTAGCCTCATTTGACAAAAGACAAAGACGAAGAAGCGCAAGAACAACATATAGGAATGGATAGATGAATGATTTTCAGATTTTAAGGTTGCATAAAAGCATATTGTTTGTTCATCTATTGCCTTCAACTTTCATTTTATTTTGTTATTTCATTCTCAAAAACAACCTTTTTAAGTTTTTTTTTTAAACTAGTGTATTTTTTGGTATTTTCCGGGTTAGACACATATAATTATTGTTTGTTGTGCTCGTGATTTTCGGGTATCAAAATCATTGATAGGATTTGAACCTTGAATCATTGAACTCTCAACTTTTATTCGCGGGAAGGGAAAAAAGTGAGTAAAACCCTTATAGACCTTGGATTCGGAGGTTGGTTTCGATTGGGGAAGGTGTTAGGCACCCGAACCGACTATGGTATCCCATAGGAACCTTCTACCTATTCTCTAATCTTGCGCTAAATTAATTTTACTTATATTAAAAAAAGTTAAGAGTTAAAGTGAAAGAAGGGAGAAAGAAGAAGCATGTTTTTGGTTATTTTTATTGATTTGGAAGGGTCGAAACCCTTTGCTTACTTACCCAAATAAATCGGGATCAAAATCAAGTAGTTCGGCTAAAGAACTTATTTGATGAGTTGAATTGATTTTAACATTTTTGAAAGAAAGGTTTTAAGAAAAGATGAGAGGCCTCAAGGCATGAGAAGAAAATACGATGAAGTTGGTCAATTTTAATTATACGAAATCCATGTCTAATGTGGATATTAAATTATTTAACATTTGATTAAGGAAAATAAAAAGAAAATCACTTGGATTACATACCAAGGTTATTTGAATTTGATTTTTTTTGATTTTTGAAGAAAAATATTTTTCTAAACTAAACGACGAAATCGCGTAACGGCGGAAAAATAAATAAGCATAAAGCGATAAATAAAGTGGTGTGTCGGTGCGCGTGTCAGTGCATGTGCCGGTTACATATTACATACCCTAAATACATTCTATGGTCTCAAAAGAAAAAATGCGCGAAAATAAATTACATCATTTCCCTAATTACAAACTAAAACAATAATAATGAAATCTATGACGGAAAATTAAATATGCAATAATTATAACAAATTCTATTATGCTTACTACAAAAATAAAGACAATAAATAAATAACAATAAAAGATATGCATGAGATGGTGATTAAACAAATGCAAAAATTAAACAAATAATAAAAGAACATTAGACAAATAAAATAAATAAAGTAGAGATAGTTTTTTTTTTAAAGATTTTTAAAAGAGAAGGGGGTGTTAATAACAAAACAGTAGAGAAAAGAAAATAAAATAAAAAATAAATAGAAACTTAGGCTGAATGAATCTGGACCGTTTGATGAATCAAGAGGTCCAGATTCAATCATGGCATTTTCATCACATCCACAAGATACAGATCAAAGGGTTCTGAATAAAAACATAGATAATTAAGGGGAGCAAATACAAAATTTAAATAGGAACCAACACAGGCCAAACGATGAAGATCAAGGAGTTAAAAAAAGAGGGAGCATGGTATGAACAAAGCACACAATCATAATGAAAAACATAGTATAAATAGGACATTAAAAAAAACAAAGAAGCAAACAAACATTCCCCATTCACTTTCGGTTTTAGAGAGAGAGGGAGCAACCTCTCTCTAAAACCACAACCGTCTTCTCCGATCAATACCTCCGCTCCGGCGCGGTGGTGGCCGGCCCAACAGGGCGGCGCCGCCGCGTCGGAAACTTCAAAGTGGTCCGAATCAAAAAAAATTTACATTTTTAAACATCCATTTTTTTCTATTTCTCGAACCTGGACTTAGTTTTTTAAAATGAGGTCTCAATCGGAGTAGATCTAAACTTGAAATCTCAAAGAAAAAACTCTAAAAAAAACATAGGTAAATCTTTTACCTCTTCTTCTTCTTTCTTTTCTTGTTTCGGTTTTGTGTTGATGCCTTTCCTTCTTCTTCTTTGGCTTCGGTTTCTTCTTCTTTGGCTTCGGTTTTGTGTTGATGCCTTTCCTTCTTCTTCTTTGGCTTCGGTTTTGGACTTGTGGTTTTCGGATTTGTTGTTGATTTGGTTCGGATTTGGTGTTTGTTGGTATGGATTTGTTGTTGTTAGGGTTTGGTTATGAATCTGTTGTTGCTATTTGTGTTGGCCGAATTTGATTTGTGTGGGTTTGGATTTTTCTCCTCTTTTCTCATCGATTCTCTGTGATCGGTGCTTGAGTTTGTCACCAAATGGTGATGAATTCGTACTTGAATTGCAGAGAAAATGGTTCAATGATGATGGTTCTGCAATGAATCACTGAGAATCATTTTGAAATTTAAATTTGTTCTTGGTGTGTTCTTGGTGAAAAGAGGTTTTTGATCTGTTTTCTTCTGATTTTGATTTATGAATCTGTTTGTGTGTATTGGAAAGTGTGCTTGCTTCATTAACTCTGCTACACCCTTAATCACCTGACGCATGGAAAGGACAAAACTACCCTTGCTATTTCTTGGAGGAAAAGTTGGATTAGACCAATGACAAAGCGACATGTGGACAAGGACTTAAAAAATAAATAAAAAACTGATAAATAAATAACAATAAATAAGTAAATGGAAAAAAATAAATAACTAAATAAATGATTAAAAAAAGAAAAACGAAAATTAAATAAATAAAAATAAAAATGTCCCGTCGGAACCAAAAAATGAGGTATTTTAAAATACCTCTCTGCCGAAATTTCGTCTGATACGACTGAGATTATGCGGCCTTTTACGCTAATTAAAACGATAAATCAACGACGTGAATAAAATGAACTTTACGAACGCAAACGTTACGCTACGCTAAAAAAACGCACCAAACGCGAGTAAAAAAAATACGAAAATGATACGCGCGCGATATTAAAATATAAACGACGCACGAAAAATAAACCACGACCGCAAACACGAACAAACGTAGATATTACGGAAATTAGCGCGCAACCAAACGGCTGAAAAACGATCGACGTACGAATAATAAAAAATAAAAATAAACTGGTCAAAAATTAGGGTACGACAGATGCCCCTATTTAAGTTTTTCCGTCACGAGGATTTAAAAAGACGAAGATTTTTGAAATGACGTGTCGGAGAGACTTAAATATCAAGTACACCAATTTTTGACCAATCTCAGAAATCGAGAAAGTTCTATGGATGTGATGATATGAGTTGTCTGTTATGCAAGTACGAATGCAATGACGACTAAAACACTAACTCGAGGACCAAATAAAACGTTACTGTGGAGAAAAAGATGTCTATTACCTTTACAGGGGTAAAGACGAACATACGAAATGAAATACTGGTCATTACCTTTACTGGGGTAATAACGAACATACGAAGGGGTAAGACTGTCAATTACCTTTACTGAGGTAACGACGAACATACGAAAGGGGTAAAACTGTCAATTACCTTTACTGGGGTAATGACGAACATACGAAGAGTAAAACTGTCAATTACCTTTACTGGGGTAATGACGAACATACGAAGAGTAAAAAATGTCAATTACCTTTACTGGGGTAATGACGAACATACGAAGGATAAAACTGTCAATTACCTTTACTGGGGTAATGACGAACATACGAAGGGTAAAACTGTCAATTACCTTTACTGGGGTAATGACGAACATACGAAGGGTAAAAAATGTCAATTACCTTTACTGGGGTAATGACGAACATACGAAGGGTAAAACTGTCAATTACCTTTACTGGGGTAATGACGAACATACGAAGGGTAAAACTGTCAATTACCTTTACTGGGGTAATGACGAACATACGAAGGGTAAAACTGTCAATTACCTTTACTGAGGTAATGACAAACATACGAAGGGTAAAACTGTCAATTACCTTTACTGAGGTAAGGACGAACATACGAAAGGGTAAAACTGTCAATTACCTTTACTGAGGTAACGACGAACATACGAACAGTAAAACTGTCAATTACCTTTACTGAGGTAACGACGAACATACGAACTGAAATACTGGTGATGCGTTACTATTACTGAGGCAATTTAGCCAAACAAAAACAGGGTACAAACGAGTACTCTTCGTACGAAATGTAACTTAAACAAGATACTGGGGAAGATTGAAAGGTGGGACCTGCCACTTGAAGTAAACTTGATTGGTAAGCAGACCGAAATGAACACATTGGTGATGACAAATTTTACTGGATACACACAGAGTACGACACACAGGTAAAATGCATATGAATGATATCAGTATGCATGATATGTATGCATGAATGAATGAACATGTATGAAAATATATTGGTGAAACTGACGAGACAAGATTGGGCAGGTCGTAAGGATAGTGACCCGGTATTACAGTGCCAACACTTAGCATTCTTCACTGGGGATAATATCACTGGAGATGAATCAAAACACAAACGGGGTATCATCCGTTAACCAAACCAAAGCTGGGTAAGGAACACATAACACAAAAACCTGGCTGAGGTCGCCATTTCTGAACTGAACCAAAATACCTTCTCAAAATCGTGCCTCACATAGTCATTGCTTTTTTTGTATTCTTTTTTTTTTGAAATCCCTAACTTTTGTCTGAATCGCCCTTTCGGGTTTTCAATCCACCGGGAATATATTCTTTTTTGTATGTCCCTAATTTTTGCCTGGACCGCCCTTTCGGGTTTTCGATCCACCGGGACGCTCATTTTTGGCTTAAGCCGCCCTTTCGGGTTTTCGACTTAGCGAGCTTTTCTTTTCTTTTTTTTTTGCTTTTTTTTTTTTTTTTTTGCAAGACTATGATCCACTCCGTTGAATTCACCTGTGTTTGAATGGATGTTGACATATGTTTCCATGATATGTGAACCTACAGATAATATGTTTGTCATTTTTTTGTTTTTTTTTTTTCAAAAGAAAACATAAAAAGTAAAAGAAATTTTCAAAGTTTTTACTTCAAGTATTGACATTAAAAATGGAAGAAGAAAATTTGCATATAGAATAAACAAGGATTCCAAAAGAGTGCACCGGCTCAAATTAATGTAATAGGGTGGTAACCGGCCGAAGGCATGGCTCCACGGATTACAAAAGTTGGAAAATGGTAATTACATGGGAAGGTACATTGAACACAATAACCACTACATTTTTTAACAACTTTGAACCACTGTTTAGATGCTTTAGTGTCGGAGGACTTCTTGACAGCTAAGGTGCCCCAAACGGGTGATGCTTGATCTGATGCAGTTACGTTGTCATAGTCCTTAACTTTTGCATAGGCCGCCCTTTCGGGTTTTCGACCTATCAGGATAAACTCTTTTTTTTCAATTCTTTTTTTTTTTTTTTTTTGTGTCTCTAATTTTTGCCTAAGCCGCCCTTTCGGGTTTTCGACTTACCGAGACGCTCTTTTTTGGTTTAGGCCGCCCTTTCGGGTTTTCGACCTACCGAGCTGTTCTTTTCATATATCTTTAGACAAAGTATTTCTTGACTGCATCAGAATTCACAGGACGAGGTAAATCTTCTCCATCCATAGTTGTAAGGATTAAAGCACCACCAGAGAACGCTCTCTTGACCACATAAGGACCTTCATAATTCGGAGACCACTTGCCCCTGGGGTCTGGTTGAAAAGATTTGATACACTTGATCACAAGGTCTCCTTCTTTGAATTCACGGGGATGAACTTTTTTGTCAAACGCCTGTTTCATCCTTGACTGATATAGTTGTCCGTGACACAAAGCGGTCATGCGTTTCTCTTCAATCAAATTCAATTGATCATACCTACTCTGGCACCACTCAGCTTCAGTTAATTCAGCCTCCATCAAGACTCTCAAAGATGGGATTTCCACCTCCACAGGGAGCACTGCTTCCATACCATATACCAGAGAGAAAGGGGTTGCCCCTGTCGAAGTACGCACTGAGGTACGATATCCATGTAAGGCATAGGGTAACATCTCATGTCAATCTTTGTAGGTAACCACCATCTTTTGCACAATCTTCTTGATATTCTTATTTGCAGCCTCAACCGCACCATTCATCTGAGGTCTGTATGGAGAAGAGTTGGGATGTTCAATCTTGAAGTCATCACACAATTCTTTCATCATGTTGTTGTTCAAATTTGTGCCATTATCCGTGATGATCTTATTAGGAATACCATAACGGCAGATGATGTTATTCTTGATGAACCGAACCACTACTTGCTTGGTCACGTTGGCGAAAGATGCCGCTTCAACCCACTTGGTAAAGTAATCAATAGCCACTAGTATGAAACGATGTCCATTGGAAGCTTTTGGTTCAATCCGACCAATCATATCGATGCCCCACATGGAGAAAGGCCACGGAGAAGAGATGACATTGAGCATAGATGGTGGTACATGGCTCTTATCTGCATAAATCTGACATTTGTGGCACTTCTTGGCATGATTATAACAATCAGCTTGCATCGTTATCCAGTAATAACCTGCCCTCAATGCTTTCTTGGCCATTGCATGTCCACTGGAATGAGTGCCAAAGGGACCTTCATGTATCTCATGCATCAATAAATCTGCTTCGCGTTCATCCACACACCTGAGCAACATTGCATCAAAGTTTCTTTTGTACAATACATCTTCATTCAGGAAGAAATTACCATACAGTCTTCTCAAAGTCCTCTTATCTTTGTGAGCCTTTCAAGTACTTCAACTGCAAACACATAAGCGGGCCTTTCAAGGAACTGCACACTGATTAATGGCACATCATTGTGACGATTTACTTTGATCATCGAAGACAAGGTGGCCAAAGCATCTGCCATCTGATTCTCATCACGGGGAATGTGACGCAACTCCACTTTGTTAAAGAAATTTAACAACCGTCTTGCATAATCTCTGTACGGGATCAGACCAGCATGGTGAGTTTCCCACTTCCCTTTGATCTGATTAATCACCAAGGCTGAATCTCCACATATATCAATATTCTTAATCCTCATATTGATTGCTTCTTCAATACCCATGATGCAAGCTTCATATTCTGCCATGTTGTTTGTACAATCAAATCGTAGCCTTGCAGTAAAAGGGATGTGAGTACCCTCAGGTGTGACAAGGACTGCCCCGACTCCATTGCCATAAGCATTAACGGCCCCATCGAATATCAAACCCCATTTAGATTCAGGATCTGGACCTTCACCAAACAACGGTTCATCACAATCTTTCATCTTCAAATACATGACCTCTTCATCAGGGAAATCAAACTTAACAGGTTGATAATCTTCAACCGGTTGACGAGCCAAGTGATCTGCCAGGATACTCCCTTTGATTGCTTTCTGAGTATGGTATTCAATATCAAACTCGGCCAATAACATCTGCCAACGAGCAATTCTTCCTGATATTGAAGACTTCCCCAGGAGATACTTGATTGGATCCATTTTGGATATCAACCAAGTGGTATGATTGATCATATAGTGCCGAAGACGTTTGGTAGCCCAGGCTAAAGCACAACAAGTCTTCTCAAGTGCCGAGTATCGGGATTCACAATCTGTGAATTTCTTGCTTAAGTAATAGATTGCATGCTCTTTTCTACCAGTTTCATCTTGCTGTCCGAGTACACAACCCATGGAATCTTCTAACACAGTCAAGTACATGATCAACGGTCTTCCTTCAACTGGAGGGACAAGAATTGGAGGTTCTAGCAAATACTCCTTGATACTGTCGAAGGCTTTCTGACAATCTTCCGTCCAAACAATCCTTTGATCTTTGCGGAGTAACTTGAATATCGGCCCACAAGTAGCAGTCATATTAGAGATAAACCTGGAGATATAATTCAGTCTTCCGAGAAAACCTCTGACTTATTTCTCTGTTTTTGGAACGGGCATATCCCGGATGGCTCTGACTTTGTCGGGATCTACTTCAATGCCCTTCTGACTAACAATGAAGCCCAAAAGTTTCCCTGATCGGACACCGAAAGTACATTTATTAGGATTCAAACGGAGCTTGTACTTTCTCAACCGCTGGAACATCTTCAACAGAAACTCCACATGTTCTTCTTCAGTACCAGACTTGACAATCATATCATCCACATAAACTTCTATCTCTTTGTGCATCATATCATGGAATATCTTGGTCATACCCCTCTGATAAGTGTTACCAGCATTTATCAAACCAAATGGCATGACTACATAACAGAAAGCGCCCCACGGCGTGATGAAAGATGTCTTTTCTCTATCTTCAGGAGCCATCTTGATCTGATTGTAACCAGAGAAACCATCCATGAAGGAGAAAACTTTGCATTGAGCAGTACTATCAACCAATACATCAATATGAGGTAGAGGGAAATCATCCTTCAGACTTCCCTTGTTCAAATCTCGGTAATCAACACACATTCGGACCTTACCATCTTTCTTTGGAACAGGCACAATGTTGGCCAACCACTGAGGATACTCGGATGTAACTAGAAAGCCTGCATCAATCTGCTTCCGTACTTCTTCTTTGATCTTGAGAGCCATATCAGGATGTGACCTTCTGAGCTTCTGTTTGACCGGAGGACATTCAGGTTTCAAAGGCAAGCGATGTTCTACAACTTCATGATCTAAACCTGGCATGTCTTTGTATGACCAAGCAAATATGTCAGCGTACTCTCTGAGAAGTTCAATTACCTTTCCTTTAACGGTAACTTCCAATGACGCTCCAATCTTGATCTCTTTTCTATCCTCCTCGGTACCCAGATTGATCAATTCTAATTCTTCCTCATGAGGCTGAATGATCTTTTTCTCTTGCTCTAACATCCATCTGATCTCATCAGGAATCTCATCATCCTCCTCTACCATAGCCTCGTAAACAGGGGATTCAAAGTTGGGCAGAAGCATAAGGTCACTGTGTTCAACGGGCTTATGTATGTTCAGTCTGCACATGATTTATGATTGATTTTAGTAAATGAGTAAATGCAGACTTTTGAATTTGATTGATTTAAAAAGAAAAAGAGAAAAAAAAAATTGGGATTTTTCTATTACCATTTTTCCAGAAAAAGCAGTAAATAAAAAATAAAACAGTCATGATAGAAACGACGTTTTTCATTAATAACGACAATACTTGAAGATAAAACCAAAAGCCCTACAAGAGTTCATTTTCGTCTGGGGCAGGACGAAAAGAGTTTTCTTAAAAAAAACGAAAAAAAGTAGACAAACATATTACTTAGACACATGCATCACAGAAGGAATATCTACAGCGATCCAATTGCAACAGGCTCCTCCAGGTGTGACAAAGACAGGTGCAACCTCTTCCGACTGATCTTCCAGGATAGCATTGGTTTCAGGTGGAGCATGAATAAACCCAGCACTATGAAAAATGCCCTCAGCTGGCTTGAAAATTGCACTCGATTGACTGGTAGAGAAACCGAGACCTTCTTTCCGCTTGTTCTCAGGCAGCTGTACCAACTGACCCCAGCCTCCTGTTTTACCATCTTGTACAAGCTTCCGGGCATCCTTCAAGGAGGCCATACAAGTCTCACCCTTCTTAGCAGCTCCTTCTTCTGCAGAGAACCCCTGAAAAGAAGTTCCTTCTACATCATCAGCACCAATATAGGAGAAAGCAGACAAATGACTAACCAACAAGGCTGATTCACCAATTACCGTTATCAGCTTTCCACAACTTACAAACTTTAGCCTCTGATGAAGAGTGGAGGTCACTGCTCCAGCCTCATGAATCCACGGTCGTCCAAGTAAGCAACTGTATGAAGCTTGGATGTCCATGACTTGGAATGTGACCTTGAAGGTATGAGGGCCCACCGTGATAGGCAAGTCTATGTCCCCAATCACCGACTTCCTAGATCCATCGAATGCTTTTACCATCACTGCACTTGGCCTCAACTGGGCGCCACGGTATGCCAACCTTTCCAAAGTAGTTTTTGCCATCACATTGAGGGCGGAACCGGTGTCTATCAACACATTCGACATTGAGTCTGACTTACAAAGGACGGAAATGTGCAAAGCCCAGTTATGGTTTCTTCCCTCCGCCGGGAGGTCTTCATCACTAAAGCTCAAGTTATTACATGCAGTTACATTCCCAACTATGCTCCCGAATTGCCCCAGGGTAACATCGGGATCCACATATGCTTGAGCCAAAATCTTCATCAGAGTGTCCCTATGAGCTCCAGAGTTCATTAGTAAGGACATTATGGAAATTTTGGACGGGGTTTGCAACAACTGATCGATTATCTTGTATTCACTCTTTTTGATCAGCTTCAAAATCTCATCACCACCTTCCTGAATGATCCCCCCAGGTTGGCTGGCACCTTTACCCTTGTCAAGATTCTGCACTGGCACATTCGGAGCAGTATTCTCGTTGCACACAACAGTGGGGAGAATACGCCCACTTCTCATTACTTTGCCCACACCTGCTATATTTATGACAGCATCTGCAGAGTGCAGATGGATCTCTTTACCATTCTCCACAATAGTTGCCTCATACCGGTAGGGTATGGCCTTCTGAGAAGTATAGGGAACAGGTCCTAGCAAACGGATCACCAGAGGAGTGACGTCTGACTTCACACTATCACGGACTACCTCAAGATTCTTAAACACCGGAGTATAACACAAACATTCCTGGATTCCTTCTTAACAATCAGCTCTTTTCTGTCAATCAATCCTTGTATATCTTCCTGGACTATCTCACACCCTCGGGAATCCACAGAACACACTTCACAAGCATCATGATCGTGGTTAAACATGTTGGCTTCGCACATCTTGGCGTGAATCGGGACCAAAGGAGTTCTGATATCTTGAACCCTGAGAATTAGACTCAAATCTTGATCCTCTTGAATCATATTAACAGCCGGTCCATGAGATGGCAAAGGGTTATTCTGAGTATTGGAATTGGTGTCCTCGAAGGACAACTCTTTGCTTTGAATCAACCTCTGAACTTCTTCTTTGAGCGGGTAGCAGTGCTCAACATCATGCCCAGGTGCCCCTTGGTGAAAGGCACAGTTAAGGTCAGCACGGTGCCATGGAGGTAGTGGGTTCTGTAGGTGAGGAGGCTGCCTAGTCTGCACAAGATTCCTTGCTAATAAAGAGGGTAGCAAGTCTGCATACAACATGGGTATGGGGGGAAACTCTTTTCTGGGAAGGCGATTTGGCTGTTGTGGAGGTCGATTACGAGGTTGTTGTTGTTGAAGTGGTGGTGGGTAATATGGTTGTTGGTAGAAAGGTTGCGGATACGGTTGTTGGTATAGTGGTGGGTAGAATGGTGGAGGCCTTTGGGGCGTTTGTGGGTGGTAATGTTGATTTTGTGGAGCTGGGAAAGGTGGTGGAATATTGGCAATGAAAGGGTAGTTTGGATATATTGGCTGGGATCCACCCTGGGCTACCATACTGACTTTCTGAGCACTCTTCTTTGGATAACTGTTTCCAAATTTCTTGGGTCCATTAGACGACCCACCTGACGAAGCACTTGACACACTACCTTCTTTGGCCAAAATTCCTTTACGGACCAAATCTTCAATGCGAACCCCCGCGTCAACCATCTCAGTAAACTTCTGCGATGCGCAACCAATCATTTTCTCTGAGTAGTAGGGACTCAAAGTTTCAAAGAAAAGATCAGTCATTTCTCTTTCCTCCAGAGCAGGGCGGACTTGGGCCGATTTTTGAATAAAGCGGAGAGCATACTCCTTGAAAGACTCTTTATCCTTTTGAGTCATAGCTTGCAGTTCCCGTCGGGTGGGCCCCAGATGTATGTTATACCTGTACTGCTGTATGAAAGCCCTGGCCAATTCTTCGAAGGTGGTAATTCCCTTCAGATTCATATACCATATTTGTGCGGGACCAGTCAAACTGTCTTGGAAACAATGAATGAGCAAAGGTTCGTTGTCTTTGTAGGTTGTCATCTTCCTTACATACATAACCAGGTGGCTCTGTGGACAAGTGTTCCCTTCATATTTGACGAAATCCGGAGTCTTGAACTTGGGAGGCAGTACCACATTTGGGACCAAACAAAGATCGTGCACATTCTGACCATAGATGTCTTTACCACGAAGAGCCCTCAGTTCTTTCTGCACTACGTCGTACTTCTCTTCCAGACTTACCATTCTGTCATCTCCTACTACACTACCCGAATGATAAATTGGTCCTTCATCTTGCTGGGCAGTATGCACAATGGGTGCCGTGTGATTCATGACAGCTTGAGGAAATAACTGTCCATGATGGAAAAGTGGCGTTGCTTGCTGTCCATAAGGAGTTGGCATTTCTGGGCCAGCAAAGCGTACACCTTCATTAGCTGTAAGAGGCATACTCCAAGGATACTCTTTGGACATGTAGTTCTGAGGGTGATAAGCAAAACCAGGAGGACGAAGACCTTCATTGTACATATTTGATGCATCTCCAAAAGAAAAACCAGCCGGGGTGGGCTGTGCAGTGCCAGCAACCGTAGCAGTAAGGATTGGTTGTGTAGGACCGGTCTGGGCGGTCGAAACAACCACAAGAGAATTATGTGCAGCAGACACAACAACAGGAATTGGCTGAGCATCAAGAACTGGTTGAACCGGGATAACATCAAGAATCGGCTGGGTAGCTGCCGCTTGTGCCTGATTGGCCATTATAGCTTCCATCATAACCGTTAACTTATCCATCCCCTCTCTGAGTGTAATAACCTGCTCTTTGAGATCCCTGTTCTCTTGTTCTATCAAATCCATCTTCTTTTTAACAATTGCCCGAGTGTTGTGGATGCGAGAAGGCTTGTACTGAATATGCCGGGCCACTTTCCTTGACTGAGGCAGAAATGAGAGAATTATGAGACTCGGTTTTGACAGTTTATGGATGCAGTATAATGCATGATATGCTAAATGCAAAAATAATACAAATTTTTTTGATTCATCGAAGAACTTATAGAAACAATCTTTTGTAAACATAACAATCTTAAACATTCATTACAAAAATAAAAAGCAAAAACAAGATAATTCCCTTTTAACAAACCGAGCCAAGGGATAGACTTCAAAGTACATAATAGAAAACTAAGAAAATAAAATAAAAGGAAACAAAAGTGAAGATCTCAAGCTCTTGAAGCAGACTACTCCTCCAAATCTGAATGCGGACCAGCGAAGAAATCCATGCGTTTCTTCTTACTCCTGGGAACTTGTTCAAGTATAGCATCCTTCACCCTGATACGCTCTTTCAGCTCAGCAATCTCTTGATCTTTCTTATGATTTTTCCAATTCTCTTCTTCTAAAAGACCCATGAGAGTGTCATTCTCACGCTTAGCTGCATGATATTTCTCTTTCCAATCAGCACTTTCACGCTCTGACTCAACCAACCGCGCCTGATACTCTTCCATGGTCTTAGGAGGTAAAGGCACTGTATTGTTGGAATGGTTGCAGTTAAAGATCTTAGCAGGGGGTAAGGCATCCCTATCTGAGCAGCTCTATCAATGACCCAATCGACGTAAGATTCATGAGTTACATTTGACTTATACTTCAACTGGCTCTTGTTCAACCTGATAATGGATCGCCAAGCTTGCGCAAACTGCATTCTCTTATCATTAACATCCTCCTTGTACAAGAAAAACTCACTGGATAAGAAGAGGTAAGCTGGTCTCATCCTCATAGGGTACCCGAACTGACGTCTGGCAAGAAGCGGGTTATAACTGATGCCCCCGTATATACCAAGAAGAGGCACATTGGAGAACTCCCCACAATGGTCAATGATCACTCCAGTATCATAAGCCGAGTTGTACCACACTATATCATCTGGGGTGAGAGCCATGAGTTTCTCCGACCATGGAATGAACTCAGATCGAATTTTAGGGCGAGGCAAATGTGAGGTAAACCAGGTGTAGAGCAAGAGTCTACAACAAATGATAACTCCACGTCCTTTAGATGTACGGTCATGGATGGACAAGTAGGTGTCAGCAAGCAAGGTAGGGACAGGGTTCTGGGTAATGAAAATCTGGATAGCATTCATGTTAACGAAATTGTCAACATTCGGGAAAAGCACAATACCATAGATAAGTAAAGCAAGGATGGCCTCAAAGGCATCGGCATTGGATCTCTCAGAGAAAGTGGTGGCTTTTTGGTAGAGGAAGTTGAAGGGTAGGCATTGGAGACCTCCTTTAAGGGTAAGATTGGCTTTTATCTCGGAGATTTCAAGATGAAGAGCAGCCGCGATGGTTGAAAACTTGGGTGCGGGTTCAAGACCATGGAAAGGTACTTTGTCGAGTATGGGTAAGCCGATCCAATAAGAGTACTCTTCAAGTGTAGGCATCAGCTGATAATCCGGGAAAGTAAAACAGTGATAAAGTGGGTCATAGAACTGGACCAAGGTATGGAGGAGCCCTTCGTCGACATCTGTCTTGAGAATACTAAGCAAATAACCATACCGCTCACGAAAGTGGTCCGGGCTAGTCAACCTTCTCGCTAGCTTCCTTAAATTCTCCAAATCCGGTTTCTTGAAATCATACTTCTTAGTCCTCTTCACAATTTTCTTCACAACACCTTCCATATCTAATATGTTTACAAAAAAATGATTACATAAGTCCTTCGATGTTTTAATGGATGCGAAAAGAGTATCTATGTATGAATGCATGTATGCATGATTATGCTAAAGAACATAGAAAACATGGTGAGGTTAGGTACACAAAGTTGGAGCTGAGGGTAAACACGCCATTTGGTAAGGACTAAGGTTTCAGATGCACTTGTAACCAGGGTTCTAACACAGTTCCCAAATTACAACCCCCTCCGAACTTTATTGGATTCCCGGGACGACACCCGGTCCAACAGCGTCCGTAGGAGAGTCTATTTTGAGTGTAGCATCGCGTATCGACTAAGACCAAGACAACACTTGGTTAGCCACCGCACTACATCCTAATGGCCAAGATGGGTTAAAGGTAACTAAGGTCCTTAGCTTCGACGGAAACTTAAAAGCAATAATGTCTAAGAGCGACAACACACGCCGACGTATATCACTTCAAGATCCTCCGCTAAGTGTGGTTATATCACATGTTCCACCACACGAGAATACTCTCGGCATGTCACTATGATTCTACCACTCCTATCTTATATTTCACTCAAGCCCGGGTATAGGACTTATCTTGCCACTCACGTAAAAAGGTAAACAATTAGGCACGTATTTACAAAAGCATAAGCAAATAAAGCGCAAAAGTAAAGAAAGATAAAATAGGCTTAACCCTCAAAAAGGTCCCCAGTGAAGTCGCCATTTCTGTGCTCGTGATTTTCGGGTATCAAAATCATTGATAGGATTTGAACCTTGAATCATTGAACTCTCAACTTTTATTTGCGGGAAGGGAAAAAAGTGAGTAAAACCCTTATAGACCTTGGATTCGGAGGTTGGTTTCGATTGGGGAAGGTGTTAGGCACCCGAACCGACTATGGTATCCCATAGGAACCTTCTACCTATTCTCTAATCTTGCGCTAAATTAATTTTACTTATATTAAAAAAAGTTAAGAGTTAAAGTGAAAGAAGGGAGAAAGAAGAAGCATGTTTTTGGTTATTTTTATTGATTTGGAAGGGTCGAAACCCTTTGCCTACTTACCCAAATAAATCAGGATCAAAATCAAGTAGTTCGGCTAAAGAACTTATTTGATGAGTTGAATTGATTTTAACATTTTTGAAAGAAAGGTTTTAAGAAGAGATGAGAGGCCTCAAGGCATGAGAAGAAAATACGATGAAGTTGGTCAATTTTAATTATACGAAATCCATGTCTAATGTGGATATTAAATTAATTAACATTTGATTAAGGAAAATAAAAAGAAAATCACTTGGATTACATACCAAGGTTTACTTAAAAGAAATTTGAATTTGATTTTTTTTGATTTTTGAAGAAAAATATTTTTCTAAACTAAACGACGAAATCGCGTAACGGCGGAAAAATAAATAAGCATAAAGCGATAAATAAAGTGGTGTGTCGGTGCGCGTGTCAGTGCGTGTGCCGGTTACATATTACATACCCTAAATACATTCTATGGTCTCAAAAGAAAAAATGCGCGAAAATAAATTACATCATTTCCCTAATTACAAACTAAAACAATAATAATGAAATCTATGACGGAAAATTAAATATGCAATAATTATAACAAATTCTATTATGCTTACTACAAAAATAAAGACAATAAATAAATAACAATAAAAGATATGCATGAGATGGTGATTAAACAATAATGCAAAAATTAAACAAATAATAAAAGAACATTAGACAAATAAAATAAATAAAGTAGAGATAGTTTTTTTTTTAAAGATTTTTAAAAGAGAAGGGGGTGTTAATAACAAAACAGTAGAGAAAAGAAAATAAAATAAAAAATAAATAGAAACTTAGGCTGAATGAATCTGGACCGTTTGATGAATCAAGAGGTCCAGATTCAATCATGGCATTTTCATCACATCCACAAGATACAGATCAAAGGGTTCTGAATAAAAACATAGATAATTAAGGGGAGCAAATACAAAATTTAAATAGGAACCAACACAGGCCAAACGATGAAGATCAAGGAGTTAAAAAAAGAGGGAGCATGGTATGAACAAAGCACACAATCATAATGAAAAACATAGTATAAATAGGACATTAAAAAAACAAAGAAGCAAACAAACATTCCCCATTCACTTTCGGTTTTAGAGAGAGAGGGAGCAACCTCTCTCTAAAACCACAACCGTCTTCTCCGATCAATACCTCCGCTCCGGCGCGGTGGTGGCCGGCCCAATAGGGCGGCGCCGCCGCGTCGAAAACTTCAAAGTGGTCCGAATCAAATTTTTTTTACATTTTTAAACATCCATTTTTCTTTATTTCTCGAACCTGGACTTAGTTTTTTAAAATGAGGTCTCAATCGGAGTAGATCTAAACTTGAAATCTCAAAGAAAAAACTCTAAAAAAAACATAGGTAAATCTTTTACCTCTTCTTCTTCTTTCTTTTCTTGTTTCGGTTTTGTGTTGATGCCTTTCCTTCTTCTTCTTTGGCTTCGGTTTCTTCTTCTTTGGCTTCGGTTTTGTGTTGATGCCTTTCCTTCTTCTTCTTTGGCTTCGGTTTTGGACTTGTGGTTTTCGGATTTGTTGTTGATTTGGTTCGGATTTGGTGTTTGTTGGTATGGATTTGTGGTGATTTGGTTCGGATTTGGTGTTTGTTGGTATCGATTTGTTGTTGTTAGGGTTTGGTTATGAATCTGTTGTTGCTATTTGTGTTGGCCGAATTTGATTTGTGTGGGTTTGGATTTTTCTCCTCTTTTCTCATCGATTCTCTGTGATCGGTGCTTGAGTTTGTCACCAAATGGTGATGAATTCGTACTTGAATTGCAGAGAAAATGGTTCAATGATGATGGTTCTGCAATGAATCACTGAGAATCATTTTGAAATTTAAATTTGTTCTTGGTGTGTTCTTGGTGTGTTCTTGGTGAAAAGAGGTTTTTGATCTGTTTTCTTCTGATTTTGATTTCTGAATCTGTTTGTGTGTATTGGAAAGTGTGCTTGCTTCATTAACTCTGCTACACCCTTAATCACCTGACGCATGGAAAGGACAAAACTACCCTTGCTATTTCTTGGAGGAAAAGTTGGATTAGACCAATGACAAAGTGACATGTGGACAAGGACTTAAAAAATAAATAAAAAACTGATAAATAAATAACAATAAATAAGTAAATGGAAAAAAATAAATAACTAAATAAATGATTAAAAAAAGAAAAACGAAAATTAAATAAATAAAAATAAAAATGTCCCGTCGGAACCAAAAAATGAGGTATTTTAAAATACCTCTCTGCCGAAATTTCGTCTGATACGACTGAGATTATGCGGCCTTTTACGCTAATTAAAACGATAAATCAACGACGTGAATAAAATGAACTTTACGAACGCAAACGTTACGCTACGCTAAAAAAACGCACCAAACGCGAGTAAAAAAAATACGAAAATGATACGCGCGCGATATTAAAATATAAACGACGCACGAAAAATAAACCACGACCGCAAACACGAACAAACGTAGATATTACGGAAATTAGCGCGCAACCAAACGGCTGAAAAACGATCGACGTACGAATAATAAAAAATAAAAATAAACTGGTCAAAAATTAGGGTACGACATTTGTGTAAAACATAGAAGTTGGTCTAGAGCTTTGTTGTTGAATTTATTTCAGATATCGTTTATTTGTTATGCGCGCGACTGGTTATATTTGAAAAATCTTTTCCTCGGCATATAAGAGATATGTGCACATATTTTTATGGCTTGAGCTATGTGAATTAATTTTCACTCTGAAAATAATTTCATTGATTTTTAGTGAGAACAAACAAACATTCAAATGTTTCTTAAATTTTACGAACCTAAGTTGGTCACTAAAATTTAAACAAGGACTTTATACATCATTTGTAGTCATAATCTTAATTTGTTATGATGGTAAAAATTATAGATCAAAATCTCAGTCGGAGAAAATAAATGTCGTGAAATATCAAATAAATTTTGAAGGAATTTATATCATTTTATTATTTTGAGAAAGAATTTTAGTTATAATTTTAGAGTTGTGAGCGAAATGATTTATGTTTACTAAGAAACTTGGGGGCCAGTATATTATTTGGTTTATTAATATTATTGTGAGAATTTTTTCTAGAGTATTATATCAGTTCGAGTTGTGGTTATAGTTGAACCCATTATTAATTTATTCAAGTCTTGGTAATCACGGTTGAATAAATGCCTTAGATTAGAAGCATACGAGACGAATTATGATCAAGTAGCTACGAATATATTAAAGAAAATAAAAGTCACTTCTTCCCTCTTTGAATCAGTCGTAACCTTTTTTAATCTATCTTTTATTTTAAGGTAAATGTTAGTAATCAATTGTTAGATTATTATTATTTTCTTCATTTTGGTTTGAATTCAAGACCTCCAACTTCTCTTCCTTCGTTTTGATTAAAATTTAATTTATTGAGGATTTTATATCATTTATTATTTTGAGAGAAAATGTTGTGCCACAAGTATTTTAGAGTTGTGAGCAAAATGAGAGACGTGTTTGCTTGCTTAGAAACTTGGCGACCAACAAGTTAACTCTCGGTGATCACGTTTGAATTTATGGCTTAGATTAAAAGCGCATGGGTAGAATATAATCAAGCTAAGAAAAGGCACTCCTTCCCACTTTAGATCAGCCATAGCCATTTTCTATACCTTATAAGTTCATTTTCTTTGCTTTTCTTACTCTTGGTTTTATGTGTTGGAATTCAAACAGACACCTTATCCCTACGTTATAAAAAGATATAAGTTGCGTTGGAACTCAAACACCAGTAAAGATACGAGTAAAATTTCTGGAAAAGTTTCAAAGTTGATTCATGGTGGTGCTTTTGATCTAGATTTTAAAGTTATTTTACTCTTTTTTTTGTAACATTCATTCGATCCTTGTTAAAAAATCTAACATCAGTTGAAAGCTAGCCTGTTCTTTTCACTAACGGTTAATCAACGAAAGAGTCGATCTTGCAAGTAAGGAGCCTAAGAGGGCGTATAATAAAGCACTAAATTTTTATGATGAAAACTACGACTATTGGAAAGAATGCATGTGTGGGATGTAGTTACCAATGGGCGGTATCAACTGCAAAATGTTGTTGATGGCGTTGCACAAGATAAACCAAAATCCAATTGGAGTGACAATGAAAAAAAGATGGTCCAATACGATTTGAAGTAGCGAAAGATACTCATATCCTCTCTTGGGTGAATGAGTATCATTCTGTCTCTCATTGTAAAATCGCTAAAGTTATATGGGATGCGATGGATACTCTTCACGAGGGGACCGACGACGTCAAGCAATCTAAAATTATTAGTCTCATTCAACAATATGAACTCTTTCACATGGAGGAACATGAATCCATCTCCTCCATGCAAATGAAGTTTACTCATATTGTTATTTGGTCAAACAAGAAAATGAAATTTATTTGGTCAAACAAATAGGAAAACAAGCTAATTAAGGTGACAAGGAAGTTTCCTAGTCTATAATAGATTAAAATATATAAATGCTTCTTTAAATATTAATATTGGAAGAGCGATACATATAGGTATGAGATTTGAATGCAGAGAAGGTCTTTAGCTTTGAAGGTCATATAGCTCTTGTTTGTTCGGTTCTTTCTCACTCGAAGGCAAATATCCAGGTTACATTCTTCACATTGTGTATTTATTTTTGTTTGATTACGAGGCATCTTCCAATGTTGAATTTTTTATCATTACATTTGATTAACGGCGTGATTGTTGTGATTTTCAATATACATGGAAGAGTCAATGTGTGTCTCTTTAACATGCTAGCTTTCAATTGATGTGAGCTTTTTTAACAAGGATCGAGTGAATGTTACAAAGAAAGAGTAAAATAACTTTACTCGCCTTAAAAGCTAGATCAAAGGCTCCAGCATGAATCAACTTTAAAAAATTTCTTGAGATTTAACTCGTATCTTTTTATAACAGTGTTTGAGTTCCAACACAACTAATTGTACCTTTTTATAACATAGGGATAAGGTGTATGTTTCAGATCCAACACTTACCAACACATAAAACCAAGAGTAAGAAAAGCAAAGAAAATGAACTAATAAGGTAGAGAGAAAAGCTATGGCTGATTCAAAGAGGGAAGGAGTGCCTTTTTTAGCTTGATTATATTCTACCTGTGCGCTTTTGATCTAAGCCATAAATTCAAACGCGATCACCGAGACTTAACATGTTGGTCGCCAATTTTCTAAGGAAGCAAACATGTCACATTTTGCACGCAACTCTAAAATTCTTGCGGCACAACATTTTCTCTCAAAATAATAAATGATATAAAATCCTAAATAAATTAAATTTTAATCAAAACTAAGGAAGAGAACTTGGAGGTCTTGGATCCAAACCAAAGTGAAGGAAAAAAAACTAATCTAACAATTAATTACTAACATTTACGTTAAAATAAAAGATAGGTAAAAAAGGCTACGACTGATTCAAATAGGGAAGGAGTGACTTTTATTTGCTTCATTATATTCCTAGCTAATTGATCACAATTCGTCTAATACGCTTCTAACCTAAAGCATTTATTCAACCGTGATTACCAAGACTTAATTAAATTAATAATGGATTCAATTCTAACCACATCTCTCACTAATATAATCCTCTAATAAAAACTCTCATTAATATAAATAAACCAAATAATATATTGGTCCCCAAGTTTCTTAGTAACATGTATGATTTCTCTCACAATAATAAAATTATATAAATTCCTTAATAAAATAAATTTTGATTATTTGTGACATTAATTTTCTCCGACTGAGATTTTGATCTATAACTTTTACTATAATAACAAATTAAGATTATGACTACAAATGATGTATAAAGTCCTTGTTTAAATTTTAGTGACCAGCATAGGTTCATACAATTTAAGAAACATTTGAATATTTGTCTGTTGTCACCAAAAGTCACAGAAATTATTTTCAGACGGAAAATTAATTCACACAACTCAAGCCATAAAAACATGTGCCCATACATCTTATATGTTGAGGAAAACATTTTTCAAATATAGCCACTCGCGCATAACAAATAAACAATATCTTAAATAAATTCAACAACAAAGCTCTGGACCAACTACTATGTCTTACACAAACAATAAACATATATGTCTGACCGGGAAAATACAAGAAACTAATACAATAAACATATATGTTTAAAAATCAATAAATAAAGGAACTTAAAAAAATTGTTTTTGAGAATGAAATAACAAACTAAAATGACATTTAAAGGCAAAAGTTGAACAAACAAGATTCTTTTATACAACCTTAAAATCTGAAAATCATTCATCTACCCATCTGTCGTACCCTAATTTTTGACCAATTTATTTTTTTATTTTATTTTTATTCGTACGTTGATCGTTTTTCAGTCGTTTGTTTGTGCGCTAATTCCCGTAATATCTGTTTTTATTCGTATTTGTGGTCGCGTTTATTTTTCGTTCGTCGTTTATTTTTAATGTCGCTCGCGTATTAATTTCGTAATTTTTACTCGCGTTTTGTGCGTATTTTAGTGTAGCGTAACGTTTGCGTTCTTAAAGTTCATTTTATTTACGTCGTCGTTTTATTGCTTTAATTAGTGTAAAAAAGCCGCGTATTTCAGTAGTATCAGACGAAATTTCGGCAGAGAGGTATTTTAAAATACCTCATTTTTTTGGTTCCGACGGGACTTTTTTTTTATTTTTATTATTTAATTTTCGTTTTTATTATTTAATTATTTATTTAGTTATTTCTTTTTTCCATTTATTTAATCTGTTGTTATTTATTTATCTGTTTTATTATTATTTTTTGTCATTTGGTACACATGTCACTTTGTTATTGGTCCTATCCAACTTTTTCTCCAAGTTTCAGCCAAGAGTTTTTTTGTCCATTCCATGTATCAGATGATTAAGAGCGTGTATTAGAGTCAGTCAGGCCAGGCACAATTTTCAAGTACAAACAGATTCCAAAAATCAACAATCACAAAAATAGATCAAAACCCTTTTTCATCAAGAAATTCATCAAGAACCATATGAACAAAAAATTTCCAGCAACTCTTTTTCAACAAACAACAATCATAACCCACAACCACAAATCATAAACACCATATCAAATCCGAAAAACCCCATCAAATCCGAACCATAACACAAATCCAACAACAAGTAAAAACAAAGGCAAAACCGAATCCGAACGGACCAAACGTGAATCAAAGTGACAAATCCGAACCACAACTCACAAACCATTTTCGGCCCATATTACACAAAAACACTATAATTTCGAATCCAAAAACACCAAAGCAAAGGAACGGCCGAACGTAAACATCAAAGGATCCGAACCAAAAACTCAATAAAACACAAAACCGAATCAAGAAGAAGCAAGGCAAGACCGAATCATTCAAAAGCCAAGAGGAACAAGGGGGATACCAAACCAAACGAAAAAAGAAGGAAGGAGGCAAGAAGAAAAGGAAAAAACAGAACCAAGGCTATACTAACCGAAATCAAAGTAAGTTGTGTGTTTTTATTCATAGTTTTTTTTGTAGATCTACGCTTATCCTTTGTTTTTCTTCGAAAACTGGGGCTGGATTTGTGCTTAGGGAGGAAAAAGGGTTTGGATGAGTAAAAAAAATTTTGAAAAAGAAGTAGGATGGTGTTTTCCGGCGGCGGTGCCACCACCCTAGGGTGGCCGGCCACCGCGCCGGAGCGAGCAAGCTCGCCGGAGAAGATGAACATTCATCTTCTCCACCACCTTCATCCATTTTTTCGGCCAAGGTTTAGAGAGAGGAGAGGGAGAGAAATTTTTTGAGGAATTTTAGAGAGAGGGAAATGAATGAAAATGAAAGAAAACCATTAAGAAAGCCTTATATACTCACTTATTGGAGCTGGGCGGGTCACCCATGGGTTGACCCAGTACCCGCCCCAGCTCTAGTACCCTTAACCCAGCCCTAGTACCCTTAACCCAGCCCATTTTTGCTTCTGTTTTGCTGTTTTCACCCCCTTTTGGCTACTGCACCCCCTGCATCTTTGTAGTAACTTTTATTTTTTTTTCAAGTTCATGCACCTATCTTTTTAATTAATTCATATAAGATTTAGATTATATTTCATGCATTTTTATTAGTGTCTTAATCTTCATATCATGCATTTTTTATTTGTTTATTTAAATTTTATCTCTTATGTTTTAGTTCATTTTAGGCTATGAAGTAACATTTCATATTTTTCTATTTTGGTCTAATGTTTTAATTATTATGCATTTATTATTTGATTATGGTTTAATTCCTATCGTATGCATTTTGTTTAATTAGCATTTCAAGTATCATGCATTGTATAGATTACCTATTAATTTAATTTCAAACTCATGCATTTTTCTAACTAATATTTCTTTTTTTCGAAAACTTGCGTTTCATACTTTTTTAAATATGCTTAATGTCATGCATTTTATTTGGTAGTTATTCTAGTATGTGATGTTCTTTTTATGCTTAATGTTTCGGTATATTTCGTTTTGCATTATCTCTAGTATAATCTCATGCATCTTTTAATTTTTTGTTATGTATTTATTTATCATACTTAGTGTGTAATTAGGGAATTGATGTAATTTATTTTCGCGCATTTTTTTTCTTTTGAGACCATAGAATGTATTTAGGGTATGTAATATGTAACCGGCACACGCACTGACACGCGCACCGACACTCCACTTTATTTATCGCTTTATGCTTATTTATTTTTCCGCCGTTACGCGATTTCATCGTTAGTTTAGGAAAAAAATATTTTCTTCTAAAAAATCAAATTCAAATTTTTTTAAGTAAACTTTGGTTTGTAATCCAAGTGTTTTTCCTTTTATTTTCCTTAATCAAATGTTATTTAATTTAATATCCACATTAGACATGGATTTCGTACAATTAAAATTAACCAACTTCATCGTATTTTCTTCTCATGCCTTGAGGCCTCTCATCTCTTCTTAAAATCTTTTCAAAAAATGTTAAAATCAATTCAACTCATCAAATAAGTTCTTTAGCCGAACTACTTGATTTTGATCCCGATTTATTTGGGTAAGTAGGCAAAGGGTTTCGACCCTTCCAAATCAATAAAAATAACCAAAAACATGCTTCATCTTTCTCCTTTCTTTCACTTTAACTCTTAATTTTTTTAATAAGTAAAATTAATTTAGCGCAAGATTAGAGAATAGGTAGAAGGTTCCTATGGGATACCATAGTCGGTTCGGGTGCCTAACACCTTCCCCAATCGAAACCAACCTCCGAACCCAAGGTCTTATAAGGGTTTTTACTCACTTTTTCCCTTCCCGCGAATAAAAGTTGAGAGTTCAATGATTAAAGGTTCGAATCCGATCAATGATTTTGATACCCGAAAATCACGAGCACAGAAATGGCGACTTCACTGGGGAAACCTTTTAGAGGGTTAAGCCTATTTTATCTTTCTTTACTTTTGCGCTTCATTATTTGCTTACACTTTGTAAATACGTGTTTATTTGTTTACTTTCTTACGTGAGTGGCGAGATAAGTCCCCCTACCCGGACTTGAGAGGAAATTAGGATAGGATGGTGGTATAATCATAGTACCTTACCAAGAGTGATTTTTGGTTGTGGTACATGTGATAACCCCACTCAACTCAGGAATCTTGGAAGTATAATTTGTTGACATGAGTATTCGTGTTTGGCATGTTATTTTCAAGTGACCGTCGAAGTTGAGAACCTAGAGTTACATTTAACCCATCTCGGCCTTTTAGGATGTAGTGCGGTGGCTAAAATCATGAGTCAGTCTTGGTTTAGTCGTTACGCGATACTACACTCAAACTAGACTTCCTCGTGAATGTTATGGGACTAGGAGTATTCCTAGGCCCCAATATATTCAAAAGGGGGTTGTAATTTGGGAACTTGGTAGAACCCGTGATACAGGTACATTTGAAACCATAGTCCTTACCAAATGACGTGTTTTACCCTCAGCTCCAACTTTGTGGACTTAACCCCACCATGTTTTCTATGTTCTTTAGCATAATCATGCATGCATGCATTCATCCATAAATATATTTTTGCATCCGATAAAATATCGAAGGACTTATTTAGACTTTTCTTGTAAACATCTTTAGATATGGACAAAGTAAGGAGGTGCACCAGGACGTATGTTTTCCATAAGCCGGATGTGTTAAAGCTAAGAGATTTAGCAAAGAAGGTAACTAGTCAGGAAGCTTTTCACGAGCGTCATGGGAGATTGTTGGGTATCCTCAAGACAAATGTTGAAAAAGGAATCTTGGAAACTTTGATCCAGTTCTACGATCCACTCTACCACTGCTTTACTTTCCCTGATTACCAATTGGTTCCCACCCTTGAAGAGTATTCCTACTTAGTTGGTCTGCGAGTGCTTGACGAAATACCATTCAGTGGCCTTGAACCCGTTCCTAAGTTCGCAACTATTGCCGCAGCTCTTCACCTTGGAGCCTCTGTCATAAAAGCCCACCTCACTACCAAAGGAGGTCTTCTAGGCCTGTCTACTGATTTTCTTTACCAACAAGCTTCCACCTTTGCCGATGCATCCAGTAATGAGGCATTCCATTCCATTTTAGCTTTACTCATATACGACATTGTGCTTTTCCCAAACCTCGACAACTTTGTCGATATCCATGCTATCCAAATTTTTCTCACCAAAAACTCTGTCCCTACTTTGTTAGCCAATACATACCATTCTATCCATGACCGAACCCTCGCGAGACGTGGGACTGTCTTTTGTTGTGCGCCTTTACTCTATAAATGGTTTACCTCCCACCTACCTCAAACCCACTCATTTCAAGCCAATCAAGAGGGTCATTCGTGGTCTCGAAGAATCATGTCTCTAACCCCATCCGATATAGTCTGGTACCGTGCAGCTAATGATGTGGAAGCTATCATTGTCAGTTGTGGTGAATATTCCAGTGTACCCCTTCTCAATATTTACCTAGAGAATGAATTCTATCTCAATAACAAAGATCACCTGAACCAGAGAGGGTTGTTTTTGCAAGCTTGGCGTTGCATCCATAGACTTAGTAAAGGTCAATTAAGAAGAAGAGAAGGTTTTGTGCACGAATCTTATACCCAATGGGTTATTGACAGGGCTGCAGACTTTGGAATGCCTTATGTTTTACCGAGGTTCCTATCTTCAACTGTACCAGCACCAATCTTGCCCTTACCTCCTCAGAATGCGGAAGAGTATCAGATACGTTTGGCTAAGTTAGAACGCGAAAAGGCTGAGTGGGAAGGAAAGTATCAAGTAGCTAAGCGTGAGAATGACACCCTCATGAACTTATTAGAAGAAGAGAATTGGAAAAATCATAAGAAAGATCAGGAGATTACTGAGCTGAAATAGCGTATCAGGGTGAAGGATGCTTTACTCGAACAGGTTCCCAGGAGTAAGAAGAAACACATGGATTTCTTCGCTGGTCTGCATTCAGATTTGGAGGAGTAGTCTGCTTCAAGAGCTTGAGATTTTCACTTTTGTTTCCTTTTATGTATTTTTCTAGTTTTCTGTTATGTACTTTGGAGTCTATCACTTGGCTCAGTTTGTTTAAAAGGGAATTATCTTGTATTTGTCTTTATTTTATAATGAATGTTTAAGGTTGTTATGTTTACAAAATTGTCCTTATAAGTTCTTCGATAATTAAAAAAAAATTGCATTGTTTTTGCATTTAGCATATCATGCATCATACTGCATCCATAAAATGTCAAAACTGAGTCTCATAATTCTCTCATTTCTGCCTCAGTCAAGGAAAGTGGCCCGGCGTATTCAGTACAAGCCTGCTCGCACTCACAACACTCGGGCATTTGCTAAAAAGAAGATGGATTTGATGGAACAAGAGAACAGGGATCTCAAAGAACAAGTTATTACACTCAGAGAAGGGATGGATAAGTTAACAGTTATGATGGAAGCTATAATGGCCAATCAAGCACAAGCGGCAGCTGCCCAACCGGTTCTTGATGTTATCCCAGTCCAACCAGTTCTTGATGCTCAGCCGATTCCTGTTGTTGTTTCTGCTGCACCTAATCCTCCTATGGTTGTTTCGTCTGCCCAGACTGGTCCTACACAACTGTGCTCGTGATTTTCGGGTATCAAAATCATTGATTAGATTCGAACCTTGAATCATTGAACTCTCAACTTTTATTCGCGGGAAGGGAAAAAAGTGAGTAAAAACCCTTAAGACCTTGGATTCGGAGGTTGGTTTCGATTGGGGAAGGTGTTAAGCACCCTAACCGACTATGGTATCCCATAGGAACCTTCTACCTATTCTCTAATCTTGCGCTAAATTGATTTTACTTATATTAAAAAAGTTAAGAGTTAAAGTGAAAGAAGGGAGAAAGAAGAAGCATGTTTTTGGTTATTTTTATTGATTTGGAAGAGTCGGAACTCTTTGCCTACTTACCCAAATAACTCGGGATCAAAATCAAGTAGTTCGGCTTAAGAACTTATTTGATGAGTTGAATTGATTTTAACATTTTTTGAAAAAAGATTTTAAGAAGAGATGAGAGGCCTCAAGGCATAAGAAAAAAAAAATAAAAAAAAAATACGATGAAGTTGGTTACCTTTTAAATGTACGAAATCCATGTCTAATGTGGATATTAGATTAATTAACGTTTGATTAAGGAAAAATAAAAAGAAAATCACTTGGATTACATACCAAGGTTTACTTGAAAGAAATTTGAAGTTGACTTGATTGACTTTTTTTAAAAAATATTTTCTCTAAACTAACGACGAAATCGCATAACGGCGGGATAAAAATAAAAGAGCGTAAAGCGATAAATAAAGTGGTGTGTCGGTGCGCGTGTCGGTGCGTGTGCCGATTACATATTACATATCCTAGATACATTCTATGGTCTTGAAAGAAAAAAACGCGAAAATAAATTACATCAAATCCCTAATTATACACACTAAGCCGATAATAAAACAAAAGAAATGACAAGAAATTTAAATATGTATGCAATGTTTCTAATGAGGTTTACTTCTATGAACCTAAACGCAATTTTAAACTAAAATGCAAACATATGAAATAAACCTAAATGCAAAGTAACAAAATTAAAAGAAACAAAAATGCATGAATTTTTTTTTTTAGGGTTTAAATGAATAAAAATTATATGAAGGGGAAAATTAACTATGAACTAAGCAAAAAAAAAAAAAAAAAAATATGCATGATGTTAAAATTAAGATATTAAAAATGCATGAAAAATGGTTTAAACATCATATGAATTAACTAATTAAAACAAATGCATGAAATTATAACATATTCTATTATGCTCACTAAAACAAATCATGATAAACTAGATGATAGAAAAAAAAGCATGAGAGGATGATTAAACAATTAAAAGATAATGCATGCATAATAATTAAAACATTAGGCCAAAATGAAAAAAATATGAAATGTTACTTCATAACCTAAAATGCATTAAACATAAGTGATAAAATAAAATAAAATGCATAATGTGAAAATTAAAATACTAATGAAGATGCATGAAAATACAATATAACACTTAAATGAAATAATTTAAGAGGCAAGCATATGAAATTAAAAGAAAGAACAAACAAACAACAACAAAAAAACAAAAAAAAAAAAATTACTACACCAAGCAGGGGGGTGCAAACAGTAGAAACAAAGAGCTATTGGGCTGGATAATGGAGCTGGGTATGGGTATGGGTACTGGGTCGACCCACCCAGCTCCCATTAATGAAGTATAAAAGGGATTTTCAACCCTAATTCTTCAATTTTTCCAACTCCCTCTCTCTCTAAAAAATCTGAACCAAACTCTCTCCCTTCTCTCTAACAATGGCCTCGCCGGAGAAGAAGGAGTGAGAGGCGGAGGAGGAGCTCCGGTGCGGTGGTCGGCCGGAAGGCCGCCGCGCCAGAGCGGTCAAGCACCTCATTTTTTCAAAATTTTTACATCAACTCCTTCCTCTCCTTCTTCTAAACATAGGACTGGCCTTAGATTTTTAAAAACAACATCCAAAATCCCTAGATCTACGAATGAAGTTCATGAAAAAAAACAAAAGAAAACTCATGAAAATTACCTCTTTATGTTTCAGTTAGCCTTGCTTTGGTTCACGTTGGGATTCTTCTTCTTCTTTCACGTTCGGATTCTTTTGTATTCGGTCTTTACTTTCTTCTTTGGCTTCGGTTTGTTCTTGAGTTCCTTCTTCTTTTGTCCCTTCACGTGTTGGCCTCGTGATGATTTGTGAGTTTGTGGACTTGGTGGGTGATTCGGACTTGTGGTGTATGATTTTGTTGATGTTGGATTTGGTACTATTTGGTTCGGATTTGTTGGATGTTCATGTTGTTGGTTCGGATCTGTTTGATGTTCATGTTGTTGGTTCGGATCTGTTTGATGTTATTGTTGTTGGTTCGGATCTGTTTGATGTTATTGTTGTTTTTTGGCCGAATTGGTTTTTTTGGTATGGCTAGGGTTTGTGTTGCCTTTTTCGGATTTGGATTTTTCTCTCTTCTCTCATTGATCTTCTGTGATCGGTGCTTGAGTTCGTCACCAAACGGTGATGAACTCGCACTTGAATTGCGGAGGAAAAGATTCAATGATGATGGTTTTTTGATGAACCACTGAGAATCATCTTAAAAAAAAAATTTATTTTTGTTCTTGGTGTTCTTGGTGAAAAAGGTTTTTGATCTGTTTTCTTTGCAATTTCTTTTCTGAATCTGTTTGTTGCCTTGAAAACTGTGTCTGACTGATTTGTGTGATTCTGACACACTATGTACCTGATGCCCGGAAAAGACCCAATTACCCTTGCTCTTTCTTGGAGGAAAAGTTGGATTGGACCAATAGCCAAGTGACATGTGGACCAGGACTTAAAATAAATAATAAATCTGATAACTAAATAACAATAAATAAGTAAAATGAAAAATAAATAAATGACTAAATAATAAATAAAAACGAAAATTTAAATAATAAAATAAAAAAATGTCCCGTCGGAACCAAAAATGAGGTATTTTAAAATACCTCTCTGCCGAAATTTCATCTGATACGACTGAGATTACGCGGCTTTTTTACACTAATTAAAACGATAAATCGACGACGTGAATGAAATAAACCTAAACGCAAGCGCTACGCTACGCTAAAAAACGCACAAAACGCGAGTAAAAATTACGGAAACGATACGCGCGCGATATTAAAAATAAACAACGAACGAAAAGTAAATGCGACCACAAGCACGAACAAAAACAGATTATTACGGGAATTCGCGCGCGAACAGACGACTGGCAAACAAACAACGTACGAATAAAAATAAAATAAATCGGTCAAAAATTAGGGTACGACAGATGCCCCTATTTAAGTTTCTCCGTCACGAGGGTTTAAAAAGACGAATATTTTTGAAACGACGGGTCGGAGAGACTTAAATATCAAGTACACCAATTTTTGACCAACTCAGAAATCGAGAAAGCTCTATGGATGTAATGATATGAGTTGTTTGTTATGCAAGTACGAATGCCATGACGACTAAAACACTAACTCGAGGACCAAATAAAATGTTACTGGGGAGAAAAAGATGTCTATTACCTTTACAGGGGTCAAGACGAACATACGAAAAGAAATACTGGTAATTACCTTTACTAGGGTAACAACGAACATACGAAGGGGTAAAACTGTCAATTACCTTTACTGGGGTAACGACGAACATACGAAGGGTAAAAATGTCAATTACCTTTACTGGGGTAATGACGAACATACGAAGGGTAAAAATGTCAATTACCTTTACTGAGGTAATGACGAACATACGAAGGGTAAAACTGTCAATTACCTTTACTGGGGTAATGACGAACATACGAAGGGTAAAAATGTCAATTACCTTTACTGAGGTAATGACGAACATACGAAGGGTAAAAATGTCAATTACCTTTACTGAGGTAATGACGAACATACGAAGGGTAAAACTGTCAATTACCTTTACTGGGGTAATGACGAACATACGAAGGGTAAAAATGTCAATTACCTTTACTGAGGTAATGACGAACATACGAAAAGAAATACTGATGATGCGTTACTACTACTGAGGCAACTTAGCCAAACAAAAAACAGATTACAAACAAATACTCTTCGTACGAATGTAGCTTAAACAAGATACCGGGGAAAATTGAAAAGGTGGGACCTGCCACTTGAAAGAAACTTAATTGATAAACAGACCGAAATGAACACATTGGTGATGACAAATTTTACTAGATACGCACAGAGTACAACACACAGGTAAAATGCGTATGAATGATATCAGTATGCATGATATGTATGCATGAATGAATGAAACATGTATGAAAATATATTGGTGAAACTGACGAGACAAGATTGGGCAGGTCGTAAGGATGGTGACCCGGTATTACAGTGCCAACACTTAGCGTTCTTCATTGGGGAGGAAATCACATGGATATGAATCAAACACAATCGGGGTACCACCCGTTAACCAAACTGAAACTGGGTAAGGACCACATAACACAAAAAAACCTGGCTGAAGTCGCCATTTCTGAACTGAACCAAAGTACCTCCTCAAAACCGTGCTTCACATAGTCATTGCTTTTGTATTCTGTTTCTTTTTTTTGAAATCCCTAACTTTTGCCTGGATCGCCCTTTCATGTTTTCAATCCACCGGGAATATATTCTTTTTTGTATGTCCCTAATTTTTGCCTGGACCGCCCTTTCAGGTTTTCGATCCACCGGGACGCTCATTCTGGCTTAAGCCACCCTTTCGGGTTTTCGACTTAGCGAGCTTTTCTCTTTTTTTTTTGTTACTTTTTTTTTTGCAAAACTATGATCCACTTTGTTGAATTCACCTGTGTTTGAATGGATGTTGACATATGTTTCCATGATATATGAACCTACAGATAATATGTTTGTCACCTTTTTTGTTTTTTACAAAAGAAAACATAAAAAGTACAAGAAATTTTCAAAGTTTTTACTTCAAGTATTGACATTAAAAATGGAAGAAGAAAATTTTGCATATAGAATAAACAAGAATTCCAAAAGAGGGCACCGGCTCAAATTAATGTAATAAGGTGGTAACCGGCCAAAGGCATGGCTCCACGGATTACAAAAGTTGGAAAATGGTAATTACATGGGAAGGTACATTGAACACAATAACCACTACATTCCTTAACAACTTTGAACCACTGTTTAGATGCTTTAGTGTCGGAGGACTTCTTGACAGCTAAGGTGCCCCAAACGGGTGATGCTTGATCTGATGCAGTTACGTTGTCATAGTCCTTAACTTTTGCATAGGCCGCCCTTTCGGGTTTTCGACCTATCAGGATAAACTCTTTTTTCAATTCTTTTTTCTCTTTGCTTTTTTTTGTGTCTCTAATTTTTGCCTAAGCTGCCCTTTCGGGTTTTCGACTTACCGAGACGCTCTTTTTTGGTTTAGGCCGCCCTTTCGGGTTTTCGACCTACCGAGCTGTTCTTTTCATATATCTTTAGACAAAGTATTTCTTGACTGCATCAGAATTCACGGGACGAGGTAAATCTTCTCCATCCATATTTGTAAGGATTAAAGCACCACCAGAGAACGCTCTCTTGACCACATAAGGACCTTCATAATTCGGAGACCACTTGCCTCTGGGATCCGGTTGGAAAGATTTGATACACTTGATCACAAGGTCTCCTTCTTTGAATTCACGGGGATGAACCTTCTTGTCAAACGCTTGTTTCATCCTCGATTGATACAGTTGTCCGTGACACAAAGCGGTCATGCGTTTCTCTTCAATCAAATTCAATTGCTCATACCTACTCTGGCACCACTCAGCTTCAGTTAATTCAGCCTCCATCAAGACTCTCAAAGATGGGATTTCCACCTCCACAGGGAGCACTGCTTCCATACCATATACCAAAGAGAAAGGGGTTGCCCCTGTTGAAGTGCGTACTGAGGTACGATATCCATGTAAAGCATAGGGTAACATCTCATGCCAATCTTTGTAAGTAACCACCATCTTTTGCACAATCTTCTTGATGTTCTTATTTGCAGCCTCAACCGCACCATTCATCTGAGGCCTGTATGGTGAAGAGTTGTGATGTTCAATCTTGAAATCATCGCACAATTCTTTCATCATGTTGTTGTTCAAATTTGTACCGTTATCCGTGATGATCTGGTTAGGAATACCATAACGGCAGATGATGTTATTCTTGATGAACCGAACCACTACTTGCTTGGTCACATTGGCGAAAGATGCCGCTTCAACCCACTTGGTAAAGTAATCAATAGCCACTAGTATGAAGCGATGTCCATTAGAAGCTTTTGGTTCAATCCGACCAATCATATCAATGCCCCACATGGAGAAAGGCCACGGAGAAGAGATAACATTGAGCATAGATGGTGGTACATGGCTCTTATCTGCATATATCTGACATTTGTGGCACTTCTTGGCATAATTATAACAATCATTTTGCATCGTTATCCAGTAATAACCTGCCCTCAATGCTTTCTTAGCCATTGCATGTCCACTGGAATGAGTGCCAAAGGGACCTTCATGTATCTCATGCATCAATAAATCTGCTTCACGTTCATCCACACACCTGAGCAACATTGCATCAAAGTTCCTTTTGTACAATACATCTTCATTCAGGAAGAAATTACCAGACAGTCTTCTTAAAGTCCTCTTATCTTTGTGAGATGCCCCAGGCGGATACTCTTGAGTTTGAAGGAAAACCTTGATATCATGAAACCATGGCTTACCATCAGCAAGTACTTCGACTGCAAACACATAAGCGGGCCTTTCAAGGAACTGGACACTGATCAATGGCACATCATTGTGACGATTTACTTTGATCATCGAAGACAAGGTGGCCAAAGCATCTGCCATCTGATTCTCATCACGGGGAATGTGACGCAACTCCACTTTGTTAAAGAAAGTTAACAACCGTCTTGCATAATCTCTGTAAGGAATCAAACCGGCATGGTGAGTTTCCCACTTCCCTTTGATCTGATTAATCACCAAGGCTGAATCTCCACATATGTCAATATTCTTAATCCTCATATTGATTGCTTCTTCAATGCCCATGATGCAAGCTTCATATTCTGCCATATTGTTTGTACAATCAAATCGTAGCCTTGCAGTAAAAGGGATGTGAGTACCCTCAGGTGTGACAAGGACTGCCCCAACTCCATTGCCATAAGCATTAACGGCCCCATCAAATATCAAACCCCATTCAGACTCAGGATCTGGACCTTCACCAAACAACGGTTCATCACAATCTTTCATCTTCAAATACATGACCTCTTCATCAGGGAAATCAAACTTAACAGGTTGATAATCTTCAACCGGTTGATGAGCCAAGTGATCTGCTAGGATATTCCCTTTGATTGCTTTCTGAGTATGGTATTCAATATCAAACTCGGCCAATAACATCTGCCAACGAGCAATTCTTCCTAATATCGAAGACTTCTCCAGGAGGTACTTGATTGGGTCCATTTTGGATATCAACCAAGTGGTATGATTGATCATATAGTGCCGGAGACGTTTGGTAGCCCATGCTAAAGCACAACAAGTCTTCTCAAGTGCCGAGTATCGGGATTCACAATCTGTGAACTTCTTGCTTAAGTAATAGATTGCATGCTCTTTTCTACCAGTTTCATCTTGCTGTCCGAGTACACAACCCATGGAATCTTCTAACACAGTCAAGTACATGATCAACGGTCTTCCTTCAACTGGAGGAACAAGAATTGGAGGTTCTAACAAATACTCCTTGATACTGTCGAAAGCTTTCTGACAATCTTCCGTCCAAACAATCCTTTGATCTTTGCGGAGTAACTTGAATATCGGCCCACAAGTAGCAGTCATATTAGAGATAAACCTGGAGATATAATTCAGTCTTCCGAGAAAACCTCTGACTTGTTTCTCTGTTTTTGGGACGGGCATATCCCGAATGGCTCTGACTTTGTCGGGATCTACTTCAATACCCTTCTGGCTAACAATGAAGCCCAAAAGTTTCCCTGATCGGACACCGAAAGTACATTTATTAGGATTCAAACGGAGCTTGTACTTTCTCAACCGTTGGAACATCTTCAACAGATACTCAACATGTTCCTCTTCAGTACCAGACTTGACAATCATATCATCCACATAAACTTCTATCTCTTTGTGCATCATATCATGGAATATCTTGGTCATACCCCTCTGATAAGTGGTACCAGCATTTATCAAACCAAATGGCATTACTACATAGCAGAAAGCGCCCCACGGCGTGATGAAAGACGTCTTTTCTCTATCTTCAGGAGCCATCTTGATCTGATTGTAACCAGAGAAACCATCCATGAAGGAGAAAACTTTGCATTGAGCAGTACTATCAACCAATACATCAATATGAGGTAGAGGGAAATCATCCTTCGGACTTGCCTTGTTCAAATCTCGGTAATCAACACACATTCGGACCTTACCATCTTTCTTCGGAACAGGCACAATGTTGGCCAACCTCTGAGGATACTCGGATGTAACTAGAAAGCCTGCATCAATCTGCTTCCGTACTTCTTCTTTGATCTTGAGAGCCATATCAGGATGAGACCTTCTGAGCTTCTGTTTGACCTTCTGAGCTTCTGAGCTTCTCAGATTTCAAAGGCAAGCGATGTTCTACAACTTCATGATCTAAACCCGGCATGTCTTTGTATGACCAAGCAAATATGTCAGCGTACTCTCTGAGAAGTTCAATTATCTTTCCTTTGACAGTAACTTCCAATGACGCTCCAATCTTGATCTCTTTTCTATCCTCCTCAGTACCCAGATTGATCAATTCTAATTCTTCCTCATGAGGCTGAATGATCTTTTTCTCTTGCTCTAACATCCATCTGATCTCATCAAGAATCTCAACATCCTCCTCTACCATAGCCTCGTAAACAGGGGATTCAAAGTTGGGCAGAAGCATAGGGTCACTGTGTTCAACGGGCTTATGTATGTTCAGTCTGCACATAATTTATGATTGATTTTAGTAAATGAGTAAATGCAGACCTTTGAATTTGATTGATTTAAAAAGAAAAAGAGAATGAAATTTTTTTTTGGGATTTTTCTATTACCATTTTTCCAGAAAAAGCAGTAAATAAAAATAAAACAGTCATGATAGAAACGACGTTTTTCATTAATAACGACAATACTTGAAGATAAAACCAAAAGCCCTACAAGAGTTCATTTCCGTCTGGGGCAGGACGAAAAGAGTTTTCTTAAAAAAACGAAAAAATAGACAAACATATTACTTAGACACATGCATCACAGAAGGAATATCCACAGCGATCCAATTGCAACAGGCTCCTCCAGGTGTTACGAAGATAGGTGCAACCTCTTCCGATTGATCCTCGAGAATAGCATTGGTTTCAGGTGGAGCATGAATAAACCCAGCACTGTGAAAAATACCCTCCACTGGCTTGAAACTGGCGCTCGACTGACTGGTAGAGAAACCGAGACCCTCTTTCCGCTTGTTCTCAGGCAGCTGTACCAGCTGACCCCAGCCTCCTGTTTTACCATCTTGTACAAGCTTCTGGGCATCCTTCAAGGAGGCCATACAAGTCTCACCCTTCTTAGCAACTCCTCCTTCCGCAGAGAACCCCTGAAAAGAAGTTCCTTCTACATCATCAGCACCAATATAGGAGAAAGCAAACAAATGACTAACCAATAGGGCTGATTCTCCAATTACCGTTATCAGCTTTCCACAACTTACAAACTTCAGCCTTTGATGAAGAGTGGAGGTCACTGCTCCAGCCTCATGAATCCATGGTCGTCCAAGTAAGCAACTGTATGAAGCTTGGATGTCCATGACTTGGAAGGTAACCTTGAAGGTGTGAGGACCCACCGTGATAGGCAAGTCTATGTCCCCAATCACCGACTTCCTAGATCCATCGAATGCTTTTACCATCACTGCACTTGGCCTCAATTGGGCACCACGGTATGCCAACCTTTCCAAAGTAGTTTTTGCCATCACATTGAGGGCGGAACCGGTGTCTATCAACACATTCGACATTGAGTCTGACTTACAAAGGACGGAAATGTGCAAAGCCCAGTTGTGGTTTCTTCCCTCCGCCGGGAGGTCTTCATCACTAAAGCTCAGGTTATTACACGCAGTTACGTTCCCCACTATACTCCCGAATTGCCCCAGGGTAACATCGGGATCCATATATGCTTGAGCCAAAATCTTCATCAGAGTGTCCCTAGTAGCTCCAGAGTTCATAAGTAAAGACATTATGGAAATTTTGGACGGAGTTTGCAACAACTGATCGATTATCTTGTATTCACTCTTTTTGATCAGCTTCAAAATTTCATCACTACCTTCCTGAATGATCCCCTCAGGTTGGCTGGCACCTTTACCCTTGTCAAGATTCTGCACTGGCACATTCGGAGTAGTATTCTCGTTGCGCACAACAGTGGGGAGAATACGCCCACTTCTCATTACTTTGCCCACACCTGCTATATTTATGACAGCATCTGCAGAGTGCAGAGGGATCTCTTTACCATTTTCCACAATAGTTGCCTCATATCGGTAGGGTATGGCCTTCTGAGAAGTATAGGGAACAGGTCCTGGCAAACGGATCACCAGAGGAGTGACGTCTGACTTCACACCATCACGGACTACCTCAAGATTCTTAAATACCGGAGTAATAACACAAACATTCCTGGATTCCTTCTTGACAATCAGCTCTTTTCTGTCAATCAATCCTTGTATATCCTCCTGGACTTTCTCACACCCTCGGGGATCCATAGAACACACTTTACAAACATCATGATCGTGGTTAAACATGTTGGCTTCACACATCTTGGCATGAATCGGGACCAAAGGAGTTCTGATATCTTGAGCCCTGAGAATTATACTCAAATCTTGATCCTCTTGAATCATATTAACAGCCGGCCCATGAGATGGCAAGGGGTTATTCTGAGTATTGGAATTGGTGTCCTCGAAGGACAACTCTTTGCTTTGAATCAATCTCTGAACTTCTTCTTTGAGCGGGTAGCAATGCTCAACATCATGCCCAGGTGCCCCTTGGTGAAAGGCACAAGTAAGATCAGCACGGTGCCATGGAGGTAGTGGGTTCTGCAGGCGGGGAGGCTGCCTAGTCTGCACAAGATTCCTTGCTAATAAAGAGGGTAGCAAGTCTGCATACAACATGGGTATGGGGGGAAACTCTTTTCTGGGTAGGCGATTTGGCTGTTGTGAGGCTCGATTACGAGGCTGTTGTTGTTGAGGTGGTGGTGGGTAATATGGTTGTTGGTAGAAAGGTTGCGGATACGGTTGTTGATATAGTGGTGGGTAGAATGGTGGAGGCCTCTGGGGCGTTTGTGGGTGGTAATGTTGATTTTGTGGAGCTGGAAAAGGTGGTGGAATATTGGCGATGAAGGGATAGTTTGGATATATTGGCTGGGATCCACACTGGGCTACCATACTGACTTCCTGAGCACTCTTCTTTGGATAACTGTTTCCAAATTTCTTGGGTCCATTAGACGACCCACCTGACGAAGCACTTGACACACTACCTTCTTTGGCAAAAATTCCTTTACGGACCAAATCTTCAATGCGAACCCCCGCGTCAACCATCTCAGTAAACTTCTGCGATGCGCAACCAATCATTTTCTCTGAGTAGTAGGGACTCAAAGTTTCAAAGAAAAGATCAGTCATTTCTCTTTCCTCCAGAGCAGGGCGGACTTGGGCCGATTTTTGAATAAAGCGGAGAGCATACTCCTTGAAAGACTCTTTATCCTTTTGAGCCATAGCTTGCAGTTCCCGTCGGGTGGGCCCCAGATGTATGTTATACCTGTACTGCTGTATGAAAGCCCTGGCCAATTCTTCGAAGGTGGTAATTCCCTTCAGATTCATATACCATATTTGTGCGGGACCAGTCAAACTGTCTTGGAAACAATGAATGAGCAAAGGTTCGTTGTCTTTGTAGGTTGTCATCTTCCTTACATACATAACCAGGTGGCTCTGTGGACAAGTGTTCCCTTCATATTTGACGAAATCCGGAGTCTTGAACTTGGGAGGCAGTACCACATTTGGGACCAAACAAAGATCGTGCACATTCTGACCATAGATGTCTTTACCACGAAGAGCCCTCAGTTCTTTCTGCACTACGTCGTACTTCTCTTCCAGACTTACCATTCTGTCATCTCCTACCAGACTACCCGAATGATAAATTGGTCCTTCCTCCTGCTGAGCAGTGTGCACAATGGGTGCCGTATGATTCATGACAGCTTGAGGGAATAGTTGTCCATGATGAAAAAGTGGCGTTGCCTGTTGTCCATAAGGAGTTGGCATTTCTGGGCCAACAAAGCGTACACCTTCATTAGCTGTGAGAGGCATACTCCAAGGATACTCTTTGGACATGTAGTTCTGAGGGTGATAAGCAAAATCGGGAGGACGAAGACCTTCATTGTACATATTTGATGCATCTCCAAAAGAAAAACCAGCCGGGGTGGGTTGTGCAGTGCCAGTAACCGTGGCAGTAAGGATTGGTTGTGTAGGACCAGTCTGGGCAGACGAAACAACCACAGGAGAATTTTGTGCAGCAGACACAACAACAGGAATTGGCTGAGCATCAAGAACTGGTTGAACCGGGATAACATCAAGAATCGGCTGGGTAGCTGCCGCTTGCGCCTGATTGGCCATTATAGCCTCCATCATAACCGTCAACTTGTCCATTCCCTCTCTGAGTGTAATAACCTGCTCTTTGAGGTCCCTGTTCTCTTGTTCCATCAAATCCATCTTCTTTTTAACAATTGCCCGAGTGTTGTGGATGCGAGAAGGCTTGTACTGAATACGCCGGGCCACTTTCCTTGACTGAGGCAGAAATGAGAGAATTATGAGACTCGGTTTTGACAGTTTATGGATGCAGTATGATGCATGATATGCTAAATGCAAAAACAATGCAATTTTGATTCATCGAAGAACTTATAGAAACAATCTTTTGTAAACATAACAACCCTAAACATTCATTACAAAAAATAAAAAGCAAAAACAAGATAATTCCCTTTTTACAAACTGAGCCAAGGGATGGACTTCGAAGTACATAATAGAAAACTAAGAAAATACAATAAAAGGAAACAAAAGATGAAGATCTCAAGCTCTTGAAGCAGACTACTCCTCCAAATCTGAATGCGGACCAGCGAAGAAATCCATGCGTTTCTTCTTACTCCTGGGAACCTGTTCAAGTATAGCATCTTTCACCCTGATACGCTCTTTCAGCTCAGCAATCTCTTGATCTTTCTTATGATTTTTCCAATTCTCTTCTTCTAGCAAATTCATGAGGGTGTCATTCTCACGCTTAGCTACTTGATACTTTCCTTCCCACTCAGCCTTTTCACGCTCTAACTTAGCCAAACGTAACTGATACTCTTCCGCAGTCTGAGGAGGTAAAGGCAAGATTGGTGCTGGTACAGTTGAAGATAGGAACCTCGGTAAAACATAAGGCATTCCAAAATCTGCAGCCCTGTCAATGACCCATTGGGTATAGGATTCGTGCACAAAACCTTCTCTTCTTCCTAATTGACCTTTACTAAGTCTATGGATGCCACGCCAAGCCTTCACAAACAACCCTCTCTGGTTCAGGTGATCTTTGTTATTGAGATAGAATTCATTCTCTAGGTAAATATTATCTGGCTTAGTTCTCAACGGATATCCAAACTGACGTCTGGCTAGAATGGGGTTGTAGTTAATTCCCCCGTGTATACCGAGAAGGGGTACACTAGAGTATTCACCATAACTCACAATGATAGCTTCCACATCATTAGTTGCACGGTACCAGACTATATCGGATGGAGTTAGAGACATGATCCTTCGGGACCACGGATGACCCTCTTGATTGGCTTGAAATGAGTGGGTTTGAGGTAGATGGGAGGTAAACCATTTGTAGAGTAAAGGCGCACAACAAAAGACAGTTCCACGTCTGGCGAGGGTTCGGTCATGGATAGAATGGTATGTATTGGCTAACAAAGTAGGGACAGGGTTTTTGGTGAGAAAAATTTGGATAGCATGGATATCGACAAAGTTGTCGAGGTTTGGGAAAAGCACAATGCCGTATATGAGTAAGGCTAAAATGGAATGGAATGCCTCATTACTGGATGCGTCGGCAAAGGTGGAAGCTTGTTGGTAAAGAAAATCAGTAGACAGGCCTAGGAGACCTCATTTGGTAGTGAGGTGGGCTTTTATGACAAAGGCTCCAAGGTGGAGAGCTGCGGCAATAGTTGCGAACTTAGGAACGGGTTCAAGGCCGCTGAACGGTATTTCATCAAGCACTGGTAGACCAACTAAGTAGGAATACTCTTCAAGGGTGGGAACCAATTGGTAATCCGGGAAAGTAAAGCAGTGGTAGAGCGGATCGTAGAACTGGATCAAAGTTTCCAAGATTCCTTTTTCAACATCTGTTTTGAGGATACCCAACAATCTCCCATGACGCTCGTGAAAAGCTTCCTGACTAGTTACCTTCTTTGCCAAATCTCTTAGCTTTAAAACATTCGGCTTGTGGAAAACATACTTCCTGGTGCACCTCCTTACCTTGTCCATATCTAAAGACGTTTACAAGAAAAGTTTAAATAAGTCCTTCGATATTTCATCGGATGCAAAAATATATTTATGGATGAATGCATGTATGCATGATTATGCTTAAAGAACATAGAAAACATGGTGGGGTTAAGTCCACAAAGTCGGAGCTGAGGGTAAAACACGTCAATAGGTAAGGACTATGGTTTCAAATGTACCTGTATCACGGGTTCTACCAAGTTCCCAAATTACAACCCCCTTTTGAATATATTGGGGCCTAGAAATACTCCTAGTCCCATAACATTCACAAGGAAGTCTAGTTTGAGTGTAGTATCGCGTAACGACTAAACCAAGACTGACTCATGATTTTAGCCACCGCACTACATCCTAAAAGGCTGAGATGGGTTAAATGTTACTCTAGGTTCTCAACTTCGACGGTCATTTGAAAATAGCATGCCAAACATGAATACTCATGTTAACAAATTATACTTCCAAGATTCCTTAGTTGAGTGGGGTTATCACATGTACCACAACCAAAAATCACTCTTGGTAAGGTACTATGATTATACCACCGTCCTATCCTAATTTCCTCTCAAGTCCGGGTAGGGGGACTTATCTCGCCACTCACGAAAAAAGTAAACAATTAGGTACGTATTTACAAAAGTATAGGCAAATAAAGCGCAAAAAGTAAAGAAAGATAAAATAGGCTTCACCCTCAAAAAGGTCCCCAGTGAAGTCGCCATTTCTGTGCTCGTGATTTTCGGGTATCAAAATCATTGATTAGATTCGAACCTTGAATCATTGAACTCTCAACTTTTATTCGCGGGAAGGGAAAAAAGTGAGTAAAAACCCTTAAGACCTTGGATTCGGAGGTTGGTTTCGATTGGGGAAGGTGTTAAGCACCCTAACCGACTATGGTATCCCATAGGAACCTTCTACCTATTCTCTAATCTTGCGCTAAATTGATTTTACTTATATTAAAAAAGTTAAGAGTTAAAGTGAAAGAAGGGAGAAAGAAGAAGCATGTTTTTGGTTATTTTTATTGATTTGGAAGAGTCGGAACTCTTTGCCTACTTACCCAAATAACTCGGGATCAAAATCAAGTAGTTCGGCTTAAGAACTTATTTGATGAGTTGAATTGATTTTAACATTTTTTGAAAAAAGATTTTAAGAAGAGATGAGAGGCCTCAAGGCATAAGAAAAAAAAAAATAATAAAAAAATACGATGAAGTTGGTTACCTTTTAAATGTACGAAATCCATGTCTAATGTGGATATTAGATTAATTAACGTTTGATTAAGGAAAAATAAAAAGAAAATCACTTGGATTACATACCAAGGTTTACTTGAAAGAAATTTGAAGTTGACTTGATTGACTTTTTTTAAAAAATATTTTCTCTAAACTAACGACGAAATCGCATAACGGCGGGATAAAAATAAAAGAGCGTAAAGCGATAAATAAAGTGGTGTGTCGGTGCGTGTGCCGATTACATATTACATATCCTAGATACATTCTATGGTCTTGAAAGAAAAAAACGCGAAAAATAAATTACATCAAATCCCTAATTATACACACTAAGCCGATAATAAAACAAAAGAAATGACAAGAAATTTAAATATGTATGCAATGTTTCTAATGAGGATTACTTCTATGAACCTAAACGCAATTTTAAACTAAAATGCAAACATATGAAATAAACCTAAATGCAAAGTAACAAAATTAAAAGAAACAAAAATGCATGAATTTTTTTTTTTTAGGGTTTAAATGAATAAAAATTATATGAAGGGGAAAATTAACTATGAACTAAGCAAAAAAATAAAAAAAAAAAAAAAAAAATATGCATGATGTTAAAATTAAGATATTAAAAATGCATGAAAAATGGTTTAAACATCATATGAATTAACTAATTAAAACAAATGCATGAAATTATAACATATTCTATTATGCTCACTAAAACAAATCATGATAAACTAGATGATAGAAAAAAAAGCATGAGAGGATGATTAAACAATTAAAAGATAATGCATGCATAATAATTAAAACATTAGGCCAAAATGAAAAAAATATGAAATGTTACTTCATAACCTAAAATGCATTAAACATAAGTGATAAAATAAAATAAAACGCATAATGTGAAAATTAAAATACTAATGAAGATGCATGAAAATACAATATAACACTTAAATGAAATAATTTAAGAGGCAAGCACATGAAATTAAAAGAAAGAACAAACAAACAACAACAAAAAAACAAAAAAAAAAAAATTACTACACCAAGCAGGGGGGTGCAAACAGCATCAATGGGGGGTGAAAAGGCAAAACAGTAGAAACAAAGAGCTATTGGGCTGGATAATGGAGCTGGGTATGGGTATGGGTACTGGGTCGACCCACCCAGCTCCCATTAATGAAGTATAAAAGGGATTTTCAACCCTAATTCTTCATTTTTTCCAACTCCCTCTCTCTCTAAAAAATCTGAACCAAACTCTCTCCCTTCTCTCTAACAATGGCCTCGCTGGAGAAGAAGGAGTGAGAGGCGGAGGAGGAGCTCCGGTGCGGTGGTCGGCCGGAAGGCCGCCGCGCCGGAGCGGTCAAGCACCTCATTTTTTCAAAATTTTTACATCAACTCCTTCCTCTCCTTCTTCTAAACATAGGACTGGCCTTAGATTTTTAAAAACAACATCCAAAATCCCTAGATCTACGAATGAAGTTCATGAAAAAAAACAAAAGAAAACTCATGAAAATTACCTCTTTATGTTTCAGTTAGCCTTGCTTTGGTTCACGTTGGGATTCTTCTTCTTCTTTCACGTTCGGATTCTTTTGTATTCGGCCTTTACTTTCTTCTTTGGCTTCGGTTTGTTCTTGAGTTCCTTCTTCTTTTGTCCCTTCACGTGTTGGCCTCGTGATGATTTGTGAGTTTGTGGACTTGGTGGGTGATTCGGACTTGTGGTGTATGATTTTGTTGATGTTGGATTTGGTACTATTTGGTTCGGATTTGTTGGATGTTCATGTTGTTGGTTCGGATCTGTTTGATGTTCATGTTGTTGGTTCGGATCTGTTTGATGTTATTGTTGTTGGTTCGGATCTGTTTGATGTTATTGTTGTTTTTTGGCCGAATTGGTTTTTTTAGTATGGCTAGGGTTTGTGTTGCCTTTTTCGGATTTGGATTTTTCTCTCTTCTCTCACTGATCTTCTGTGATCGGTGCTTGAGTTCGTCACCAAACGGTGATGAACTCGCACTTGAATTGCGGAGGAAAAGATTCAATGATGATGGTTTTTTGATGAACCGCTGAGAATCATCTTAAAAAAAAAAAATTTATTTTTGTTCTTGGTGTTCTTGGTGAAAAAAGTTTTTGATCTGTTTTCTTTGCAATTTCTTTTCTGAATCTGTTTGTTGCCTTGAAAACTGTGTCTGACTGATTTGTGTGATTGTGACACACTATGTACCTGATGCCTGGAAAAGACCCAATTACCCTTGCTCTTTCTTGGAGGAAAAGTTGGATTGGACCAATAGCCAAGTGACATGTGGACCAGGACTTAAAATAAATAATAAATCTGATAACTAAATAACAATAAATAAGTAAAATGAAAAATAAATAAATGACTAAATAATAAATAAAAACGAAAATTTAAATAATAAAATAAAAAAATGTCCCGTCGGAACCAAAAATGAGGTATTTTAAAATACCTCTCTGCCGAAATTTCATCTGATACGACTGAGATTACGCGGCTTTTTTACACTAATTAAAACGATAAATCGACGACGTGAATGAAATAAACCTAAACGCAAGCGCTACGCTACGCTAAAAAACGCACAAAACGCGAGTAAAAATTACGGAAACGATACGCGCGCGATATTAAAAATAAACAACGAACGAAAAGTAAATGCGACCACAAGCACGAACAAAAACAGATTATTACGGGAATTCGCGCGCGAACAGACGACTGGCAAACAAACAACGTACGAATAAAAATAAAATAAATCGGTCAAAAATTAGGGTACGACAACAACCGATCGCTACTGCTGTAATTTCTGCTACGTCTGCTGGCACTACACAGCCCACCCCGGCTGGTTTTTCTTTTGGAGATGCATCAAATATGTACAATGAAGGTCTTCGTCCTCCTGGTTTTGCTTATCACCCTCAGAACTACATGTCCAAAGAGTATCCTTGGAGTATGCCTCTTACAGCTAATGAAGGTATTCGCTTTGCTGGCCCAGAAATGCCAACTCCTTATGGACAACAGGCAACGCCACTTTTCCATCATGGACAATTATTCCCTCAAGTTGTCATGAATCACACGGCACCCATTGTGCATACTGCCCAGCAAGAGGAAGGACCAATCTATCATTCGGGTAGTGTAGCAGGAGATGATAGAATGGTAAGTCTGGAAGAGAAGTATGACATAGTGCAGAAAGAACTAAGGGCCCTTCGTGGTAAGGACATCTATGGTCAGAATGTGCACGATCTTTGTTTGGTCCCAAATGTGGTACTGCCTCCCAAGTTCAAGACACCGGATTTCGTCAAATATGAAGGGAATACTTGCCCACAGAGTCATCTGGTTATGTATGTGAGGAAGATGACAGCCTACAAGGATAATGAGCCTTTGCTCATTCATTGTTTCCAAGACAGTTTGACTGGTCCCGCACAAATATGGTACATGAATCTGAAAGGCATCACCACCTTCGAAGAACTGGCCAGGGCTTTCATACAGCAATACAGGTATAACATACACCTGGGGCCCACTCGAAGGGAACTGCAAGCTATGACTCAAAAGGATAAAGAGTCTTTCAAGGAGTATGCTCTCCGCTTTATTCAAAAATCGGCCCAAATCCGCCCTGCTCTGGAGGAAAGAGAAATGGCAGATTTATTCTTTGAAACTTTGAGTCCCTACTACTCGGAGAAAATGATTGGTTGCGCGTCGCAGAAGTTTACTGAGATGGTTGACGCGGGGGTTCGCATTGAAGATTTGGTCCGTCGCAGAACTCCTTTGGTCCCGATTCACGCCAAGATGTGCAAAGCAAACATGTTTAACCACGATCACGATGCTTGTGAAGTGTGTTCTGTGGATCTCCGAGGGTGTGAGAAAGTTCAGGAGGATATACAAGGATTGATTGACAGAAAAGAGCTGATTGTCAAGAAGGAAACCAGGAATGTTTGTGTTATTACCCCGGTGTTTAAGAATCTTGAGGTAGCCCGTGATACTGTGAAGTCAGACGTCACTCCTCTAGTGATCCGCTTGCCAGGACCTGTTCCCTATACTTCTCAGAAGGCCATACCCTATAGGTATGAGGCAACCATCGTGGAGAATGGTAAAGAGATCCCTCTGCACTCTGCAGATGCTATCGTAAATATAGCAGGAGTGGGCAAAATAATGAGAAGCGGGCGTATTCTCCCCACTGTTGTGCGCAATGAGAATATTGCTCCGAATGTGCCAGTGCAAAGTCTTGATAAAGGTAAAGGTGCCAGTCAACCTGAAGGGATTATTCAGGAAGATAGTGATGAGATTTTGAAGCTGATCAAAAAGAGTGAATACAAGATAATCGATCAGCTGTTGCAAACCCCGTCTAAAATTTCCATAATGTCTTTACTAATGAACTCTAGGGCTCATAGGGACACTCTGATGAAGATTTTGGCTCAAGCATATGTGGATCCCGATGTTACCCTAGGGCAATTCAGGAGCATAGTTGGGAATGTAACTGCGTGTAATAACCTGAGCTTTAGTGATGAAGACCTCCCGGCGGAGGGAAGAAACCACAACTGGGCTTTGCACATTTCTGTCCTTTGCAAGTTAGACTCGCTGTCGAATGTGTTGATAGACACCGGTTCCGCCCTCAATGTGATGGCAAAAACTACCTTGGAAAGGCTGGCATGCCGTGGCGCCAAGTTGAGGCCGAGTGCCGTGATGGTAAAAGCATTTGATGGATCTATGAAGTCGGTAATTGGGGACATAGACTTGCCTATCACGGTGGGCCCTCATACCTTCAAGATCACATTCCAAGTCATGGACATCCAAGCTTCATACAGTTGCTTACTTGGAAGACCGTGGATCCATGAGGCTGGAGCAGTGACCTCCACTCTTCATCAGAGGCTAAAGTTTGTAAGTTGTGGAAAGCTAATAACGGTAATTGGTGAATCAGCCTTGTTGGTTAGTCATTTGTCTGCTTTCTCCTATATTGGTGCTGATGATGTGGAAGGAACTTCTTTTCAGGGGTTCTCTGCGGAAGAAGGAGCTGCTAAGAAGGGTGAGACTTGTATGGCCTCCTTGAAGGATGCCCGGAAGCTTGTACAAGATGGTAAAACAGGAGGCTGGGGTCAGCTGGTACAGCTGCCTGAGAACAAGCGGAAAGAAGGTCTCGGTTTCTCTACCAGTCAATCGAGTGCAATTTTCAAGCCAGTTGAGGGCATCTTCCATAGTGCTGGGTTTATTCATGCCCCACCGAAAACCAATGCTATCCTTGAGGATCAGTCGGAAGAGGATGCACCTGTCTTTGTGACACCCGGAGGAGCCTGCTGTAATTGGATCGCTGTGGATATTCCTTATGTGCTGCATGTGTCTAAGTAATATGTTTGTCTACTTTTTTCGTTTTTTTTAAGAAAACTCTTTTCGTCCTGCCCCAGACAAAAATGAAATCTTGTAGGGCTTTTGGTTTTATCTTCAAGTATTGTCATTATTAATGAAAAAACATCGTTTCTATCTTCAAGTATTGTCGTTATTAATGGAAAAAATGGTAATAGAAAAATCCAAAAAAAATTCATTCTCTTTTTTCTTTTTACATCAATCAAATTCAAAAGTCTGCATTTACACATTTACTAAAATCAATCATAAATCATGTGCAGACTGAACATACATAAGCCCGTTGAACACAGTGACCCTATGCTTCTGCCCAACTTTGAATCCCCTGTTTACGAGGCTATGGTAGAGGAGGATGATGAGATTCCTGATGAGATCAGATGGATGTTAGAGCAAGAGAAAAAGATCATTCAGCCTCATGAGGAAGAGTTAGAGTTGATTAATCTGGGTACTGAGGAGGATAGAAAAGAGATCAAGATTGGAGCGTCGTTGAAGATTACCGTCAAAGAAAAGGTAATTGAACTTCTCAAAGAGTATGCTGACATTTTTGCTTGGTCATACAAACACATGCCAGGATTAGATCATGAAGTTGTAGAACATCGCTTGCCTTTGAAACCTGAGTGTCCTCCGGTCAAACAGAAGCTCAAAAGGTCACATCCTGATATGGCCCTCAAGATCAAAGGAGAAGTGCGGAAGCAGATTGATGCAGGCTTTCTAGTTACATCCGAGTATCCTCAGTGGTTGGCCAACATTGTGCCTATTCCGAAGAAAGATGGTAAGGTCCGAATGTGTGTTGATTACCGAGATCTGAACAAGGCAAGTCCGAAGGATGATTTCCCGCTACCTCATATTGATGTATTGGTGGATAGTACTGCTCAATGCAAAGTTTTCTCCTTCATGGACGGGTTCTCTGGTTACAATCAGATCAAGATGGCTCCTGAAGATAGAGAAAAGACATCTTTCATCACGCCGTGGGGCGCTTTCTGCTATGTAGTAATGCCATCTGGTTTGATAAATGCTGGTGCCACTTATCACAGGGGTATGACCAAAATATTCCATGATATGATGCACAAAGAGATAGAAGTTTACGTGGATGATATGATTGTCAAGTCTGGTACTGAAGAAGAACATGTTGAGTATCTGTTGAAGATGTTCCAACGGTTGAGAAAGTACAAGCTCCGTTTGAATCCTAATAAATGTACTTTCGGTGTCCGATCAGGGAAACTTTTGGGCTTCATTGTTAGTCAGAAAGGCATTGAAGTAGATCCCGACAAAGTCAGAGCCATCCGGGATATGCCCGTTCCAAAAACAGCGAAACAAGTCAAAGGTTTTCTCGGAAGACTAAACTATATCTCCAGGTTTATCTCTAATATGACTGCTACTTGTGGGCCGATATTCAAGTTACTCCGCAAAGATCAAGGGATCGTTTGGACGGAAGATTGTCAGAAAGCATTCGACAGTATCAAGGAGTATTTGTTAGAACCTCCAATTCTTGTCCCTCCAATTGAAGGAAGACCGTTGATCATGTACTTGACTGTGTTAGAAGATTCCATGGGTTGTGTACTCGGACAAAAATATGAAACTGGTAGAAAAGAGCATGCAATCTATTACTTAAGCAAGAAGTTCACAGATTGTGAATCCCGATACTCGGCACTTGAGAAGACTTGTTGTGTTTTAGCCTGGGCTACCAAACGTCTCCGGCACTATATGATCAATCATACCACTTGGTTGATATCCAAAATGGATCCAATCAAGTATCTCCTGGAGAAGTCTTCAATATTAGGAAGAATTGCTCGTTGGCAGATGTTGTTGGCCGAATTTGATATTGAATACCATACTCAGAAAGCGATCAAAGGGAGTATCCTTGCAGATCACTTGGCTCATCAACCAGTTGAAGATTACCAACCTGTTAAGTTTGATTTCCCTGATGAAGAGGTCATGTATTTGAAGATGAAGGATTGTGATGAACCGTTGTTTGGTGAAGGTCCAGATCCTGAATCTAAATGGGATTTGATATTTGATGGGGCCGTTAATGCTTATGGTAATGGAGTCGGGGCAATCCTTGTCACACCTGAGGGTACTCACATCCCTTTTACTGCAAGGCAACGATTTGACTGTACAAACAATATTGCAGAATATGAAGCTTGCATCATGGGCATTGAAGAAGCAATCAATATGAGGATTAAGAATATTGATATATGTGGAGATTCAGCTTTGGTAATTAATCAGATCAAAGGAAAGTGGGAAACTCACCATGCTGGTCTGATCCCGTACAGAGATTATGCAAGATGGTTGTTAACTTTCTTTAACAAAGTGGAGTTGCGTCACATTCCCCGTGATGAGAATCAGATGGCAGATGCTTTGGCCACCTTGTCTTCGATGATCAAAGTAAATCGTCACAATGATGTGCCATTAATCAGTGTCCAGTTCCTCGAAAGGCCCGCTTATGTGTTTGTAGTTGAAGTACTTGCCGATGGTAAACCATGGTTTCATGATATCAAAGTTTTTCTTCAAACTCAAGAGTATCCGCTGGGAGCATCTCACAAAGATAAGAGGACTTTAAGGAGGCTGTCTGGTAATTTCTTCCTGAATGAAGATGTATTGTACAAAAGAAACTTTGATGCAATGTTGCTCAGGTGTGTGGATGAACGTGAAGCAGATTTATTGATGCATGAGATACATGAAGGTCCATTTGGCACTCATTCCAGTGGACATGCAATGGCTAAGAAAGCATTGAGGGCAGGTTATTACTGGATAACGATGCAAGCTGATTGTTATAATCATGCCAAGAAGTGCCACAAATGTCAGATATATGCAGATAAAAGTCATGTACCACCATCTATGCTCAACGTTATCTCTTCTCCGTGGCCTTTCTCCATGTGGGGCATTGATATGATTGGTCGGATTGAACCAAAAGCTTCTAATGGACATCGTTTCATACTAGTGGCTATTGATTACTTCACCAAGTGGGTTGAAGCGGCATCTTTCGCCAATGTGACCAAGCAAGTAGTGGTTCGGTTCATCAAGAATAATATCATCTGCCGTTATGGTATTCCTAACAAGATCATCACGGATAATGGTACAAATTTGAACAACAACATGATGAAAGAATTGTGAGATGACTTCAAGATTGAACATCACAACTCTTCTCCATACAGACCTCAGATGAATGGTGCGGTTGAGGCTGCAAATAAGAATATCAAGAAGATCGTGCAAAAAATGGTGGTTACCTACAAAGATTGGCATGAGATGTTACCCTATGCTTTACATGGGTATCGTACTTCAGTGCGTACTTCAACAGGGGCAACCCCGTTCTCCTTGGTATATGGTATGGAAGCAGTGCTCCCTGTGGAGGTGGAAATCCCATCTTTGAGAGTCTTGATGGAGGCTGAATTAATTGAAGCTGAATGGTGCCAGAGTAGGTATGACCAATTGAATTTGATTGAAGAAAAACGCATGACCGCTTTGTGTCACGGACAACTATATCAATCAAGGATGAAACAGGCGTTTGACAAAAAGGTTCATCCCCGTGAATTCAAAGGAGACCTTGTGATCAAGTGTATCAAATCTTTTCAACCGGACCCCAGGGGCAAGTGGTCTCCCAATTATGAAGGTCCTTATGTGGTCAAGAGAGCGTTCTCTGGTGGTGCTTTAATCCTTACAACTATGGATGGAGAAGATTTACCTCGTCCTGTGAATTCTGATGCAGTCAAGAAATACTTTGTCTAAAGATATATGAAAAGAACAGCTCGGTAAGTCGAAAACCCGAAAGGGCGGCCTAAACCAAAAAAGAGCGTCTCGGTAAGTCGAAAACCCGAAAGGGCGGCTTAGGCAAAAATTAGAGACACAAAAAAAAAAGAGAAAAAGATTTGAAAAAAAAAGAGTTTATCCTGATAGGTCGAAAACCCGAAAGGGCGGCCTATGCAAAAGTTAAGGAGTATGACAAAGTAACTGCATCAGATCAAGCATCATCCATTTGAGGCACCTTTGCTGTCAGAAGTCCTCCGACACTAAAGCATCTAAACAGTGGTTCAAAGTTGTTAGGGAATGTAGTGGTTATTGTGTTCAATGTACCTCCCCATGTAATTACCATTTTCCGACTTTTGTAATCCGTGGAGCCATGCCTTTGGCCGGTTACCACCCTATTACATTAATTTGAGCCGGTGCACTCTTTTGGAATTCTTGTTTATTTTATATGCAAATTTTCTTCTTCCATTTTTAATGTCAATACTTGAAGTAAAAACTTTGAAAATTCTTTTACTTTTTATGTTTTCTTTTGGAAAAAACAAAAAAATGACAAACATATCATCTGTAGGTTCATATATCATGGAAACATATGTCAACATCCATTCAAACACAGGTAGATTCAACAGAGGATCATAGTCTTGCAAAAAAAAAAAAAAAAAAAAGCTCGCTAAGTCGAAAACCCGAAAGGGCGGCTTAAGCCAAAAATGAGCGTCCCGGTGGATCGAAAATCCGAAAGGGCGGTCCAGGCAAAAATTAGGGACATACAAAAAAGAATATATTCCCGGTGGATTGAAAACCCGAAAGGGCGGTCCAGGAAAAAGTTAGGCATTCAAAAAAAGAGAATGCAAAAAAAGCAATGACTATGTGAAGTACGATCTTGAGAAGGTATTTTGTTTCAGTTCAGAGATGGCGACCTCAGCCAGGTTTTGTGTTATGTGTTCTTTACCCAGCTTCGGTTTGGTTAACGGATGGTACTCCGATTGTGTTTTGATTCATCTCCAGTGATTTTATCCCCAGTGAAGAATGCTAAGTGTTGGCACTGTAATACCGGGTCACTACCCTTACGACCTGCCCAATCTTGTCTCGTCAGTTTCACCAATATATTTTCATACATGTTCATTCATTCATGCATACATATCATGCATACTGATATCATTCATATGCATTTTACCTGTGTGTCTTACTCCATGTGTATCCAGTAAAATTTGTCATCACCAATGTGTTCGTTTCGGTCTGTTTACCAATTAAGTTTCTTTCAAGTGGCAGGTCCCACCTTTCAATTTTCCTCAGTATCTTGTTTAAACTACATTTCGTACGAAGAGTATTCGTTTGTACCCTGTTTTTGTTTGGCTAAGTTGCCTCAGTAATAGTAACGCATGATTAGTATTTCATTTCGTATGTTCGTCGTTACCCCAGTAAAGGTAATTGACAGTTTTACCCTTTCGTATGTTCGTCGTTACCCCAGTAAAGGTAATTGACAGTTTTACCCTTTCGTATGTTCGTCGTTACCCCAGTAAAGGTAATTGACAGTTTTACCCTTTCGTATGTTCGTCGTTACCCCAGTAAAGGTAATTGACATTTTTACCCTTCGTATGTTCGTCTTTACCCCAGTAAAGGTAATAGACTGTATTTCATTCCATGTTGTTCGTCGTTACCCCAGTAAAGGTAATGACCAGTATTTCATTTCGTATGTTCGTCGTTACCCCAGTAAAGGTAATTGACAGTTTTACCGTTTCGTATGTTCGTCATTACCTCAGTAAAGGTAATTGACAGTTTTACCCTTTCATATGTTCGTCGTTACCCCAATAAAGGTAATTGACAGTTTTACCCTTCGTATGTTCGTCGTTACCTCAGTAAAGGTAATTGACAGTTTTACCCTTTTCGTATGTTCGTCGTTACCTCAGTAAAGGTAATTGACAGTTTTACCCTTCGTATGTTCATCATTACCTCAGTAAAGGTAATTGACATTTTTACCCTTCGTATGTTCGTTGTTACCCCAGTAAAGGTAATGACCAGTATTTCATTTCGTATGTTCGTCTTTACCCCTGTAAAGGTAATAGACATCCCCAGTAACATTTTATTTGGTCCTCGAGCTAGTGTTCTCGTCGTCATTGCATTCGTACTTACATAACAGACAACTCATCATTACATCCATAGAGTTTTCTCGATTTCTGAGTTGGTCAAAAATTGGAGTACTTGATATTTAAGTCTCTCCGACCCGTTGTTTCAAAAATCTTCGTCTTTTTAAATCCTCGCGACGGAGAAACTTAAATAGGGGCATCTGTCGTACCCTAATTTTTGACCAATTTATTTTTTTATTTTATTTTTATTCGTACGTTGATCGTTTTTCAGTCGTTTGTTTGCGCGCTAATTCCCGTAATATCTGTTTTTATTCGTATTTGTGGTCGCGTTTATTTTTCGTTCGTCGTTTATTTTTAATGTCGCTCGCGTATTAATTTCATAATTTTTACTCGCGTTTTGTGCGTATTTTAGTGTAGCGTAACGTTTGCGTTCTTAAAGTTCATTTTATTCATGTCGTCGTTTTATTGCTTTAATTAGTGTAAAAAAGCCGCGTATTTCAGTCGTATCAGACGAAATTTCGGCAGAGAGGTATTTTAAAATACCTCATTTTTTTGGTTCCGACGGGACATTTTTTTTATTTTTATTATTTAATTTTCGTTTTTATTATTTAATTATTTATTTAGTTATTTCTTTTTTCCATTTATTTAATCTGTTGTTATTTATTTATCTGTTTTATTATTATTTTTTGTCATTTGGTACACATGTCACTTTGTTATTGGTCCTATCCAACTTTTTCTCCAAGTTTCAGCCAAGGGTTTTTTTGTCCATTCCATGTATCAGATGATTAAGAGTGTGTATCAGAGTCAGTCAGGCCAGGCACAATTTTCGAGTACAAACAGATTCCAAAAATCAACAATCACAAAAATAGATCAAAACTCTTTTTCATCAAGAAATTCATCAAGAACCATATGAACAAAAAAATTCCAGCAACTCTTTTTCAACAAACAACAATCATAACCCACAACCACAAATCATAAACACCATATCAAATCCGAAAAACCCCATCAAATTCGAACCATAACACAAATCCAACAACAAGTAAAAACAAAGGCAAAACCGAATCCGAACGGACCAAACGTGAATCAAAGTGACAAATCCGAACCACAACTCACAAACCATTTTCGGCCCATATTACACAAAAACACTATAATTTCGAATCCAAAAACACCAAAGCAAAGGAACGGCCGAACGTAAACATCAAAGGATCCGAACCAAAAACTCAATAAAACACAAAACCGAATCAAGAAGAAGCAAGGCAAGACCGAATCATTCAAAAGCCAAGAGGAACAAGGGGGATACCAAACCAAACGAAAAAAGAAGGAAGGAGGCAAGAAGAAAAGGAAAAAACAGAACCAAGGCTATACTAACCGAAATCAAAGTAAGTTTTGTGTGTTTTTATTCATAGTTTTTTTTGTAGATCTACGCTTATCCTTGGTTTTTCTTCGAAAATTGGGGCTGGATTTGTGCTTAGGGAGGAAAAAGGGTTTGGATGAGTAAAAATTTTTTTGAAAAAGAAGTAGGATGGTGTTTTCCGGCGGCGGTGCCACCACCCTAGGGTGGCCGACCACCGCACTGGAGCGAGCAAGCTCGCCGGAGAAGATGAACATTCATCTTCTCTACCACCTTCATCCATTTTTTCGGCCAAGGTTTAGAGATAGGAGAGGGAGAGAAAATTTTTAAGGAATTTTAGAGAGAGGGAAATGAATGAAAATGAAAGAAAACCATTAAGAAAGCCTTATATACTCACTTATTGGAGCTGGGCGGGTCACCCATGGGTTGACCCAGTACCCTCCCCAGCTCTAGTACCCTTAATCCAGCCCATTTTTGCTTCTGTTTTGCTGTTTTCACCCCCTTTTGGCTACTGCACCCTCTGCATCTTTGTAGTAACTTTTATTTTTTTTTCAAGTTCATGCACCTATCTTTTTAATTAATTCATATAAGATTTAGATTATATTTCATGCATTTTTATTAGTGTCTTAATCTTCATATCATGCATTTTTTATTTGTTTATTTAAATTTTATCTCTTATGTTTTAGTTCATTTTAGGCTATGAAGTAACATTTCATATTTTTCTATTTTGGTCTAATGTTTTAATTATTATGCATTTATTATTTGATTATGGTTTAATTCCTATCGTATGCATTTTGTTTAATTAGCATTTCAAGTATCATGCATTGTATAGATTACCTATTAATTTAATTTCAAACTCATGCATTTTTCTAACTAATATTTCTTTTTTTCGAAAACTTGCGTTTCATACTTTTTTAAATATGCTTAATGTCATGCATTTTATTTGGTAGTTATTCTAGTATGTGATGTTCTTTTTATGCTTAATGTTTCGGTATATTTCGTTTTGCATTATCTCTAGTATAATCTCATGCATCTTTTAATTTTTTGTTATGTATTTATTTATCATACTTAGTGTGTAATTAGGGAATTGATGTAATTTATTTTCGGGCATTTTTTTTCTTTTGAGACCATAGAATGTATATAGGGTATGTAATATGTAACCGGCACACGCACTGACACGCGCACCGACACTCCACTTTATTTATCGCTTTATGCTTATTTATTTTTCCGCCGTTACGCGATTTCATCGTTAGTTTAGGAAAAAAATATTTTCTTCAAAAAAATCAAATTCAAATTTTTTTAAGTAAACTTTGGTTTGTAATCCAAGTGTTTTTCCTTTTATTTTCCTTAATCAAATGTTATTTAATTTAATATCCACATTAGACATGGATTTCGTACAATTAAAATTAACCAACTTCATCATATTTTCTTCTCATGCCTTGAGGCCTCTCATCTCTTCTTAAAATCTTTTCAAAAAATGTTAAAATCAATTCAACTCATCAAATAAGTTCTTTAGCCGAACTACTTGATTTTGATCCCGATTTATTTGGATAAGAAGGCAAAGGGTTTCGACCCTTCCAAATCAATAAAAATAACCAAAAACATGCTTCATCTTTCTCCTTTCTTTCACTTTAACTCTTAATTTTTTTAATAAGTAAAATTAATTTAGCGCAAGATTAGAGAATAGGTAGAAGGTTCCTATGGGATACCATAGTCGGTTCGGGTGCCTAACACCTTCCCCAATCGAAACCAACCTCCGAATCCAAGGTCTTATAAGGGTTTTTACTCACTTTTTCCCTTCCGGCGAATAAAAGTTGAGAGTTCAATGATTAAAGGTTCGAATCCGATCAATGATTTTGATACCCGAAAATCAAGTGGAATGTCCCCAAGTTGGAAAAATAATATGCAAATTCTATGATGGTTGTTGCCTTCCTATGTGCTATATCCTGTTCTGAGAACTACGCGTTAAAATATAATATAATAATGGGTACGCTATGAATAGAATAATTATTTTTTACCTGAAGAACTATTTATCACCCCTTAACAAAGCAAGCATTACATATTATTTTTACCGATCCAATATTGGTACTGGAGTCGCACATTGTTGTCTACAAATGCACTGTCTTGTCCAGCTTCTCAACCATATCACCAAGACAATTTGTTACATGTAGAACTAGTGTATCAATTGAATATAAACTGAATTTAAATCTTTCCATAGCACCAGCAACTTGTTACAATCATTGTCCATGCATGTGTTATCAAAACAGTAAAAAAAAGACTATATTCTCAACCTCATAAAAAAATCAATTGAATATAAACTGAATTTAAATCTTTTCATAGCACCAGCAACTTGTTACAATCATTGTCCATGCATGTGTTACAATCAGTCTTAAAAAAATCATTCTAAATTTTTAATTTTTAATTGTTCACTGGGAAATGTGCTGTTTCGCTGGTAGTTGCATGGTTTGCCCGGTGCATGATATTTGGTGAATTCCAATGCGAATTTGTGCGAACTGGTTAGCCAAGTATTCTGACACTGCCAAATCTGAAACCGCTGAGCCTGTTAGCTCTGATACGGTTGAGGACGTGCATACGCAGATGAACGCTAGGGTCTCAAGTTGTAGCGGTCCTTCATTCGATCTAGAGAGAGTTGCCTAGAAATTTGTCTATAGAGATTTGTTTCCGTGCGATCTAGAGAGAGTTGCCTAGGAATTTGTCTATAGAGCTTTGTTTGTGCATTTCTGGTCGGACATACTTTACGCGTCCCCGACAAGCTCCTATATTTATATGGAGTCTGTGATGAACCTCAAAGAGGCCATGGTGAAGTTTTCTCTTAAAATGTACTCGAAAAGGATAGAGAGATAATATTTTCTTATAGCTCATTACAAAAAAATGTGTCATGGTTTTAGTGAAGGACAATAATTTTTGTTTTGTCGGGTTCCTTGCTACACCCCGTGACCGGTTTCTATATTCAAGAGGGCGCACAAAACAACTGTCCAAACCAGACCCCTATTTTTCACCAAAACAAACACAGCTTTACAGTCTAATAAGCAAAGACATAAATATTTTTACAACACCACACATATAGCGATTTGTTTCCAATAGTTTGGGAAGTCGATCGTCTGAGGCACATCTCATCCATTTAGTTTGAGAATATTAATTTAATTTCCCAGTATCTTTATAATTATACATTATTGAAATTGTTACACCTTAGCTACCACATATGGCAACTATTTTTAGAGAACGTGCTATCACTTGCTATTATCTTGTTGAATTCTCATAAGATGAAGACATGATTTTCCCTGCAGCTGGCGTGAAAATATTACTTTGTAGTAATCTTCCACGGTCAGTGTTTTGAATAATGCAGGCCTTTCAGGGGTAACAAGTTTTGGTGTTGGACCTATAACAGTGCTCATTTGAGGTCTGTGGAAAGCTACAATGGAAATCCTCTCTTTGTTTGAGTTAATAGTAGCTCGATGTTCGATGCTTCGATAAATTCCATTGGTCAGTATCTGCACAACCATTTCAGATGAAGTCATAATAGTTCTTAAACTTCAAAGTGTGTTGTTACTTTAATCGGTATGCCTATGTGTACATATACATACTTTCAGCAATTTCAAGTAGAAAGTGTTTGAGGTGTCGTTTTAGACACTTAAATTCATGTGGCAGTAATCTGTCTAATTCGATGTAAAATCTGTTTATACATAGCATTTGGTTTTGATTCTTACACACTCTTGAGAACACATAAAGAGTAAAATAATAAGAGGATATATGACTAATTTTCTTTCGATTACCTCCAAAATGTCTCCAACGTTTATGACAAAAGCATTGATGAGTGGTTTAACAGAAATCCACCGTCCATCTTTTCGTATTTGGAGACCTTCAATGTCATTGACTTGGAGAAGGATGGTTAAGGCACCCGCATCGGAATGAGGATTGAGTCCAATGACATTTTCTGGTTGGGGACAAGGAGGATAGTAATTCATCCTCATTGATTGAGTTATATCATCAATTAAGTTTAGCAGTTCATTTGGTTCAACTTTAAGAGCTTTTGACATATATTTGATGATTGTGATGCAAACATTTTTCAATTCTAAACAATAGGTTTCTAAATTATCTCTGCAACATGAAATAATGTTGGTTAGACATAGAGTATTTAGTGCAAAATATTGTCAAATAGCGATTATATAGCATCACTATTAAGCTTTAAAGAATTCAAATAAAGATCTATTTTTCACAATCAACGATAGACAACATTGTGGCTAGCAAACAAAGATGGAGTCGGAACAAGATATAACACCTGAATGGTTGAGGAATATTTGGAAATAAGCGAGGATTTCTTGCATAGGATGGAAGAGTCGTAGTGAAGAATAAATCTGCCCATTCTAACTTTTGATTTTCGGATACAACAAACAGTTGACCAAACCCCTCAATATCTTCTTGGTTTTGCCATAATTTCTTCTTCTCTTCCAATGGAAGACTTAGGAACTCTTGAACACCTAACTTCACATTTTCCACCAATGAAGGATTGACTCCATGATTAATCATCTGTAATCATTTTGAATTTATGTATAATAACAGTATATGTGTTCCAACTTCAAGAACTGCAATATGTTTTGTGATATCATATTTGCTGCTATTAAGATGGAACAGTTTGATGTTAAGAACCAAAGATGCTCTTAATTACTCTAGTTCCTCACCTTACAAACTGATCGTGTAAGATTTTGAAAGGCTTGAATTAATTCAACCCAAAATTGTAAGATAATATTGAAGTTTGTTTAAGATTTGTTGGTCCACCTACTATTAAGTGATTACTACATCACAAATCCTAAACTAAGGGGGGTATGTTAAGAGTCCTACATCAGGCGAGATAAGACCTGAACATAGGTTTATAAGTTGGGGCAATTTGTACTTTATAAGCATGTTTTTTAAAGGTTGAGTTCGACCAAATAAAATTCGAAGATGATATACCACGTCTTATCGACCAATTGAACCACCTATTAAGAATAATAAACTAGTGAAAAATATAATAAAGGAGGAGTAATGGTTCAAACCTGGAAAAAACCCCATTCTTTACATGCTTGATCCAGCTTCTCTAGCTCAGTTGCATCTTCAGATAACAATTTACTTAGGTCAATGACTGGGACTTGTTGTAAGGAAGTTGTATTTGATACATTAATAGGGTCTTGATTTGGATGAAGATATTGTTCTGGAATTTCTGTGTTGGACTGCTTTGCAAGCTCTTGAACAGAAGGCACCAATAATGAGCTTCCAAACTTGAACATTTTTCTTCAATTGAGGAACTCTCTTTATTAACTTGGACAGAAGGCACCAATAAAGCTTTAGAAAATTCAAACGAATAGAAAATGTTATAAGGCCAAAATTAATCCATATCAATGTGATTCATAAATTCGATCATAATCATCGTATCAATTCGATAAAATGTTTGACTTTTATCGTAATCACTCTAAACTCATGTAGATAAATAACTACGATGTAATAAAATGCCATGCATTTTAATTTTAACACCACAGAGAAGATTTTGACAACACAAATCTCATAAGCATATTTTGAAAGAACATAGGTCCTCTCTTTGGATAAACAACTTCGTTGCACCTTATAACACAAACACTTATCAAGATAAGCACTAATGCATAAAAAGTTTCTTGAGCAAATGATTAAATAAAGTTTTTTTTATAAGCTAAACTATTTTAACAAGCTATCTCAAAAAATACTCATGAAAATGAAAATAAGTTGAAAACAACTTTTGAACCACTGTTTCAATAAAAAAAGAAACAAACTTTGAAAAATGTCATAACTTGTTGAAGTTCAAAACACTTCATCAATAAATAAAACTCAAATAAGTCAATCCAAACAACATTAATACTCCCTCCGTATTAAAATATAAGCAAAATTTACTTTTTAGGTTCATTCAATTAATGATGTATGTGGTTCATATTATGGACCACATACATCATTAATTGAATGAACCTAAAAAGTAAATTTTGCTTATATTTTGATACGGAGGGAGTACTTAACTTCAATAACTACAGTTTTATATTCAACCTCATCAGTTCATTTATCACAACTGTATATATCCCCTTAAACAACATAAAATTAGCTATCGAAAAACCCACCACCATTAAACAATTTCGTTGCACCTTATAACACAAACACTTATCAAGATAAGCACAAATACATAAAAAAATATATAGATTCTATAATAACAGTCCAGTCGGATAAATACAAGTAGTTTAATGGTGGTGGGTTTTTCGATAGCTCAGAATATCTTCTGACTACGCCCTTTGATTGATCATTACTAAGAAAATATGTAGCTGGTAGAAAAACTCTTCTTTAGACACAACTTTTATGATAAATATTTAGGCACGCTTACGTTAAATAAAAAAATTTAAGACAGAAATAATTAGATTACAACAATCAACATTATTTAATTTATTCTCTTTTAATTTTTGTATTTGATGTGAATTTGTCTAAATATTTATCATTTGTGTTGTATTTATAGAAGTCTTTCTCACTACAGATGGTGATAGACTATCCTATAAAAACAAAGTTAAATGTCTGTGTAAAGAACAGACATGCCACTTACTCAATTAAAAATACATATTATGTACATTATTATTGTTTAATAGCTAACTTTTAAAATCAATCGATGGTTATCTTTACAAGTTGATTTTTATTTTTATTTTTCTTTATTATCAAGTAACTAAGTAGCGTTATTCACACAATAAATGTGAAGAAGTGAGGAATTTGAAATTTGAAATTCGATCCTTGCATATTATTATTCTCGCAAATATTGATATGTATTGCTATTTCTATAGGCCATTGATATTCGATTTTGTTCTGGAGTATATCAAGGTAGAGATGCGCCAATGAAGATGCTCGTGCTAGGGAGAGGCAAGTACGGAGGGGAGAATATTTTGGTGCGGAGGGAGGAGTTTGTTCTCTGTCGAGGGGAAAGTAACCTGCAAAACATGTTAGCACTTCAACGCTCAAGTTAGTGATAGAATTGAGAAAGAAAGTGTTTGAAAAGTTGTGAAATTATTATCTTACCTTGGTTGTGACACCGAGTCACGCTTTTATAGTCAAATACATTGTAAACGTCTCCTTCAAGCCCGAGGTAAAATGGATAGCAAGGATGTGATGAGGAACGCTCTTGTGCGGTGAGGCATACAACAAGCGTGAGATTACAAAATAATTTAGAAAAATGTTTCAGGCAAAAGTTGTTTTGAAAAATGTTTATGTAAAAGTAAATTTTACTATGTCTCAAGAAGAAGAAAATATATGCAACATTAGATTCGTTTAAAACTAATTTTTTTTGTAGTATGAAAATAAAAGTTTGTTTGTTCAAGAATTGATCTTTGCAATTTTTATGATAAAACAAGAGTAGAAAGATTATATTGTTGGGATTAAGCTTTGTTAACTATTCGTGTAATGTTCTCTCTTAATCGTTCATATACTTTTTATTTTTCAAGTATGATATGTCAGGTGAAGATCAGAGATATGTAATGTGCTAGTCTATATGGCAAGGTAATATGGCGCTATAGGGAGTGTGAAGTAGCAATAAACGTCGCAAAAAAGGGGATTTGAATTGTGACCCTTTAAAATTATTCCTGAAAGATTAAGTTTCAATTTATATACTAAAGAAAGTTCTTGGTGTATGTTAGTACAACAAGAATAGAGTATATAACAATTAATTGATTAGACCAGAACATTCTGGAGAATGGTTATAACTTATAACCAGAATGAGAAAAATGATGTTAAGTTAAAATAAAAGATTATTTTAACAAAGACCATAATGTTCTGAAGAATGATTAATATAAGACAGAATGATAAAACAATATTATAAGTTGAATTTAAAGTTTAGTTAAATATTTAAGCAGATGTTTTTGTTGGAACAAAGGTGTTCAGCAATACCACGTTTTGAGTTTTGATGATAACAAGGTATTAAAAAGTTGTCAATGGGTTATTGCTAATATTTGTTTAAAGTATGCAGGATATCAATCAAGATTTATATCTTAGAAAGAATTCTGTTTGAACAATGTTAAAGAGCAAAAAATCCAGAGAAGCTTGTTGCTTGTGATTCTGTATCGAAGAGAGTCTGAAGACTGTATCGAAGAGAGTCTGAAGACTGTACCTAAGAGAGTCTGAAAGAATGTATCAGAGTCTGAAGACTATCGATCAGAGTCTGAAGACTGTATCAGAGTCTGAAGACTATCAGAATCTGAAAACCAAGAGAGTCTGAAGATCATCAGAAGCTTAGTGCTACAGTGAATCTAAAGCCCAAAGTCTGAAAATCTGCTAACAAGGATTTGTACAAGCATTACGATGCTAAAGAAACTCTCATTTGGAGTAACGGCTAGCTTCAAAGTCAACTTGAGCGTGGGAAGCACAACGACAAAGAATGCAGGCCAGTACAGAGTACGTTGTACGAACTCTGTTTCCACTACTCCACTACCTCGTACAGTTTGGCAACTGTGTCTACCGGTATTAATCTTCAAAGGGAATGGAATTCAAATTATGCAATTGAAGGACTATTACCATATCAAGCAACAGATCAACAGTCATTGATCAAGCTTCAGAAATCATCCTGATGTGCTGGATGACTCAACGTTTATTTCCTTCGCCTATATAAAGGATAGAAGACTTGAAGAATTGTTGGACTCTACAACTAGAAAAACTACGCTGCATTGCTTTCGTATTCATCTGAGTCTTAACAAAAACACATCTTCAACTTAGATAATTCTTACAAACTGAGTATTCTAGAATTTCTAAGTTTCACAGAAAAACAGAGTCTGTCTTTTGTTTGAAACAGAGTCTGTCTTTGTTGTAATAGAAACACGTTTGATTGTTTGTCAAGTGTTTCAACTCTATTCAATTTTCTGTAATTGTGTAAGAAGTCTCTTGGCTGCGTCCTTGAGCAAGGAAGTCTCTTAGTTGTGTCTTTGAGCATTGGAAGTCTCTTGCCTGCGTGCTTGAGCATTGGAAGTCTCTTACTGTGTGTTTGAGCAACTTGTAATTGATATTACATTTTAGTGAACTCTCCTTGGAAGTACAAGGGGGACAGGACTACTTCCGGTTTGTGGAAGGAACCTGTATAATTGCTTGTGTTCTCTCTTCTCTCTTTCTCTTGATTATTTCCGCTGCATCAGAACCTAATCTCCCATCAGACTCTAATCCCATTCAGACTCTGATATTAAGGAATTAGATTCTCACTCTTCAAGAGTTGCGAAAAGATAACACAATTCAACCCCCCCTTCTTGTGTTTTTCTCACCTTCAGTTGGTATCAGAGCTCCGGCTCTGTTGTCATAGCACTTAACCGTGTGACAGAAAAGATCCAGAGAAAAACAAGTCTTCTAGTGAATCGTCTTCTTCTGGTGCTTCTTTTGGTGCTGCTATACCATATGACTATGGATCCAATAACGGCAGTAAAAAGGCTGACTATGGAAAAATTCCTAAGTTCAATGGTGATCCTGAAGAATTTTCTTGGTGGAAAACCAACTTCTACAATTATGTCATGGGTCTTGATGAAGAACTCTGGGACATACTTGAAGATGGTGTTGGTGACTTACGACTTGATGACGAAGGTGCTGCCATTGACCGTAAACTTCACACTGCTGCTCAAAAGAAAATTTACAAGAAACATCATATCATCAGAGGGGCTCTTGTCACTGCTATTCCTAAAACGGAATACATGAAGGGAAGATTTAAACACTTTAAGTGTTGAAGATCTTGTAAGCTCTCTCAAGGTTCATGAGTTAAGTCTCAATGAACATGAGTCTGCAAGAAAGTCCAAAACCATTGCTTTAAAATCAAAGGGAAAATCCTCAAAGGCTCTCAAGGTTGAAGAGTCTGAAAATGAATCTTCAGCTTCTGAAAGCTCAGAGGAAGATCCTGATATTGCAAAAGAAATGGCTATGCTTTCAAGCAGAATGCAGTACCTTGCTAAGAAGAACAAGAGATTTCTGAGCAAGAGCAGTGGGAAGGGTTTCAAAAAGGAGGAACAGAAAGGTTGCTTCAACTGCAAGAAAACTGGACATTTTATTGCTGACTGTCCAGAGCTGTAGAAGGAGAAATCAAAGTCAAAAAGGCCAACCTTCAAGTCAAGCAAGTTCAAGAAGCAGATCAAGAAAAGTCTGATGGCCACCTGGGAAGATCTTGATAATGAGTTAGGGTCTGAGGATGATGATGCTGATGGTGAAGCCAATGTAGCTGTTGGACTAATGGCTACAACCGAATCTATTAAAGAAACACCTGAGGCAGAATCAGATGCAGACTCTGAAAGTGAAACAGAGGTATATTCTGAACTCACAAGATCTGAATTTGTTGATTCTGTCAAAGAACTTCTTGGTCATTTTAAAGCTAAAACCACTGAGTTGAAGAAAGTCATACAACAGCTTGATAAGCTGTCAAAAAGACATAATTCAACTCTGTTGGAGTTAGAGAATTTAAAAGAAGAAAATGACACTTTATTAATCAAGAAGTGTAGCTGTAAATACTTGAGTGAGCAAGATGATGCTTTGCAAGAATTTATTGCTACTGGAATTGACAGATTAAGGGTTGCATCCATGATCTATAGCACGTATCAGAACAGAGGACAGGGTCTTGGATTCATTGGAGGAAGCTCAAATGAAGTGACTCTGAAACCTGGTCCTGATGGAGCCAGAGAAGCGTTGAAAAATCACTTTGTAAGTGAGTCTGATGAAGTCAACACAGTGACTCATTCAGAACCTACAACTTCTAGTTCTAAGGTTCTGACTAAGTCAAAATCTAAGAATGTAAAGTTAAAGGTTCTGAAAAACTTTGAACCTAAAGCTTCAATGATTCAGACTCTAAAACATTCAAAGTCTGATAAACAGACTCTGAAAAAGCCAGAGTCTGAAAAACAAAAGCCTAAGTTTCAAAGAAGAGAAACTGTGAAAGGCAAGTTGAAACCTAAACCAAACGGTTCCAAACCCAAGGTATGGGAGAAAACATTGCCAATGACTTCAAGACGCAACTTACAAAAGGAGTTCAATGGTTCTAAGACTAACCCAAGAGGACCCATGAGAATATGGGTACCTAAGTCTGAAATTATTGATGCTGCAGGTATGTCTAAAAGGACTAGAAAAGCACAAGGCTTGGTACCTGGACAGTGGTTGCTCACGTCACATGACGGGAGAAAGGTCTATGTTCCTAACCCTAACCATGAAAGAGGGAGGAACTGTGGGATTTGGAGGAAACCAGACTGGCAAAATCATGGGTACTGGAACCATTGGTAACTCTCTGATCTCAATCAGTAATGTGTGGTTCGTTGATGGACTTAGACATAACCTACTAAGCATAAGTCAACTACGTGACAGTGGTTATGATGTATTGTTTAATAAGAACAACTGCACTGTGGTTAACAAGGATGATCAGTCCATAGTCTTCAAGGGAAAAAGAAGAAACAATGTCTATAAGATAAAATTCTCTGAACTGACTGATCAGAAGGTAGTATGCCTTTTATCAATGGGTGATAAGAAGTGGTTGTGGCATAGACGTTTGGGACATGCTAACTGGAGATTAATCTATAAGCTTAGCAAGTTGCAACTTGTCAAAGGCCTACCAGACATTGATTATCATTCAGATGCTCTTTGCGGAGCATGTCAGAAAGGGAAAATTGTCAAGAGTCCCTTCAAGCCTAAAGAAATTGTTTCTACTTCCAAACCCTTAGAGTTACTTCATATTGACTTATTTGGACCAGTTAGCACTGCATCCTTATATGGAAGTAAATATGGACTAGTCATTGTTGATGACTACATCAGATGGAGTTGGGTTAAGTTTCTGAAAACTAAAGATGATTCATATTCTGTGTTTAGTAAATTCTGCATCCAAATTCAATCTGAAAAAGAATTGAAAATCTTGAAAGTCAGAAGTGATCATGGAGGAGAATTTGAAAATGAGCCGTTTGAGGTTTTCTGTGAAAAACATGGAATTATTCATGAATTCTCTGCACCTAGAACTCCACAACAAAATGGAGTTGTAGAGAGAAAGAACAGAACCTTACAAGAAATGGCTAGAACCATGATCCATGAGAACAATCTGGCTAAGCATTTTTGGGCAAAAGCTGTAAACACAGCTTGTTATGTTCATAACAGAATCTATATTAGACCTCTGTTGAACAAAACAGCTTATGAACTCTTTAAAGGAAGGAAACCTAACATATCTTATTTTCATCAGTTCGGATGTACTTGTTATGTCCTGAACAATAAAGTCTATCTAAAGAAATTTGATGTCAAAGCTCAAAAGGGAATCTTTTTAGGTTACTCTGAACGCTCTAAGGCATACATACTGTATAATTCAGAAACACAATGTGTTGAAGAATCTATGCATGTCAGATTCGATGACAAAGTGCCTGGAAATGAAACTCTAGAGCAAGATGAAAGTTGTGCAGGATCTCAAGATTCTGATGACAACTCAGAATCTGAAGATACTTCAGAAGCTGTAGCATCCCCTGGAGTTCCTAATGAAGAAGCTTCTGAAGAAGCTCAAGATGGTTCTCTGCAAGCTAGTCAATCCAAACAATTTTTCAAATACAAGTCTTCGCATCCAGAGGATCAAATTATTGGCAATAAAGAAAGTCCCAGAAGAACAAGATCGCATTTCAGAGAAGAAGAGTCTGCTCTGGGATTACTATCTGTTATTGAACCAACCTCTATTGAAGAAGCACTTGGAGATGAAGGATGGATTCTGGCAATGCAAGAAGAACTGAATCAATTCAAAAGGAATGAAGTATGGGATCTAGTAGTTAAGCCTGATCACAAGAACATCATTGGAACCAAGTGGGTGTTCAGAAATAAGCTTAGTGAACAAGGAGAAGTAATCAGAAACAAGGCCAGACTTGTTGCGCAGGGCTACAGTCAACAAGAAGACATTGATTACACAGAAACTTTTGCTCCAGTTGCAAGATTGGAAGCAATCAGGTTACTTCTTTCCTATGCAGTTAATCACAACATAACCCTGTATCAAATGGATGTTAAGAGTGCATTTCTTAATGGTGTCATCTCTGAAGAAGTGTATGTCAAACAACCTCCTGGCTTTGAAGATTTAAAACATCCAGAGCATGTTTATAAATTGAAGAAATCACTATATGGCTTGAAACAAGCTCCTAGAGCTTGGTATGAAAGACTAAGTAATTTCTTAATTCAAAATAACTTTGAACGAGGGCAAGTTGACACTACACTATTCAGAAAGACTCTGAAGAAAGACATTCTTATAGTTCAGATTTATGTTGATGATATCATTTTTGGTTCTACAAATAGTTCACTTTGCAAAAAGTTTTCCAAAGTAATGCAGGATGAGTTTGAAATGAGCATGATGGGAGAATTGAAGTTCTTTCTTGGAATTCAAATCAACCAATGCAAATATGGAGTCTATGTTCATCAGTCCAAATACACGAAAGAGCTTCTGAAAAAAAATGAATACTCCAATGCATCCAACCTGCACTCTGAGCAAAGAAGATCAAGGAACCAAAGTTGATCAGAAGCTGTATAGAGGTATGATTGGTTCTTTGTTATACCTAACTACATCCAGACCAGATATTTTATTCAGTGTATGTATATGTGCAAGGTTTCAATCAAATCCTAGAGAGTCTCACTTAACAGCTGTTAAGAGAATCTTTAGATATCTGAAAGGAACTACCAATCTTGGACTTCTTTACAAGAAATCCTCTGACTACAAGCTAGTTGGATTCTGTGATGCTGACTATGCTGGAGACAGGATTGAAAGAAAATCTACCAGTGGCAATTGTCAATTCCTGTGAGAGAATCTGATATCCTGGGCTAGCAAGAGGCAAGCAACTATTGCTTTGTCTACAGCAGAAGCAGAATACATCTCAGCTGCTAGTTGTTGTACACAGCTACTCTGGATGAAACATCAGCTTGAGGATTATCAAATAACTGAAAACTGTATCCCAATTTATTGTGATAATACGGCAGCTATATGTTTGTCTAAGAATCCAATTCTGCATTCAAGAGCAAAGCACATTGAGATTAAACATTATTTTATAAGAGACTATGTTCAAAAAGGAATTTTAGATATTCAATTCATTGATACTAATCATCAATGGGCTGATATATTTACTAAACCTTTATCTGTTGAAAGATTTGATTTTATAAAGAAAAATTTGAACATGTGTTATGTCTCTGTGTAATGTGCGTCTCTGAAAACGGAATTCAGACTCTGAAAAATATTCATAAGCTATTTGGGAATCAGACTCTCTTTTGGAGACTCTGGTAAACATAAGCTTCTGATAAACCTTCAGACTCTGGTAAGGAATCTTTAGACTCTCAGAAGCTCGTATTAGTGGAAGCATGACTGTTGAGTTTTGTAACACCTGCCCCACTACGGTGACAGTTACTTTATAGTTTCTCAGACGTGGCCTGTCTGTATTGGGTAAGAACTCAAAGGGCAATGATTTCATTACGTTAAACAAGTAACCTTCGTATTGTCCCAATACGTTTACGGCTGCATGCTATATGTATTTATTGTTTGTGTTTGTTTGTCCCCTATTCTTTCCAAACAGTTATCAACTTTTCTCTATAAATACATATCACACACAACTCACTTCTCTTTTCACTCTTTGATTATTTCATTGAACAAATTTCTTGTTTTCAATCCTTTGCAAAACTTTTTGTTCTCAAATCAAACTTAGAAACCTCTAAAATGGCAAGTGATCTCATCCAATCTGGTGTCCTAGTCAAGACTGGAAAATCCTATGTTATCAAACCCAGAACAATGAACATTATCAAAGAAACTCTGGAAATTCAAGTTGAATCTCCAGTAGATTTTGGTTCTCTTAATCGTCACGGAATTGACGTTTCTTCTCATTTCTTAGCACAAGGAATGATGAACTATTTTGGTATGTTGAATGGACCAACATATCATGAGCTGGTAAGAGATTTTTGGGTTAGGTCAGAAGTCTACGACAAGGATGAAGCTACGATTGAAGAAACAGCTACGGTTATGAACAACCCCAAGCTGGCTGGCAAAAACAGAGAGGAAATGGGTCTAAAACCATACAAGGGTCTTGAAATAAGATCAGTTGTGATGGGGATTCCAGTCCTTATCACTGAAGAGGTGGTTGCAAGGGCCTGTCAAGTGGAGAATGCAGGTAAATTTCAATGGACTGTCCAGAAGAAGAGTGACTGGACTGTTATCTGCAACAAACTTCTATTTGAAGGGAGACCCTCAAATAAACTGGTGGATATGCATCCTGAGCATAGGGTGCTTCTGAAGATCATACTGGACAGTATGCTTCAGAAAGGAGGAGGAACAGACACACTGTCTGTTGATCACAAAGTTCTTCTTTATTTTCTGATTAATAAAATAAAGATCAACTTTCCAAGATATGTGATGCACCACATGTGCTGGGCTATCAAGAAAAGCCAATCAGAAACCAGAAGGCAAGTTCCTTTTGGAAGGCTAATATCTGAGATTCTGTATCAAGGAGGCCTCTTGAAGGTCTTATCAGAATCTGGTGTGGTATCAAATATTCATCTTGGAACTGTGACCGGGAGAATCATCAATGGCAAGACTCTGCAGTACATGAAGATTGTCAGAAGATTCAATCCTTCTAAGCATGATATGAGGGAATCTTATGTGCAATCTGATTTGATGATGGACTTCCATCCTATATTCAAAGAAGATAATCCTGAAGTTCTTGCAAGATTTGTGGTGGATTACTTCAAGGATACTGGTAGAATAATCAACTATTCTGCCATTCCAGAGACTGCTGGAGGAGGACCTCTTAAGGTCAAGGGAAAAAGGACCAAGGAAGTGGTTCTCAAGAAAGAGGAAGAGAAGCAGGAGCCTCTCAAGAAGAAGATCAAATCTACTGCTCTTCCAGGAGTGTCTATTGGTACCCCTAAGACCATAGCTCCTATGCCTTCATCAGCACCTTCTGCATCCAAGGAAATCAAGGATAGGATAAAAGAAACCAAGGATGAGAAGAAGGCTAAGAAAGACGAGAAGAAGGCAAAGAAATATGAGAAGAAAGCGAAGAAAGGCAAGGGTGACAGAGATTATGTCAAACTAGCTGAAGAAATTGCTGAATTCCTTGATGCTGAATCTGATGGTGAAGAGAGTCAGATCAAGAAGAGAAAGGTGGATGTGGTTCCTGTGGCTAAGGAGGTAGCACAGAAGATAGGTACTTCTGTATCTATGATTGAGGATGAACATGTTGCAGGCAAGGCAATGGCAGCAGAAGTGGTTGCTGAAGAACTGAAAGAGGAAACTGTTAAAGAAGCTGCTAAGTTGCTTGCTTCTGCTTTGAAACAGAAGAATCCTATAGGTACCTCTGGCAATGTAGCATATAGCTCATCTTCCTCATTGAATCAAGAGTCAGAATCTGATTCAGAATCAGATAACAAACCCTTGAGCCAAATTCTTCCATCCCTCAGAAATTCATCCCCCTCACCAATCAAACCCATATCATTCCATAACCCTTTGGACCCTGCAATAGTTGAATATGTTGATTCAACTATGGATAGAGTCATTCAAGATACAATCACAGTGCCTATGAATCTACCTGCTGACCATCCTGCTCAACCATCATTTCTCAAACCACTTCAGGCAATTCAACCTTCTGAAAAGCCTGAAGTAACCACTCAATCTAAACAGCCATCCCCCCAACCTGAAACCATTTGTGTAGACTCTCCAGACACCCTAGATTCTCTTGAGAAACATCTAGGAGGAGAACTACCAAAGACCCCTGCAAAATCCAAACCAACAAAAATAATAGAATCTGTTTCCAAACTAGACCATGTACCTAAACCTACAGAAAGTCTTACCCTAGTTTATATTGAACCTTCAGAACCTGTTGTAGAACCAGTTTCTGAAAATCTGGAACAAGCTTCTGATATCGTATCAGAACCTGTAACAGAATGCAGAGCAGAAACTGTGTCTAGAAGGGTTCCTCAACCTATTTGTGATCCAATAACTGTTGTACCAAATTTTGAAGCCTATCTAGCTCTAAGAGCCTCTCTACCCTCAACCTCTGAGCCTCATATTGACCTATTTGATTCAAACAGGATAGATAAGTTCTATGCTTCTTCAAACACTAAGCTCAAGGACATTATTGAGCAAAGGTTTGTGCCCATCCTCAATGTAAGCTATGAGGACAAGTTTTCTACATTGAAGACTGAATTTTTGGAGTTTGTCACCAAAATTCAGAGGGCTGCTGCCAGGGAACAAGCATTTGTTACTGCCAAGCATGTTGAAGAAGTCAAGCGGGCTGAGAAAGCTTTAATCATGGAGAAAGCTCCTATTCTGAGACTTAGAGATAACCCATTCTTTGATGAAGATCAATATAATCCAAGGGAATCAATGGTTTATGTCTCTTTGAAAAGAAGACTGTACAGAGTTCAAGAAGAAGCCAGACTAGAAAGGGAAGCTCATTTAAGAAGAATGGAGGCTCTGGAAAAGATGGTCAAGAAACAGCAAGAGGATCTCCAGAAATTGATGGATCATCTTGCCAAACAAAACCAACCTTAGTTTAAATTCTTTATGTTTTGTTTGTAACTTTTGTCTACTGTCTTCTGAACTGTTTTTACTTGCAAATTTATACAAGTTTTTTATTTGATCCTATTTGCATTTAACTTCTTTTATGCTCTGAATCTTCTATGTTTTTCTCTCTGAATCTCATTTTCCTTAAAATGTGTTTATATCCTTACCTAAAGTCATTTAAAAAGGGGGATGAACTTGTTCTAAACCTTTTTTTTTGTTGATGACAAAAGGGGGAGAAGGGAAAAGTATGAGATTTGTGATTTCCTAAGGAGGAGAAGGGAAAAGTATGAGATTTGTGATTTCCTAAGGAGGAGAAGGGAAAAGTATGAGATTTGTGATTTCCTAAGGAGGAGAAGGGAAAAGTATGAGATTTGTGATTCCTTTTATCTACATATTGCAAGTGCTACGTAAAAGTTAAAGGGAAATTTGCGAAAGGTGCTTAGTTAGATTCTGAGCCCCTGTTTAAGAATCTGTTCTCTAAATTCATTTATTATTCTGAGAATAAATTCAATTGCTTATGAAAATGAATTTAATTAACTTGGATAAAACTTAGGGGGAGCTTACAAACCTCAACTTAAGAACTATCAGACTTAGGGGGAGTCAGAGCTTACAAACCTCAGACCCCTTAAGTCAACTTGTTAATTAGATTAACAACAATTGACCTTTTAAATACTAATGTTTGTCATCATCAAAAAGGGGGAGATTGTTGGAACAAAGGTGTTCAGCAATACCACGTTTTGAGTTTTGATGATAACAAGGTATTAAAAAGTTGTCAATGGGTTATTGCTAATATTTGTTTAAAGTATGCAGGATATCAATCAAGATTTATATCTTCGAAAAAATTCTGTTTGAACAATGTTAAAGAGCAAAAAATCCAGAGAAGCTTGTTGCTTGTGATTCTGTATCGAAGAGAGTCTGAAGACTGTATCGAAGAGAGTCTGAAGACTGTACCTAAGAGAGTCTGAAAGAATGTATCAGAGTCTGAAGACTGTATCAGAGTCTGAAGACTATCAGAATCTGAAAACCAAGAGAGTCTAAAGATCATCAGAAGCTTAGTGCTACAGTGAATCTGAAGCCCAAAGTCTGAAAATCTGCTAACAAGGATTTGTACAAGCATTACGATGCTAAAGAAACTCTCATTTGGAGTAACGGCTAGCTTCAAAGTCAACTTGAGCGTGGGAAGCACAACGACAAAGAATGCAGGCCAGTACAGAGTACGTTGTACGAACTCTGTTTCCACTACTCCACTACCTCGTACAGTTTGGCAACTGTGTCTACCGGTATTAATCTTCAAAGGGAATGGAATTCAAATTATGCAATTGAAAGACTATTACCATATCAAGCAACAGATCAACAGTCATTGATCAAGCTTCAGAAATCATCCTGATGTGCTGGATGACTCAACGTTTATTTCCTTCGCCTATATAAAGGATAGAAGACTTGAAGAATTGTTGGACTCTACAACTAGAAAAACTACGCTGCATTGCTTTCGTATTCATCTGAGTCTTAACAAAAACACATCTTCAACTTAGATAATTCTTACAAACTGAGTTTTCTAGAATTTCTAAGTTTCACAGAAAAACAGAGTCTGTCTTTTGTTTGAAACAGAGTCTGTCTTTGTTGTAATAGAAACACGTTTGATTGTTTGTCAAGTGTTTCAACTCTATTCAATTTTCTGTAATTGTGTAAGAAGTCTCTAGGCTGCGTCCTTGAGCAAGGAAGTCTCTTAGTTGTGTCTTTGAGCATTGGAAGTCTCTTGCCTGCGTGCTTGAGCATTGGAAGTCTCTTACTGTGTGTTTGAGCAACTTGTAATTGATATTACATTTTAGTGAACTCTCCTTGGAAGTACAAGGGGGACAGGACTACTTCCGGTTTGTGGAAGGAACCTGTATAATTGCTTGTGTTCTCTCTTCTCTCTTTCTCTTGATTATTTCCGCTGCATCAGAACCTAATCTCCCATCAGACTCTGATCCCATTCAGACTCTGATATTAAGAAATTATATTCTCACTCTTCAAGAGTTGCGAAAAGCTAACACAATTCACCCCCCCCCCCCCCCCCCCCCCCTTCTTGTGTTTTTCTCACCTTCAGTTTTATCTTGGACCAGAATGTTTTGGAGGCAGTTTAATATTGAATAAAATAATGCAACAATATTAATAATTAATTAGGGACCAGAGAACTCTGGATTAATTTGATAGTGATTAATTAGAACCAGGGTATTCTGGAGATTAATAAATATTAATATAGGTGTGATAGTGTGTGTGTGTGTGTGTAACTTTAAATAAAGAGAGAGAGAGAAGAAGAGTAACACATGAAAGTTATCCTGGTTCACCAAACCCGACTTCTTCCAGTCCTCACACCTCGTGTGAGATTATCCACTATAGTTGTCTTGCTAACAGAAACTTCTGACTGATACTATAAGATCTTGATCACACCAGATCAGTCTGTTACACCATGTATTATCAACCTCAGCAGGCTTTTACAATTCTTTGATTTCGCACAAAAAAGATTGTGACAATTCTTTGTCAAACTATCATTACGGATAGACTTAAGAATTACAATACAATTTGTATAATGAGGTTTGGATCAAATAAATACTCAACACTTGTTTGAGATTTTACTAAGCAAATTCAAAATAAAAGATCCAAGAGATATAGTGAGAGAGCTTGGAATTTGCTTTTTTTGTGAAGAGCTTTGTATGTAGTGATGATTTTCACTTGAGAGAATATTTGCTTTCAAAACTCTTGCATTCAACTTTCAAAACCACTTGTATTTATAGGTGAGGAGTGTCTTAGTGATTAAGAGTGAAAATAGAGATGTTGGACACGTTTTTGATAGTTGTCCAAAGTCTCAATTGATTTCACTTTTCTTCTTTAAAATAGGCAGAATGATCTCAGAATGTTATGCCCGATCTGCTTGCCTTGTTTGCCCTATTGCTTGCTTGCGAGATAGATAACCAGTTGTTAGTGAGTTGTTTACTTGTTGTTCAATATTGATTATGTCTTCCTATTTGGTTTTAGTGATGTCATGCCTAAACAAGCCATATGCTCTTATCCATGAATGAGATATTTTATGCTTTTATGCGCCTTTTTTGCTCCAAATGGGTCAAACTCTTTTCGTATGGCCCAAGAGGCATCTTTCAAATAATAATTTGTCATGCTTTCTTGTGGTGCTGACTTGTTAACTTTTGATATACTATTTTATTTTCTTCGTATATGCTATAACGTTCTCATGAAACAAATTCTCACAACAAATTGGTAGATAACAAGATTAAATAAATTCAATATGTTTGTAGTCTTTAAAACATCAAATAAGAATTTTGTCTCAACAATCTTCCCCTTTTTGATGATGACAAACATTTATAATTGATTTTGATTTTATGTTTTTGAAAAATTTGTTAAAAACTCCCTCTCAATTTTAGCAACTAAAATTTTGTGCCTTTTTAAGAGTATTTCAGAATTTGTTTATAAGAAATTGAGTTTGATAATTTTATCAGTGAACTCCCCCTCATGCATTCAAGATTCATATGCAAATTGAGATTTAAAACATAAACAACATAATCATTAGATAAAAGATCATAAAGATCATTACAAGGATTCAAATTGTGAAAGATTCCTTTTTCATCAAAGATGTTTTTGAAGAATAAATTTTCAAATTCTCCTCCATTATCACTTCTTACAAAGATGATTTTCGATTCTTTTTCATTTTGAACTAATGTACAAAAAGTTTTGAATGCTTCAAAAGCTTCATCTTTGTATTTTAAAAATAGAACTCACGTATATCTGGAAAAATAATCAACAATAAGAAAACCATATTGTTTTCCACTTAAACTGGAGGTCCTAATAGGACCAAATAGATCTATGTGAAGTAGTTCGAGAAATCTTTTAGTTGAAACTAAATCATTTGTTTTAAAACTACTTTTAACTTGTTTACCTCTTGTACAAGCTTCGCATATCCTATCTTTTTTAAAATCAATTTCTAGAAGTCCTCTTACAAGATCCAGTTTAGAGATTTTTGAAATAATTTTCATACTTATATGACCAGCTCTTTTATGCCAAATCCATTTATCTTTTTCAAGAGTCATAAAGCATGTTTCAGCTGGAATATCCTCTAAGTATAAAGCATATAGGTTTTTCTTTCTAGAGGTAGTGAAGAAAATCTTACCTATGGATGTGTGTTTTACTATACATATGTTAGGGTTGAAAACAACTTCGAAGCCACTATCACATAATTGACTTATGCTTAGTAGATTGTATTTTAAACCTTCAACATATTGAACATCCTCAATTTTTGCAGAGTCTTTCTTACCAATAATACCTTTACCTTTGTCGCAGTGATTTTTGAATATCAAGCTATTGATTAGCGTTGACTCACAATTTTTAATTCACCACCGAGCTTTTATTTTTTCCAAGGAAAGGGGGGAAAGCTCGAATAAACCCTAAATTTTTTGAGATTAAAGGTTCGGGGATTGGTTACGTAAAGGGAAGGTTTTAGCACCCTAAACGTCTATAGTACTCTATAGGAACCTCTTGCATTTATTTATTTTTGTACAAAAGTTATTTATTATTTTCTTATGAAAATATTAATGTAAACAAAGACGAGGAAGATGTTTTTTATATTATTTTGATGGTTTGGAAAGACGGAGTCTTTTGCCTACGTATCGGTGAGGGGTCAAAATCACGTAGTTTGGGGTAAAAAGCCGAGTGAATTGTTCGATGTTTTTTTAGTTTTTGAAAAAGGTTTTAAAATATAAAAGCTAAATTTCAAAAATAAGATTTGTTTAGTTGTTTTTTTTTAATTCTGAAGAAAAATCCAAATATGATTAAAATTGATTGTAGTTTTGTTAAGAAAATAAAGATAAAAATCGACTTGATAAAGATCATGGGTTTTTTAGAAAGTTAGTCTTTTTTTTAAAAACTTGTTTTTAATTATTATTTGAATGTTTTTTTTGATTGATTTTTTATTATCTTTTTTTAAGGCCTAAAAATTAAAATAACGATAAATTAAACGCGAGAGAATTTCGTCGCGACACTCGGTCAAAATGAATCCCCTATTTCTAAACTAAACCTAATTTTGCATTTTTTAAACATAACACTGAATAAATAAATAAAAATAAAAACAATGCATATTTTATTTATATTTATAATATTCATAAATACATTCTAATAGAAAAATGACAAAAATGACAAATATACAATGCAAATGATGATGATGAACATAAATTAAAATGATATGCAAAATAATAAATGATAAAAAAAATGCAAGAAACAAAAATAAATGAGAAATAAAACTAAGGGGTGCAGGAATGAAATAAAGAGGGGTGCAGAAAGCAAAAAGTCATATTTTTGGGCCAAAGAGGGATCTTCGTTTGGGCTTCTAGTTCAGATTTGGGCCGTTGATTTTTCAACGTTCCATATTTGATATGGAATTATCAAAGATGCAAGATATATGTGACATAAGTAAATGACTAAATAATATACATCTGTAATGAATCCAACAAGAAATAAAGGCATTTACAAAGATTTATTTCAAAAAGAATTTCAAGGTTCGTTCAAGACTATGAACACTTGAAGTAGTAGGAATATTCCAAAGAGAATAATATCCTAGATGTTACAATCACTGCACTTCAGTTGTGTCTTTACTATTAGAATTGATTACATTATAAACAAGTCTTACAAATCATCCTAAGTAAGAACAAATGGAACATTCTGATGGTCAGAATGTCCATCTCTGCACATGCTTCACACTATGAACAATGTAGTTGGTGAAAAGTTAAAAAACAAAGCAAAAAGGAGATCTTATCCTAATCAATCAGAGATGGACACGTTTCTTGGTGGTATTGTTCAGTATCAAGCAAAATCTCCTAGAAGCATGGGTCTGAAGCTGCAGATCCATTACTAACTTTCCTGCACACAAACTAATGCAAATATGAGCAACTTAATCCAGCTTTATCCAGCAACATTCTGATGCATATGGAAAAGTTAATACATATGGATATTGCTCAGAAAACCATATGAAACGCATTATACAAACCCATAAACTCATCATACATTCATCAATGATGAACCCAGATGAAGAACATCATGAACATCAACATTCTGATGTTCACCCAAATTTTCAAGTAAAAGCTATTGGGGCCCACGACATGTGGCAAAAGATCATTGATCACCCTCCAATGGCTACAAGAGCTCAAGGACTCTATAAATAGAGATCAAGGCCTCAACATTACTTGCACTTTTGCAAAGCATACAAGAAAAACAACATAAGAGTGTTTTGAAGCTTTAGAAAAAATTGATCATCACAAAGATTCCAAGAAGTCTTTAAAGTATAAATCAATTCTCTCTTATCTTTCTAAAAGATAAACTTCTCTCTTCTTTCTTCTCTTGTTTGATTTCAATCATTCAAACTCATAAACAAATTGTAAAGTCTCATCAAGCGTTAGGAGTACTAAAGTGTCATTTGCAGGGTGAAGCCTGGCACAAGATAGCAACTGATGCTTCCTGTGGAAGAGCTCATTGTTGACTGAACAGTTGGGAAAAGGTCGCCATTTGTGAACCGGCGTAGAGTGTTATGATAAATGCCATTGTTGACCAAAAGTCTGGAAGTCGCCATTTTGCATAGAGTGTCAATCTATTGGTATGCCCCAGTAGTCACGCTCCTTTTTTTTTTTTTTTTTTGCTTTTTCTTTTGAAATCCCTAACTTTTGCCTGGACCGCCCTTTCGGGTTTTCAGTCCACCAGGAGTATATTCCTTTTTTGTGCCCCTAATTTTTGTCTGGACCACCCTTTCGGGTTTTCAGTCCACCGGGACGCTCTCTATTGCCTAAGTCGCCTTTTCAGGTTTTCAACTTAGCGAGCTTTCATTTTTTTGTTCTTGTTTTTGGATTGTGACTGCATCTTCCTTAAACTAGAGGTCCTCTTCATAGCGCTTCGTTATGTTTCTCTTTCGGAGTGTAGCCGTTCTCGAGGTGGATGTTGATGTGCGCTTCTCCTGCTCACGAGTTCGAAGAGTGTGTTTGTTGTTCGTGCTTTTCAAAAGATGTAAAAAAAGTTTTGTATTTTGAAAATTTTTGCTTCAAGTATTGCCATAAAAATAGAAGAAATTTTGTAAATTGAATAAATGAGAGTTCCAAATAAATGGGTACGGGCTCAAGCTTGATTAATTGAGTGGTGGCCTGCCAATGGCATGGCTCCACGGATCTTTGAAAATTTTTGGAAAATGGTAAATGTAATGGGAAGGGTACATTGAACACAATAACCGTTATTCTCCCTAACAACTTTTAAATGCCCCTGTTCTGAGTCTTTGATTTGCAGATGCTTCGAATCAGAGGTCTTTTGATAGCTGAGTGCCCCAAGTGGACTGTGCTTGATTTGATGCAGTTACTTTGTCATGATCCTTAAATTTTGCATAGATCGCCCTTTTGGGTTTTCAATCTATCAGGATAATCATCTTTGTTAATGTCTCTAATTTTTGCTTGGACCGCCCTTTCGGGTTTTTGGTCCACCGAGACGCTCATTTTTGCCTAAGTCCCTTTTTCAGGTTTGCGACTTATCGAGCTTTTATTTTTGACAGAGTATTTCTTGACTGCACTGGCATTCATAGGCCGTGTGAGTTTGTCACCATTCGTAGTTGTAAGAAGTCATTACACACGAGCCTTCATAGTTAGGCGTCCACTTGCCCCTGGAGTAAGGTTGGAAAGAGTGCCCTTTTGAGCACAAAGTCTGACGAACCTTCTTGTTGGAAGCTTGTTTCGACTTTTTTCGATATAGTTGTATGAGGTCGTCATGCATTGTAAGTTCAATCAAAACTTGAGATTTCAGCAGAACTCCTGTTGACGGGATTTTGATCTCCATGAGAAGTACGACCTTCATGCCGTATATTGAGGGAAGGAGGGGGGTTGCCCCTGTTGAAATGTTTATCGAAACACGATGCCCATACGAGGCAACGGTGCCATCTTATGCTTGTCTTTGTAAATGGTTGTCATCCTCTGAACAATCTTCTTGATTTTTGTTTGTAGCTTTGACGGCTAAGATGCCCCAGTATATGAGAGATCTTGTCGGGACTCACTTCATTCTTCTTTTCTTCATCTTTGGACACAGGGAATTCAAAATTGAGAGAGAGTATATGGGTTAATGTGTTCAACGGGCTTGTTTATGTTTAATCTGCATTGATGTTTGATTTTTAGAAACTGAATGATTATATGCAGATATTTGGAAATGATTGAGGAAAAATGAAAAGAATTTTTTGGTATTTTTTTTGTGTTACCATTTTTCCAGAAAAAACACAAAATAAAAACAAAGTCGGGATCCAAAACGACCTCTTTTTTTTTTATTAATGACGGAAAATACACGAAGCAAAAAGCCCTTCACAAGTTCACTTTCGTTTCGGGTGGAACGAAAGGATTTTTTTGGAAAAAGTAAACAACAAACAAACGCATTATTTGAACAGATAAATAGCGGAAGAAAACATCAACAAAGATCCGATTTCGGTTAGCCATCCCATGTGTCACAAACGCTATGTATTATGATCTGATAGCGGATTGACTTGCGCGTTCGGAGAGTCTTAGAAGGTCAGGCGGTTGGTCTGGATCAAGTTCTAGACTGCCTTCTTTAGTGCGTTGCAATGTTCGACATCATGTCCAGGTGCCCATTGATGGAAGGTACAGAAAAGTTCAGGTCTATACCATGCTGGCAATTTTGTTGGTACCGGAGGAGGCGCCTTGGTCTGGACAAGATTCTCTTCGAGAAACTGTGGAAGCAAGACTGCATATTACACGGGGATTGGGGTAAATTGCGTCCTTGAGGCCTGTTGTTGCTGATATAGTTGATGAGGATATTGTTGCTGAGGATGTTGTGGGAATAATAGCTGACCCTCGGGGGACAGGGTGTTAGCTTGGATTAACTTCTGAACTACAGTCCTGAAAGCGAAACATTGCTCGATATCGTGACCTGGTGTCCCTTGATGGAAAGCACAAGAAAGGTCGGCTATATACCCCATTGGCAATCTTTTCGGCACTGGAAGATGTGGTCTAGTTTGGATTAGGTTCTCCTTAAGCAGTGTGGGAAACAGCTCCGCGTATTTCACTGGAATTGGATCAAATTGTCGTGCTCTCTGAGCCTGATTCTGTGGATTGGATAGTTGGTGAGCCTGTTGTCGAGGCTGTTGTATGCACAATGGCTGACATGGTGGCTGGGTCCCTCACTGGAATTGTGGCGAATCCTTTGTAACCGTCAGCGAAGATACCAGAATAGTTAACTTCTCTACTTCGGCCGGAAGCGTTGTCACCTCTTCACGAAGTTCGTGGACCTCTTGTTCAAGCTGATCCGTTTTATGTGTTTGCGTGAGTGTTTGCATGTGCGAGTTGAAGTTGAACGAAGACATTAGACCACTTTACTGACGGATTGACCTTTTATTGAAAAGACACAGTGTGAGACTCGGACTTGATACTATGAATGCAGAATGATGCATGGTATGTTTATGCAAAAATAGACATTTTTTTTATTTATCGAAGGACATGTCAAGGTAATTGTAAACATTGTAAGGACCATGGTTTTATTTGTAAAGATATTGCCAACGGTTCCCTTTTCAAAAGCAAGAACGAAGCCACGGAGGAAGTCCTTAAGAAAAGCAAAAGCTTAGTTTAGATTTTTTTGAAATTTTATTTCATGCTGTTCTTTCTTGCAAGTCCATACCTTTGATGTTTACAAGAACTTATCTTGACCTTCGATATTTAATGAGAAAAAGTTTATGAATGAATGCATGTATGCATGATTATGCTAAAAAACGGAGAAAACATGGTGAGGTTAAGTCCATGATGTTGGAGTCAAAGGTGAACGCGCCATTTGGTAGGGACTATGGTTTTATTTGTACCTATATCACGGGTTCTACCAAGTTCTCAAGGTCTACAACCTCTTCCGAAGATAATTGGACTGCAGAATTTACTTCCGGTCCAAAAAATATTCGTACGAGAGTCTCGCTCGAGTGTAGTATCGCGTATCAACTAAATCAAGATTTACTCATGAGTAGCCACCGCACTACGTCCTAAAAAGGCTAAGATGGGTTAAAGGTAACTAAAGGTCCTCAACTTTGACGGTCACTTGAAAATAGTATGTCAAACACGAATACTCATGTCAACATGGTATACTTCCAAGATTCCTCCATTGAGTGGGGTTATCACATGTACCACAACCAAAAATCACTCTTGGTAAGGCACTATGATTATACCATCGTCCTATCTTATGTTTCCCTCAAGTCCGGGTGAGGACTTATCTCACCACACACGTTAGAAAAGAGAAAGAAGGAGGAAGAACATATATACATGTATTTCCATCTTTTGTTTTTGTTTTTAAGCAAGTTAGGCTCAACCCTCTTAGGGGGTCCCCAGTGAAGTCGTCATTTCTGTCGCGTCATTTTTCGGAGATCAAGGCTATTTGATTAGCGTTTGACTCACTATTTTATTTCACGACTGAACATTTAATTTTTTAAAAGAAAGTGGAAAAAGTTCAAATACTTTAAAAGATTTAGGGTTCGGGGGTTGGTTACATAAAGGGAATGTATTAGCACCCTTTATGTTTGTAGTACTCTACGAGAACCTCTAGGTTTTATTTAATTTTTGTGCTATAAACTTACTTGCTTTTTGAAAATGAATTTAAAAGAAAAAGAAGAAAGAGAAGCCTATTATCTACATTTTTTATTGATTTGGAAGGACGAGTGTCCTTTGCCTACGTACCCGTGAGGGATCAAAACCTCGTAGTTCGGGGTAGAAATTTCGTTTGATTTGTTTGGTGTTTTTTATTAGTTTTCAAAAAGTTTTAAAGAAAAAGCCGAGTGGCAAATTGGAATTGATTTGTATTTTTAATTTGAAAGAGACTACTCATGATAAAATTAAATTGTTTTAGACATTTGATTAAGAAAAAGAAAAAGAAGGATCACTTGATTTTTGGAATCAAGGTTTATTATAAAAAATGTTTTTTGTGATTTTTTATTATTTGCATGTTTTTGTTGTTTTTTTTAATAATAATTAAAACTAAAGTTTAAACTAACGGAGCATAAAAATAAAAGCGTTGGTACCTTATGGCGGTGTTGGACCGCCACAAGAACCTTTTACCTAAACTATGAAGCATAAAAATAAACATACACCCACACACGCACACATGCACCTACAACTATTACATTAAACCTACAATACATGCTGTCAGTGCGAAGAAACTTCTGTTTGGTTTGTTGTCTGTGTGAAGAAACTTCTGTTTGGTTTGCTGTTTGTGCGAAAATTGGTGTTTGGTTTGCTGTTTGTGCAAAAATTGGTGTTTGGTAGACTGTTTTATGCAAAAATTGGTACTTGTGATGTTGATGCGGGTTATGAACGAGAGTGAGCCTCTGAGAATGGTTTCTTTGCAGGTTGTGAATTTAGGCCGTAAAATTGTGTTTTGGTTGATGAATGATGGTGTCGTGATGTTGGTTTGGTTATTGTTGTCTCTGATGTTTTGTGACTCTGTAACTATTGTAGGTTTTTGATTAATTTGGCCCCCTTCTTCTGTGTGTTTGCAGGTTGTATTTATAGCATTAGGACTAGGGTTATGATTTGTTAAAAAGATGCAAAAAAATTGGAGCTTGGGGAGGAGGAAATTGTGTTTGTTACAGATTGCATATTTTGGATTTATACTCTTTTTTGGACTTATCATCTAATAATATAAATAAAAATAAATAAAAAGAAAGGATAATTATGCAGACTTGTACTTTGGATACTATTTGGACTTATTGACATTTTTTTGGAAATTTTGGACAATTAATAATAAATAATTAAAAATAAAATAAAGTGAAAGTAATTATACTAAGAAAATAAAAATGACTAAATAAAAATAGGAATTAAAATTAAAGATTAAAAATAAGGGAATTAAACAAAAGATGGAAATTAAAAATATAAAAGTAAATATAAATAATGAGAGAAGAGGGCCCGACTCGGAACCAAAACATGAGGTATTTTAAAATACCTCTCTGCCGAAATTTTTACTGAAAAAGTTAGAGATTGATCAGGGTTAAATGACACGTGTCGGTGGGATCTTTGGTCAAAAATTGGGGTATGACATTGCGCAATTGTAATCAGTAGTGATTATAGTAAAATCCCTTGAAAGTGCAAGGGGACTGAACTACTCTTGTGTTGTGGGAGGAACCAATATACATTGCTTGTGTCTACTCTCTCTCTCTCTCTCTCTCTCTCTCTCTCTATATATATATATATATATATATATGTATATATGTGTGTGTGTACACTGAAATTTGGTAAACAACCGCTGGTTTAAAATTAATTACTTGCAAGATCAACTAGTAAATTTTAAGGACATATTTGTGTTTCAGTTTATGTATTTTCTCTAGACTTTGTGGTTGTTCTTCAAGAACATAAGAAAAACTTAACAACAATAACTTATCGAATTTAACCTAGTTAAATTCGTTGAAGTCACTTTCAAACGAAATAAAAGAAATTGCTTGAATAAAACGAATGAATTGCAAAGATGCTTAAGAAAATCAACTTAAATTGCATTGATTGAATATAAAATGGTACATAGATTCATACATTGCAACTTGTGACTCATTTCTCTCTTCCATGCGGATAATTTGAGTGTAAGTTTTGTATGATTGGATTGTGACCCGTTGTTCTTATGAAAAACTATTATTTGTACTAATAGAAGTAACTACCTATTTTGAATTCAAAATTATAACTGCTATAAACGAACAGCCATTATCCATCCGATCCAAACTGTCTCCTTCTGCTTGGCCTTATCCAAAACAAACTGCCTTTCGATGGATAACAATCTTTTGATGAACAAGTTACTCTTCGATGAAGAAATGATTTAAATCGAACCACAAGTATGGGTGAACCATCTTATTAAATGATCTGTCTTTTATCTCACTTATGACAAAGTCAAACTTACTTTGACTGCCTTTAATATAGCCAGGATAAAATATAGGCTAACAATATATATATATATATATATATATATATATATATATTATGTTTGTGTTTCTGTTTTATCCGCTGTATTCAGACTCTAAACCGTCAAAATCTAACACTAAGAAAAAGAACCAAAAAAAGCCAACACAATTAAACTCCCCCTTCTTGTATTTTTCTCACCTTCATGGTGTGCCATCGAAGACTTTATGTTTGGGAGCAGGTCCTAGAGATGGAGTTATTGAGGGATTCCTAAGGATGGCCGGTAGAGATAAGATTAGGCGTACTTTTTGTTAATCTGTCAATCGGTTGCGTATATCCTTTGGCGGTGTCCGTGTTATAGATGTTCTTTCTTTAAAATAGAATTAAACAATAAATATTGTATTGAAAAGATAAAGATCTTAAAATAGAATTAAACAATAAATATTATATTGAAAAGATAAGTTTTTTAACTTTTAAGATTATGAATGTACAATTTTCAATGTTAAATTTCATTGTTTAGTTTTTTATCTTGTGCCCTTACGACACAAGATAACAAGACTATATAGATGAGGCACATGATATGTTGATATGTTGACATCAGGTGTAAGTCGAAAGACATGCACCAAATGTAGGCCATTAGATCTATTTAATCACACGGCCATTAGATCTATTTTAACGTAACAACAACCTTTTTTTTTAAAGAACGTATCAACAACCTCTTAAGTTACCCCCACCACCTGGTCTTTGGATCCTCATTCTTCTTCTAGACAGTGCAATGCATCACGTTTATTTTCTGCAATTTTTTCTTTTCACATGTTCATGATTACTTCATTAGTGTTTTTTATTGGGTATCCATAAAATTAAAAACATAATAAACGGTTTTTTTTTTTGGAAAAAAAAGGGAATCGTGTATTTTCTTTTGGGTGGGTTAAGTTGATGATTAATACTTTTTTTGAGGCACTCGTAAATTTTTTTGCCAGAATTAATGGGTTTTTTTTCAGAAAAAAAGAAGAAGGGGGAACTGTGTAGTTTTTTTTTTACTGAATGAGTTAATGTCATGGACAAAAGTCACATTCTAAGTAGGGATGAGGATATGCTAGGTCGAGCTAAGCTTTGCAAAGCTTGAGTTTGGCCTGCTAATTCTTTTTAAGGCTTAAGTCTGTCTTGTGGCCTATCGTAGACTTATATTTTAAGCCTGAGCCTAACCTTCTAAAAGTCTGATACGGTCTGCTAACCTGTTTAAAAACATAATTCATATGATCATCTTTAAATAAGTAATGTGATCTAAGTTTAAATAGACTAACGAACCAATATATCAATTTGATTAAAGTCTCTTTTGATAATTAGCACGAGTTTTTAGGGAATTTGATTATAGATTGTATCATATAACAATTCTAGGGTGTAATAATACGTTTAAATATGTAAAAAATTAATGTATACTAATAAGCTTAAATTAGTGAAAAAGTTATAAAATTTTAATTTTAATTCAAAGTATAAAATATAATATAATAATAAGAAATAATATTCATATTTACTTAAATAGGTCGACCTAATAGGGCTAAGAGGCTTTTTGAATGACCTGTGGCCTAGTCTTTTAAGCTAAATAGGCTTCTAAAAAAGTCTAGGCATCACTGTTTAAGAAAAAAGTCTGACATGTCGTAGACTAGGCCGACCTAACCTATTTCCATCCCTAATTGTAAGGTAGTACGAGAAACAACAAGCGTTTTGTTATGAAAGTCCTCAAGTATTTTTTTGTTTTTTATTAATCAAAAGAAATTGGGCTCTGCCCTCTTTTTTGTACCAAAAAAAAATATCAAAAGAAATTTACAAAACCGCCCTTACATTTACAATTGGTTGAATAATAGTAAGTTGGTATTTTGGTAAAAGACTAGTGGGTGTAGGGTTGCTGACTTACTGCTTCATGTTTTTAGGTGGGAGTATATATATAGAGAGTTTTGTTAAAAGACACCAACTAATTTTTATGAAGGTGTCTTTTAGCAAAATTAAAACTAAAAAGTAAAAATCACATCTTGAAGTGTGGATTGTTAAAAAACACCTTCATTAAAAAGATTAGTAAGAAAATATTTTCCTATATATATCATTGCTTTACAAGTACCTCAACCCATTTATCAATAAGATGATAATATGCATCTTCTGTCTCCATTTTGTCTTGTAGTTAGTACCTTAACTTGTTGCGCTGCAAATGTGAAATAGGTACCATATGTTATTTTTTGGAAAAGGGTAAGGGAACTTGTTAAAAAGTTAAAAATATTCTCTAAAAAAAAGTTATAAATAAAAATAAATAAAAAATTTAAGAAATAAAAATAAATAAAAAATTTAAGATAAAAATGTCAACTTTTAAAATTTGGAGATGCTAAATAAATCATTTATAAGCTAAAGTTTTTTTTAAAAAAAAATTCTTATCAAATCAAGTGACTTTAATAACAATACCCTAATAAAGATTTTAATGGAAAATACTTAAATAAGTTTCACTAACTTTACATTATTAATTCATTATACAAAAGTAATTTGTTTATTAAATTATAAATTACCACTTCTTTTGAAAATGGAAACAACTTGTACTTATTTGATTACTTCTTTTAAACGTAGGAGATCTCGTTAGTTGTTCAGAAGAGATAATTCTTATATATATAATTATATGTTACTTGATTGGACACTTTTTTTTTTCAAAAATTTAGATTTTACATTCATTTTAATTAATGATGTATTATAATCTTTATTATAAACCACATACATCATTTAACGAATAAATCTAAAATATTAAATTTTATTTATATTAATGACCGAAGGATGGAGTATTTATTAAATAAAAAACCAGAAATACTCTTATGTCATTAGTTAATATTTTCCTTAAAATAAATAAAGTTGTATATACGTGAAAGAATCTAGAACACAATGTTTTTAGTTTTTGGAAAAATTGTGATGTCAGATTCATTTACGTGATGTAATTGAATGATCTCTGACTCCATTCACTCTATCAAAAATAGGATACGGAAGTGACGGTTCATTATGTCTAGTGCAATAATTTCGGTTCCCTCATGCACGGATAGTTAGTAGTACCTCAACTAGTGCAATAATTTCGGTTCCCTCTCATGCACGGATACTCACGGTAGACCGGAGACAGCATGGCCATGATACTTAAAAATGGATGACGTACGTATTTTCTGCGTATTTTGCATTAATATTTTTTTGATACTTTTCGATCAGGAGAGTATTCGAATATTAAATTTTTTTTTTTAAAAAATACCGATACGTATCAGAAGAGTATTTCATAATTATCATGCACCGATACCTGCCTCAATATTTCTCAACTAATGTTAACTAAAATAATTTAACTCTTGAGTATTGATGTGTTCTTTTTTTGATATAAAACTTCTTTTTTGAATCGATAAAGTATAACACTAACAAATATAATATAGCACTGATGTTGCTATTTTTGAGATTTATTGTGTATGTAAATGACTAAACATCACTATCTTAATTGTCAATATTATTTATATTTATGTTGATGTGTTGCAAGCCTATGACTGGTTTCTTTTGTTTTTTTTAATATATTTGCATATTAAAATATTGTACATTTAATTATATAATTTTTTTTATTAACGTATCTCAGCTGTATCGTATCTTAATTTTTGAAGTTTTTCCGTATCGGTGCAGTATCGTATCTGTATCGTATCACGTATCCGGGCTTCGCAGGAGGCAAATGTCCCCACTACTAATAGTTAGTACCTCAACTTGGGGAGGAGATTCTTTTATGTGATTGAAGAGTCCATTGAGATCCTCTCCATTTAATTTTTTCCGTCGTTGCAGATATTTATAATTTAAAGGGATAATTAAAGGTTTTGATCTACATTGCACAACATTCAGTGAAATTTTCATCAGAGAGGATCCAAGTCCCTCAACTTGTTGTGCTGCATAGACATGTAAGAACAATTTTAATTTATAGATATGAAAGTCTTTAATTTTTCTAACATATAAATAAGGAGAATGCTAACCATTGTCTTAAGGGCATTAGTTAAACATCTAAAATAAGTTTTCATGAAAAAGTTATGTAATTATTACTTAATCAAAAGTAATATCTTATATTTTCAAGGCAAAATTTATATTTTTAGATTCTTTAACCATTGCCCAGGGCACTGGTTAGAAAGACCCATATAATAATAATATACTAGTGTTTATAAGTTCGAGTATTTTGCTAAATGATAATGATTTATTATTTGAATATTTCTTTTTCCACCGTACTTTCTTCTCACGCCTCCTACAAATTTTAGATTTTATCATCCAATCAGTGTAAACGCCCTTTTAAACCCTCCAAAACGCGTAAAAACACCCTTAAAAACCTTCAATGTTTTGAGATTTTATAATTTGAATAGGGTACGCGAGAAGAGAGTGTGGTGAAAAAAGAAATAACCGTTATTTTTTTAGTCGTTCTTATTTATCACTTGCTAAAAGTTTTATATTAATATCTATTATATAAAATATAACCCCCTTAAAGTGAAATTTCTGGATCCGTTACCGTTATCTCCTTTCTTCTTTGAATCTGTCAGAATTTTAAAACGCGTTGATTGAAAATATAAATAATATTTGTACCCAACTCATTTTCAAGCACTCATAAATAGTATATCGAATTTATCCTAAGATCGGGGGCTAATGGCTTCCTATGCGTTAGCATTGGCTACCCCTAAGGAAAAACAAAATTGATTAATTAGTATGGCTTTGAATGTAGCTACCTCATTAATATATTATTTGGCTACTTCAAACAATTTTGTTGGTTTAAAGAAGGATGATGTTAATAAAATATTGATAGTCTATTTAATTTCGTATCAATTATAGATAAATTCGACTTATTAAGACTTCATAGAGCTCAACTTTTATAAATAATTATCGTTAGATTTTAGTTTCTTGGTTGTCATTTTATTAAATTTAAGTAAAAATTATTATAAATTTATTTTACCTACTGATGAAGTTTAATATACTAGTTTTTAAAATATATTTTATTATTTGGCCCCCTCCTAAAAATTGTTCTAGCTTCGCCGCTGCCTAAGATAATTATCCCCTTTCTTCACGAGTGAAACATCAACTTCGTCCTTGAATTATTAAGGATCGACCAAATTCATCCCCAAATTTAGCGAAATATTAAATTAGTCCCTGAATCAATCATATGTCAATCAATTTAATCCCTCTATCAAATTGGGGTGTTAACGGTGCTGACGTGGCCGTTAACCTCTCACATGAGTTGCCTTGTCAGATGTCACACAAGCAGGGGTTAATTTGATTGATAGTGACCAAAATTTCCAAGGACCAAATTGATTGATTTGCATAAAATTCGAACCCTGATATACAACAACTTTTTCTTCCCCAAATTTATAAAATTAGAACCTTAATTTTACAATCTGTAATATAGAGTCCAAAATCCCCAAAATTTCTTTCATTAATTGAAAACTCTTCTACAGTTTTAAAAATTTTAAAACCTAATTTTTTTGATTGAATCCGAAATTCAAAAATTTCCAAGAAAAATTCAAGCTTATGTTCATGTTGAATCCAAAATGATGGGTGGTGGTCGTATGAGCAAAAACAGTTATCAAAGTTAATGTTCATTTTCAAGCTCTATGTTTAACGGTGATGTGAGAGTGCTTGAATGTTGGTGTCCCATAAATTTTGTTGTAAGAAAAGTCAATACTGTCAAAAACTCATGAAGGCCTCTCAGCCAGAGGTTTGTTTAACCATTATTGTGTGACGTTAGAATGGTTTGTTTAACTTCTACTGATTCTGAATGCAACCTTTCTGTCGAAATATTTCCATCAAATTAGTCCTTAAATTATTTGCCTAAGTATCAAATCGAACCCTACATTATATAAAAATACCATCAAATAAGTTCTTGAATTATTTAAACAAATGTCAATGTGATCCTTGGTGCATATACGTGCTAAACAAAGTAAAAAACTAAAGAGACGCAGTTTGATCCTTGATTATACTATCAAATAAGTCGTAATTCAATCACTACACCAGACGTGCAAAAATATTACATAGGCAAAAAGCAACCCAACTATGAGGCATTGACAAGCCATAAGTCATACATTCGATGTTCTTAAATATTACATATCCAAAAAGAAACCTAACAAGGGGGCATAATTTAAACAAGTTCAAATGTTACATTTTCCAAAAGCATAATTTGATCGGGCATCGAGCATCACTTCTTTGGAAATCATGGGGTTGGGACAAGCTCCATGAATTGGGGTTGAGCATAACTGAATAACTCATTACTTGGATATGGTACTTTAATAACTCCAGGAGCAGTTGGATGTGATGGATTAGGACCCCACACTAGTGTTTGCTTAAACCTCTCAGTTGAAATAACTGGTCCTCTCATGTCATACCTCCTTATGCTCACTCCCTCTGTAACACCCCGTTTTCCCAACTTGAATTTTTTTTGCATAATATCAGTGTAATTCAACGTAAACGGAATGTCACACTTCTTTTCATAAAATCATAAATAGAATAAAATTCCTTTAATACATCGCAGTGGAAATATTTCAACTTTTCAAAACAATCTTTGGCACAAGGGCCTCAACACAAAATCTCATAAATTTAGTTCATCAACATGTTCATAAAACAATACGTAAGGAATAGAAAACGACAACAAAATTCCCATCCCGTTACGTATTAGAGCACCTAAGACACACGCGAGAGATACCTCACACGACCGCAACTATTCTTGGTTACCTGCAAGTTACTCATAGGGAAGGCAACATTTTCAAGCAGAAGGGGTGAGATTTCACAAAACAATAATAATAAGCATATAATTCATCAAATACATTTAACAACATGGACATCATCAATTAATCATAATAATTCTTCATATAGTACTTCTTTAACAACTCATAAGCTACATTATGTAATCATCATAACAACATCAATTAGTAGTACAAATAACCACGTAGTTCATCTTTAATAATACTTCATATAAACAACATAAGCAACAATCAACTTCAAATCATCTTTAACAATACTTCGCATAAACAACATAAACAACAACATATAACTCTTCATTAACGATTCATTGATAATTATCAACTCGACAACTTAGACAACTCGACAACTTCGACATCGACTACACAACTTCAACTCGACTATGCAGCTTAGACATCTTATTCATGCATGTGGTACCAACCCAGGGCTTCAAGCCCTCAACGTAATAAGTATTAATATACTTCCAGGGCATCAAGCCCTCATCGCAAATGAGCTAAAGCTCCAGGGCATCAAGCCCCCAACTGAAATGGGTATGCATGGACTCAACATCATACAACTTACACAACATCGACATCTTAGGATTCCAACAATTGGGATCAACAACTCCTAATCTTAGATTGACACATGCAGCTTTTAGTCAATAATAAACAACAACATGACAACACATCAAATATTTCAAGATATGACAATATCATAAACAATCACATAGTTCTCAAAAGGCATATACAATTATATATGTATCTCAATTTATTCAACAACAATATTCATATTAATTCAGACTCACCGAAAGACAATACAATTATAAACAACTTCATGTAACATCATATTCATCAACTTATACATTCATATAATAATTCATCAATCATGAACACATCATATAACATCATATTCATCAACATATACATTCATATACTAATTCATCAATCAGGAAAAACATCATATATTATCAACAACATATACATTCATATAATAATTCACTAAAGCCTCCTTGGAGTATTTTCATCATAACTCAAACACCAAAAATCATTTTCAAGTCAAACCAAAGCCAATGGAAAGCTAACACAATTATCTACAACTTTCATGTTTACACCAAAGGCCAATTATGTACCTATCAATATCAGTTTTCATTTCAAATTCGGGAAAGGTTGTGCTGAAATTCATAAATATTCACTGTGACCTACGTGCAGTAATATGACCATAACTCAAGTTCTATAAATCATTTAGTAGTCAAACCAACGGAATTAAAAATCTAACATCCATACCTACAATTTTCGTGTTTACACCTAATGCCAATTCTGTACCTATCAATCGGGAATGGTTGTGCTGAAATTCATAAATATTCACTGTGACCTACGTGTAGTAATTTAACCATAACTCAAGTTCTATAAATCATTTATAAGTCAAACCAACGGCATTAAAATGCTAACATCCATACCTACAATTTTTGTGTTTACACCGAAAGCTAATTCAAAACAGAAACGGGTGAAAAGTGAGTGTTTTTCCAGTTTTGGCTTTCAGAAAATCGGTGGCCGAATTCGCTTACGGGAAATAACAGTTTTCACTCCAAAAACCCAATTTTTGATCCCTTAATCACCCAAAATGATTTACAATGATGTTTACAGGTCAAATAAGCAATATAGAAATCAAAACAACATAGAAACATGCATCAAACAACACAATTCATCTCATTTTATCAATTAACATAAACTTTCTAACCCTAACTTAAGAACAGAACAATTCATCAAATTTCAGAATTATATACTATGATTATCGAAGAAAATCCCACCCTTACCTTAATAAAATTGGAGCAGCAGCCTCTTGGTTCTCCACTTCTAGTTCTCTCCCTTTTTCTCCCAAAACTGATTGTACGTATTGTCTGTTCCTAAACCTAGGTTTTACCTTTTATACCTCTTCTATTTGTTTTATCTTATTCCACTGATTCCCTCATAATTCTAACTAATTCAAAAACAGCCCCACAATTCAATATTCTATTTAAAAATATATATAAATTACTTCCATAACAAATATCAAATATATTTCTATAGCAAATAACAAATAACAAGTATATTTTTTACACCAAATAACATGTATATTTCTATAACAAATATATTTTCTACACCAGATAACAAATATATTTCTATAACAAATATATTTCTATAACAAATACCAAATAACATATATATTTCTACACCAGATAACATATATATTATACTAATAAATACCAACATATAACATAACAAAATATCACTTATCAAAATAAATCGACTAAATTATAAAAAGATATCTAAACTCAATAAAATAAATAAATAATAAAATAGGGCGTTACACCCTCCAATAAAATCAATCAAATTAGCCTCGAAATTTCTAAAATTTTTAATCAAATCAATCCCTAAATTATTACACTTACTATAAAATCGATACTTATAAGAGGGGTAAAATTTGAAAACAGAAAAAAAAAAAAAAATTAAAGTGAAAAGTTAAAACTGAAATTTGTTGCGTTTCAATCAAAATGGTCCTTGTATACATGGCTGACTTATGACACGTGTACAACACATCACAACTTGCAGGAAGACACGTCATTGCCACTAACAAAGAGATTGGACGGAGGGACTAAATTGATGAACGTCTGACAAATTTAAGGACTAATTTGATATTTTGCTAAATTAGAGGATGAATTTAACCAATTCATGAAAATTCATGTTCGATATTGATGATTCACTCCTTTCGTCACTCTTTAAATTCATCCCAACACATAAACCACTATCATCAAATGGCTGGTACTTCTGTTGTCCTGGCGCCTTCGGTCCAACAGTTGGAAAAAGAAGGCATTGAAAAAGTTCCAGAACAATATCTTCAACCAAATCAAGACCCTATTCTTATATTTAACACAACTTCCTTACCACAACTCCCAGTAATCGATCTTAGTAAACTGTTATGTGAAGATTCAATTGAGCTAGAGAAGCTAGACCATGCTTGTAAGGAATGGGGTTTCTTCCAGGTTTGGGCCAATTATTTTAATTTGTTTTTTATGGATAAAAATTTAGAGTGAAAAGATATTGTCTTACATATAATGAAGACCCAAAAGTTTAAAGAACACTTTGTTTGCAAATTAGAGATTGACATTTACCTTTTTTAAGTGCAGCTAGTAGGGTTCGAATTCTGAAACTCCTGATACAAGCCTGAATTTCATCACTAGACCAAATTCTTGAATTGTATTTTAATAAAAAAATTCCTAAGGCTTGTTTATTTTAAATTCTTTAAAAAACATCTATAATATATGTACATTGAATATTACACTTTAAAGACTTAAAAAAAATACAGGTCATGGTTGAAAAACATTCATAGTTAAAAATTATGCATGTTAAAATATATTTTTATTAATTTGATTGAAAAAACGTACACAAAATATATAAACTATAGTCTTCTCTCCCTTCTATAAAAATAATTTTCTTCAAAAGCTAATTAAAATGGTTATTTCATTTTCAACATATAACTCATTTAAAAAAAATTAAACTAAGGTGTGTCAAAGAAGACCACAAAAGTTTACAACAAAGTAATGCCGAAAACAAAACACAATAAAGAAAAATTAGTCAATACCTAAACAAGCAAGCAGACACGACCACCAAATGTGACAGCCTAAAACAAAATTAGCACACGTGCCGTCATCCACCAAATGGAATATATCTGAACTTTATCCAACATCTGAGAAATGAAATTTTCCTTATTTTTAAATAATCTATTATGTCTTACATTTCATAATATCCAAGTACAAGAGAGTCAAATAAACTGCAAAAAGAAACTTTACAGCTAATTAATCATAATATCCAAAATCTGAGATATGGAATTTTCCCTTCTATCGTGCTATAATAAAATTTTCATGGAAATCAATTACAGCTAATTAACCATGGAGTCAACCCTTCACTAGTAGAAAATGTGAAAATTGGTATTCAACAATTCTTCAACCTTCCAAAAGAAGAGAAAAAGAAGCTTTGGCAAACACAAGAGGAAATGCAGGGGTTTGGACAGACTTATGTTTTAGAGGATGAAAAGCTAAGATGGGGAGACATGTTCTTCGTTAGAACTTCCCCTTTGCACATAAGGCATCCCGATCTAATTCCTTTGATCCCACAACCATTCAGGTATTATTCCTTTTTGACAAAATAATATTTGTGGTCTTTTATGTTTGATCCATCAGTGTCTCTAATATGTACTAGATCCTTTACCATTTTTAGTAAGAAATAAATTCTATGATAATAAAAATTAAGAACAAAAACAATACATGTGATCAATAGTATTTTAAAAAAAGAAAATACACGTGATCAATATAAAAAAAATAAAGTTTTCAATTCTATTTTCATTCATATTCATATGTTATAACATCAATAGAAACTTCATTAAAAGAATTCAACACAAATGTTGGTTAATGTTGATTAATTCTCGTTACATTCATAAAAAAGAAAAAGGAAATTTTAAGTAGTTTATTGAGAAACAATTATACTAATTCATATCTTAAATGGAATCATATACATCTGCAATGAATTTTTACAACACTGTCTCACTGTTTTACCCTTCATTTTATCTAGGATACGTATCTGCGAATTTTATAAGTATTTGTGGAGTATCCTATAAGTATCCGATAAAATATTTTTAAAAAATTAAAGTAATAAATTTTGATACTTCATAGGTACGTATCCGCGAGTATCTGTATAGTATGGGTATCCGATACAGGTACACCTCCGTATTTGGAGTATCCGAGCTTCAAAGCCGGTAAGCTTCACTGTTGGGTCATATTCATATTAGACAGAATTTATACTTTAGGTTTATTTTATTGATATCAAATTGATCATTTATGCTTTAAAACTTGTTTGCCGTGATTTCTTTTTAACTTATGTTGGACGTTGGTTTTTCGTAAAACACTATGATTCTCCTTGTTCCCATTATGAGTGGGTAATGGAACCAACCCTTTGTTGGAGTTGATAGTCTCTCTATGGGGGAGGCTTTGGCTGGGAATCTTTGAATAGAGTCTCTGGGATCTCTCATGATCTCTGTGTCTTATGTTTTAGGTGTTGTAGGCTTGGTTTTTCATTGTCCTTTTGTTGTTTGGTTCCTTCGTATCCGTGGTTGGTGTTGTTTCTTCTCGGTGGTTTTGTTTTGTGGTAGTGATTTTTATTTTATTTTTGTTATTTAGATGTGGAAGATTTTATTTATTATTTTTTCTGCTCGTTGTTGGTTTAGGTGAAGGTTTTCCATTTTTGTTTCCCTTTTGTCTAGGGACGTCGTACATTCGCTACCTTTCCTTTATTATATATATACTAAACGCCGACCCGCGCGATGCACGGGTTTGTTTTCGCACGAGTTTGTTTCGATTTTCATATATAAGCATCATGTTGACTATATTATTAGTTGTCGATATTTTAAATGTATTATGTATAACATTTCAATAAAGATTACAATAGCAAAATGCACCGAAGTTGGAACTTGTCATACAAAATCTAATCAATGAGTAAAATTTAAACAATGAACTAATTAAATAGTTCAAAATACACATCAAAGGAAAAATTTTACTGCATAAAGTTAGTATGAGAGACATATCAAGTGATTCAACCATGGAAGCTGATAAGGTCACCTACATTTTCATTTTTCAAGATATATGTCGTAGGAAAAAGGGGAAGAAATGGATGAAAAACACAGACTTTTGGGTTTAGATTGTGAAGGAGAAAGGAGAAAAAAGAGTTCGAAACCGTTTGGAAAAAAAGGAAAAAGAATTAATTGTTTTATAAAAAGGGAGTTTAATATTGAATATCAAATAGTGGAAGCCAAATGATATCACAAAAACAGCAAGTTGCTTGTTGGTTAAAATGCTTTGAAGTAACCAACATGACATGGGTTTGAATCCTTGGAGGGATTTTTTTCATAAATATTTTTCAAAACCCTAAAAAAAGGGCAGGATTAGGGTTAATCAGGGTTGCTTGCAATACTGTTTAACATTTAGATATATATATATATATATATATATATATATATATATATATATATTACATACATACAGGGATTTGCTACAATAGACCCACTCATTTTTATGAAGGTCTATTTTAGCAAAGTGCACCTTTTACTTTAGACAAAAAAACCTTTATGTTATTTTTTTGGAAACAACAAACTAAAGGTTATAAGTGTAATTGATGTTTAAACATAAATTTTATGTTTAAGTTTCTGCTTTGTGCATCCCACATATTCTCTTTCTTAACTCATGTGACATGTCTATTCACATTTCTTCTACATTCAACCTGTAACAATTTTTTTTCCTCTAACTAAAAAAAATGAGATTTAATTTGGGACTATAAGCTTCATGATGAAATAAAAAAAGAGAAAGTGGTGGAACGGATGTCTGATATAGAGAGAAAGAAGAGGGATTATGAGAGAGAAATATTAGAGCAAATCTACAAGTGAAAAGCAAGAGAGAGAAAGAGATTGATAGCCGGACAAATCTGTGCAGAACTAAAGGTATAGGGAAATGAACACGATAGGGAAAAGAAACAGAGGAGAAATTAACTTAAGGTCCATGATGATGAGCACGACGGCGCTTGGGATGGCGGCGCTTGGGATGATGATAAGCAAGCAACCAAAACAAAAAATAGGTAACAATTAAAAACACAAACAAAAGTAGAAAAAAGCGAGAAAAAAGAAAGAGAGAACACACAAAATTTGTTTACCCAGTTCGGTCTAATACTGGCCTAGTCTGGGGTAGATAGCAACCCTAGGTTCCACTACAATGATGAGTAACTTTACAAAAGAGATATCAAAGGGTTACAAGAATAAGTCTTCAAACCTAATTCTACACAAGAATAAGTCTCCAATTTTGAGTCACTTTCACAACAATCTCCACCTTGATTCTAAATTAGTGATGATGTCAAAAAAACCATCAATCACCTTGATTATCTTTCCCTTGCTTCCCACTACACCATGTAGCTCCACAAGTTTCCACCCAACCTCTTCAACCATCGGAATGCCTTCCGCCTTCTTGAAGATTCTTGCATCCAACTACACTAGGAATTTTAGGTAGTTCCACAAGCCTACACCTTAACCTCTTCAGCCATCGGAATTTCTTCCGCCTTCTCGAAGATCCTTTCATCCAACTACGCTAGGAATTTTAGGTAGTTCCACAAGTCTACACCATACCTCTTCAGCCCCCGTAGTGATCAAATCCGTCCTCCTGAAGATTCACATGCTTCCAATTACACTTGATCTTTTAGGGTAATCCCACAAGCCATGTTATACATTCTTCAACCTCCGGAATGCCTTCCATCTTCATGAAGAATTCCCTTCTCACAACTAGAAAATATCACCCAAGGTCCTCCATAGTCGTACCATTTCCAGTGTGTTCAACCCCCCTCAAGCTGAGCTTTCTCTACCTCAACTTCCAAATGCGTACATCCCACTATGTCATCTACCTTGAAACTCCACCTCAAAGGTAGATCACAAGTATTCTTACCACCACCTCTCCAGGTTGACCATGAGTATTCTTACATACCACTAAAGCACTTGCATCCTCATAACCCTCAGGGACAATTTGTGCGGAGTTACCATTAATCTCCGAACAATCCTCCATGAAGTGACTCATCTTGTTACAGTTAAAGCACTTAAACTTTGACTTGTTACCACTCTTTCTCTGGTTACCTCTACCTCCACCATTCCCTCTTGAAACATTTAGGCTTTCACCGTTTTCATCAGTTCTCAAGTCTTTGGACTTGGTCAACTCCTTGGTTCTCAAACCTGCTTGAACTTCTTCCAAGGTAACAATGCCTTCTTTGCCATATAGCATGGTATCTTTGAAAGATTCAAAAGATCTCGGTAGAGCACACAACAAGAGTATAGCTTTATCTTCATCCTCAAGATGCACCTCAATATTCTTCAAGTCATCAAGGATTTTGTTGAACTCTGTAAGTTGCTCCATGACGGCCTTTGACTCCACCATCTTGAATGAGTACAATTGTTGCTTTAGGAATTGCTGATGAGCCAAAGACTTTGTCATATATAAACACTTCAACTTTGACCACATCGATGTTGCAGTTGGTTGCTTCGCTACATCTCTCAAAACTTTATCCCCAAGGCATAAGACAATGCCACTCTTGGCTTTGTCTAGCATCTCGGTCTTCTCCACTTTTGACATGGTGACTGGTAACACACCTTCACCCTTCAAATCTTTCTCACACTTTTGATGTATAAACATCGCTTCCATCTTTACCTTCCATAACCCAAAATATTATCTGTGATAAACTTCTCAATATCCTACTTCGAACCCATGGTACTTGATTATCGTTCGATCCTTTCCCCACGGTGGGCGCCAATTGTTGTGAATTCGTTAAAAAATCACACCAATAAAATACTTGATGTGTGGAGCAAAGTAATCAAGCAACCAAACCAAAAAGTGGTTAACGGTTATAAACACAAGCAAAGGTATAAAACAACGAGAGAAAATAAAGAGAGAACACACGAGATTTGTTTACCCAGTTCGGTCCAATACTGACCTAGTCTGGGGGAGAGAGCAGTCATCCGTTCCACTATAATGATGAGTAACTTTACAAAAGAGATATTAAAGGGTTACAAGAATAAGTCTTCAAACCTAATTTTACCCAAAGTCACAATCTCTTCCCATGACCAAGAGACTCAATCCTAATAGTGTTTCCCAAGGTAAATCAATCATAACCCTAATGTCTCCCGCTTAGAGAAATCTCTCTAAAACCCTAGTCTGTTATTTGTTTTTAAACCCTTGTTTTCAGCCCCCTCTATCCCAAGGGTTACTCTGATACAAGGTATATATTTATAGTAAAAGTATCATAAAAAAACTGGAACAAATCTGAGCCTAAAATTCGAGTATGTTATACTTTTTTCTGGCAAATTCGGGCCCCGAATTCCTCCACTCGGCCACCAAATTTTCACGTAGAGAAAAGGATGAAAACACACAGCCAAATTCGGGCCCCAGACAGCACCATTCGGCCACCAATTTTGATAGATTCAAAACTTCACTTTCACAACATGTGTGTTTTAAACTAAGCTAAGGCCCAATACGGTTAGACCCAAGGGATTCAGAGCTTGTGTCCTCCTAAAAAGCAAGGAAGGACTAGTCATACATATATCTTTGACCTTCAACTTCACCACTATAAACAACCAGTCAGAGTATGAAGTCTGCCTAGCAACACTAAGACTTGCGAAAGAAATGGGAGCCCAAGAAGTGATCATACAATTAGATTCTCAAGTGGTGTTATCCAAGATTAACGGAGAAACATAAGCTAAGGTGCGAGCGATGCAGAAATACATGGCCTTGGTGATATTCCACTTTGAACACATTCCCTAAGAACAAAGCACAAAGGCAAACACCCTTTCGAAATTGACAAATTATAAATTCAAGGGAGGAAAGAAAGGTATAATCCACAAAATCCTCTCCATTCTAAGTTACGAAATGGAAATGTACGAAATCCTGACAACAACGGCTCCAATCAAAGACTGGATGACGCCCATTGTAGAATACCTACGAGACGGGAAGTACCTAGAAGAGAAAAGTGAGTCTGCGAAAGTCCAAAGGACGGCATGCTCCTACTCATTGATAGGGGGACAATTATACAAAAAGGATACTCTGCCCTTCCTGAAGTGTGTCACGAAGGAGGAAGGAGCGAACATATTAAGATAAATCCACGAAGGCATGTATGTGCTACACCTAGGGACAAAACCCCTGGAAAAGAAAGCCCTATAAGCCAGATGTTACTGGCCCATAATGAACCAAAACGCAAAAATGCACGTCTGAACATGTGAGATTTGACAAAAATACAAGGACATGCACCCCCCTTACCCCATAGATGAGCTAAACGTGTTAATTTCCCCATGGTTGTTTGTGTAACGGGGAATGGACATCCTAGGTTCTCAAAAGCCCTAAGAGGAGTCAAATACCTAATAGTAGCAGTGAACAACTTTCCAAAGTGAATCAAGGAAGATGCCTTATCAAATATTAAAACAAGAAATATTATAAATTTCTTCAAAAAGAACATTTGCATCCAAAGAGGTTCCACGTGAACTACCTGTGACCGAGATCGGTGAGAATGCGGTGGATAATACATATAAAAATTGCCAATTGTCGAAATAGATAATGATAATAGTTAGAATAGGCAGGTGGATAATCTCTCTAATTATCCTCCCCATAGCTGCCTAATTTTGCAAAAAGACCTTGAGTTAGTTCATAAGTTGATGAATAATAAGAAGTTTGATTTTGAGGCCTCACTCACTACTTACATCTCAAAGAGTTAGGAAAAGAAAAATAAACTCAACAGAGCTGCCTACAAAACCCGCTTCTGGGGTTCCCCCTCTCCCATATCTTAATGAATATTTTCTATTGGAATATTCGAGGTATCGAGCTGATGGATGATTTATTTTGACTAGGTTCCTTCACTTCTCATTGTTGTTGGTTAAGAACCTAATTGAAGGGGGGTTCTACAAGAACTTTGATGGCTTTTAGAGACCGTTTTGGTTTGCCGAATTATCATTTTTCTAATTTTATTTTTCTGTTTTGCTTCGCTTTTCAAGGGTTTTTGTTTCGTCCCCCCATCTTGCATATATTTTTCCTTCTTTATATTATGGGTTTTGCTAACCAATGCTCTCAGGGTAATGGTTAATGAATCTACAAATAGAAACATTGCCTTGAAAATATAAGATGTTACTTTTGATCAAGTTATAATTACACAACTTTTCCATAAAAACTTACTTGTTTTGGATGCATAACCACTGCCATTATGACACTTATTAGCATTCTCCTTGCATTCTCCTTATATTATATATATTATTACGGATTAGGAGGCATATGATGAGTTTCTCGAAGTTGACAACCTAGTTGAGATGTCAGCACTTTTCCTTAATGCCTCACCTATTTCCTAGCTTTTCCAAAAAGTTGTCTATGCTATGGTTATGTATATTAAGCATTGAATTTTAATCTATATTTTATTCCAAACTATTATATCAATGGCAAGATAAAGTATTTGTATATTGTGCATTCTAAAATACAACTTCTAAAAGTTTGCCTTGCTTAAAGATAACATCGTTAATAATGTAATTTGTAAAACATTGCAGATATAATTTAGAGGACTATTATCTAGAACTGAAAAGATTGTGTGTCACACTCATTGAGTATATGACAAAAGCTCTAAAGGTCAAACCAAATGAATTGCTAGATTTATTTGAAGAGATAGATCAGTCAATAAGGATGAATTACTATCCTCCATGTCCCCAACCAGAACAAGTGATTGGACTTAATCCTCATTCTGATGGTGTTGCCCTAACCATCCTTCTTGAAGTAAATGAAATTCAAGGACTTCAAATAAAAAAAGATGGAATGTGGGTTCCTATCAATCCCCTTTCTAATGCTTTTTTGGTCAATATTGGAGATATGTTGGAGGTAACTAACATAATTTCTCACAAATCGTTTTATCATTTGGATTTAGATAGTTTTCAACAAAGTATAATAGAACTCTGAGTTTAATTTTGATATAGTTTCGTGTGTATGGTTTCAATTTTAGAGGGAGAAAAGTTATTTTAAAGATTGTAAAATTGATTTTACGATGTTTGGATAATTTAAAGTAAAATTGATTTTGTTTGTAGAATTGACTACTTGAAGCTACAATTTGTAGCTTTTAACTTATTAAATTGATTTTAACCTTAAATTCATTGATAAATCCAATTTTATGTAAATACATCCAAATATAAATCATTTTTCATAAAACTCACTTTTATCCGGAATCAATTTTACAGAATCAATTCTAGTAAAAACTGAACCTAACATAAACTTAGTGTAAAGAGTTTTACTCTACAATCATCTTAACTAAGTAAGCATTTATTGTGATTGAGAGACACTTTAAGCGCAAAAAAATCTATGACTAAGGATTTTATTAAAAATGTCTAAACTGATTATCACAGCAAGAAAAACTCAATCCTACTTTTATATCAAGAATATTCTAAGAATGTTGTTAATTAATATCTTAAATTTTGAGTGACAGATACTAAGCAATGGAACTTACCAGAGCATCGAACATAGAGCAACAGTAAATTCAGAGAAGGAACGAATTTCTGTTGCTGTATTTCACAGTCCTCATACGGGTGATTTAGGTCCAGCACCCAGTCTTGTTACTCCTGAAACTCCTGCATTATTTAAAACCATTCCTATTGCAGATTACATCAATGGATATCTTTCAAGCAAGATAAATGCGAAATCATACTTGGATGTTGTCAGGATCCAAAATTCATGAAGAATAATTGGTTTTATGAAACAAGAGGCCTTATGCTTTGGTCCTTGTAAAAGAATTTTACTTGGTTTTCATCACTTTAAAATTTGTAGTAATTGTGTTTGGTTTCTTTAATATACGTGAATTTTTCTTATGCTTTTGGTAAAATCTTGATTCTCTTTTGGGTTCCTAACATTTATTTTTACAACTACCTTATTTTGTTATAGGTCGTTTTGACATTTTCATACATTAAAAAATTTAATTTACTTTGTAATGGAAAGAGAAATTATGAGTGATTTTACAAAATTATCTCTTATTGATATGGAAAAAAGAACTTAAAAGAATGAAAAGAAAATAAAGTAATAAATTGTAAAAGTATGATAAGAAAAAAAACATCATTGATACATTGACATTGTAAAATGAATATAATAAAACTAATTTTTTTTAAAGTGTCTTATAGTAAGTATTTTTTTCTTGGATCAAGTTCTAACAATTATTTTAAAGCAAATAAATATATTTCGTTTTAAGACATACATGCATTGTTTACTGTAATAACAAGACGCGAGAATAATGACAATAATAATAAAAGGCATAATAAAAACAATACAAGATTTAATGTGGTATCGAACAAAGTGTTGACTAATCCACAACTAGAGCCACCAAAAATAATTCCACTATAATCAATGATTATTGTCGCGTCATTTTTCGGAGATCAAGGCTATTTGATTAGCGTTTGACTCACTATTTGATTTCACGACTGAACTTTTAATTTTTTGAAAGGAAGTGGAAAAAGGTTCAAATACCACATTTTTAAAGATTAAGGGTTCGGGGGTTAGTTACATAAAGGGAAGGTATTAGCACCCTTTATGTTCGTAGTACTCTACGAGAACCTCTTGGTTTTATTTAATTTTTGTGCTATAAACTTGCTCGCCTTTTTTGAAAATGGATTTAAAATGATTAAAAGGAAAAGAAAAAGAGAAGCCTATTATCTAATTTTTTTATTGATTTGAGAGGACAAGGTTCTTTGCCTACGTACCCGTGAGGGATCAAAACCTCGTAGTTCGGGGTTGAAATTTCCGTTTGATTGATTTTGTGTGTTTTTTATTAGTTTTGGAAAAGGTTTTAAAATGAAAAGCCAAGCGGCAAATATGAATTTGTTTGTGTTTTTTATTTTAAAGGAAAATGACTAAAAATATAATTAAAGTTGATTGCAATCTTGATTTATGAAAGAGTAAAATAAAAGGATCACTTGATTTAAAAATCAAGATTTATTATGAAAATGTTTTTTGTGATTTTTGGATTATTTGCATGTTTTTGTTGTTTTTGAATATTTTGTTGGAACAAAGGTGTTCAGCAATACCATGCTTTGAGTTTTGATGATAACAAGGTATTAAAAAAGTTGTCAATTGGATATTGCTAATATTTGTTTAAGTATGCAGGATATCAATCAAGATTTATATCTTAGAAAGTATTCTGTTTGAACAATGTTAAAGAGCAAAAATCCAGAGAAGCTTGTTGCTTGTGATTCTGCATCGAAGAGAGTCTGAAGACTGCATCAAAGAGAGTCTGAAGACTGTACCAAAGAGAGTCTGAAGACTGTATCAGAGTCTGAAGACTATCAGAATCTGAAAACCAAGAGAGTCTGAAGATTACCAGAAGCTTAGTGCTACAGTGAGTCTGAAGCCCAAAATCTGATAATCTGCTAACAAGGATTTCTACAGCATTGCGATGCAAAAGAAACTCTCAAATGGAGTAACGGCTAGCTTCAAAGTCAACTTGAGCGTGGGGAGCACAAAGACAAGAATGCAGGCCAGTACAGAGTACGTTGTACGAACTCTGTTTCCACTACTCCACTACCTCGTACAGTTTGGCAACTGTGTCTACCGGTATTAATCTTCAAAGGGAATGGAATTCAAATTATGCAATTGAAGGACTATTACCAAATCAAGCAACAGATCAACAACCATTGATCAAGCTTCAGAAATCATCCTGATGTGCTGGATGACTCAACGTCTCTTTCCTACACCTATATAAAGGATAGAAGACTTGAAGAATTGTTGGACTCTACAACTAGAAAAATTACACTGCGTTGCTTTCGTATTCAACTGAGTCTTAAAAAACACACATCATCAACTTAGATTCTTACAAACTGAGTATTCTAGAATTTCTAAGTTCCACAGAAAAACAGAGTCTGTCTTTTGTGTAAAACAGAGTCTATCTTTGTTGTAATTGAAACACATTTGATTGTTGTCAAGTGTTTCAACTCTATTCAATTTTCTGTAATTGTGTAAGAAGTCTCTTGCTTGTGTGCTTGAGCAAAGGAGTCTCTTGGCTGCGTCCTTGAGCAAGGAAGTCTCTTAGTTGTGTCTTTGAGCAAGGAAGTCTCTTGCTTGCGTGCTTGAGCATTGGAAGTCTCTTACTGTGTGTTTGAGCAACTTGTAATTGATATTACATTTTAGTGAACTCTCCTTGGAAGTACAAGGGGGACATGACTAGTTCCGGTTTGTGGAAGGAACCTGTATAATTGCTTGTGTTCTCTCTTCTCTCTATCTCTTGATTATTTCCGCTGCATCAGAACCTAATCTCCTATCAGACTCTGATCCCATTCAGACTCTGAGTTTAAAGGAATTAGATTCTCACTCTTCAAGAGTTGCGAAAAGCTAACACAATTCAACCCCCCACTTCTTGTGTTTTTCTCACCTTCATATTTAGCTAGAATTAAACTAACGGAGCAAAAAATAAAAGCGTTTGGTACCTTATGGTGGCGTTGGACCACCGCAAGGACCTATTACCTAAACTACTAAGCATAAAAATAAACATACACCCACACACGCACACATGCACCTACAACTATTACTTTAAACCTACAATACATGCTATGGTCTGCGAGAAAGTAAATAACGAAAAAATAAATAATTTACATTTAAACCTATTATACATTCTAAAGTCTATAATAAAACAAAGGAGATAAAAAAATACGCAATAAATAAGTGAATGATGAATATGCAGTCTAAATCTAATTTTTTAAAAGAGAAAAGAAAAAAGTACTACCTATCTGTTTGGTTTGCTGTCTGTGACAAAAATAACCTTCTGTTTGGTTTGCTGCCTGTGAGAAGAACCTTATGTTTGGTTTGCTGTCTGTGAGAAAAAACTTCTGTTTGGTCTTCTATCTGTGCGAATAAACTTCTATTTGGTTTGCTGTCTGTGTGAAGAAACTTCTGTTTGGTTTGCTGTTTGTGCGAAAATTGGTGTTTGGTTGGCTGTTTTATGCAAAAATTGGTACTTGTGATGTTGATGCGGATTATGAACGAGAGTGAGCCTCTGAGAATGGTTTCTTTGCAGGTTGTGAATTTAGGCCGTAAAATTGTGTTTTAGTTGATGAATGATGGTGTCGTGATGTTGGTTTGGTTATTGTTGTCTCTGTTGTTTTGTGACTCTGTAACTATTGCAGGTTTTTGATTAATTTTGGCCTCCATCTTCTGTGTGTTTGCAGGTTGTATTTATAGCATTGAGACTAGGGTTATGGTTTGTTAAAAAGATGTAAAAAATTTGGGGCTTGGGGAGGAGGAAAACGTGTTTGTTACAGATTGCATATTTTGGATTTATACTCTTTTTTGGACTTATCATCTAATAATATAAATAAAAATAAATAAAAAGAAAGGATAATTATGCAGACTTGAGCTTTGGATACTATTTGGACTTATCGACATTTTTTTGGAATTTTTGGACAATTAATAATAAATAATTAAAAATAAAATAAAGTGAAAGTAATTATACTAAGAAAATAAAAATGACTAATTAAAAATAGGAATTAAAATTAAAGATTAAAAATAAGGAAATTAAACAAAAGATGGGAATTTAAAATATAAAAGTAAATATAAATAAAGAGAGAAGAGGGCCCGACTCAGAACCCAAACATGAGGTATTTTAAAATACCTCTCTGCCAAAATTTTTACTGAAAAAGTTAGAGATTGATCAGGGTCAAATGACACGTGTCGGTGGGATCTTGGGTCAAAAATTGGGGTATCACAGATGCCCCTATTTAAGTTTTTTCGTCCGGAGATTTGAAGATGGAATCTTTGATTTGAACGGACCGAAGAGACTTAAATATAAAGTACACCTATTTTTGATCCTAAGATACTGTGAATGCATGTGACACAATTATGAATGCAAGACGACGTAGATGACTTGATTGGGAGGAGTAATAACGACGGGATGCCCGAATTCTTAATAGAAAGGGATCTGACTCTGTTAGGGGAATGTAGTTTCACTGGGGAAATGATTGTCTATTATCGTATTGATTTGGAACGATGGTTTAATGAAGACAAAACTTTTGATGACGCCTCTAGACCAGACACACTTGGGAGACACTTGTGAGAATGACAAGTAGGTGCAGACTGTCCGTTGTTTAGGACCAGCAGCTTGAAACAAGAAAAAAATGTAAACTTAAGCGGTCCGTTGTTTAGGACCGTCTGCTTGAAAGCAAAAAATGTAAGCAGTCTGCTGTCTAGGACTGTCGGCTTGAAAGCAGATAAAAGTGTAAGCGGTCCGTTGTTTAGGACTGTCGGCTTGAAAGAAGATAAAAATGTAAGCGGTTCGTTGTCTAGGACTGTCGGCTTGAAAGAAGACAAAAGTGTAAAATTAAGCGGTCCATTATTTAGAACTGACCACTTGACACTAATGGGTGACATCTCTTGACCAGACACGCTTGGGATGACACTTTTGATGAAAATAAGGATTCTTGCACGCTGTTTGCTTGACATAGAGGTATTTGCAGGTTACCAACATGGCTCAAAGGTAATTGCAGGGTATCAACCTGGCTCAAAAGGTAATTGCAGGTTATTAACCTCACTCAAAAGGTGATTGCAGGTTATTAACTTGACTCAAAAGGTGAGTGCAGGGTATTAACCTAACTGAAAAGGTAATTGCAGGTTATTAACTTGACTCAAAAGGTAATCGCAGGTTATTAACCTGACGGAAAAGGTGATCGCAAGTTATTAACCTGGCCCAAAAGGTGAGTGCAGGGTATTAACCTAACTGAAAAGGTAATTGCAGGTTATTAACTTGACTCAAAAGGTAATCGCAGGTTATTAACCTGACGGAAAAGGTGATCGCACGTTATTAACCTGGCCCAAAAGGTGATTCCAGGTTATTAACCTAACTCAAAAGGTGATGGCAGGCTATTAACCTGACTGAAAAGGTGATCACAGGTTATTAACCTGACTGAAAAGGTGATTGCAGGGTATTAATCTAGCTCAAAAGGTGATTGCAGGCTATTTACCTGACTGAAAAGGTGATCCCATGATATTAACCTGACTGAAAAGGTAATTGCAGGTTATTAACCTGACTCAAAAGGTAATTACAGGGTATTAGCCTAACTGAAAAGGTAATTGCAGGATATGAACCTGACTTAAATGTACTTCCAGGCTATGAACCTGGCACAAAAGGTATTTGCAGGCTATTAACCTGGCACAAAAGGTATTTGCAGGCTATTAACCTGACTGAAAAGGTAATTGCAGAGTATTAACCTGACTCAAAAGGTAATTGTAGGGTATTAACCTGGCTCAGATGTATTTGCAGGCTATGAACCTGGCACAAAAGGTAATTGCAGGCTATTAACCTGACTGAAAAGGTAATTGCAGGGTATTAACCTGACTCAAAAGGTAATTGCAGGGTATTAACCTGGCTGAAAATGGTAATTGCAGGGTATTAACCTGACTGAAAAGGTAATTGCAGGTTATTAACCTGACTCAAAAGGTAATTGCAGGGTATTAATCTGACTCAAAAGGTAATTGCAGGGTATCAACCTGACTAAAATGTATTTACAGGCTATCAACCTGACTGAAAAGGAAATTGCAGGTTATTAACCTGACTGAAAAGGTAATTGCAGGGTATTAACCTTACTCAAAAGGTATTTGCAGGCTATTTACCTGATTGAAAAGGTAATTGCAGGTGATTAACCTGACTCAAAAGGTAATTGCAGGGTATTAACCTGACTCAAAAAGGTAATTGCAGGGTATTAACCTGGCTCAAATGTATTTGCAGGCTATGAACCTGGCACAAAAGGTATTCGCAGGCTATTAACCTGACTGAAAAGGTAATTGCAGGTTATTAACCCGACTCAAAAGGTAATTGCAGGGTATTAACCTGACTCAAAAGGTAATTGTAAGGTATTAACCTCGCTCAAAAGGTGATTGCAGGTTATTAACCTGACTGAAATGTATTTGCAGGCTACGAACCTGGCACAAAATGTATTTGCAGGCTATTAATCTGACTGAAAAGGTAATTGCAGGCTATTAACCTGACTCAAAAGGTAATTGCAGGCTATTAACCTGACTCAAAAGGTATTTGAAAGGTGGTTGCAACCTCTCCGCTTGACGCAAGAAGATAAAAATGTGTTTGCAAGTTATTCACTTGACACAAAGGATAACAAAAGGTGGCTGCAAGCTATTCGCTTGGCACAATGAGGAGTGAGGATCGAATTGAAGGTCATAACCAAACAAGACTCTGGGCGATTAATGCAATTATGTATGAATGATTTTGTGTATATGTTGTGTATGCATGGACGTATGAATACGTGAAAGTAATAATATATAAATGAACGAATGTATGAATGTAACTTGTACGACTGTGTAAACTAGATATGACAGGTGACTCAATGAAACGAGACAAGACAGTTAAGATGGGAAGTGGACCGACATCACAGTACAAACACTCGACGAGCTTCCTTGGAGATGATACTATTGTGAACAAATCGAGCCGTTGACGGGGTAAAAGCCAGTACAAGGTGGCCATTGATGCTTCATGGGGAGAAAGCCCATTGTAGACCGAAAAGTTTGGAAGAAGTCGCCATTTGTGAACCGGCGTAGAGTGTTATAATAAAAGCCACTGTTGACCAAAAGTCTGGAAGTTGCCATTTGTATAGAGTGTCAATCCATTAGTATGCCCCAGCAGTCACGCTCCTTTGTTTTTTTTTAAATCCCTAACTTTTTCTTGGACCGCCCTTTCGGGTTTTTAGTCCACCGGGAGTATATTCCTTTTTTGTGCCCCAAATTTTTTCCTGGACCGCCCTTTCGGGTTTTCAGTCCACCGGGACGCTCTCTATTGCCTAAGTCGCCTTTTCAGGTTTTCAACTTAGCGAGTTTTCATCTTTTCTTTTTGTATTTTTGGATCGTGACTGCGTCTTGCTCAAAGCAGGGGTTCTCTCCATAGTGCTTAGTCATGTTTCTCTTCCGGAGTGTAACCATTCTCGAGGCGGCTGTTGATGTATGCTTCACCTACTCACGATCTCAAAGAGAGTGTGTTTGTTGTTCACATTTTTCAAAAGATGTAAAAAAAAAGTTTTATATTTTGAAATTTTTGCTTCAAGTATTGCCATAAAAATAGAAGAAATTTTGTAAATTGGATAAATGAGAGTTCCAAATAAATGGGTACGGGTTCAAACTTGATTAGTTGAGTGGTGGCATGCCAATGGCATGGCTCTACGGATCTTTGAATTTTTTTGGAAAATGGTAAATGTAATGGGAAGGGTACATTGAACACAATAACCGTTATTCTCCCTAACAACTTTTGAATTCCCCTGTTTCGAGTCTTTGATTTGCAGATGCTTCGAATCGGAGGTCTTTTGATAGTTGGGTGCCCCAAGTGGACTGTACTTGATTTGATGCAGTTACTTTGTCATGTTCCTTAACTTTTGCATAGATCGCCCTTTCGGGTTTTCAATCTATCAGGATAGTCATTTTTGTTAATGTCTCTAATTTTTGCCTGGACCGCCCTTTCGGGTTTTCGGTCCACCGAGACGCTCATTTTTGCCTAAGTCCCCTTTTCAGGTTTGCAACCTATCGAGCTATTATTTTCGACAGAGTATTTCTTGACTGCACCAGCATTCATAGGACGTGTGAGTTTGTCACCATTCGTAGTTGTAAGAAGTCATAGCACACGAGCCTTCATAGTTAGGCATCCACTTGCCCCTGGAGTAAGGTTGGAAAGAGTGCCTTTTTGAGCACAAAGTCTGACAAACCTTCTTGTTGGAAGTTTGCTTCAACTTCTTTTGATATAGTTGTACCAGGTCGTCATGCATTGTAAGTTCAATCAATCTTGAGATTTCAGCCGAAAACCTGTTGACGGGACTTTGACCTCCATGAGAAGTATGACCTTCATGTTGTATATTGGGGGAAGGATGGGGGTTGCCCCTGTTGAAATGCTTATTGAAACACGACGCCCATGTGAGGCAACGGTGCCATCTCATGCTGGTATTTGCAAGTGACTACCATCTTCTGGACGTTCTTCTTGATTTTTGTTTGCAGATTTGATGGCTAAGATGCCCCAGTATGTGAGAGATCTTGTCGGGAATCACTTCATTCTTCTTTTCTTCATCTTCGGATACAGGGAATTCAAAGTCGAGAAAGAGCATAAGGGTTAATGTGTTCAACGGGCTTATTAAAGGCTAATCCGCATTTATGTTTGATTTTAGAAAGTGAATGATTATATGCAGATAAAAAGCACAAAATAATAACAAAGTCGGGATCAAAACGACCTTTTTGTTAATGATGGAAAATACATGGAGCAAAAAGCCCTACACAAGTTCACTTTCGTCTCGGGCGGGACGGAATGATTTTTTTTTTGGAAAAAGTAAACAACAAACAAACGCATTATTTGAACAGATAAGTAGCAAGGACCCGATTGCGTATAGCCATTCCATGTGTCACAAACACTAGGTATTATGTTCTGGTAGCGGATTTACTTGCACGTTTAGAGAGTCTTAGAAGGTCAGGCGGTTGGTCCGGATCAAGTTCTGGACTGCCTTCTTTAGTGCGTTACAATGTTCGACATCATGTCCAGGTGCCCCTTGATGGAAGGTACAAAAAAGGTTAGGTCTATACCATGCTGGCAATCTTGTTGGTACCGGAGGAGGCGCCTGGGTCTGGACCAGATTCTCTTCGAGCAGTTGTGGAAGCAAATCCGCATATTTCACGGGAATTGGATCATTATGTGTTCTCCGAGCCTGTTGTCGAGGTTGTTGTATGCACAATGGCTGACATGGTGGCTGGGGGCCTCGCTGGAATTGTGGCGGATCCTTTGTGACCATCAGCGAAGATACCAGGTTAGTTAACTTCTCTACTTTGGCCCGAAGCGTTGTCACCTCTTCACGAAGCTCGTGGACCTCTTGTTCAAGCTGATCCGTTTTATGTGTTTGCGCGAGTGTTTGCATGTGCGAGTTGAAGTTGAACGAAGACATCAGACCACTTATTAATGGATTGACCTTTTATTGAAAAGACACAGTGTGAGACTCGGACTTGAAACTATGAACGCAGAATGATGCATGGTATGTTTATGCAAAAATATACATTTTTATTTGTTTATCGAAGGACATGTCAAAGTAATTGTAAACATCATAAGGACCATGGTTTTATTTGTAAAGATATTGCAAACGGTTCCCTTTTCAAAAGCAAGAACGGAGCCACAAAGAAGTCCTTAACAAAAGCAAAAGCTTAGTTTAGATTTATGAAATTTTATTTCATGCTGTTCTTTCTTGCAAGGTCCATACCTTTGATGTTTACAAGAACTTATCTTGTCTTTCAATATTTAATGAGAAAAAGTTTATGAATGAATGCATGTATGCATGATTTATGCTAAAAGAACATAGAAAACACAGTGAGGTCAGGTTCAACATGATGGAGTCAAGGGTAAGTGCGCCACATGGTAGGGACTATGGTTTCACATGTACTTGTATCACGGGTTCTATTGGTTTCCCAAAATCACTGACCACTTCCGAACATTATCGATCAGCGGGAGTACTCCCGGTCCAATAACATTCGTAGTAATGTCTCATTTGAGTGTAGCATCGCGTATCAACCAATTCAAGAGTACTCTTGATTAGCCACCGCACTACGTCCTAAAAGGCCAAGATGGGTTAAAGGTAACTAAAGGTTCTCAACTTCGACGGTCACTTGAAAGCAACATGTCAAACATGAGTGCTCACGTTGACAACGTATGCATCCAAGATCCCTCCGTTGAGTGGGGTTGTATCACATGTGCCAAAACCGAAGAGTACTCTTGGCCTGGGACTATGATTATACCACCGTCCTATCTTATGTTTCTCTCAAGTCCGGGTTAGAACTTATCTCACCACACACGTTAAGAAAGGAGAAAGAAGAAGGAAGAGCATACATACACGTATTTCCATCTTTTGTTTTTGTTTTTTAGCAAGTTATAGCACAAAATTTAAATAAAGTCAAGTTAGGCTCAACCCTCTTAGGGGGGTCCCCAGTGAAGTCACAATTTCTGTCGCGTCATTTTCTGGAGATCAAGGCTATTTGATTAGCGTTTGACTCACTATTTGATTTCACGACTGAACTTTTAATTTTTTGAAAGGAAGTGGAAAAAGGTTCAAATACCACATTTTTAAAGATTAAGGGTTCGGGGGTTGGTTACATAAAGGGAAGGTATTAGCACCCTTTATGTTCGTAGTACTCTACGAGAACCTCTTGGTTTTATTTAATTTTTGTGCTATAAACTTGCTCGCCTTTTTTGAAAATGGATTTAAAATGATTAAAAGGAAAAGAAAAAGAGAAGCCTATTATCTACATTTTTTATTGATTTGAGAGGACAAGGTCCTTTGCCTACGTACCCGTGAGGGATCAAAATCTCGTAGTTCGGGGTAGAAATTTTCGTTTGATTGGTTTTGTGTGTTTTTTATTAGTTTTGGAAAAAGTTTTAAAATGAAAAGCCAAGCGGCAAATATGAATTTGTTTGTGTTTTTTATTTTAAAGGAAAATGACTAAAAATATAATTAAGGTTGATTGCAATCTTGATTTATGAAAGAATAAAATAAAAGGATCACTTGATTTAAAAATCAAGGTTTATTATGAAAATGTTTTTTGTGATTTTTGGATTATTTGCATGTTTTTGTTGTTTTTGAATATTTAGCTAGAATTAAACTAACGGAGCAAAAAATAAAAGCGTTTGGTACCTTATGGTGGCGTTGGACCACCGCAAGGAACTATTACCTAAACTACTAAGCATAAAAATAAACATACACCCACACACTCACACATGCACCTACAACTATTACTGTACTTGCAAAAAGTACGAGTAGTGAATACTAGGGTTTTCTCTGTCTATTAGGGTTTAGACTGATTATTGGATGCCTTGAGAATGCTCTCAAGGGTTGTATTTATAGCCTGCCGTGGGCTTGGGCTTTGATGGCTTGGTCTCCAAGCCATAGGGGTATTCTAGTATTTTAGGCGGGTTCTAGAGGTTTACTTAAGGTGGCGCCCTGGAAAGGACACGCCTTGGGCCTTAGAACTCTTCTGGAGGGCGCCAAGGCCTCCTGGGGGGGGGTCTACAGGCCCTACTGTAGGTCCTTAAGACTCCTAGGAATATTATGACGGTTCATAGCCCAACAAGCACGAGTCTTGGGACAAGGCGAAGTGATTTATGTTATCTGGGCAAACGTGGGGATCCTTAAGAAAGATCCTTCTAGCTGTTTAGGAAATTCAATGACCGTCCATAGCCCAACAAGCACGAGTCTTGGGACAAGGCGAAGTGGTTTATGTTATCTGGACAAACGTAGGGATCCTTAGGAAGGATCCTTCTAGCTGTTTAGGAAATTCAATGACAATCCATAGCCCAACAAGCACGAGTCTTGGGACAAGGCGAAGTGGTTTATGTTATCTGGACAAACGTAGGGATCCTTAGGAAGGATCCTTCTAGCTGTTTAGGAATATTATGACGGTCCATAGCCCAACAAGCACGAGCCTTGGGACAAGGCGAAGTGATTTATATTACATCGACATCCCCCTATGATATTTCTGATTTGTGTGATAGCTTTTGAGGGTATATGTATTACCCCTAAGTCGTAAATCCCTTCTGTATTGAAAATAGTTTGCTTCGTATGGGACTGTCCGCCTAGTTTCTTCAGTATAGGTTTTAGGATAAGGCGTGATGCTTCTCGCCGCGCCCTCTTGAGGGGCGGGATAGATGCTTCTTTAAAGTTTGGCGAGGACTCTTGAAGTTTAAAATTGCTAACGCCTTTGCTGAACTTGAAGTTGTCGAGTTGAAGCGAGATGCTTTTTAGGAGAAGAGCCTCAAGTTGGAAAGAGAAGACGAAGAGTGTAAAAGCGCTCTTATGGAGTATTTTGATGATGGTTTTGAGATAGCCCGTGCGCAAGCCGCACACTTTTATCCTGAAGGGAACTTTGCTGCATGGATGCAGCTAAAGTTATCGTTGATGGTCCGCTCATAGATGAGGAATGACTCCAAAATTAACGTCTCCTTCTATTGCTTTAATGATTTCTTTTCCGATGGCGACCCTGCGTGGCGCTTTATTTTGCTTGTATTGAGGGCGACCTCTTATGGTGCCCTGCTGACTTTTTCTTGAAAGTGATCTTTACTGGATGCTTTGACACTTTTATATATCTTTTCGTTGCATTGTTTCTGTTCAACTTTTATCTGTGCTACTGGCACTTGTTTTACGTGCTTCTTCGATGTTTGCTAAATAATCTGATTAGCAGTGTTTAACTAGTGTTGAAGTTATATTATAGGATTCGCTTGCTTATCTTGAACGAGATTAATCGTGACACTTGTATTTAACATCATGGGCCTTCTTCCTTTTAAAACTTTGCAACTTGGCAAAGTACGGTTAACCTTCGTGGGTTGTCTGAATTGCGCTACAAGGTGTCTTACTGAATTGCGCTACATGGCGTCTTACAGGATTGCGCTGCAAGGCGTCTTACTGGATTGCGCTACGTGGCGTCTTACAGGGCTGCGCTACGTGGCGTCTTACAGGGCTGCGCTACATGGCGTCTTACAGGGCTGCGCTACAAGGCGTCTTACTGGATTGCGCTACATGGCGTCTTACAGGATTGCGCTACGTGGCGTCTTACAGGATTGCGCGACGTGGCGTCTTACAGGGCTGCGCTACGTGGCGTCTTACAGGGCTGCGCTACGTGGCGTCTTACAGGGCTGCGATACAAGGCGTCTTATTAAATTGCGCTACGTGGCGTCTTACAGGGCTGCGCTACGTGGCGTCTTACAGGGCTGCGCTACCTGGCGTCTTACGGCTTTTATCTCAGAGCCCTCTTGGGGTTGAGTTTTCACTGCCTAGTTGGGTCTTACGGCTTCTATCTCAGAGCCCTCTTGGGGTTGAGTTTTCACTGCCCAGTTGGGTCTTACGGCATCTAGTCGATTTGTAGATTCTTGTGGATATTGTAGTAGTAGCACCTAAACAAAATAACAAACAGAAATAGAAAAATATTTGTAGACATTAAGTTGCCTCGTTAAAAACCTGCAAAACAAAACTCCAAGGTTGAGAACTGTTAGAATAACTTCGTGTTTCATTTTCAAACTTGTAATGGCGGAACGTTGCTTCTATAATACAACTTGGCGTGCTGTTTGGCGAGCTCTTCTTTCTGTTAACCTCGCCCTTGACGGGTTTATTTGTCTTCCAAACTTGATTTGTCTGAAATATAACAATTTTTCCACGCTTCCAAAGTAATCAGTATCATGAATAAAGGAGTCTTTAATCATATGCAATTATATTCAGTGGGAACTAACTGTTTTGTGTCTTCCTTATTGAGCTCGCTTATACTTTGTACTCCTCTTAAATATCTCGCCCATTAACTTATCGTTCTCCTATTAAATCTGAACTAACTCGCTCATTGCATTATTTTCTATGTCTTCACTTTCTCCTATGTATTAGGACTGATTTTGCTACTCAACTTTATTCTTCTACATGGCTCTATTAATCCATTATTTACATTTACTAAGTAGTTAGTTCAGGCACTTAGTTCAGTTTGCAAAGTAAATGGTGTTGGAACAAAGGTGTTCAACAATACCACGTTTTGAGTTTTGATGATAACAAGGTATTAAAAAGTTGTCAATTGGATATTGCTAATATTTGTTTAAGTATGCAGGATATCAATTAAGATTTATATCTTAGAAAGTATTCTGTTTGAACAAAGTTAAAGAGCAAAAAATCCAGAGAAGCTTGTTGCTTGTGATTTTGTATCGAAGAGAGTCTGAAGACTGTACCGAAGAGAGTCTGAAGACTATACCAAAGAGAGTCTGAAAGACTGTATCAGAGTCTGAAGACCATCAGAATCTGAGAACCAAGAGAGTCTGAAGATTATCAGAAGCATAGTGCTACAGTGAGTCTGAAGCCACAAATTTGATAATCCGCTAACAAGGATTTCTACTGCATTGCGATGCAAAAGAAACTCTCAAATGGAGTAACGGCTAGCTTCAAAGTCAACTTGAGCGTGGGAAGCACAAAGACAGAGATTGCAGGCCAGTACAGAGTACGTTGTACGAACTCTGTTTCCACTACTCCACTACCTCGTACAGTTTGGCAACTGTGTCTACCGATATTAATCCTCAAAGGGAATGAAATTCAAATGATGCTATTGAAGGACTATTACCAAATCAAGCAACAGATCAACAGTCATTGATCAAGCTTCAGAAATCATCCTGATGTGCTGGATGATTCAACGTCTCTTTCCTACGCCTATATAAAGGAAAGAAGACTTGAAGAATTGTGGGACTCTACAACTTGAGAAATTACATTGCGCTGCTTTCATATTCAACTGAGTCTTAACAAAAGCACATCATCAACTTAGATTCTTACAAACTGAGTATTCTAGAATTTCTAAATTTCACAGAAAAAAAGAGTCTGTCTTTTGTGTAAAACAGAGTCTGTCTTTGTTGTAATTGAAACACAATTTGATTGTTGTCAAAGTGTTTCAACTCTATTCAATTTTCTGTAATTGTGTAAAAGTCTCTTGCTTTTGTGCTTGAGCATAGGAAGTCTCTTGGCTGCGTCCATTGAGCAAAGGAAGTCTCTTAGTTCTGTCTTTGAGCAAGGAAGTCTCTCGCCTGTGTGCTTGAGCAAGGAAGTCTCATACTGTGTGTTTGAGCAACTTGTAATTTGGTATTACATTTTAGTGAACTCTCCTTGGAAGTACAAGGGGGACAGGACTACTTCCTGTTTGTGGAAGGAACATGTATAATTGCTTGTGTTCTCTTTTCTCTCTATCTCTTGATTATTCCGCTGCAATCAAAACCTAATCTCCTATCAGACTCTGATCTCATTCAGACTCTGAGTTTAAAGGAATTAGATTCTCACTCCTCAAGAGCTGCGAAAAGCAAACACAATTCAACCCCCCCTTCTTGTGTTTTTCTCACCTTCAAATGGTGCATGAAAGGGGTTCCCAGGAAAGAGAGGTGGGTCACCTGAACCACTTAAATACCAAGGCTTTCCTTGACAAAATCCCTTCTATGTGACCTTTTATCAATACTACACTTCACTCGTGCAACTGGGTACCTAGAGTAGTCTCGCCTTAATAACTTAGTCCTATGTCTTGTGTTTTACTCATCATTCTTTTTCTATTTGTATCTAAATCGCATAGTGAGAATTAAAAGCAAGTGAACAAATTAAGTTAAGACAATTTGTCCATTATACTGATTACCCACCAATTATGTATGCACACCGAAAAACAATTGCGAAATAAACCAAATCGATAAGAGCCTTTGGAAAAGTATAAAGACTTAAGTTAGTAAGTAATTTTCCTTCAAATCAAAATTATGGAAATATATTCTCTCAAAATATGTTCTTCAAATCAAATAATATATTTTCTCAAAATATATTAGGCGATAAATTTCCTTCAAATCAAATAATATATTTTCTCAAAAAAATAAAGAACCTCGTTTGACAGAGAATTGCTTCAGGATAGGAGAAGCGTTTCGAAAGAATATGTCGTCATCTAGATATTAGGACCTGATCGTTAGTACTCTGAATTATGTGTCACCGATCCATATATCCGACTCAATAAAAACAAATACGCATAATTAACAAATATAGAGGATTGTGTACTCTAGAATAACAAACACATAGGCATTGCAGTACATATATTGTTTTTCACTTACTTAAACGCTTACTGGCTTTATTTTGATATATCAATCATAATACAAAAATTACTCTTTTCCATCTCTGGATCATAATACAAAAATTACTCTTTTCCATCTCTGGATTCTTTATACGGTTAAGAATATAGTGTACACCAAAAAATAAAATTGAGTTGTTCCACTGTTCATTATCAAATGTTTTCTTAAGTTTTCATCACAGATTAAATGACAGTCTTTAATATATTCATTGTGGACTAATTAATATAAAAAATTCTATATGAAATAACTAGTAAATTAGATAACTTCTAATTTTCTTCATACTGAGCCAAATAAATAAGAAACAACCATAGGCATATGACAATTGAATCATTCTCCTACTGACCATACTCTGACCTTTGATTATTAAAAAACCCGAAGAATAAAGAATAAGCTGAACATAACTGTGAAAACTTGGCATGTGCTTTTTTAGATAAACATATTCCCGTCAAGAAAATCCATAATTAAGAAAACTTGAGTTGAATTATAATTATATCTTCTCGATCAAATTGACCATTGCGTTTTGAAGAATGACCAGAATTTCTGATTTTTTTGTTTTGTTTATATTTTACAATAACTATATAGTAAAAATAGCAGCTACACCAATCTAAAACAAACTTTTTTGAAAAAAGTTATGAGTTATGGTAAGGTTCATATAACTCAAAAAGGTGTCAATTATAAACAATACCGAAGTGTAATATGTAACGAATCAACCATAAATATTAGAAAGATAAAACCTGGTCATCGGCAGCAGCATGGTGGTTAGTTTTTCTGATCGGTTTGGTTCCGGCGGCTATCGAGACCGCCGTAAGAGATTTTAGATTTATGAGTGTGGTCTAGGTTAGTTTTACCTTTTCCCACAGACGGTGCCAACTATACTTGCAAAAAGTACGAGTAGTGAATACTAGGGTTTTCTCTGTCTATTAGGGTTTAGACTGATTATTGGATGCCTTGAGAATGCTCTCAAGGGTTGTATTTATAGCCTGTCGTGGGCTTGGGCTTTGATGGCTTGGTCTCCAAGCCATAGGGGTATTCTAGTATTTTAGGCGGGTTTTAGAGGTTTACTTAAGGTGGCGCCCTGGAAAGGACACGCCATGGGCCTTAGAACTCTTCTGGAGGGCGCCAAGGCCTCCTGGGGGGTCTACAGGCCCTTCTGTAGGTCCTTAAGACTCCTAGGAATATTATCACGGTTCATAGCCCAACAAGCACGAGTCTTGGGACAAGGCGAAGTGATTTATGTTATCTGGGCAAACGTGGGGATCCTTAAGAAAGATCCTTCTAGCTGTTTAGGAAATTCAATGACAGTCCAATTACATTAAACCTACAATACATGCTATGGTCTGCGAGAAAGTAAATAACGAAAAATAAATAATTTACATTTAAACCTATTATACATTCTAAGGTCTATAATAAAACAAAAGAGATAAAAAAAAAATACGCAATAAATAAGTGAATGATAAATATGCAGTCTAGATCTAATTTTTTAAAAGAGAAAAGAAAAAAGTACTACCTTTCTGTTTGGTTTGCTGTCTGTGACAAAAATAACCTTCTGTTTGGTTTGCTGCCTGTGAGAAGAACCTTCTGTTTGGTTTGCTGTCTGTGAGAAAAAACTTCTGTTTGGTCTTCTGTCTGTGCGAAGAAACTTCTATTTGATTTGTTGTCTGTGTGAAGAAACTTCTGTTTGGTTTGCTGTTTGTGCGAAAATTGGTGTTTGGTTGGCTGTTTTATGCAAAAATTGGTACTTGTGATGTTGATGCGAATTATGAACGAGAGTGAGCCTCTGAGAATGGTTTCTTTGCAGGTTGTGAATTTAGGCCGTAAAATTGTGTTTTGGTTGATGAATGATGGTGTCGTGATGTTGGTTTGGTTATTGTTGTCTCTGTTGTTTTGTGACTCTGTAACTATTGCAGGTTTTTGATTAATTTTGGCCTCCTTCTTCTGTGTGTTTTCAGGGTGTATTTATAGCATTAGGACTAGGGTTATGGTTTGTTAAAAAGGTGCAAAAAATTTGGGGCGTGGGGAGGAGGAAAGCTTGTTTGTTACAGATTGCATATTTTGGATTTATACTCTTTTTTGAACTTATCATATAATAATATAAATAAAATTTAATTAAAAAAAAGGATAATTATGCAGACTTGGGCTTTAGATACTATTTAGACTTATCGACATTTTTTTGAAATTTTTGGACAATTAATAATAAATAATTAAAAATAAAATAAAGTGAAAGTAATTATACTAGGAAAATAAAAATGACTAATTAAAAATAGGAATTAAAATTAAAGATTAAAAATAAGGAAATTAAACAAAAGATGGAAATTAAAAATATAAAAGTAAATATAAATAAAGAGAGAAGAGGGCCCGACTCGGAACCCAAACATGAGGTATTTTAAAATACCTCTCTGCCGAAATTTTTACTGAAAAAGTTAGAGATTGATCAGGGTCAAATGACACGTGTCGGTGGGATCTTAGGTCAAAAATTGGGGTATCACAATTACATATACTGAATAGTAGAGGTAATACTAGCTACAAGAAAACCTACTAGCTATTGGTGCAAGAAATACCAATACACATGGCTTTTATTTATATGGCCAATTTTTTTTCTTCACATCTCTTCCTATTCTCCGATGTGGAATTTTTTCCCAACACTACTTCAGGCATATTTCAACAAATCTCCACCTTGGCTTGAATCCTCTTCAGATAACCAGATGCACCAGATGTACTCGAAGTACCATATGTGCTAGATGCATTATACAGAATTCCCATGGGCAATCAGCAACTTCTAAAATTGAGCAAGTTCAATGAATGTTGAAACTTGCTTTGCGGAATCGGCTTGATAATCATATCAACTGTTTGTTTGTTGCACCCACTTTGTTTACCTTGATCCTCTTCTCTGTTCTAAAAAAAATAGTACTTTACATCAATGTGTTTGTCCTCTCATGGTGAGCTTGATCTTTGGTTAAGCATATTGCATTCAAACTGTCGTAGTACAATGAAACCTGATTGTGATATAAACCCCAATCACTAACCAATCCTTTTGACCAGATTCCCTCATTAACAGCTTATGTCAAAGCCATATACTCTGCTTCTATAGTGGAAAGAGTCATTGTAGGCTACAAAGTAGCCTTCCAACTCACATCAGAACCACTATGAGTAAACACAAGACTGGTCATTGATCCTATACTGTCCACATCTCCAACATAACCAGATGTTGAGTAATCATATACTAGACATTGACTATCACCATCATAACTTAGACCAATATCAGATGTACCCTTGAGATAGCGAAAAATCCTCTTCACTGCTTTCCAGTGTTCCTTACCAGGGTCTCCCACCAACCAACTGACAACATTAACTACATATGTAAGATCCGGTTAGTGCAGACCATAACATACATCAAGCATCCCACCACACTAGAATAAGGAACATGTGACATGTATTCCTTCTCAGACGATTTAGGTGCAAATGCTACAGACATATGTGCATTTGAAGCACTAGGAGTATCAATAGGCTTAGAAGTAGCCGTTATATACCTTGATAGAATCTTCTGAATATATCCCTTCTGTGACAATAAAAGCTTCTTTTGTCTTTTATCCCTGTAGATCTCCATTCCCATAATTTTCTTAACAACACCCAAATCCTTCATTTCAAATTATGTATTGAGTATCCCCTTCAGCTTTTGAATATCAGAATTCTACTATGCAGCTAGCAACATATCATCTACATACAACATCAAATAGACGAAGGAACCATCTTTGAGCTTGTTGTAGTAGACACAACTATCATATGAAATCCTCAAATAGCCAATCTCAATCATGTAGCTATTGAACTGATTATACCACAACCTCGGAGACTGTTTCAAACGATATAAGGACTTCTTCAACTTGCAAACATAATCTTCTTTCCCGGGTTCCTGAAAACCATATGGCTGAGCCATGTATATCTTCTCCTCCAACTCTCCATGTAAGAAAATTGTCTTCAAATCTAAATGTTCAAGTAGCACCGTAATGGAAGTGTGCCTGACTAATGGAGAGAATATTTCATTATAGTCCACTCCCTCTTTCTGACTGAAACCACTAGAAACTAACCGAGCTTTATACTTGATCCCCTTAGATGGTGAAAACCCTTCCTTCTTCTTGAACAACCATTTACAAGTCACTGCCTTTCTCCCCGGTGGTCTTCTAGCTAACTCCCAAGCCTGATTCTTCTAGAGTAACTTCATCTTATCTCCCATGGCAGCAAAAGATGACAGGTCATCTTACGTTATTCTTAGCATGTTTTTCAGTCAATTTCAGTAGGTTTTAGCAGCAAAAAGGAGGAGTATTAGAATGATTGCCAATGATTTCGGGACTTTTGTAATGTTTTATATATTTGAGTCTCTAATTCTAGTTTTCCCAAAACATAGCAATTTTAGGGGGTTATTGAAGTAATTCACGAAAAAATCATGCAAATCAAGAACATCTGAAGAATTGTCAAGACTTTGGGAAGACCAATAATGAAGATTCAAGATGCCTCAGGAGACTTTAAATTGGGATGAATTTTGTTCCTAAGTTCTGAGGCAAGTTATTTGAAGAAGAAGACCTAAAAACAATAAAATCAGAGAAATTGGGCCCAAGAAGGAGCAATCATGCACCTAGGGCATGGCCACAAAGCAATATGCGCCTAGCGAATACTGCATGGGCCTAGTGCATATAGAAATTTGCACTATATGCGCCTAGGGCATGCCATTTGCGCCCCGAGCATCTCAAATGCAATGGGCGAAACTTAATTTTATTTATTTTTTGTGGGTTTAGCCTGCGTTTTTAGCCCAAACCCAGTTAGAAATCTCCACTATAAATATTAGCCTTCCCCATTCAGAATTTCTCGGTTAGAACTGTGGCAGTTCAAGAGTGTCATACCCCAATTTTTGACCCAAGATCCCACCGACACGTGTCATTTGACCCTGACCAATCTCTAACTTTTTTAGTAAAAATTTCGGCAGAGATGTATTTTAAAATACCTCATGTTTTGGTTCCGAGTCGGGCCCTCTTCTCTCTTTATTTATATTTACTTTTATATTTTTAATTTCCATCTTTTGTTTAATTCCCTTATTTTTAATCTTTAATTTTAATTCCTATTTTTAATTAGTCATTTTTATTTTCTTAGTATAATTAATTTCAGTTTATTTTATTTTTAATTATTTATTATTAATTGTCCAAAAATTCCAAAAAAAATGTCGATAAGTCCAAATAGTATCCAAAGTCCAAGTCTGCATAATTATCCTTTCTTTTTATTTATTTTTATTTATATTATTAGATGATAAGTCCAAAAAAGAGTATAAATCCAAAATATGCAATTTGTAACAAACACGCTTTCCTCCTCCCCAAGCCCTAAATTTTTTGCATCTTTTTAACAAACCATAACCATAGTCCTAATGCTATAAATACAACCTGCCCTGCAAACACACAGAAGAAGGAGGTCAAAATTAATCAAAAACCTGCAATAGTTACAGAGTCACAAAACAACAAGAGACAACAATAACCAAACCAACATCACGACACCATCATTCATCAACCAAAACACAATTTTACGGCCTAAATTCACAACCTGCAAAGAAACCATTCTCAGAGGCTCACTCTCGTCCATAACCCGCATCAACATCACAAGTACCAATTTTTGCATAAAACAGGCAACCAAACACCAATTTTCGCACAAACAGCAAACCAAACAGAAGTTTCTTCACACAGACAGCAAACCAAACAGAAGTTTCTTCGCACTGACAGCAGACCAAACAGAAGTTTTTCCTCACAGACAGCACACCAAACAGAAGGTTCTTCTCACAGGCAGCAAACCAAACAGAAGGTTTTTTCTCACAGACAGCAAACCAAACAGAAAGGTAGTACTTTTTTCTTTTCCCTTTTAAAAAAATTAGATCTAGACTGCATATTTATCATTCACTTATTTATTGCGTATTTTTTTATCTTTTTTATTTTATTATAGACCTTAGAATGTATAATAGGTTTAAATGTAAATTATTTATTTTTCGTTATTTACTTTCTCGCAGACCATAGCATGTATTGTAGGTTTAATGTAATAGTTGTAGGTGCATGTGTGCGTGTGTGGGTGTATGTTTATTTTTATGCTTGGTAGTTTAGGTAAAAGGTCCTTGTGGCGGTCCAACACTGCCATAAGGTACCAACGCTTTTATTTTTATGCTCCGTTAGTTTAAACTTTAGTTTTAATTATTATAAAAAAAACAACAAAAACATGCAAATAATCAAAAATCACAAAAAATATTTTTTATAATAAACCTTGATTCCAAAAATCAAGTGGTCCTTCTTTTTCTTTTTCTTAATCAAATGTCTAAAACAATTTAATTTTATCATGAGTAGTCTCTTTCAAATAAAAAATACAAATTAATTCCAATTTGCCACTCGGCTTTTTCTTTAAAACTTTTTTCAAAACTAATAAAAAACACCAAACAAATCAAACGAAATTTCTACCCCGAACTACGAGGTTTTAATCCCTCACGGGTACGTAGGCAAAGGACACTTGTCCTTCCAAATCAATAAAAAATGTAGATAATTAGGTCTTTGTTTTTCTTAAACTCTTTAAATCCATTTTCAAAAGCAAGCAAGTTTATAGCACAAAAATTAAATAAAACCAAGAGGTTCTCGTAGAGTACTACGAACATAAAGGGTGCTAATACCTTCCCTTTATGTAACTAACCCCCGAACCCTAAATATTTTAAAGTGGTATTTGAACTTTTCTCCACTTTCTTTTAAAAATTAAATGTTCAGTCGTGAATAAAATAGTGAGTCAAAAGCTAATCAAATAGCCTTGATCTCCGAAAAATGACACGACAAAGAGGAATGCGACTTTGGAGCTTCGGGAGAATCTATCTTCTCCTTGATTTTTATTGATCTAGGGCTTGCAAATGGGAAGATAACTAGACCTCATGGAGTAGTAGAAGATGTACCAATAAAAATCATTAATTTATCATTCTTGATGGATTTCTTTATATTAGAGATGAAAGAATATTTTTTACACCTATACTGTTGGGAAGACTATTCCTGGCCACAACAAGAGAAATCATTGACATTGACAAAAAAGAATTAGCAATAAGAAGTGGAAAGGAATATGAAATCTTGAATTTTCCATTTATGAGTAGGGTAAAGATGAAAGAGAAAGAAGAACCCAACCTGAGGGTTGAAGAGGAGGATGCTATCAAGGAGCCTGAAGAGCAGGGGCTCCTAGACAAAAGTTAGACATATACGTCAGGCTTGGGACGCTAAACATGCGCTGAATAGGAGGCAGCCTATTTCGTCAAGCTAATGAATCAAAAGAAACGCCGAATGGGAGGCAACCTATTAACCGTCGGGACTCAGATGTTAAACAAGCGCTGCATTTTGTTTTTGCTAAGCTGAGATGATCTGACTAATCAATTTCTTTTCTTTTTCTGTTTCTTTTCTTTCAAGTATTATCTAATAAAACTTTATTTCTTTTGCATTTCATTTACAACCTTTCCTTTTATGCTTAAATTTGTTTTAGTTTTAGGTATTAATTTCAAAGCATTTAAGGCAGATGCTAGTTTATCCATACATTCAAGAGCACGGTTTCCTTCTTCCACCAAAGGAGGTAAATATCAAGGGCTTGCTAATAAAAGTACTTATATGATCACCAACTCTTTTCTGAATAGCATAACCAGTGAGATTCAGAGCCAAGTATTTCCATATTCATTCTTGGTTGTTTGATACTTAAATATTTCCAATATACATATATGAGTGTTCCATATGAAAGCTATTTTTGCTTGAATTTGCGACCATTCTTTACGGACAAATCAGTTACGTTATTATACACACGGGGCAATTTTCTTTGGTACCTTGAACCTTTCAAGCCACCCTTTTATTATTCTTATTGTCCTTTGTGAAACCACATTGAGCCTCCAGACGAAAATTTTCATTCTTTATTAGTGACGAATCATGTCACAGTACTACACTTACATGAACCCTATTTGATTTCACTTGGAGTTAGATAGGAATTTTTATGACTGCACATGTTTTGAAACTAAGTTTGGAGTTGCTCTTTGGAATTAGCAACATTTTAAGTTTGGGGTGGGGTAACAGTAGAACACATGTAGAACACATTTGTCAGAAAATGAAAAAAAAATGTAGTTAACCATGGATCTACACAAAAAAAATATAGGCTTAAATGCACTTTTCACCCCCTATGTTTCAAAAAGTTGCGATTTTGGCCCCCTTATAAAAAAAATGGATATTTTGACCCCTTAACTTTTGGCCCTATTTTGAATGGTTGATTTTATGCAAATTTCTCGGTCTCTGATGGTGTAAACTGGCATGGGGATATAAGGATGTTGATAAGTGGAGTCCAAACTAGCATGGTGTCCAAACTGACATGATAAATGGAGTCCAAACTGATAAGTAGATCCTTCTTTAGGGGGACCAAAAGTTACACCATGCCAGTTTGAAATCCATTTATCAACATCCTTCTATCCTCATGCCATTTTACACCATCAGAGACTATGAAATTGTCATAATTTCCATCAAAATCAGCTAATCAAAAGAGGGCCAAAAGTTAAGGGGTCAAAATATCCATTTTTTTTATAAGGGGGCCAAAATCGCAACTTTTTGAAACATAGGGGGTGAAAAGTGCATTTAAGCCAAAAATATAGAAAAAAAAAAGAAGAAAAAATCAAGAGCCATAAAAATGGCCCCTTAAAAAAAAGTATGATTTTGACAAAAAGACAAATAAGTTCTACTATTTTACCCATCTTGTTTGAATCAAGGAAGGAAGGATGGCAGTGCAGTAATGTTTTAGTAGGAATTCCTAGGTTAGTGAACTAACTCCAAGTTCTTTTATTAGCCTACTTTCCTAAATATATCCACCCTTAACCTAAGCCAAGTTATAACCCTCAAAGTCCTCTAAGTGTGTAGATAATATGATTTTGATTGTCTGTTTAGAATTGTCTCAAATTTATAGCAATGTACATTCATGTGACGACTGAAGTGGGAAAATGCAGTGACTAGCCCGACTGGTTTTAGGAGATACATACGTGTATCATGGAAAATAGTTTGCCTGATAATATATGTTACTTTTACCAAGCCAAACCCGCTTGAATATACTATGGTAAGTTAGTTGTTGCTCTACTATAAATGCGATGAATGATGTCCTAAGAACAACTCCCAGAAAGGTATGTTTTTCCTGAAAAAAATGCAAATAATAAAATATTTTTTTCTTTCGTTACTTGAGGACAAGCAACAGTTTAAGTTTGGGGTTGTGATGACATGTCATCTTACGTTATTCTTAGCATGCTTTTCAATCAATTTCAGTAGGATTGAGCAGCAAAAAGAAGGAGTATTAGAACGATTGTCAATGATTTCGGGTCTTTCGCAATGGTTTCTATATTTGAGTATGTAATTCTAGTTTTTCCGAAACATAGCAATTTTAGGGGTTTTTTTGAAGTAATTCACGAAGAAATCATGTAAATTGGCAAATCAAGAATATCTGAAGAATTGTCAAGACTTTGGGAAGACCAAGAATGAAGATTCAAGTGGCCTCATGAGACTTTACATAGGGAGGAATTATGTTCCTAAGTTTCGAGGCAAGTTATTTGAAGACGAAGACCTAAAAACGAAAAATCAGAGAAATATGCCATGCGCCTAGGGCATAGCCACAAAGCAATATGCGCCTAGGGCATATTGCATGCGCCTACGGCATATAGAAATTTGCACTATATGCGCTTAGAGCATGCCATATGTGCCCGAGCATCTCAAATGCGAGGGGCGCAATCGTAATTTTATTTGTTTTTGTGGGTTTAGCCTGCATTTTTAGCCCAAACCCAGTTAGAAATCTCCACTATAAATACTAACTTTCCTTATTCAGAACTTTGGCAGTTCAAGAGGAAGGCTACTTTGGAGCTTGGGGATAATCTATCTTCTCCTTGATTTTCTAAGGTATATTTTTATCTTTAGTAATTTGTTTTTAGTTACCATGTGTAACTAAATTTTTTTAGGTTAGAGTTTTAAGATGAACCTCTGTTTATTTTTGTTGGATATTTATTTAATATAATATGTCGTTCATTTTATTTACCCTTGTTTCTTAGGGTAATTTTTCTTAAACATAGTCAAGGAGTTTAATTTCGTTAGCAATTTTGCTTTTTATTCTTTATGTTTTTGTCCTTTTTTAAGATATTGGGTTGGTCCCCCTCTTGTACAACTTTTCTCTTTTTTAAATAATTTTTTTGAGCAGGTGGTATAGGGTGGGGGCTGCTATGGGGTGCCTACCTTAGTGGAATGTCTAGTTGCCCCTTGATGTCTTTCTTTGTTCTTTGATTCATAAAAAGAACCAGTTACAATTGGCGTGTTCCCTTAAGATAATTTAAAACCCTAAATTTATACTTAGATTCGATTAAAAGAAATTAATTGAGAATCTAAGCAATTTATAGTTGTCTTGGTCGGTCGGAAGTAGGGTTATCAATCCTATAATACACCTAGAGATCAGTTTCATCGTTGGTTTGAAAAAGTGTTAGAGTACGTATGTATACAAATTAAATCTGATACTTGAATCATAAACTGAATAGAAACTTTATTAATTGAATCCAATAAATAAGAATGGGTTCATCATGGAACCCTGAACAAGAAAGGTTTAGTTGCTAATGACAACAGATATCATTAAAAAACAATAGATAAACATACATTAGGAAGAACAAGAGGAGGATATATATTATGTCTTGAAGCTTTGATGCTTTACGTTGACTTACACCACTAGCTTTCTGAATGGATAAAAGAGTTTGCAAGGATTTTTATTTACACGGTATCATTACTTATGGGTTAAGAGAAAAAAACTAAGATTGTTTCCACTAAAATAGCTTGGAAAAAAAAATCACTTTCTACCCGCTACAATGTGTGGGACAAATGGTACAACATGCAAGGGCACATAGGGAAGTGGCCAAGGCAGCCTCATGCTCATGGGTGCGTGGTTCTTGCGCAGGGGCGCATGGGCCAATGTGTCTAGTGCGAAATTTACAATTTTGTCCTTTTTTCGAGCAGATTTTGATGAACCCCTATCCCTTATGGATTTATTTGATGTATTCATGTCAAAGGTTATCCTCTATGACTGCCCTTCTTTAATTTTCTCGTTTAGTTCAATTTAGGGTCACATTCGTGGTAAAATGCTTTTAAACAATAGATGAGGCAAGACACATGAATAAGGAGTTACTCTTTTTAAAGGTCGATTTTGAAAAGGCGTACGACTCAGTTGATTTAAAGTACCTTGATTATGTGATGGCCAATATGAATTTTCCAATAATTTGGCGTAAGTGGATATCTGAATGTGTGGGAACGGCAACAACTCCGGTCTTAGTTAATGGGTGTCCAACAGATGAGTTCCCCATTGAGAAGGGTCTTCGTCAGGGTGATCCTCTCTCACCTTTTCTTTTCTTGTTGGCGGCTGAAGGGTTCGATGTTTTGATGTTTGTTGTGGTGGAGGCGCATCTGTTTAAGGGTTATAGGGTGGGGCCGGTTAATGATGCTCGGCTGACTTATCTCCAGTTTGCGGATGACACTTTGATTATTGGTGAAAAAAGTTGGTTAAATGTGTGTGTTATGCGAGTTGTGTTACTTTTGTTTGAGGAGGTGTCGGGGTTGAAGGTGAATTTTCACAAGAGTATGCTGACAGGTGTGAACATTTCTGATTACTGGTTATCAGAGGCTACCTCGGTCATGAATTGCCGTCGGGGGGTCATTCCTTTTGTTTATTTTGGACTCCTTATTGGTGGAGATCCTACTAAATTGTCTTTTTGGAAACCTGTTATCAATCGTATTGTCACTCGCCTGTCGTCGCGGAACAACAAGTTCCTTTCCTTTGGTGGCCGTCTGGTTCTCCTGAAGGCTGTCATGTCTTCTCTTCCGGTTTACATTCTTTCCTTTTTCAAAGCCCCTCCATGTGTAATTCCTTCTATTGAATCTATTTTAAAAAAAATTGGGTAGGGGGTGAGAATAATAGGAAAATAGCCTGGATCGATTGGCAGTCTATTTGTACTCCAAAGGAGGATGGTGGTTTGGGAGTAAGGAGGGTAGGAGCTTTTAATATTTCTTTATTGGGGAAGTGGTGTTGGAGGATGTTGACTGATAAGGGGGGTTGTGGTATCGAGTTTTGAAAGCTAGATACGGTGAGGTGGGGGGGGGGGGGGTCGGTGTTCGGTTTGGTCGCGCACGTTGTGAAGGGTCTGTGAGGGGGTCGGTGAGGGTGTTGGTAGTTGGTTTGAGGATAACATAAGGCGGGTGATGGGTGATGGTAGCGACACTTTGTTCTAGCATGATAATTGGGTGGGGGATAGACCTTTGAGACTTAAATTCCCTCGCTTATTTGACTTGGCTGTGAATAAAGAGTGCTCGGTGGAGGTGATGGGAAGGTTAGGATGGGAAGTTGGGGGGAGGGGTGGGAGTGGAGACGCCGTTTGTTGGCGTGGGAGGATGAGTGTGTGGGGGAGTGCTCTGCCCTGTTATACAATGTTGTTTTGCAGGTTACAATTCATGATACTTGGCGGTGGTTACTCGACCCTATACATTGTTACTCGATTCGTGGATCATATCACTTTATTACTACTTTAGGGGCGACTATCGACAGACATTTGGTTGATGACGTTTGACATAAGATTATACCCTCAAAGGTGTCCTTATTTTTGTTGCGTCTTCTTCGCGACAGATTGCCTACTAAAGACAATTTGGCAAGACAGCGGGTCATTCAAGCAGCTGACACGGCGTGTCCGACAGTGTGCGGTAGTTTGGAAACAACAAAACATTTGTTTTTGGGTTGTGATATTCTTAGTTCTATTTGGTCACTTGTGTTACAATGGTTTGGTATTTCAGCGGTTATGGCTGGTGAGATTAGACATCATTTTTTGCAGTTCATTCATATGGTTGGTCTTCCTAGATTTACACATCTCCATCTAAGGGTAACCTGGTTTTCTTCTGTTTAGGTGATTTGAAAGGAAAGGAACAACCGCGTATTCAATAATGCGGTATCTAATCCTTCTACTTTCTTAGAAAGAGTCGAGTTAAATTCATTCTTATGGTTGAAATCAAAACAGACAGCTTTCAGTTACAATTATCATGATTGGTGGAAACATCCTATGCTGTGTTTGGGTGGTCACTAGTTTCCTGTTTTTTTTTTATGGTGCTTCCGTTGTATTGGCACCTTGTCTTGTAAATACTTTTGGCTGATTCACCTTTCGCACACCTTGTGCGGGGTGTTTCATTGTTGATTAATATATATCATTTTAGTTTGTAAAAAAAAAAATACTTTTAAAAATGGAATCCTTATTTATTTGGATGATTTTCACCTCCACAAGTGTATGTGTTGTATGTTGAATTCACATGAGATATAAATTTGTATGATCTCTCATTATCAAACTAGGCTTTTCTATAGTTTTCATATGTTTTATCTCCTTGTTTGAAAATTACACATAAGAGTATCTATACTCGTTCTTTCTCATATTCTATTTTAGATATAATTCTTAACTTGAGATCTTAAAGTTCTTAAGATGATTTTTTTGGGGGGAGTTCTAATGATGATTCCTTATTGTCATTTATTAGTATAAATATGACATATGAAACATATATAAGCAAAAAAAATTATAAACTATTTATAAACAAATATTTATATAACATCATACATATAATATTTGTTGCCAATAGTTGAGGGAACTCGTCTAAGACACATAATATCTACTCCTCTAGTTGACCAAATACATCATTTACTGAATGGATTTAAAAAGCTAATTTTTACTTATAATAGTGACCGAAGAAGTATATTGTTTGTGAATACAAATTTCAATTTCCATTATATTTATTGAATTACTATACCTTCGCTACCACATTATTGAATTATAGTCCTATTGTACTTTAATCACATATTATTCTCATTTTGGATTCTCATAATATCAAGACATGATTTTCCTTGTAGCTTGCTTGAAAAGAATGCTTTGTAGTAATCTTCCACGGTAATTTTTTTGAACAATGCAGGCCTTTCAGGAGTAACAAGTGTTGGTGTTGGACCTATAACTTTGCTTATTTGAGGTCTGTGAAATGCTGCGACGGAAATCCTCTCTTTCTCCGAGTTAACTGTTGCTCGATGTTCGATACTCCGATAAATTCCGTTGGTCAGTATCTGTAAAGCCATTTAACATGAGGTCCTAATAACTCTTAAGCTTTGTAGTCTATTGTTATTTTGATAGGTATGGTTATGAGTACAGATCAATACTTTGTGACTTGGCAAATGTTATTAACGAGTGAATCATCATTCTTGTATGTGAAATTACATATGTCAGACAATATGGTCTCTTCAATGAATAAAATAACAAAATTATTCCTGAAATTGAATATCATCGATCACCTTAGATACTTTGGATCAATCAATTTTGTCTTTCGAATTATCTCAAAGAGACTAAAATGATGAGTGGTTTTCAATTTCAACATAATTTTGTAAATCGTAATTTTAAAATTTTTGAGTATAAATTGTTGTATGTGTCCTTTGAGACACTTAAATAGTAATTGACTTGTTATTGTTATTGATTCAAATTGAGGTGTTATCTATGCCAAGATCAGACGGTCACACACATCTCGATTGTAAGATCAAGATCAGACAATCTAGATTTCAAGCTCAGTATTTTAGATTTAAAAACAAAATCAAAATTAGCTTTAAAATTTGGACCATCAAATCTTGATCCTATGACCAAGGTGTGTGTGATTGAGTAGTAATTTTTAAAATTCAATGTAAAATTTGTTCATAGTTAGCTCTATTTTCTATCTATTACCTCTAAAATGTCTCCAACGTTTATGACAAAAGCATTGGCGAGTGGTTTAACAGAAATCCATTGTCCATCTTTTCTGATTTGGAGACCTTCAATGTCATTGGCTTGTAGAAGGATGGTTAAGGCACCCGCATCGGAATGAGGATTGAGTCCAATGACATTTTCTGGTTGGGGACAAGGAGGATAGTAATTCATCCTCATTTCTTGACCTCCGTCTTCAAATAACTCTAGCATTTCATTTGGTTCAACTTTAAGAGCTTTTGCCATATGTTTTATGATTGTGATGCAAACATTTTGCAATTCTAAACAATAGGTCTCTAAATTATCTCTGCAATATGAAACAATGTAGGTTAGGGTTAGCAAATATTGTTAAACAATGCTTATAGTAATAGTGGTCCTATAGCACTGCCTCGTAGTGGAATTTGAACAAATTGCTTTTGTTATGCGATAACGTATTTCGTGCAAAATATTTTCAAATAACACATATAGAATGCTATGTTGCATTACGAAATTTGAACAAACAACTATGTTTCGTGATCTGCAATTGATAAAATTGCGGCTAACAAACACATACGAAGTTAGAAAAAGAAATAAAACCTGAATGGTTGAGGAATATTTGGAAATAAGCGAGTATTCCTTGCATAGGAAGGAAGAGTTGTAGTGTAGAATAAATCTGCCCATTCTAACTTTTGATTCTCAGATACAACAAACAATTGACCAAACCCCTGCATATCTTCTGGAGTTTGCCAAAATTTCTTCTTCTCTTCCACCGGAAGACTTAAGAACTCTTGAACACCTATCTTCGCATTTTCCACCAACGAAGGATTGACTCCGTGATTAATCAGCTGTAATCATTTTCAATTTTATAAATCTTACAAAGTTAATAGAATTGGAGTGTATTAACTGTGTATTGGGTTGTTAAGAACTAAAGATACTCTTAATTACTTTACTGCTGAATTAATTTGTAGATAGTTGTAGGAAATTACTGCAAAAACATAAAAAACTTTTTATCCTCTATTAAAATTTAGGCTAGACATGTAGAAGCATTTAACTAGTTTTACCATATTTAATTTTAATTATTAGCTACACCTATGCCATCAATGAATTTGAATCTTGCATGATTTCTTTCTCTGTTCTAAAGAGCCTAACAACGAGATTCGCACACTAAATGCCGTCCCAAATTGTATGACGTTTTGGACATTTCACACATATTAAGAAATGCAATTAATATTGTATGGAAAAGCGATGTTACAAGTTGTTTTACAAAATTGTTCTTAATAAATAAAATGGGAAAGATAAATCAAAGAATTGAAAGAAGAGAAAGTAATAAATAATTAAGGTTATAATAGAAAAAGTAACATTAATGGTGCATCGGTATTGTAAAGCGAAATATAATTTAAGACAATTTTTTTCCCCTAAAGCAACCTACAATTTAGGGCTGAGGGAGTAAGAAATTAATTTTTTTGAAAAACTAAACAAAGAACCAAATCACTAGGTCTGCCTTAAATAACTAAAGCTAATATTATGATCCCGAAAAATAGAACCAAAGATAATTTTAGTTCAAACCTGGAAGAACCCCCATTCTTTACATGCTTGATCTAGGTTCTCAAGCTCAGTTGCATCTTCACACAACAATTTACTCAGGTCAATGACTGGAACTTGTTGTAAGGAAGTTGTATTTGATACAAGAATAGGGTCTTGATTTGGTTGAATATATTGTTCTGGAACTTCTATGTTGGGCTGCTTTGCGAGCTCTTGGACAGAAGGCACCAATAATGAGGTTCCCAAGTTAGACATTTTTCTTCAAGTGATGAATCCTCTTTCTTAAGTTGATAATAACTATGTTAGTAACTGAAAAATGATTCAAGTGAAATTATATAACATCTTATCTTATGGTATATATGTAAGGTGATGTAGAAATGAAAAGTGATAATATATATTATTGGGTATTGATTGTTAAATTGACATGCTGGGATTTGTGCCAGCCGCCAATATCTTTGAACCAACAAAATAACAAAGGGAAATGCTGACTGACTTAAGCCACATGCACAAGTTAAAAAACTACGGATAAAAATATTTTTTTGGAAATTGTGCATTTTGTATTTTAAAAATTTAAAATTTTATCTTTTTTAAGGTAAAATTTATGTTTAATTTCATTTTTAACTTCTTAACTTTTGCCCTCAAGATACAAGTTAGCATGATTTAATAATAAATACTCATTTATTAATCAATTATACATTACACAATTACAATGAATCACGTCTTTATGGTTATTAACTGTTTTATATTTAGTGCAAATTATATTTGTTTTGTTGAATAGCTTAGTGACTAGACTCATGCACCTTAAATATGGTGAAGTGGGAAATCCGAAGTTCATGAATTTTACAAAGGGCGATAGTACCTTAAATTTTGTAATTTGATGTCACGAAGGTCTAAAATCAAAGAATCTTCAAATTACAGAGTTGGAATCTAAACAATTTTTTTACAAGGGTAAACCGAAAATCTATAATATTATAGGGACTAACCATGTATTAACCCTTATATTTAACTTTAACTAAAAATTATTTTCATGATGTTGTTATATTAAATGAGTAATATTCGTGTATTTTTGGTATAAAGATTTCAAAAGAGAGACCATATAGTAGCCAATAACTAATAGACATCTATTTTTTTCTTCTTTTAACGGAGATATTTAATATGTTAAGATCTTTATTAAGAACTCTCCATTAGAGATTAGAGATGCTTTTATATGCTAAAATACAATGCATTTTAACACTACTAAGAAAGTTTCTACCAACAAAGATGCATAAACACATTTTGAAAATAGGATAAATAGTTAAGTATGGGTACAATTTTATATTCAACTCCAAGATCAATTCATTTGTAACAACTGAATACACAAAGGAAAATTGAACACATACATATCAATGGAAAAATGAGATCCTTCTTACCTTAAAATAGCTTTGAATTATGATTTGGGATACCACTCTTTAGATGGAGTGAAACGCTTGAATGAAGACTATCTAAGTATGACTATTTATAATTGGTGAAGAAAGAAAGACGGACCACGTTTCTTCAACGTGTACGTTAACAAAATAAATGTCACCTAATCACTTAGTAGATAATAAAGAAAGAAAATGCATCACTTAGATAGTAAATTTTAATAGCCATGTTTTTAAATTAGTCTTTATTTATATAAGTTAATGGCTCCAAGTGTCCTCCTAAAAGACTACCGTTTAGGATCGATTCGTTTTGACAGCTCGAGTTAAGGGTTTGTGACTCCGTTGAAGCAATAACAAAGTTGGATTTTTTTTCTCTTTTTCTTTTTGTTTAGAAGGTTAAGATGTTGAAAGGTATGTTAAAGAGTACAAGGATATCCAGTCATCTATGAAGTCCAAAGACCCTCGGCAGTCGTTGTTTCTTTCAACATGTGATACATGCTTAATGCATTTAATTGTACTCTCATTAATATATATATATATATATATATATATATATATATATATATATTGAGTGTTTGGTTTAGAGAATGCTAGTTATTTATCGTGTTACGAGGCACTCCTACCATAAAAATAAAGAAGCTAGATATTGTGGCTTCAAGTTAGAATTGCGTTTAATATCATCCCACCGTAGAAACAAACAGATCTATAGTCATTTTGAATGTACTCTTGTTATTTCAACATTTTAATGAAGCTTTTTTATCGTAAAAAAAGAAATTGATGGCTCTTTTGAAACATGCTTGATAAATTTAATGGGACATTCCTCATCCACATTTTGTTTCGGAATAGTTTCTTCCACAATAAATACGAGATTTTAAAATTAAAATTTCATTGAATTTTTTTAAAGGCATAAGCAAAATATGAAACATCCATGCAAGTAACAATTTATTATAAAACTTTTGTAGAAACTATATAAAATTTATGAATCAAAAAACACTTTCAGTGAATTATTTGAAAGTATTTTTTAATAAAAATAATGTCTCGCGTAAAAAATCAACAAGATCGAAAATGAATTTATAATAAGTGATATCCTCCACCATCCACTTACAAGGGAAAATGAACTTATAAATATAAAATTTATGAATCAAAAAAAACTTTCAATAAATTATTTGAAAGTATTATTTAATAAAAATTAAGTCTCGTGTAGAAAATCAACAAGCCTGAAAAAGAATGCGGAAACTCTTTAACAAAATATCTATTGAAGTGGCATTACAACTCTTTTTTTTTTTCTTTTGCAGTGCGGGATTCGAATTCCAAACTTTTCATATATTATGTATTGTCCCTACCAATTGTGATAGGTTAACAATAAAGAGAAAAAGAGAAAGATGTAAGAATATAATATAAGAATGAGAAAATCATCTAAAATTATTATAAAATGGTTGAATATTTGGCCCATGCTATTCTTCCGTGTTCCAAACGAAAGAAGTTTGACCCTTCTTCCTCTTTTCCCTTTCTGTTTCAAGGAAAACGGTTTAGAATATTTGTCCCTTGAACTTTGTTCAAATTTCAAAACTTCTTTTTCTGAAAGGAAATTTCAAAGCTAACAACTACATACAACTGTTTCGGCATATAATAAAAGCATTTTTTTTAAGAAAGAAATAAAATATAATAAAAGCATTTAATAGTAAAAAAAACAAGTAAAATCTAATTTATGTCTTTAATTGGGTGTTATTTGAATGATTTTTTTTAATGATAAATATTGGTATATGCTATTTGTTCTAAATAAATAAATATTAATATGTGTTCTGGACCGGCTAAAAGGATCTTTGGCCCATTTACTTAGGCCTAATATAATTCAAAGCTCAAACACCACGTTTTGCAAATATTACTTGCAACACACCCCTTCTCCGCGAGGGGGGTGCACGGAGCGAGCAAGGCCGGTTCAAAACGAACCACAAACGGCTCTCTGCACGTTATGTATGCATGATTATACTAAAGAACATAGAAAATATGGTGAGGTTAAGTCCACAATGTTGGAGTCAAGGGTAAACATGTCACATGATAAGGTCTATGGTTTCACATGTACCTGAATTTCGGGTTCTACCAGATTCCCAAAGTTGTCCACCACTTCCGAATTTCGTCGGATTACGGGACTACACCTGGTCCAACAACGTTCGTAGGAAAGTCTCATTTGAGTGTAGTATCGTGCTACAACTAATACCAATACAACACTTGGTGATAAACCACACTACGTCCTAAAAAGGCAAAGGTGGGTTAGGTAACTCTAAAGGTCCTTAGCTTCGTAGGATCATTAAAAGTAATAACACCTAAACGTGACAACACACGCCGACATATATCCACTAAGTGTGGTTGTATCACATGTACCAAAGCACGAGAATTCTCTCGGAATGACACTACGTTTATACCACTATCCTATCTTATGTGTCCCTCAAGTCCGGGTATAGGACTTATCTCACCACTCACGTAAGAAAATAAACATTTAGGCACATATTTACAATTACAAGTGAAATAAACCACAAAGGTAAATAAATACAAGTTATTTTCTACTCTTGTTTTGATTCGATTTTCTCAAAGTTATTTTTCAAAACAAAATAACAAGTGTAAATCGGCCTAGATCTAACAAAAGGAATCCAAACAAAAAAAAACCCACTTATTCTACTCTCAGTTTCGTTTTTTGATATGTGGTCGGTTTAGATCCGGTTTGTATGATGTATTGAGTTCGTTTGTTGAGCTTTACGGTGGCTATGTGTATGATGGCCGAAAGTTTGAAGGTTGGCTGTGTTGAGATGGCCAAAGGTTCAATGTTGGTTTGTTAATGTTTTGTATGGTTTATGTGATTTTTTTCGAAAAAAAAGAGTTGTTGTTGGTATGATGAGTTTTTTTTTTTAGATTTGTTGCTGGAAACTTTTTCATGCTGCGCCGTTTCTGTTGAATTGATTTAGGGTTTTCAGCCTTGAACTATGTGTCCAATCATTGGGAAAATTGACCCTTTATACAAGGGGGGAAATTAGGGTTGAGGTGTCTGAAATGTTCCTGCAGAATTCACCAAAAAATGGATGAAAATGCCCTTTTGAGACTGAAAAAGAAATCTGGACACTTGAGGGTACAATGGACAATTGGACTATTACTTGGACTGGACTAAAAGGACTAAAAAAAAGACTAAAAACTCTTCTTTAAAATACAGAATAATCAAATGAAAATATTTTTAAAAGGAAATAAAATTTCGAAAATCAATTAAAAGATAAATAATAAAACTAAAAGAAGATAAAATAAATAATAAGAAGAAAAGATTAAATAAAAAGAAATAATAATAAAATATGGGCAAAAATGCAGGAAAGGCAGCTACTACCATTTTGCACCAATTTTTTTTCTCTATTTTTTGTTTTTAATTCATTATGCAATTTATGTTTATGCATTAGTGAGTTGTTAATTCATAGTTTTGTGTTGTTTAATTATAGTAACCGTTGAGAGCGCATTAGATGATCTGGGAGAGACAAAATCGTATTTTGTCAAAAAATCTGGAGATGTCAAACCGCCTAAGGTTGAAGCCAAACCAAAAATTGATGGAGCTTCCTTCCATGTAGAAGTTTCCTTATATGTTGGCTCCGGTGTCGCCCCACTTCATGCCAACGAAGTTGACACGGCTAGGTTTTTTTCGAAGATGTTAAATGGAAAGATAGGGATGAGTTGCTTAATTGGGTACGTCGTCAAGCAAATAAGGCAGGATTTACTATTGTTACACAAAGATCAAGTTTGATCAATCTTATGGTTCGACTATTGTGTGAAAGGAGTGGAGCTCACAAAGTGCCGGAAAAAAACCTGAAGCATGAGACAACGGGCTCAAGAAAATGTGGGTGCATGTTCATGGTTATTGGATATCTTAGTAGAAAAACAAAGGAATGGAGATTGAACATTTTTAATGGAGTTCACAACCATGTGATGGAGCCGGCTTTAGAAGGACACATGCTTGCCGGTAGATTAAAGGAGGATGACAAGAAGATTGTACGTGACTTGACGAAGAGCAAGATGCATCCAAGAAATATTTTGATAAATTTGAAGAGCAAAAGACAACATTGCATGACAAATATCAAGCAAGTATACAATGAACGTCAACAAATATGGAAGTCAAATAGAGGTGACAAGACGGCGTTGCAGTTTCTAATCTCAAAGTTGGAGGAGCACAACTATGTTTATTTCTCAAGAACACAAAGGGAAAGTACTGCTATTGAAGATATCTTTTGGGCTCATCCAACATCCTTTAAGTTGTTTAAAAAATTTACAACGGTTTTGGTTATGGACTCCACCTACAAAACCACCATATGCAAGATGTCAATGTTTGATATTGTTGGGGTCACCTTGACCGATTTGACATATTCGGTTGGCTTTGGATTTGTGACACATGAGAAAGAGGAAAACTTTGTTTGGATTTTAAAATAGATGCGTAAACTTCTTATGTCAGAGATGAATATGCCTAAGGTGGTTGTGACTGACATGGATAAGTCTTTGATGAATGCGGTTGCAAATGTTCTCCCTGAAAGTTATGCAATGAATTGTTACTTTCATGTGGGAAAAAATGTGAAATAAAGGTGCATCTTGGACTGTAGATATCATTTGGGGAAAAAATAATGGGAAAGAGGTGAAACATGGTGATGTAGTTAATAAGATAACGAGCGCGTGGAAAATTATCGTTTAATCGCCCACTCAAGAGTTATATGCAAATACATTAGTGGAGTTTCAAGATGTTTGTAGTGATTTCCCAATTTTCCTAACATATGTCATGGCCACCTTGGATGAAGTGAAGGAGAAAGCAGTGAGGGCATGGACAAACCATGTATTGTATCTTGGTTGCAGAACCACCAACAGAGTAGAATCAACTCATGCTTTAGTAAAGAAATATTTGGGCAATAGTGTGGGTGATTTGGGTACTTGTTGGGAGAAAGTACATGATATGTTGGTGATTAAGTTAACTGCGATACAAACATCATTTGGTCAGAGTGTTACTATATTGGAACATAGATTCAAAGATGTCACTTTGTACTCTAGGTTAGGGGGCTATGTGTCTAGATATGCTTTGGACAACATTGCTTCGGAAGAGGAACGCTGTGTATGGACCAAGAAATTTGTGTTTGTGTTCAAAGGACATCGTACGGCCTACCAATGTGCATGCATTATTACTACTAAAATCCGTGAAGACAAGCCTATTTTATCGGAAGAGATACACCATCAGTGGCATAGGTAATGTATGGGTCAAGAATGTAATGAAGATGGTTCTTCTGTCAAGAAAGTCCCTTTCCAAATGAAGCTTGAAATGAAATTGGTTTTGCGACAGTTGGCATTTCCTGACACCGCAATGTCGTCTCCACTACCACGAAAAGTACCAACCAAGGGAGCCAAGAAAAAAGTGGTTATTGCGTGGTCTAGACAAAAGTGTCATCGACTAGTCGAATCCCTTTTTCGTGGGAGGTTGTTGATTCCCAAAATCCGGATAGTCAACCATTACCGTCCCCAACAACTTCATCATTTTCTAAAAAAAAGGTGATCGTCTTGGTAAACCATCTCGTTCCCCACTTCCACCACCTTCTCGGTTTCCAAAGCCTATTCTGGTTCCAAATTCTATTCCGGTTCCAACGTCTATTCCGGTTTTGAGCCCTATTGATCATATGTCAAAGTTCATGGTTCTATTTATTGAAAAAGTGGTGGATGTTATAAGCGATGGACATTGTGGATTTTAGACTATAGCCGAGTTCATGGGATTGAACGAAGAAAGTCATATCATGATTCGTAGACATCTTATCCAAGATTTGAAATATCATAGAGATGATTATGTGAGAGTATATGCGGGTGAGGATAATTATAACTACATTTTAAATGGCTTACATCCTCCCGCAAATATGATTGGCATTGCACATGTTGATAAGTGGTTGACGTTTTCGGACATGGGACACATTGTTGCTAATTATAACAATAGGTGTGTGGTCTTGTTGACAAATTATGAAATTGGAAATCCGGAATCTTATTTCCCATTAAGAGGGCCTCGACCGGCTAAGGAAAAACTCTCATCATGTGCCTTGGCATAATTCCGAATCACTTTGTGCTTATTTTTTTGAAGGATGGTTGTCCACTACCTCCATCATCTACGGAGTGTCACAATCACAAGAATGAAGAGGCTGTAGCTTGGGAAGATGAGTATTTGGATCAACATGATTTGTTGAAAAGGGAGAGAAACCGCCGCAACCAAAAAAGGAATCAAACAAAGCGGAACCTATTTTGTTGGACACTCCCGAAAAAGCAAAGCAACAATTTGAAGTAATTGCGGAAGATCAAGACCCAATCACTTGGTGATTAATGAGTGATTTTTTGTCGGTGTTAGTCCTTTTTGTTGGTAGAAATTACACCGACGTATATTTTGGGGTCGAAATTGTAAAGCCAATTATTTGTGGCAAATATATAACATTATGTAATTTATATAAATATATGATAATATGACTTTTATGTGGTGAAACTAGTGCAATAATTATTTATTCATTATTAATGTTTACACATTTGATTTATTCGTTATTCTTTATTGGTTCTTACGTTTCATTTAATTTCATTCTAATGTATGATTTTATTACATAAAGCTTTTGTGAAGTGAAACATGTCTGAGGTTGCAAAAATTGAAGGTCGTGTTAGGTACTCCACTTTTAAAAAGACAATTAAGGTTATGATAACACAGATCGATTCTCTTGATGATTTGAAGGCACAAGTTAACACTTATTTTGTCACTTATTTTCTTAGATGCCTTGCATTGACCACCTAGGTGTAGATAAACATAAAGATAAAGACATGTTCAAAACGGCGACCTATGTGCCTTGACTTATTTGGGACGATAGCGATGTTGGATTTATGTTTCAGAATATGGTGGAAGATAATATATTATATTTGTTTGTTCGTTCCATCTGTAACTGCGTAGAATGTCAATAGAGATTTAATTTAACTATATGTAATATGTGGTATGTGTTGTTTAATTATGGACACTCTTTAACATTTTGATGAATTTCAAACATTCGTGTAATTTTAACGAAATGTCAGATTGATTTACTTATGGACAACTATAAAATATAATGTATTTTTCTTGTTTATGACTGAGTATCAATGTTGTACGATTATGATTGCCTTTGGAAATGCTCTGGTTGAATTACATGTCAAAACTGGCCGAAAAGGGCTTGGTTCAATTAAGCAGAACCCACTGTTTGCATAATTGCTTTCCTCTGCAATTAAATGCCGATGGAACCGGCCGCAGTTAACTGCCAAGGAATCCTCGGGAGTTAAGTGCCGAGTTAAATTCTAGCACGTTAGCTAAAAGATGTTCTATATGATGTTCCAACACCAGATACAATTTGCGGATGTTGAATGTAATGTTAAAACATCGTGCTAACAGTTAAAAGCAAAAACTAAAATAATGCAAAACGTAAAAGACAAGAAAGTAAAAGGCACATGAGAATTGTTGACCCAGTTCGGTGACAAACACACCTACGCTAGGGGCTACCAAACCAGGAAGGAAATCCACTAGTGTAGTCCTTATTCTAAGTTCTCAGCAAATTCCAAGTTTACAACTCTAGACCTAGGACCTACCCGACTTGACTTCAACCTAGAAACTCCTAGATCTGAGATTCCATCTCACTTCCGACCAATCAATCACAACCCATGTGATTGTACGATTACAACTCAATATGGTGAAGTTACCTTCAAACACAAGAATGGAGACTCACTCCAATAAACATAACCTTCTCTTTGCTTCAAAGCTTTAGAGAGATTCACAACTAATAACTCAATAAAACACAGTTCTTAATCATGTATCAAGGTGATACAAGAAAAGGCTCACAATTAACAAACGACTCAAAACCCTAAAAAGCTATATCTTTGAAGTCAAATTGAATAATGAATTAGGTCTTGAAGTCTTGTATATGTACTGAAGCTACGTGGGCTAAAATAGTCTTTGTCGGGCTTCAGAACATTGTAGAACCTTGCGATTATCCAAATAACAAGAATCAATAACAAATAAATCTACTCCTAAAATAAAGTCAATACTTTAGGAACAAATCTCAGATCTGATCTTGACCAAAAATATGTTACTTGGCTAACAAGAAATACTTTAGGAACGTATATCAAGGCACATAAGTAGGGTACACTTAACCGTGTCCGGATGTTGGAACATCGAATCCAACATCATACATGAGTGCCAAACATGCTGGAACATTGTATCCAACAACAAGTATGGATATTTGTTTTAACAAAAGTGAAGCCAATATACAAATATCCAACCCCGAGGAATAGTTAAATCTGCGGCAGTTAACTGCCGAGGGGTATTTTCGTCTTTTAAAGGTGTTTTCAGCCTTATCAAATGTGTGAACAACAATTTTCCTAAATAATTCTGAATAGTTACTACGCGCTAAACAAGCTAAAACATCGTTTATTTACCACACCGAAATAATTACCACTAGTTACTTCTAACTTAATATAAATAAGGCTTATTCAATCACTCAGTCCCTTAACTTAATTGACTGTCTCAATTTGGTCCCCTAACTATAATTTTACCAATTTGGTCCCTTATGTTTTCCTCTGTTACTAGTTTTAGTCCTTTCTGTTAGATTATCTCAAAAAACGTAAACAGAAAGGACTAAAACAAGTAAGGGAGCAAAACATAGGGGACCAAATTGGTACATAAGTTAACGTTTTTTTTGAGAAAAACTAACATAAAGGACTAAAGCTAGTAACAGAGGACTAAAAATAACTATTCACCTTAAAACTTCAAAATAACTCACATTCTAAGATTACTAAAATACCCTTAATCATCAAATGACCAAAATACCCTTAGTTCTTAAATTGACTAAAATACCCTTCTCGCCTCAAAATTCACTAATCTCAAATCAACCCCACAAGCAAGCAATTAAACACATATAAACACATATAATAATTAAATAAAATAATCCCAACGGAAAATTGGTTGTTACGATTAAGGCTCTGTAAAATATATTCTAGGTTAGTAAAACTTAAGTAATTGATGTTTTAAATCTCACAAAATAAAAAAGAATTTAAAAGAAGAGATAAGATCACTAAATGGTTGTACAATTGGTATATATTCATAGTTTTGTGTTGTTTAATTATAGTAACCGTTGAGAGCGCATTAGATGATCTGGGAGAGACAAAATCGTATTTTGTCAAAAAATCTGGAGATGTCAAACTGCCTAAGGTTGAAGCCAAACCAAAAATTGATGAAGCTTCCTTCCATGTAGAAGTTTCCTTATATGTTGGCTCCGGTGTCGCCCCACTTCATGCCAACGAAGTTGACACGGCTAGGTTTTTTTCGAAGATGTTAAATGGAATGATAGGGATGAGTTGCTTAATTGGGTACGTCGTCAAGCAAATAAGGCAGGATTTACTATTGTTACACAAAGATCAAGTTTGATCAATCTTATGGTTCCACTATTGTGTGAAAGGAGTGGAGCTCACAAAGTGCCGGAAAAAAACCTGAAGCATGAGACAACGGGCTCAAGAAAATGTGGGTGCATGTTCATGGTTATTGGATATCTTAGTAGAAAAACAAAGGAATGGAGATTGAACATTTTTAATGGAGTTCACAACCATGTGATGGAGCCGGCTTTAGAAGGACACATGCTTGCCGGTAGATTAAAGGAGGATGACAAGAAGATTGTACGTGACTTGACGAAGAGCAAGGTTCAAAGAAATATTTTGATAAATTTGAAGAGCAAAAGACAACATTGCATGACAAATATCAAGCAAGTATACAATGAACGTCAACAAATATGAAAGTCAAATAGAGGTGACAAGACGGCGTTGCAGTTTCTAATCTCAAAGTTGGAGGAGCACAACTATGTTTATTTCTCAAGAACACAAAGGGAAAGTACTGCTATTGAAGATATCTTTTGGGCTCATCCAACATCCATTAAGTTGTTTAAAAAATTTACAACGGTTTTGGTTATGGACTTCACCTACAAAACCACCATATGCAAGATGTCAATCTTTGATATTGTTGGGGTCACCTTGACCGATTTGACATATTCGGTTGGCTTTGGATTTGTGACACATGAGAAAGAGGAAAACTTTGTTTGGGTTTTAAAATAGATGCGTAAACTTCTTATGTCAGAGATGAATATGCCTAAGGTGGTTGTGACTGACATGGATAAGTCTTTTATGAATGAGGTTGCAAATGTTCTCCCTGAAAGTTATGCAATGAATTGTTACTTTCATGTGGGAAAATATGTGAAATAAAGGTGCATCTTGGACTGTAGATATCATTTGGGGAAAAAATAATGGGAAAGAGGTGAAACATGGTGATGTAGTTAATAAGATAACGAGCGCGTGGAAAATTATTGTTTAATCGCCCACTCAAGAGTTATATGCAAATACATTAGTGGAGTTTCAAGATGTTTGTAGTGATTTCCCAATTTTCCTAACATATGCCATGGCCACCTTGGATGAAGTGAAGGAGAAAGCAGTGAGGGCATGGACAAACCATGTATTGTATCTTGGTTGCAGAACCACCAATAGAGTAGAATCAACTCATGCTTTAGTAAAGAAATATTTGGGCAATAGTGTGGGTGATTTGGGTACTTGTTGGGAGAAAGTACATGATATGTTGGTGATTAAGTTAACTGCGATACAAACATCATTTGGTCAGAGTGTTACCGTATTGGAACATAGATTCAAAGATGTCACTTTGTACTCTAGGTTAGGGGGCTATGTGTCTAGATATGCTTTGGACAACATTGCTTCGGAAGAGGAACGTTGTGTATGGACCAAGAAATTTGTGTTTGTGTTCAAAGGACATCGTACGGCCTACCAATGTGCATGCATTATTGCTACTAAAATCCGTGAAGACAAGCCTATTTTATCGGAAGAGATACACCATCAGTGGCATAGGTAATGTATGGGTCAAGAATGTAATGAAGATGGTTCTTCTGTCAAGAAAGTCCCTTTCCAAATGAAGCTTGAAATGAAATAGGTTTTGCGACAGTTGGCATTTCCTGACACCGCAATGTCGTCTCCACTAGCACAAAAAGTACCAACCAAGGGAGCCAAGAAAAAAGTGGTTATTGCGTGGTCTAGACAAAAGTGTCATCGACTAGTCGAATCCCTTCTTCGTGGGAGGTTGTTGATTCCCAAAATCCGGATAGTCAACCATCACCGTCCCCAACAACTTCATCATTTTCTAAAAAAAAAAGGTGATCGTCTTGGTAAACCATCTCGTTCCCCACTTCCACCACCTTCTTGGTTTCCAAAGCCTATTCTGGTTCCAAATCCTATTCCGGTTCCAACGTCTATTCCGGTTTTGAGCCCTATTGATCATATGTCAAAGTTCATGGTTCCATTTATTGAAAAAGTGGTGGATGTTATAAGCGATGGACATTGTGGATTTCAGACTATAGCCGAGTTCATGGGATTGAACGAAGAAAGTCATATCATGATTCGTAGACATCTTATCCAAGATTTGAAATATCATAGAGATGATTATGTGAGAGTATATGCGGGTGAGTGTAACACCCCGAAATCCCGACTTAAAATTTCATTCAAATAATCAGAGTATAACACATAAATCAGGATGTCACATTTCATAAAATCTTAAAAATCAAATTGAATAATAATTTATTCTTAAACGATATTCAAACATAGCAGCGGAATTCATAAACTTCTCAAAATCTTAAGTAAATAAGTCTCGGCACAAAAGCCTCTTAAAACATCTCAACTCGAGTTACGTCGCAAACATCATAATTAATCAACATGATACATAAAAGGAATAGAAATAATAATAATCCCCATTCCGTTACGTATCAGAGCTCCTAAGACTGCACAAGAACCTCTCACATCGACGAACCTAAGCTTGGTCACCTGCACTTGCCCACAAGGCGGCAATTCCAACAGAAGGGGTGAGATTCAAAACAATTATATTAACATATAATTCAAATAATTATGCTTAACAATAACAACATTATTCATCACATAGAACAGAAACGTCTCAAACATCCACATATACAAATCATCTTAGAACATCTTCATAAACAACCGTCTCAAAACATCTCAGACACATGACTCGACAAATGCAACTCTAACATCTTAACATCATGCATGTGGTACCAATATTTTAGCTTTAATAAGCTTCACCGTCGCTTTGAGCAAATGCTCCACCGTCGCTTTGAGCATAAGCTCCACCGTCTCAAAATATGCAAATGCATGGACTCGACTCTTTATTCTTAAACAAGTTATCTCAACGTCTTAACATCAAATACGACTCTTTATCGACACATGCAATTATACAATACATGGCAGCAGCTCAGCACACTTAGTACATATATTTACAGCACGTAGTTATCATCACAATCATCATTTATACTTCATTCGTAAACTTCACTTAATAAGCATTTAGTCAAAACTTAACGCCAACAATTAAATATCATCTTACAGCGTCATTACAGGTTCTAATTAGGTCTTAAACATCTCTAATACTATCCAAAAGTCTACCCTCAAAGCCCCGCTCAAAACAGAGTTCTAAAACTCAAGTTATAGTGGTCTGAGACCACATTGCTCGTTGTGGCGAGTGGGACTGCTCGCCACGGCGAGCTACTTAAATTGCATTCTGCCACTTGCTCGCTACGGCGAGTGAAGTTGCTCGCCTCGCGCGCACTAAAGGGGTTGATCGCCACGGCGAGCTCAGCTGCTCGCCTCACGAGTGAATACCTAACTGCTCGCCACGGCGAGCGGGTCTGCTCGCCACGGCGAGCTATCGCAGAGAGGTTACGGGTTCGCTCGAAACCCTGCCAAAATTCGTCCAATCCTTCGTTTTATGCTTCTAATCTATCAGAAATATGGTCCTAGTGATAAATCTAGGTTCTGTAACAGGTTTCTACATCAATTCACATCATTATAACATAAATTCATCACAAAATTCATTAAACCCTAACTTTGGAATTCTCTCAAAACTCTCTCTAATTCATAGGTTAATCATAACAGATGAATTACAGTATAATATAATCGAGTTAGGCTCACCCTTACCTGGTAATATTGCAGAATTGGGGTTCCCTCTTCTCTAGCCACTTTTCTCCCTTCTTGCCAAAAGTCTGTAACGTACTGACTGTTTCTTTCTAAACCTAACTGCCTTATATAATTCTTTCTATTCTCACTTATCCCCACAACTCTATCTTATTTATGAAAACAACCCCATCTCTCAAAATATTTGTTATTATATCACATCTTAATTTTCATCACGTATTTTATTTTATTAAACAATAAAATAAACATCACACCACAACATCATCTCATACATCGCAAACATCATTAAAATCATATAATATATAATAATATACTATATACTCTAATAAAATAATTAAATAAATAAAGTGGGCGTTACAGTGAGGATAATTATAACTACATTTTAAATGGCTTACATCCTCCCGCAAATATGATTGGCATTGCACATGTTGATAAGTGGTTGACGTTTTCGGACATGGGACACATTGTTGCTAATTATAACAATAGGTGTGTGGTCTTGTTGACAAATTATGAAATTGGAAATCCGGAATCTTATTTCCCATTAAGAGGGCCTCGACCGGCTAAGGAAAAACTCTCATCATGTGCCTTGGCATAATTCCGAATCACTTTGTGCTTATTTTTTTGAAGGATGGTTGTCCACTACCTCCATCATCTACGGAGTGTCACAATCACAAGAATGAAGAGGTTGTAGCTTGGGAAGATGAGTATTTGGATCAACATGATTTGTTGAAAAGGGAGAGAAACCGCCGCAACCAAAAAAGGAATCAAACAAAGCGGAACCTATTTTGTTGGACACTCCCGAAAAAGCAAAGCAACAATTTGAAGTAATTGCGGAAGATCAAGACCCAATCACTTGGTGATTAATGAGTGATTTTTTGTCGGTGTTAGTCCTTTTTGTTGGTAGAAATTACACCGACGTATATTTTGGGGTCGAAATTGTAAAGCCAATTATTTGTGGCAAATATATAACATTATGTAATTTATATAAATATATGATAATATGACTTTTATGTGGTGAAACTAGTGCAATAATTATTTATTCATTATTAATGTTTACACATTTGATTTATTCGTTATTCTTTATTGGTTCTTACGTTTCATTTAATTTCATTCTAATGTATGTTTTATTACATAAAGCTTTTGTGAAGTGAAACATGTCTGAGGTTGCAAAAATTGAAGGTCGTGTTAGGTACTCCACTTTTAAAAAGACAATTCAGGTTATGATAACACAGATCAATTCTCTTGATGATTTGAAGGCACAAGTTAACACTTATTTTGTCACTTATTTTCTTAGATGCCTTGCATTGACCACCTAGGTGTAGATAAACATAAAGATAAAGACATGTTCAAAACGGCGACCTATGTGTCTTGACTTATTTGGGACGATAGCGACGTTGGATTTATGTTTCAGAATATGATGGAAGATAATATATTATATTTGTATGTTCGTTCCATCTGTAACTGCGTAGAATGTCAATAGAGATTTAATTTAACTATATGTAATATGTGGTATGTGTTTTTTAATTATGGACACTCTTTAACATTTTGATGAATTTCAAACATTCGTGTAATTTTAACGAAATGTCAGATTGATTTACTTATGGACAACTATAAAATATAATGTATTTTTCTTGTTTATGACTGAGTATCAATGTTGTACGATTATGATTGCCTTTGGAAATGCTCTGGTTGAATTACATGTCAAAACTGGCCGAAAAGGGCTTGGTTCAATTATGCAGAACCCACTGTTTGCATAATTGCTTTCCTCAGCAATTAACTGCTGATGGAACCGGCCGCAGTTAACTGCCAAGGAATCCTCGGTAGTTAAGTGCCGAGTTAAATTCTAGCACGTTAGCTAAAAGATGTTCTATATGATGTTCCAACACCAGATACAATTTGCGGATGTTGAATGTAATGTTACAACATCGTGCTAACAGTTAAAAGCAAAAACTAAAATAATGCAAAACGTAAAAGACAAGAAAGTAAAAGGCACATGAGAATTGTTGACCCAGTTCGGTGACAAACACACCTACTCTAGGGGCTACCAAACCAGGAAGGAAATCCACTAGTGTAGTCCTTATTCTAAGTTCTCAGCAAATTCCAAGTTTACAACTCTAGACCTAGGACCTACCCGATTTGACTTCTGTAACGCCCTAGTTGTTATTTATTTAATTTCAGTTGATTTTAATAAGTTTATGTGATTTTAAATAATTTATGTTTATTTTTGGTGTGTTATATATTTTATTATATAGTTATTTTGATTATTTAATTAAAATAGGTGAGAATTATAATTATTAGAAGTTTGGGGATTAAAATGAATTATTTAATAATTTAATAGGAGTTATTTATAATTAAGGAGAAGTTAATAGGTTTTAATAGGAAATAGAAGGAAAGAAAGAGTCAGAACCAGTTTTACGTAGAAACAGTGAGAAAACAAGAAAAGGGGGAAAAACCTAGAAGAAGAGAGAAGAAGCAAGAGGAGAGAAGAACGCTGCTTTTAATTCAGGAAGATAATCTAAGGTAAGGGTGAGACTAACTTTCAATGATTATAGTTTACATAATTCTGAAATTGAATTTAACATGTTTTGTTGAAAATTGTTGTGGAGAAATTACGTTTTTAAGTTAAATTAGAATTGTCAAAAACATAGGTAATCCGTTGAATTGATGTAAAAAGTGATGTTTAGGTTGTAGATTATCAGTAGGCAATGTTTCCTAACAATTTTGGGATTTGGGATGTCGAAATTTGGGTTTTTGGGTGAAAAATGGTGTAAAAATCGTAACAACAGGGGAAAACTCGCTAGAAACTCGCTATTGGCGAAATCTGTCTGGAACATTTTCGCTATTAGCCAGAATTTCGCTATTAGCGAAATTGCACTGTGACAGCTTTCTCTATTTCGCGTTCTTGCGTCTTTTTAACCCGTTTCTGTTTTGAACTAGCTTTCGGTGTAAACATGAAAGTTTTAGATAACTGAGTTAGCTTTCTGATGGCCTTGGTTTGACGTGTAAAGGATTTTTAGATTTTGAGTTATGATGAAAATAGTCCAAGTGGGTACTTAATAAAATCTTAAGAAAACTTAGCATAACTAATTCTGAGTTAGTCCAAAACTTATGGTTGGTTTCCCAACTTCAAACTTAGGTATTAGAGATTTAGTTGAAGTGTTTTATGAGTATTTGACTTATGGCTTATTGATCACACTTGCTTCTTTTTGAAGAATGTTTTGGTCTGATAGGAATGTAGTTGATTAATGTATATGTGTTATGTTGATGAATTCTGTCGTAAGAGTTGTTGTGTCAGATTTTGACTAAGTTATGGAGTGTGTCATAAATGATTAGGCACATATGTTGTTGTCGTAGACGTTGTCGAGTTGTATGCAGATATACACTAGTGAGTCCATTCATACTCATACCTTGCTGAGGGCTCATGCCCTGGAGTGTTTTCACTCAACCGTTGAGGGCTTATGCCCTGGAGTGTTTAACACTCAATCGTTGAGGGCTTATGCCCTGGAATGTTATTTCATTCAATTGTTGGGGGCTTATGCCCCGGAATGCTTAGCATTCAACGCGCGTAAAATGGTACCACATGCATTTGCATTAGTCGCATTGTTGTCGTTGTAGCTGTTGTCGTTGTTGTTGTTGTAGGTTGAGTTGTCAGTGTCGTTGTCGATGATGTTGTTGAATTGTTCATTATAATTGATAATTGATTATTCATTATACTGATGTTGTTGAATTTAATTGATGAATTATGATATCTATTGTTGTTTGTGAATCTCACCCCTTCTGCTGGAATTGCCGCCTTGTGGGCAAGTGCAGGTAACGAAGATTAGTAGAGATGTCGGCTCAAAGTTTCTTAGGGCTCTGATACGTAACGGGACGGGAATTGTTGCTTGTTTTCTCTTTCCTTACATATTAATAATGATTTATGAAACTTTTGATGAGGCCTGCGTGCCAAAGACTTGTTTAGTTGTTTTAAACTAATTCCGCTGCGAAGTTTTGGAGTTAATTATTATTGACTATTTTATTGGAGAATATTTATTCATCCGTTAATTTGGAGATTTTATTTGAATGAAAATGTAGCATTCCGTTTTTGGTGAAAAACTCTGATTTAATTTGTTAATTAATAATTGTTGGGCGAACGGGGTGTTACAACTTCAACCTAGAAACTCCTAGATCTGAGATTCCATCTCACTTCCGACCAATCAATCACAACCCATGTGATTGTACGATTACAACTCAATATGGTGAAGTTACCTTCAAACACAAGAATGGAGACTCACTCCAATAAACATAACCTTCTCTTTGCTTCAAAGCTTTAGAGAGATTCACAACTAATAACTCAATAAAACACAGTTCTTAATCATGTATCAAGGTGATACAAGAAAAGGCTCACAATTAACAAACGACTCAAAACCCTAAAAAGCTATATCTTTGAAGTCAAATTGAATAATGAATTAGGTCTTGAAGTCTTGTATATGTACTGAAGCAACGTGGGCTAAAATAGTCTTTGTCGGGCTTCAGAACATTGTAGAACCTTGCGATTATCCAAATAACAAGAATCAATAACAAATAAATCTACTCCTAAAATAAAGTCAATACTTTAGGAACAAATCTCAGATCTGATCTTGACCAAAAATATGTTACTTGGCCAACAAGAAATACTTTAGGAACATATATCAAGGCACATAAGTAGGGTACACTTAACCGTGTCAGGATGTTGGAACATCGAATCCAACATCATACATGAGTGCCAAACATGCTGGAACATTGTATCCAACAACAAGTATGGATATTTGTTTTAACAAAAGTGAAGCCAATATACAAATATCCAACCCCGAGGAATAGTTAAATCTGCGGCAGTTAACTGCCGAGGGGTATTTTCGTCTTTTAAAGGTGTTTTCAGCCTTATCAAATGTGTGAACAACAATTTTCCTAAATAATTCTGAATAGTTACTACGCGCTAAACAAGCTAAAACATCGTTTATTTACCACACCGAAATAATTACCACTAGTTACTTCTAACTTAATATAAATAAGGCTTATTCAATCACTCAGTCCCTTAACTTAATTGACTGTCTCAATTTGGTCCCCTAACTATAATTTTACCAATTTGGTCCCTTATGTTTTCCTCTGTTACTAGTTTTAGTCCTTTCTGTTAGATTATCTCAAAAAACGTAAACAGAAAGGACTAAAACAAGTAAGGGAGCAAAACATAGGGGACCAAATTGGTACATAAGTTAACGTTTTTTTTGAGAAAAACTAACATAAAGGACTAAAGCTAGTAACAGAGGACTAAAAATAACTATTCACCTTAAAACTTCAAAATAACTCACATTCTAAGATTACTAAAATACCCTTAATCATCAAATGACCAAAATACCCTTAGTTCTTAAATTGACTAAAATACCCTTCTCGCCTCAAAATTCACTAATCTCAAATCAACCCCACAAGCAAGCAATTAAACACATATAAACACATATAATAATTAAATAAAATAATCCCAACGGAAAATTGGTTGTTACGATTAAGGCTCTGTAAAATATATTCTAGGTTAGTAAAACTTAAGTAATTGATGTTTTAAATCTCACAAAATAAAAAAGAATTTAAAAGAAGAGATAAGATCACTAAAAGGTTGTACAATTGGTATATAACACAAAAAGGGAATCAAAACCCCTTTCAATCCTTTCATTTGTGATTTTCATTGCAACTTTTTGAACTCTTGTTTTTGTCCCTATCACTTTCACTTTACGACTCTCGATATGTCCAAAAACATACCATCTGGAAATGGTGGGGTTCCAGACGGTGAATCTCAAAAACTAAGAATGATATTGAGATCGAGAAAACATGGATCTGAAACCGATGTTTCCAACGAAATTGTTGATAGGAGCAAATGGGAAAAGGAGCAATCAAAATTAGGTCTTCCATCTAAAACAATGGTAGATGACTATCATCAGAAATTTAGGTCAAGATCCAATATAATAAAAGGGATATTGGAAAATATTCGAATTGAATTATCGAATAGCGAGATTGAGGAAGATCTTATCATAATGACAGGTCATCCTCCATCGCGAAAGTCGATCAAGAGATCCAATAATGATCAAAATCGATTGAATGTAAGTTTTTTATATTTTCTCGTAATCACCTATGCTTATAAATTTCAATAAATGGTCAAAATTGAATATGAATTCAGATTTGGATAGAGATATTCATATTTGTATATGAATCATCTCACAACAACCCCGAATTAAGCGCATTTACAACTTTTGATTGATATTTTGATGGGATGGTAACTAAGGTCATTTCCGGTTTTTCCCCCTGTAAAATTTTCTTTTTGGATTCCGTCCTTGTAACTTGAAGTTTTTTGGTTTTGGACCTTCATAAATTTTGACTGTAGAAAATCGATGATATGGCAGGGGGTAAACTGAAATTTGCTCAAATTACAGGGGGCAAAAATTTTCATGAAGGTCTAAAACAAAAAAAATCTTCAAATTACAAGGACGAAATTCAAAAAATATATTTTACAGGGAGGAAAACCGAAAATGTCCTATATTACAGGGGGTAAAGCACTATTAACCCATATTTTGATTATACCATCTCTGCATTAAACCTAATTGATATGGATAAATAGGTTCCACATCGGCCTCAATTTAATATCTTGACTTAGATTTAATTAATATGGTTTAAATAGTTTTATTTGTCCATAATTTTGTGTGAGTGCAATTTAAAAATATTATCATGGGTGTATGTCTAATTGTTTGATTGAATAAATTTCATTTTTTTGTTAGAGTGTGTAATAATGTTTTGTTTAGAAGAATATAATGGTGTTGATATATGATGTTTTGTTCATGTATATGTTTGAAAGATTTGAGGTTTAATTATAAATTTTTCAACCAAAAAAAAGTTTTAACTCTAAGATTTAATTCTTGTGCAGACCCTTTTTCCTGGTACATCCTTGGCCAAGGTTACATCTGATTCATACAATGTTCCTGAATTCCCCGAGCCTCATTCGACAAAGACAAAGGCGAAGAAGTGCAAGAACAACATATAGGGATGGACAGATGAATGATTTTCAGATTTTAATGTTACATAAAAGCAACTTGTTTATTCATATCTTGTCTTCAACTTTCCTTTTAGTTTGTTTTTTCATTCTCAAAAACAACCTTTTTTAGTTCGTTTTTTTTAAACTAGTGTATTCTCTCGGTACTTTCCCGGGTTAGACATATGAATTATTGTTTGTGTTAAGCATAATAGCTGGTCTATAACTTTGCTGTTGAATTTATTCCAGATATTGAATATTTGTTTTGCGCGACTAACTATATTTGAGAAATGTTTTACGCAGCATGTAAGATGTAAGTGCACATGTTTTTATGTCTTTAAGCTGTATGAATTAAATTTTCATGTGAATGCAATTTCCAGTGGTTTTCGATGACGACATACAAATATTCTTATGTTGCTGAAATTTAAAACCTATGTTTGTCACTAAAATTTTAAAAAACACTTTATACATAATTTTTAGTCATAACCTTAATTTGTTGTGATGATAAGAATTCTAGATTCATATCTCAATCAAAGAAAATAAATTGTCGAGAAATATAAAAATTTATTTTACGAAGGAATTTATATCATTTATTATTTTGAGAGAGTATTGTGTGTGAGAATTAGAGTTGTGAGCGAAATGAGTGTGTTTACTAAGAAACTTGAAAACAAATATATTATTTGGTTTATTAATATTATATTAGTGAGAGTTTTTTTTAGAGGATTATATTAGTGAGATATGTGGTTAGAATTAAACCCATTGTTATTTTAATTAAGTCTGGGCAATCACGGATGAATAAATACTTTAGATTAGAAGCGTACCGGACAAATTGTGATCAAGTAGCTAGGAATGTAATGAAGAAAATAAATGTCACTCCATACCTCTTTGAATCATTTGTAGCCTTTTTTTTTATCTATTTTTTACTTTAAGGTAAATGTTAGTAATTAAATATCAGATTAGTTTTTTTTCTTCTTCATTTTGATATGAATCCAAGACCTCAAACTTCTCTTCCTTAGTTCTTATTGAAATTTATCCTATTTAGGATTTTATATTTTAAGTATATATGGCAAGATTGAATACGGGCTAGGGGGTGAATAGCGTTTTACAAAATTTATCGAGTTTTTAGCGAAAACAATTTGACATATTGCACTTGCGCTCGAAACGAAAACTATGACAAAGAGATTAAGACAATGTAAAGCACGATAATATTTAATATTGAATTGAGATATTCAAATGGAAAATCTTAATACAATCAAGGGTTAATAGTGCTTTACCCCCTGTAATATATATAATTTCCGGTTTTCCCCCTGTAAACTTTTTTTTTGGATTCCGTCCTTGTAACTTGAAGTTTTTTGGTCTTGGACCTTCATGAATTTTGACTGTACAAAATCGATGATATAGGGGGTAAACCGAAATTTGCTCAAATTAACAGGGGGTAAACCGAAATTTGTTCAAATTGCAGAGGGGTAAACCGAAATTTTCTAAAATTACAGGGGGCAAAAATTTTCATGAATGTCTAAAACTAAAAAATCTTCAAATTACATGGACGGAATTCAAAAAATATATTTTACAGGGAGAAAACCGGAAATGACCTATATTGCAGGGGGGTAAAGTACTATTAACCCTGCAATCAATTATCAATAATTCTCAACACAATATACAAAACAAGATAATTCTCAAACCAAACCTAAGAGCAATAAAATGAGCTATAACTAATGAACACAAGGTATATAAGTTTGATGAATTGAAACTTGATTGAATTCAAATGTGATCAATATGAATTTGAGAGAAACCCTAATTCAATGAATAAAGTCAAGGTTAACAAGTTGAAACTTAGGTCACATTCAAACCAATTGGAAAGAATCATCAAACAATCATATACTCAAATTAAACAAAGTACAAGAGGAAATGGAAGTGAATGATACCGAGATTTATAGTACTTCATTCTTTCGTCCTCTCCTCGGGGTACATCTACTCTTGATAGAAAATGTAACGCCCTATTTCTATTAAAGCGATAAAACACGCGAATATAATAAATATTCAAGAAATAGACGTTACGTCTTCAACGGATTTCAAAACAACATGCATGCATATATATATATATATATATATATATATATTCTCAACAGTCGCAGCGGATATAAATCATACATCACATAATTCAACATGTCCTCATAAAAATCTCCAAGTCCCAACATATGGGCGATACTCAATCAACATAATCATATCAAATAAGTAAAACAACAACGTCCTCATCAGAGCTTAAATCTAGACTCGACAGAAAAGTAGAGGAAGCATCCGCTATCCTCAAGCTACTCACCAAGCAAGCAATCTCACTAATCCTGCACGTCGTCTACCTGTCCATACAGATAGGTAGGCGGTCCACCACAGACCACTGGGGGTTAGCTTCACATCAATAATAATCGAAAATAAGTAAACATAGGTATTCAAGGATACATGCATAACACATATACATAACTATCTCTCCTAGAATACTACCATCACATGAATATTGTCCCCCATTTCATATCACAATCCTAACATAGCATAGCAAACATGTTCAACTCTAATCACGTCATCGACATAAGCTCATCATTTATCAACATCAATCAATGAAAGGATTACTCACCTTATTTCATTTAGCCTAATCAACTCAACAATTACAATTCATCATTTCAAAGCATAAATAAGAAAGTCATCTTCACCCAAAGATTATGAAAACACATTCATATAAATCACATTTCATTATTTTCAAATGAACATCATCAATTAAAATCATCAAATGTACAAGTATCATCATTAACAACAAACATCAACAAGTACACATCTTCACATATTCATCAAATATCACTAAATGTACAATTCACATAATCAAATATGAACAATTAAATATATAATCAAATCAAGCTTCAATTATTTAATAAGATCATTCAACCTCAACATATACATCAACGCAACAAGTCCAAATATTACAATTATGTATTCGTCAATCAATGATCAACAGTTATAAAAGAAATGTAAACATTGAATTAACTTTAATAATTCAAATCAAGATACAAGTTTATTCAACCATGATACAAGAACATTAATGATTCATCACGTCACAAACACGCAGACATTGAATTTCGTCGGATTACGGGACTACACCTGGTCCAACAACGTTCGTAGGAAAGTCTCATTTGAGTGTAGTATCGTGCTACAACTAATACCAATACAACACTTGGTGATAAACCACACTACGTCCTAAAAAGGCAAAGGTGGGTTAGGAAACTCTAAAGGTCCTTAGCTTCGTAGGATCATTAAAAGTGATAACACCTAAACGTGACAACACACGCCGACATATATCCACTAAGTGTGGTTGTATCACATGTACCAAAGCACGAGAATTCTCTCGGAATGACACTACGTTTATACCACTATCCTATCTTATGTGTCCCTCAAGTCCGGGTATAGGACTTATCTCACCACTCATGTAAGAAAATAAACATTTAGGCACATATTTACAATTACAAGTGAAATAAACCACAAAGGTAAATAAATACAAATTATTTTCTACTCTTGTTTTGATTCGGTTTTCTCAAAGTTATTTTTCAAAAAAAAATAACAAGTGTAAATCGGCCTAGATCTAACAAAAGGAATCCAAACAAAAAAAAACCCACTTATTCTACTCTCAGTTTCGTTTTTTGATATGTGGTCGGTTTAGATCCGGTTTGTATGATGTATTGAGTTCGTTTGTTGAGCTTTACGGTGGCTGTGTGTATGATGGCCGAAAGTTTGAAGGTTGGCTGTGTTGAGATGGCCAAAGGTTCAATGTTGGTTTGTTAATGTTTTGTATGGTTTATGTGATTTTTTTCGAAAAAAAAGAGTTGTTGTTGGTATGATGAGTTTTTTTTTTTTAGATTTGTTGCTGGAAACTTTTTCATGCTGCGCCATTTCTGTTGAATTGATTTAGGGTTTTCAGCCTTGAATTATGTGTCCAATGATTGGGAAAATTGACCCTTTATATAAGGGGGAAAATTAGGGTTGAGGTGTCTGAAATTTTCCTGCAGAATTCACCAAAAAATGGATGAAAATGCCCTTTTGAGACTGAAAAAGAAATCTGGACACTTGAGGGTACAATGGACAATTGGACTATTACTTGGACTGGACTAAAAGGACTAAAAAAAGACTAAAAACTCTTCTTTAAAATACAGAATAATCAAATGAAAATATTTTTAAAAGGAAATAAAATTTCGAAAATCAATTAAAAGATAAATAATAAAACTAAAAGAAGATAAAATAAATAATAAGAAGAAAAGATTAAATAAAAAGAAATAATAATAAAATATGGGCAAAAATGCAGGAAAGGCAGCTACTACCATTTTGCACCAATTTTTTTTCTCTATTTTTTGTTTTTAATTCATTATGCAATTTATGTTTATGCATTAGTGAGTTGTTAATTCATAGTTTTGTGTTGTTTAATTATAGTAACCGTTGAGAGCGCATTAGATGATCTGGGAGAGACAAAATCGTATTTTGTCAAAAAATCTGGAGATGTCAAACTGCCTAAGGTTGAAGCCAAACCAAAAATTGATGAAGCTTCCTTCCATGTAGAAGTTTCCTTATATGTTGGCTCCGGTGTCGCCCCACTTCATGCCAACGAAGTTGACACGGCTAGGTTTTTTTCGAAGATGTTAAATGGAATGATAGGGATGAGTTGCTTAATTGGGTACGTCGTCAAGCAAATAAGGCAGGATTTACTATTGTTACACAAAGATCAAGTTTGATCAATCTTATGGTTCCACTATTGTGTGAAAGGAGTGGAGCTCACAAAGTGCCGGAAAAAAACCTGAAGCATGAGACAACGGGCTCAAGAAAATGTGGGTGCATGTTCATGGTTATTGGATATCTTAGTAGAAAAACAAAGGAATGGAGATTGAACATTTTTAATGGAGTTCACAACCATGTGATGGAGCCGGCTTTAGAAGGACACATGCTTGCCGGTAGATTAAAGGAGGATGACAAGAAGATTGTACGTGACTTGACGAAGAGCAAGGTTCAAAGAAATATTTTGATAAATTTGAAGAGCAAAAGACAACATTGCATGACAAATATCAAGCAAGTATACAATGAACGTCAACAAATATGAAAGTCAAATAGAGGTGACAAGACGGCGTTGCAGTTTCTAATCTCAAAGTTGGAGGAGCACAACTATGTTTATTTCTCAAGAACACAAAGGGAAAGTACTGCTATTGAAGATATCTTTTGGGCTCATCCAACATCCATTAAGTTGTTTAAAAAATTTACAACGGTTTTGGTTATGGACTTCACCTACAAAACCACCATATGCAAGATGTCAATCTTTGATATTGTTGGGGTCACCTTGACCGATTTGACATATTTGGTTGGCTTTGGATTTGTGACACATGAGAAAGAGGAAAACTTTGTTTGGGTTTTAAAATAGATGCGTAAACTTCTTATGTCAGAGATGAATATGCCTAAGGTGGTTGTGACTGACATGGATAAGTCTTTCATGAATGAGGTTGCAAATGTTCTCCCTGAAAGTTATGCAATGAATTGTTACTTTCATGTGGGAAAATATGTGAAATAAAGGTGCATCTTGGACTGTAGATATCATTTGGGGAAAAAATAATGGGAAAGAGGTGAAACATGGTGATGTAGTTAATAAGATAACGAGCGCGTGGAAAATTATTGTTTAATCGCCCACTCAAGAGTTATATGCAAATACATTAGTGGAGTTTCAAGATGTTTGTAGTGATTTCCCAATTTTCCTAACATATGCCATGGCCACCTTGGATGAAGTGAAGGAGAAAGCAGTGAGGGCATGGACAAACCATGTATTGTATCTTGGTTGCAGAACCACCAATAGAGTAGAATCAACTCATGCTTTAGTAAAGAAATATTTGGGCAATAGTGTGGGTGATTTGGGTACTTGTTGGGAGAAAGTACATGATATGTTGGTGATTAAGTTAACTGCGATACAAACATCATTTGGTCAGAGTGTTACCGTATTGGAACATAGATTCAAAGATGTCACTTTGTACTCTAGGTTAGGGGGCTATGTGTCTAGATATGCTTTGGACAACATTGCTTCGGAAGAGGAACGTTGTGTATGGACCAAGAAATTTGTGTTTGTGTTCAAAGGACATCGTACGGCCTACCAATGTGCATGCATTATTGCTACTAAAATCCGTGAAGACAAGCCTATTTTATCGGAAGAGATACACCATCAGTGGCATAGGTAATGTATGGGTCAAGAATGTAATGAAGATGGTTCTTCTGTCAAGAAAGTCCCTTTCCAAATGAAGCTTGAAATGAAATAGGTTTTGCGACAGTTGGCATTTCCTGACACCGCAATGTCGTCTCCACTAGCACAAAAAGTACCAACCAAGGGAGCCAAGAAAAAAGTGGTTATTGCGTGGTCTAGACAAAAGTGTCATCGACTAGTCGAATCCCTTCTTCGTGGGAGGTTGTTGATTCCCAAAATCCGGATAGTCAACCATCACCGTCCCCAACAACTTCATCATTTTCTAAAAAAAAAGGTGATCGTCTTGGTAAACCATCTCGTTCCCCACTTCCACCACCTTCTTGGTTTCCAAAGCCTATTCTGGTTCCAAATCCTATTCCGGTTCCAACGTCTATTCCGGTTTTGAGCCCTATTGATCATATGTCAAAGTTCATGGTTCCATTTATTGAAAAAGTGGTGGATGTTATAAGCGATGGACATTGTGGATTTCAGACTATAGCCGAGTTCATGGGATTGAACGAAGAAAGTCATATCATGATTCGTAGACATCTTATCCAAGATTTGAAATATCATAGAGATGATTATGTGAGAGTATATGCGGGTGAGTGTAACACCCCGAAATCCCGACTTAAAATTTCATTCAAATAATCAGAGTATAACACATAAATCAGGATGTCACATTTCATAAAATCTTAAAAATCAAATTGAATAATAATTTATTCTTAAACGATATTCAAACATAGCAGCGGAATTCATAAACTTCTCAAAATCTTAAGTAAATAAGTCTCGGCACAAAAGCCTCTTAAAACATCTCAACTCGAGTTACGTCGCAAACATCATAATTAATCAACATGATACATAAAAGGAATAGAAATAATAATAATCCCCATTCCGTTACGTATCAGAGCTCCTAAGACTGCACAAGAACCTCTCACATCGACGAACCTAAGCTTGGTCACCTGCACTTGCCCACAAGGCGGCAATTCCAACAGAAGGGGTGAGATTCAAAACAATTATATTAACATATAATTCAAATAATTATGCTTAACAATAACAACATTATTCATCACATAGAACAGAAACGTCTCAAACATCCACATATACAAATCATCTTAGAACATCTTCATAAACAACCGTCTCAAAACATCTCAGACACATGACTCGACAAATGCAACTCTAACATCTTAACATCATGCATGTGGTACCAATATTTTAGCTTTAATAAGCTTCACCGTCGCTTTGAGCAAATGCTCCACCGTCGCTTTGAGCATAAGCTCCACCGTCTCAAAATATGCAAATGCATGGACTCGACTCTTTATTCTTAAACAAGTTATCTCAACGTCTTAACATCAAATACGACTCTTTATCGACACATGCAATTATACAATACATGGCAGCAGCTCAGCACACTTAGTACATATATTTACAGCACGTAGTTATCATCACAATCATCATTTATACTTCATTCGTAAACTTCACTTAATAAGCATTTAGTCAAAACTTAACGCCAACAATTAAATATCATCTTACAGCGTCATTACAGGTTCTAATTAGGTCTTAAACATCTCTAATACTATCCAAAAGTCTACCCTCAAAGCCCCGCTCAAAACAGAGTTCTAAAACTCAAGTTATAGTGGTCTGAGACCACATTGCTCGCTGTGGCGAGTGGGACTGCTCGCCACGGCGAGCTACTTAAATTGCATTCTGCCACTTGCTCGCTACGGCGAGTGAAGTTGCTCGCCTCGCGCGCACTAAAGGGGTTGATCGCCACGGCGAGCTCAGCTGCTCGCCTCACGAGTGAATACCTAACTGCTCGCCACGGCGAGCGGGTCTGCTCGCCACGGCGAGCGGGTCTGCTCGCCACGGCGAGCTATCGCAGAGAGGTTACGGGTTCGCTCGAAACCCTGCCAAAATTCGTCCAATCCTTCGTTTTATGCTTCTAATCTATCAGAAATATGGTCCTAGTGATAAATCTAGGTTCTGTAACAGGTTTCTACATCAATTCACATCATTATAACATAAATTCATCACAAAATTCATTAAACCCTAACTTTGGAATTCTCTCAAAACTCTCTCTAATTCATAGGTTAATCATAACAGATGAATTACAGTATAATATAATCGAGTTAGGCTCACCCTTACCTGGTAATATTGCAGAATTGGGGTTCCCTCTTCTCTAGCCACTTTTCTCCCTTCTTGCCAAAAGTCTGTAACGTACGGACTGTTTCTTTCTAAACCTAACTGCCTTATATAATTCTTTCTATTCTCACTTATCCCCACAACTCTATCTTATTTATGAAAACAACCCCATCTCTCAAAATATTTGTTATTATATCACATCTTAATTTTCATCACGTATTTTATTTTATTAAACAATAAAATAAACATCACACCACAACATCATCTCATACATCGCAAACATCATTAAAATCATATAATATATAATAATATACTATATACTCTAATAAAATAATTAAATAAATAAAGTGGGCGTTACAGTGAGGATAATTATAACTACATTTTAAATGGCTTACATCCTCCCGCAAATATGATTGGCATTGCACATGTTGATAAGTGGTTGACGTTTTCGGACATGGGACACATTGTTGCTAATTATAACAATAGGTGTGTGGTCTTGTTGACAAATTATGAAATTGGAAATCCGGAATCTTATTTCCCATTAAGAGGGCCTCGACCGGCTAAGGAAAAACTCTCATCATGTGCCTTGGCATAATTCCGAATCACTTTGTGCTTATTTTTTTGAAGGATGGTTGTCCACTACCTCCATCATCTACGGAGTGTCACAATCACAAGAATGAAGAGGTTGTAGCTTGGGAAGATGAGTATTTGGATCAACATGATTTGTTGAAAAGGGAGAGAAACCGCCGCAACCAAAAAAGGAATCAAACAAAGCGGAACCTATTTTGTTGGACACTCCCGAAAAAGCAAAGCAACAATTTGAAGTAATTGCGGAAGATCAAGACCCAATCACTTGGTGATTAATGAGTGATTTTTTGTCGGTGTTAGTCCTTTTTGTTGGTAGAAATTACACCGACGTATATTTTGGGGTCGAAATTGTAAAGCCAATTATTTGTGGCAAATATATAACATTATGTAATTTATATAAATATATGATAATATGACTTTTATGTGGTGAAACTAGTGCAATAATTATTTATTCATTATTAATGTTTACACATTTGATTTATTCGTTATTCTTTATTGGTTCTTACGTTTCATTTAATTTCATTCTAATGTATGTTTTATTACATAAAGCTTTTGTGAAGTGAAACATGTCTGAGGTTGCAAAAATTGAAGGTCGTGTTAGGTACTCCACTTTTAAAAAGACAATTCAGGTTATGATAACACAGATCAATTCTCTTGATGATTTGAAGGCACAAGTTAACACTTATTTTGTCACTTATTTTCTTAGATGCCTTGCATTGACCACCTAGGTGTAGATAAACATAAAGATAAAGACATGTTCAAAACGGCGACCTATGTGTCTTGACTTATTTGGGACGATAGCGACGTTGGATTTATGTTTCAGAATATGATGGAAGATAATATATTATATTTGTATGTTCGTTCCATCTGTAACTGCGTAGAATGTCAATAGAGATTTAATTTAACTATATGTAATATGTGGTATGTGTTTTTTAATTATGGACACTCTTTAACATTTTGATGAATTTCAAACATTCGTGTAATTTTAACGAAATGTCAGATTGATTTACTTATGGACAACTATAAAATATAATGTATTTTTCTTGTTTATGACTGAGTATCAATGTTGTACGATTATGATTGCCTTTGGAAATGCTCTGGTTGAATTACATGTCAAAACTGGCCGAAAAGGGCTTGGTTCAATTATGCAGAACCCACTGTTTGCATAATTGCTTTCCTCAGCAATTAACTGCCGATGGAACCGGCCGCAGTTAACTGCCAAGGAATCCTCGGTAGTTAAGTGCCGAGTTAAATTCTAGCACGTTAGCTAAAAGATGTTCTATATGATGTTCCAACACCAGATACAATTTGCGGATGTTGAATGTAATGTTACAACATCGTGCTAACAGTTAAAAGCAAAAACTAAAATAATGCAAAACGTAAAAGACAAGAAAGTAAAAGGCACATGAGAATTGTTGACCCAGTTCGGTGACAAACACACCTACTCTAGGGGCTACCAAACCAGGAAGGAAATCCACTAGTGTAGTCCTTATTCTAAGTTCTCAGCAAATTCCAAGTTTACAACTCTAGACCTAGGACCTACCCGATTTGACTTCTGTAACGCCCTAGTTGTTATTTATTTAATTTCAGTTGATTTTAATAAGTTTATGTGATTTTAAATAATTTATGTTTATTTTTGGTGTGTTATATATTTTATTATATAGTTATTTTGATTATTTAATTAAAATAGGTGAGAATTATAATTATTAGAAGTTTGGGGATTAAAATGAATTATTTAATAATTTAATAGGAGTTATTTATAATTAAGGAGAAGTTAATAGGTTTTAATAGGAAATAGAAGGAAAGAAAGAGTCAGAACCAGTTTTACGTAGAAACAGTGAGAAAACAAGAAAAGGGGGAAAAACCTAGAAGAAGAGAGAAGAAGCAAGAGGAGAGAAGAACGCTGCTTTTAATTCAGGAAGATAATCTAAGGTAAGGGTGAGACTAACTTTCAATGATTATAGTTTACATAATTCTGAAATTGAATTTAACATGTTTTGTTGAAAATTGTTGTGGAGAAATTACGTTTTTAAGTTAAATTAGAATTGTCAAAAACATAGGTAATCCGTTGAATTGATGTAAAAAGTGATGTTTAGGTTGTAGATTATCAGTAGGCAATGTTTCCTAACAATTTTGGGATTTGGGATGTCGAAATTTGGGTTTTTGGGTGAAAAATGGTGTAAAAATCGTAACAACAGGGGAAAACTCGCTAGAAACTCGCTATTGGCGAAATCTGTCTGGAACATTTTCGCTATTAGCCAGAATTTCGCTATTAGCGAAATTGCACTGTGACAGCTTTCTCTATTTCGCGTTCTTGCGTCTTTTTAACCCGTTTCTGTTTTGAACTAGCTTTTGGTGTAAACATGAAAGTTTTAGATAACTGAGTTAGCTTTCTGATGGCCTCGGTTTGACGTGTAAAGGATTTTTAGATTTTGAGTTATGATGAAAATAGTCCAAGTGGGTACTTAATAAAATCTTAAGAAAACTTAGCATAACTAATTCTGAGTTAGTCCAAAACTTATGGTTGGTTTCCCAACTTCAAACTTAGGTATTAGAGATTTAGTTGAAGTGTTTTATGAGTATTTGACTTATGGCTTATTGATCACACTTGCTTCTTTTTGAAGAATGTTTTGGTCTGATAGGAATGTAGTTGATTAATGTATATGTGTTATGTTGATGAATTCTGTCGTAAGAGTTGTTGTGTCAGATTTTGACTAAGTTATGGAGTGTGTCATAAATGATTAGGCACATATGTTGTTGTCGTAGACGTTGTCGAGTTGTATGCAGATATACACTAGTGAGTCCATTCATACTCATACCTTGCTGAGGGCTCATGCCCTGGAGTGTTTTCACTCAACCGTTGAGGGCTTATGCCCTGGAGTGTTTAACACTCAATCGTTGAGGGCTTATGCCCTGGAATGTTATTTCATTCAATTGTTGGGGGCTTATGCCCCGGAATGCTTAGCATTCAACGCGCGTAAAATGGTACCACATGCATTTGCATTAGTCGCATTGTTGTCGTTGTAGCTGTTGTCGTTGTTGTTGTTGTAGGTTGAGTTGTCAGTGTCGTTGTCGATGATGTTGTTGAATTGTTCATTATAATTGATAATTGATTATTCATTATACTGATGTTGTTGAATTTAATTGATGAATTATGATATCTATTGTTGTTTGTGAATCTCACCCCTTCTGCTGGAATTGCCGCCTTGTGGGCAAGTGCAGGTAACGAAGATTAGTAGAGATGTCGGCTCAAAGTTTCTTAGGGCTCTGATACGTAACGGGACGGGAATTGTTGCTTGTTTTCTCTTTCCTTACATATTAATAATGATTTATGAAACTTTTGATGAGGCCTGCGTGCCAAAGACTTGTTTAGTTGTTTTAAACTAATTCCGCTGCGAAGTTTTGGAGTTAATTATTATTGACTATTTTATTGGAGAATATTTATTCATCCGTTAATTTGGAGATTTTATTTGAATGAAAATGTAGCATTCCGTTTTTGGTGAAAAACTCTGATTTAATTTGTTAATTAATAATTGTTGGGCGAACGGGGTGTTACAACTTCAACCTAGAAACTCCTAGATCTGAGATTCCATCTCACTTCCGACCAATCAATCACAACCCATGTGATTGTACGATTACAACTCAATATGGTGAAGTTACCTTCAAACACAAGAATGGAGACTCACTCCAATAAACATAACCTTCTCTTTGCTTCAAAGCTTTAGAGAGATTCACAACTAATAACTCAATAAAACACAGTTCTTAATCATGTATCAAGGTGATACAAGAAAAGGCTCACAATTAACAAACGACTCAAAACCCTAAAAAGCTATATCTTTGAAGTCAAATTGAATAATGAATTAGGTCTTGAAGTCTTGTATATGTACTGAAGCAACGTGGGCTAAAATAGTCTTTGTCGGGCTTCAGAACATTGTAGAACCTTGCGATTATCCAAATAACAAGAATCAATAACAAATAAATCTACTCCTAAAATAAAGTCAATACTTTAGGAACAAATCTCAGATCTGATCTTGACCAAAAATATGTTACTTGGCCAACAAGAAATACTTTAGGAACATATATCAAGGCACATAAGTAGGGTACACTTAACCGTGTCAGGATGTTGGAACATCGAATCCAACATCATACATGAGTGCCAAACATGCTGGAACATTGTATCCAACAACAAGTATGGATATTTGTTTTAACAAAAGTGAAGCCAATATACAAATATCCAACCCCGAGGAATAGTTAAATCTGCGGCAGTTAACTGCCGAGGGGTATTTTCGTCTTTTAAAGGTGTTTTCAGCCTTATCAAATGTGTGAACAACAATTTTCCTAAATAATTCTGAATAGTTACTACGCGCTAAACAAGCTAAAACATCGTTTATTTACCACACCGAAATAATTACCACTAGTTACTTCTAACTTAATATAAATAAGGCTTATTCAATCACTCAGTCCCTTAACTTAATTGACTGTCTCAATTTGGTCCCCTAACTATAATTTTACCAATTTGGTCCCTTATGTTTTCCTCTGTTACTAGTTTTAGTCCTTTCTGTTAGATTATCTCAAAAAACGTAAACAGAAAGGACTAAAACAAGTAAGGGAGCAAAACATAGGGGACCAAATTGGTACATAAGTTAACGTTTTTTTTGAGAAAAACTAACATAAAGGACTAAAGCTAGTAACAGAGGACTAAAAATAACTATTCACCTTAAAACTTCAAAATAACTCACATTCTAAGATTACTAAAATACCCTTAATCATCAAATGACCAAAATACCCTTAGTTCTTAAATTGACTAAAATACCCTTCTCGCCTCAAAATTCACTAATCTCAAATCAACCCCACAAGCAAGCAATTAAACACATATAAACACATATAATAATTAAATAAAATAATCCCAACGGAAAATTGGTTGTTACGATTAAGGCTCTGTAAAATATATTCTAGGTTAGTAAAACTTAAGTAATTGATGTTTTAAATCTCACAAAATAAAAAAGAATTTAAAAGAAGAGATAAGATCACTAAAAGGTTGTACAATTGGTATATAACACAAAAAGGGAATCAAAACCCCTTTCAATCCTTTCATTTGTGATTTTCATTGCAACTTTTTGAACTCTTGTTTTTGTCCCTATCACTTTCACTTTACGACTCTCGATATGTCCAAAAACATACCATCTGGAAATGGTGGGGTTCCAGACGGTGAATCTCAAAAACTAAGAATGATATTGAGATCGAGAAAACATGGATCTGAAACCGATGTTTCCAACGAAATTGTTGATAGGAGCAAATGGGAAAAGGAGCAATCAAAATTAGGTCTTCCATCTAAAACAATGGTAGATGACTATCATCAGAAATTTAGGTCAAGATCCAATATAATAAAAGGGATATTGGAAAATATTCGAATTGAATTATCGAATAGCGAGATTGAGGAAGATCTTATCATAATGACAGGTCATCCTCCATCGCGAAAGTCGATCAAGAGATCCAATAATGATCAAAATCGATTGAATGTAAGTTTTTTATATTTTCTCGTAATCACCTATGCTTATAAATTTCAATAAATGGTCAAAATTGAATATGAATTCAGATTTGGATAGAGATATTCATATTTGTATATGAATCATCTCACAACAACCCCGAATTAAGCGCATTTACAATTTTGATTGATATTTTGATGGGATAGTAACTAAGGTCATTTCCGGTTTTTCCCCCTGTAAAATTTTCTTTTTGGATTCTGTCCTTGTAACTTGAAGTTTTTTGGTTTTGGACCTTCATAAATTTTGACTGTAGAAAATCGATGATATGGCAGGGGGTAAACTGAAATTTGCTCAAATTACAGGGGGCGAAAATTTTCATGAAGGTCTAAAACAAAAAAAATCTTCAAATTACAAGGACGAAATTCAAAAAATATATTTTACAGGGAGGAAAACCGAAAATGTCCTATATTACAGGGGGGTAAAGCACTATTAACCCATATTTTGATTATACCATCTCTGCATTAAACCTAATTGATATGGATAAATAGGTTCCACATCGGCCTCAATTTAATATCTTGACTTAGATTTAATTAATATGGTTTAAATAGTTTTATTTGTCCATAATTTTGTGTGAGTGCAATTTAAAAATATTATCATGGGTGTATGTCTAATTGTTTGATTGAATAAATTTCATTTTTTTTGTTAGAGTGTGTAATAATGTTTTGTTTAGAAGAATATAATGGTGTTGATATATGATGTTTTGTTCATGTATATGTTTGAAAGATTTGAGGTTTAATTATAAATTTTTCAACCAAAAAAAAGTTTTAACTCTAAGATTTAATTCTTGTGCAGACCCTTTTTCCTGGTACATCCTTGGCCAAGGTTACATCTGATTCATACAATGTTCCTGAATTCCCCGAGCCTCATTCGACAAAGACAAAGGCGAAGAAGTGCAAGAACAACATATAGGGATGGACAGATGAATGATTTTCAGATTTTAATGTTACATAAAAGCATCTTGTTTATTCATATGTTGTCTTCAACTTTCCTTTTAGTTTGTTTTTTCATTCTTAAAAACAACCTTTTTTAGTTCGTTTTTTTTAAACTAGTGTATTCTCTCGGTACTTTCCCGGGTTAGACATATGAATTATTGTTTGTGTTAAGCATAATAGCTGGTCTATAACTTTGCTGTTGAATTTATTCCAGATATTGTATATTTGTTTTGCGCGACTAACTATATTTGAGAAATGTTTTACGCAGCATGTAAGATGTAAGTGCACATGTTTTTATGTCTTTAAGCTGTATGAATTAAATTTTCATGTGAATGCAATTTCCAGTGGTTTTCGATGACGACATACAAATATTCTTATGTTGCTGAAATTTAAAACCTATGTTTGTCACTAAAATTTTAAAAAACACTTTATACATAATTTTTAGTCATAACCTTAATTTGTTGTGATGATAAGAATTCTAGATTCATATCTCAATCAAAGAAAATAAATTGTCGAGAAATATAAAACTTTATTTTACGAAGGAATTTATATCATTTATTATTTTGAGAGAGTATTGTGTGTGAGAATTAGAGTTGTGAGCGAAATGAGTGTGTTTACTAAGAAACTTGAAAACAAATATATTATTTGGTTTATTAATATTATATTAGTGAGAGTTTTTTTAGAGGATTATATTAGTGAGATATGTGGTTAGAATTAAACTCATTGTTATTTTAATTAAGTCTGGGCAATCACGGATGAATAAATACTTTAGATTAGAAGCGTACGGGACAAATTGTGATCAAGTAGCTAGGATTGTAATGAAGAAAATAAATGTCACTCCATACCTCTTTGAATCATTTGTAGCCTTTTTTTTTATCTATTTTTTACTTTAAGGTAAATGTTAGTAATTAAATATCAGATTAGTTTTTTTTCTTCTTCATTTTGAATATGAATCCAAGACCTCAAACTTCTCTTCCTTAGTTCTTATTGAAATTTATCCTATTTAGGATTTTATATTTTAAGTATATATGGCAAGATTGAATACGGGCTAGGGGGGTGAATAGCGTTTTACAAAATTTATCGAGTTTTTAGCGAAAACAATTTGACATATTGCACTTGCGCTCGAAACGAAAACTATGACAAAGAGATTAAGACAATGTAAAGCACAATAATATTTACTATTGAATTGAGATATTCAAATGGAAAATCTTAATACAATCAAGGGTTAATAGTGCTTTACCCCCCTGTAATATATATAATTTCCGGTTTTCCCCCTGTAAACTTTTTTTTTGGATTCCGTCCTTGTAACTTGAAGTTTTTTGGTCTTGGACCTTCATGAATTTTGACTGTACAAAATCGATGATATAGGGGGTAAACCGAAATTTGCTCAAATTAACAAGGGGTAAACCGAAATTTGTTCAAATTGCAGAGGGGTAAACCGAAATTTTCTCAAATTACAGGGGGCAAAAAATTTCATGAAGGTCTAAAACTAAAAAATCTTCAAATTACAAGGACGGAATTCAAAAAATATATTTTACAGGGAGAAAACCGGAAATGACCTATATTGCAGGGGGTAAAGTACTATTAACCCTGCAATCAATTATCAATAATTCTCAACACAATATACAAAACAAGATAATTCTCAAACCAAACCTAAGAGCAATAAAATGAGCTATAACTAATGAACACAAGGTATATAAGTTTGATGAATTGAAACTTGATTGAATTCAAATGTGATCAATATGAATTTGAGAGAAACCCTAATTCAATGAATAAAGTCAAGGTTAACAAGTAGAAACTTAGGTCACATTCAAACCAATTGGAAAGAATCATCAAACAATCATATACTCAAATTAAACAAAGTACAAGAGGAAATGGAAGTGAAATGATACCGAGATTTATAGTACTTCATTCTTTCGTCCTCTCCTCGGGGTACATCTACTCTTGATAGAAAATGTAACGCCCTATTTCTATTAAAGCGATAAAACACGCGAATATAATAAATATTCAAGAAATAGACGTTACGTCTTCAACAGATTTCAAAACAACATGCATGCATATATATATATATATATATATATATTCTCAACAGTCGCAGCGGATATAAATCATACATCACATAATTCAACATGTCCTCATAAAAATCTCCAAGTCCCAACATATGGGCAATACTCAATCAACATAATCATATCAAATAAGTAAAACAACAACGTCCTCATCAGAGCTTAAATCTAGACTCGACAGAAAAGTAGAGGAAGCATTCGTTATCCTCAAGCTACTCACCAAGCAAGCAATCTCACTAATCCTGCACGTCGTCTACCTGTCCATACAGATAGGTAGGCGGTCCACCACAGACCACTGGGGGTTAGCTTCACATCAATAATAATCGAAAATAAGTAAACATAGGTATTCAAGGATACATGCATAACACATATACATAACTATCTCTCCTAGAATACTACCATCACATGAATATTTTCCCCAATTTCATATCACAATCCTAACATAGCATAGCAAGCATGTTCAACTCTAATCACGTCATCGACATAAGCTCATCATTTATCAACATCAATCAATGAAATGATTACTCACCTTATTTCATTTAGCCTAATCAACTCAACAATTACAATTCATCATTTCAAAGCATAAATAAGAAAGTCATCTTCACCCAAAGATTATGAAAACACATTCATATAAATCACATTTCATTATTTTCAAATGAACATCATCAATTAAAATCATCAAATGTACAAGTATCATCATTAACAACAAACATCAACAAGTACACATCTTCACATATTCATCAAATATCACTAAATGTACAATTCACATAATCAAATATGAACAATTAAATATATAATCAAATCAAGCTTCAATTATTTAATAAGATCATTCAACCTCAACATATACATCAACACAACAAGTCCAAATATTACAATTATGTATTCGTCAATCAATGATCAACAGTTATAAAAGAAATGTAAACATTGAATTAACTTTAATAATTCAAATCAAGATACAAGTTTATTCAACCATGATACAAGAACATTAATGATTCATCACGTCACAAATACGCAGACATCACTTATTAAGCAAAAAGTATGTCATTCACCAAACACACCAACAACAAGCACATCAATTATAGAGACTCGTGTCACAACTTTTAAGCACCTAGACATGATTCAAAATGCATGCGGTACCGTCACCAACAACAAAGATCGTCACCCCATGATGCCAACTGCACATCATATGTAAGAGTACACCTCCTTTTACATTAACACCTACGTAAAGGTCCTCCCCTTACGTCACATATGAAACTATGATGCATGGGCATACAAGCAAAGACTCGACAATGCAAATCACCTCAACAACAACAATGTAAAAGTTCACCTCCATTTACATTGAAAAACTTCAACAACAATTGCATTATCAAAAATTTACATTCATACAATCAACAAGTCACAATTCAAATTGAATTCATCACCACATCATCATTCAACATAATTGTCATCACAACTATCAACAAACATCATCACAACTTCATACAATTTCTCACAATTAAAGTAAAGGAGAAAATTCACCAATCCATGATAATCATCATATTCAACACCTAGCAATCATTCACGTATCCTCAAATATTCATACAAAGTCATTTACAAAAGGTTCCCGAGATAATGGGTCTTAAGGATTAAATTTGACAAAGTTCGTCTATGGTTAAGCAAAACAACCAACATAAAACAACATTAATGCCTCGACTATGTATGCTCTTAGATCACATATGTGTGAAGTTGAACATACATGCACGTTTCACCGGTCAAATACGACGAAATCTTAAAAATCATAAAGTTCGTCTCACTTTATCATATTTCAAAACCAATTCATTATTAAAAGTAAACTAAGTTTGATTCAACAAAATATAGGTTAGATACTCTTAAACATCCTAATTAAATTCCTAATACTCAAGATTTGAAGTTGAGAAACAAACCAAAAGTTTCGGGTTGATTTAGAAACGGTTAAGCTAAATTTTCGTAAAAGTCTTCCAAGACCCACTTGGAGTGTTTCTATCATAACTCAAACTAAGGCTATTGGAAAGCTAACTCAATTATCTAAAACTTTCATGTTCACACCAAAGGCCAATTCAAAACATAAATGTGTGAAAAAGATGCAAAAACGCGCAACAGAGAATGTTGTCACTGTGCAATTTCGCTAATAGCGAATTTCTGGCTGTTAGCGAAAATGTTCCAGACAGAATTCGCCAATAGCGAGTTTTCCCCCGTTGTCACGGTTTTTACATCATTTTTCACCCAAAAACCCAAACTTTGATTCTCCAACATCCAAATTTGATCCCAAAGGTTGTTTATAGGATTATGTACATAAAAGACATTCAAAACCATATAGAACTTGAAATCAAAACATCATTTCAACACAATTCAACAATTCAATTATTCTTTACAAAACTCTCAACAACAACTCAATTCAATCCACAATTCCATAATTATGAACACCCATGGCATCAATCATCAACAACAACATCTCATAACAATAACAACAACTATTAATCATGAATTCTTCAACAATCCAACAACAACAACATTATTCTTCATCAATTTTGAGCAAAACACAAGTATACCCATATATACAATTCAAGCATGCAAATTCAACATTAACAACTCAATTATTATCAATTTCACATAATTATACATTGCATCAAAATTAAAGCGCGAATTTCAATAGTTAAATTCACAATTAATCACTTATTCAAATAAGCACTTATGCATAGAATTAGAGAAGAAAATAAGCTAAGAGATTATCATTGAAATCCAACCCCCTTACCTTAATTCTTCACAAATTTAAGTTAGTGTTTCACTTTAGCTCTAATCCCTTGAGTTTCTATCCTCTTCTTGCTCTTCAAGATCTCCTATCTTCAAAACCCTCTCTCTAGCTCTTCTTTTACACTTTCTCTCTCTTCCTCTTTCTAAAACTTTGAAATGAATAATGTAACCCTAATTTTCTTTCCTCATGGGTTTATAAAGCCTATTCTCTTAATGGGCCTAATTCACCAAAGTTTCTAATTCATTAACTCAAGACTTCTAATTTACTCTCGGTAAAATATAACGACTAACAACGATTCTAATTAATTATATTAACATATGTAGTAACTTAGTATAATTAATGATTCTCACTCGAAACACTAAAAATAACTCTTTCCGTGAAATTACTAAATTACCCTTCCTCGATAAATGACTAAAATACCCCTAAGTCCAAAATACCCTTCTAACACTGAATTCTACGAAAACACACAAAAAGGCATTTAATCAGATACGAGCACAAATAAACACAATTAAAATAAAACTAATGAAAATCGGGTTGTTACAGAAAACGTCTTTATAAAGGACTTCCACTAAAATTAAATGTTGTGATTACAATAACTCCTTCAATTACTCTAATTTTCAATTCCTATGCAACCACTTCCCGATATCTTCAAATACCCTTTGAAATTGGTGTTTCTTCAAGTCTTCGAATATTTAATCACCCATGCAATCCTTGAAGCTCTTCCCTCAAACCCTTTTTTGTTATGTCCGGTGACTAGATCCCCTTGAGCTTGAGAAGGTTATAAAGAACCCCGAATACCCTTAGAGGTGGAATTAAATTACTCACCTGACTTTAGATCCTTGACTCCCAATCAATATCCTTGAAAGCAAACAACTTACAATCCCTTTAACACTCTAGAAATATATGACTTAAAGTTTACAATGATTCCTAGAAAATGTGTTTAATCTGAAGAATAAATGGAAAATAATGTTTGGGGACTTTAGAGAGAATAAATTCAAATGATTTAGTAGTTTGAGTGTTATGAGGATATGGGTATATAAAGAAAAGATTGGCAAGGGCGAAAAATAGGCCAAAAACAACATAATGAATAAAATCACTAATGTATGAATCGATTCAGACATCTAAAAACAAGCAAGTTGAGCCAAGAAGGTTGATACGATTCAGGCTATATTTGAATTAAATCATATTCTCTCAGATGAAGGTTGATACGATTCAAAAGACTTATAAATCAATTTAACAAGGAAAAAACTAAGGCTAGAAGAAATCAATGATACAAATCAAACTAATTTGATTCGATTCATGAATGATATGATTCATCAATTCATGAATAGATTCAAAATGCACTAGACATAAGGAGAAATAGCCGAAACATTTCATGATATGATTCTATCTAATGAACATCATCAAACAAAACTATCTAATGAACATCATCAAAACACAAACCTAAAACAACATAATAACTTCATTATCCCCTTTTTTGATGATGTCAAACACCATGTTGATGATGTTGGCTAGGCTCCCCCTGAAATTTGGCAAATAGGAAAAACAATCACATGACATATATCTATATAAAACACCAACATTTCATAATATGCATACAAACATCTCATACATACATAAACAAGCAAGGGATGATATGTAACGCAGTTGCAAATCACAATAAAAAAGGAAACACATTGCAATCAAGAAATATCAAAACATGAAAGTTAACAACATAGTTCTTAAACAAACATAACAAGCATCAACATATTCTTTCTTCCCTTTTGACAACGTCAAAAATGGAAAGTGTATGAAAGAAAAAGAGATTATTTCAAGCCAAATTCCCAAGGCATAATGTCAAAGCAAAAGTAAAATGCATAAAAGGTAAAAAAACTAGAAATCACTGAGCATCATCGCCATCCCGGTTTGAGGGTCCATCCGGGTTTGAGGTTCCATCTTGGTTAGGGAAGGGTGAATTGACGTATGCACTAGGTGAGGCTCCTAAGTTGTCCCGCCTTTGAAAAGAAGCTCTCATCTCCTGGAATTGAGCATCATGTGAATAAAACCTTTGATTAAGTTCCTAAAATTGTAAGTCGTGAGCATCAAACTTTTGTGTCATAAACATCTGCATGTCCCTCATACCATTCATCACTACAGTTAAATCAACTCCCTCATTATTCTCATCATGATTCGAATCATAATCAGAGTCTTTCAAGATTAGCCTCTTAATTTTAAACGTTGACCCACATAGCCTCTACCATGTCTGGATCAGTCCCTTCAACCACGGTGAGTACACTACCTATAATTAACACTTGGTTAGCCTAAGAAACTTGGCCACAAAGGAGGGATGAGGAAGCTTCTTCCTACGATCATTTTTGTATGCCATCATTCTATTACAAAAAAACAATGACAAGTTAATTTTCACCTTGTTCTTCAGTACCCACATTATCCTGAGGTCATGGTCATGAATCCTACCAAAGTTCACTTGCTTACTCATGATTATTTTAACAACAACCCGGTGAAGCATCCTATCAGTATATTTCAACTGTAAGGGGATAAAGTTGGAGTACTCCAAAGGCCAAAAACCAATTTTAGAGACACTATTCACAAAGTCGATCTTATTATAGTTTTCAAAAGTGTCACTACTCTCAAAATCCACAACATCATAATCTAACCCAACCAGTTCTGACCAACGTGTCGGTGTAAGAGTTACAACAATATTTTTAAAAGGACAACTAAAACTCAGACTATCCTCTTGTTGTAACGCCCCATTTTTATTATTTATTTATTTTATCGAGTCTAGTGTTATTTTAAATATTTTATTTGAATATTTGCTATGTGATGATTTTTAGTATTTATTAGTAAGTTGTTACGATATAAAAAGTGAAGGAATCTAATTAGATTTGATTTAATGAGGCATAAGGGTAGGTTGGTAAATGGAGGAGTATGTTAGGTTAAGAATAGGAGAGATTATAAATAGAGGAGAAAATTAGAGAATTAGGGTTAGAACAATAAAACGGAGAACAGAAAACAAAGAGCACGTAGAAGCAGTTTTTGGGAGATAAAGAGGAGAAGCTTGTAGAGTTCTGTAAATCAATCAATCTAAGGTAAGGATGAGACTAACCTTCTTTAATCATAAGTAATAGTTCTGAAAAGGTTTAATCTCTTGTTGTTAAATATTTGTTGTTGTGAAAACTAGGTTTTGAATTGAATTAAATTGTTTAGAAAATAGGTAATCACATGAATTAATGTAAAAGTTGCTGTCTAGGTTGTAGAGTATCATTAGGTAATGTTTCCTATCAATTTTTGGAGTTAGAGTGTCGAAAATTGGGTTTTTGGGGAAATTTTTTGAATTCTGGTTGTGCTGTCCGTAGTCCTGTTCGTCGTCGCTCGCCATAGCGAGCGATTATCCTCGCCTCGCGAGTAGTAGATAACTCGCTACGGCGAGTAGGTTTAGTTGCCTAGCGAGTGACCCAGTTGTCGCTCGCCACAGCGAGTAGTTTGCTCGCCACGGAGAAATCCTTACAGTGAGCTACAGTCAGCTCGCCACGGCGAGTAGCCCTACTCGCCACAGCGAACTGTTTAATGGCAGAATGTCATGTTTCGTATTCTTGTGTCTTTTTAACACGTTTCTGTTTTGAATTGGCCTTTGGTGTAAACATGAAAGTTCTAGATGATTAAGTTAGCTTTCCAATGGCTCTGGTTTGACTTGAAAATATTTTGTGGATTTTGATTTATGATAGAAACACTCCAAGTAAGTCTTGGAAGACTTGTAAGAAAATTTAGCATAACCGCTTCTAAATCGACTCGAAACTTTTGGTTTGCTCCCAAACTTCAGTATTATGAGTCCAATTAAAATTCTTAAGAGTATTTAATCTATGTCTTGTTGAATCAAACTTAGTTTTCTTTTGATAATGAATTAGTGAATCATATTGATATGTTGTTGTTGATTTATGGTTGAATCTATGATTTATATGATGTTTATATGAAAGTTGTTAATATGATGTTTATATGAAAGATGTTATTGTTGTTGTACTTGAAGTTGTGTCTTTTCGTAATGATTGTTAAACGTAGGGGGCTTGATGCATGTCAATGTTATTGTTGTTGCATTTTGAGTCGTATCATTGCATAAGCATTTTGTCAAACGTATGGGCTTGATGTCTGTCAAAGTTGGGGGCTTGATGTCTGTCAAGTTGAATTACGACATTAACGTTGGGGGCTTGACGCTCTGTTGGTACCACATGCATTTGTTGAGTCGTTGTTGTTGTATTTGTTGAGTCGATGTTGTTGCATTTGTTGAGTCGTCGTTGTCGCATTGTTGAATGAAGTTGATTGATTCATTTATGTGGATTAATGGTTGATGATTAGTTGTTGTTGTTTTATGTTGATTGATTCATTTAAATGAATTACTTGTTGATGATTAATTGTTGTTGTTTTATGTTGATTAATTCTTCTTTATGAATTGTTGCTTATTATTAATGAATGTGAAATCTCACCCCTTCTGTTTGAATGTTGCCTCTACGTGGGTAACGTGCAGATAACCAGGAGTAACCGCTGATGTGAGTTGATTCTCGTGTCGTTTTAGGAGTCTTGCTCTGATATGTAACGGGAAGTGGATATTTATGAGTGGATATTTATAAATTACTTGTTGATGAGTGGATATTTATATGTTTTATTTTCTTTTGTTACGTATCACTTTATAAGATGTTGTTGAACCATTTTTAATTGGGATTTTTACTATGTTGATGACGTTGATGCAGAGTGCCAAGTTTTGAATTAAACATTGAATGTTTTCCGCTGCGACATTGTTTAATTTACTGAAAATAGGTGTTTATTTAAATAGTGGATTTTAATCCTATTTTGATGAAATGATTTTTGAAGTACGTAGATGTGACATCCTATTTTACGATGCATTCTGATATAATTTATGTATTATTTATATGTTGGGAAAACGGGTGTTACACTTGTCGTTAAGCATTACAGTAAAAAAGCCTTAACTTGAGAGTCATCATAATTATTCTTAAGACTTGTAAACACATGCAATTTATGAAGTTCTTGCAACTCATGAAATCCAAAACCCATACTCTCAATATCTCTCATAGCACAATAAAATTGAGAAGCAACAAACTTGGTAGAGTGAAATTTTTGCAAATACCAGTCATTATCGTCATCAATATTAAGTCATGAACCAAGATTCCCGCTTCTTCTTGAACCGGAGGTGCAAAGGGTTGTCCCTTTCTCTTGCTTCTGCCCTGTTTTCCTCCCCCTTTCACATTAAATTTTGGACCCAATAGCGGGTAATGGTTTTTCCACATGAAAATTCAATTCATTAAATTCTTGGTGGAGGAAAAGGTAAAGTAGCTACCATTATTTCATCATTGTCACTTTCTCTTACATTTTATCCCCCCCGCGCAAAAATAGCATGAACGAATATGAAAGGTGACAAAAGGACATATATTCATGTCATGTGTGTCTTGCATACTCTTGATAATGTTCTTGAGTTCCTGGGCTTGTATAAGAACAACATTTTGAACTCTGTTTGAACATTCTGATCAACTTTTTTAGCAACATTCTGATCTAATTTTCTGAACTCAGAATTAGATCATGAATTCAAATGTCCTTTGATTTCTTGTATCTTGGTATGCATTAAACATTGTTCTTGTCTTAGTTAAACACTCAAGAGCACAAGTTAAATACCAAGAAATTAATCAAAATCCACTGATTCTTTAATCATCAAGGTTTATTATCCTTAAAATTAATTAGGGATTTTGCCTCAACAGCAAAATCTCTGCAACAGATAGTTAACTACCATTCTTAGCAACAACGGTTAACGATCAGTTAGAGAGACATAAGTTGCATAGTTTTGAAAACTCAGTTTTATGTATACATTTTGGTCAGTGCTTCATGCATTCCTTCTTTCATTCCTACATTTATTCATGTTGTATATTTCTTCATTCATTCATTTATAGACTCATTTAGTTATACATTCATTCATAAAATAAAATAAAATAAAATATTATAAAACACAAATTATTTGAAACAAATTCATTCTTTCATTCCAACATTCATAAATTGTTTTGGTATGACTTACATTAACCAAATACAAAACAAAAAGCCAACATTCACCATTTACATTAAACTAAAACCAAAATAAAAACAAAATGCAACAAGCATCACCTGAAGGGCCTCCTCCTTCTTCCAATCCATATACTGAGTTGCAAGAAGTGTCTCTCACTGAATCATTAATAGAAAAACATGTAGGTATTCATATGTCCGACCATTTTGTAACCCATCCTCCAGCATGCTCCTAACACTCATGATGGAGCCTGATGATCCCCATATAATTTTTTGTGATACATTAAAAATATAGGATTGATCTAAATCATTTCGTTATATGACTGATCATGCCAACTATAAAACAACTTATCATTGTCATTAACCTCTTATTGTTGCCTAGACTTGTAAGGTGACATGTTCGTCTGCGAGGGTCCCACCCCATTGGCGTTCCTACGTTGCCCCTTTGAGAAGGAGGGTTCGTTGCACCATTCGCTCTATGCGCGCTAGTGATCATGGTCGGAATGTCTAGCCTGAGCCTATTTGGGTTGTCAACTATATCTACAACAAACATCAGAAGAAAAAAAATAAAAAATTATTAGGCATTTCATGAAACATTTAAAGCACAAAATACACATAATCTGTTCATTATGTTATTTCAAATTTTAAACTACCACAGTGAATTTAAACTTAGATTAAACTATATTCCCAGTCAAAATATGTAAGTATTTGATCATAAACTATCCAAAAAATCATCAATTTCTTTAACTCTCAACACTAACATATGTGCAATTAAAAAAAACTAACATATAAAACTAAGAATGTGTATGCTAAGGGATTAAGAACATTTACTTTTTATTTGATTGATTAGTTGCTTTACTTTGAAGAAATTTGAATGAGGTTGATTTGTTGAAGTTTAGAGGGAGAAAAGTTTTTGTTTATATGTTTTTGATAATGAGGGAGTAGATGTTATGTTCTGGTATATGACCATAACGTAATGGTAAATAACTATCAGTGCTTTTGAGCTAGTTCATCAGCAAATGATAGTTAATTATTGTTGGAGGAAAAAATGTTATTTTGGGGTACTTGAGAGCTAACAATGAGGTTCTTAAAGAGCAATTTTCACATGTGTATGTCCACACAAAGTTTTCAATTTGTGCACCCTGGCTATGTTCTAACACTCGATTTGGGTTAGAGGAGAAATTTAGAATAAGAGAAGGGGAAAAATTGAGAAATAGAGTAAGATTTAGTATTTTGTTTAGTATAAGAGAAGTATGAGAAATACAAGAAAAATAGATGTTTCCTTCTCTTTTCTTTTGTTTGATTTTATAGAAAGAGAAAAGAGAGAAATGTCATTAATTTTAATTTTAAAATGACAATGTTCCCTTAAAGTAAAAACCTATAAAATAAAATTAATTTTCAATAATTTTTTTTGGGATATGCTATTTTAATTTAGTTATGTAGTTTAAAATTCATATTTTTTATATTGATTTAATTAAAGAATTAAATTACTTAAATTTTTTAATCAATCAATTTTTTTCATTTTATTTTAATCAAATAATTTTTTTTATTTACCTAATCAAATTAATATTAAAAAAAAAAATAATTCAATTTCTTTTCAGAGGGAAATAAAATAATTCAATTTTGATTTTAAGTAATTAAATCCTCACATATTTGCTTCAACTCCAACTAATGAATGTTGACTCAATTTATAAAGAGTTGATTCACCTACAAGTCATGGGTTCAACTCTCGTTAATGGCGATGTGAGGACCTCTTTAATCGATGATTTTATAATTAACTTTGTTAGCGTTCGTTGAGCTTTAATACATATCCTAACTCTGATAAACCCCGAGCCTAAATGACCTAAACATTATGTAACAAAAAAACATTCACTTAAAATCCCATAGCAACTCTCCGTTTTTCTCTCCTCTCATCACCACAATCCCCACATAGACAACATATGGAGTGCATGAATCATGGTGCAATTTGAAAAGAAAAATCGTTTGAATAAATACTGCAATTTAGGGTTTTTTGAAGGTAAACGAGGTTGTGTGGATAGAATCGTGTAATCGATGATGGTACCAAACCAATATTGTAGTGTTCAATTTCTTTGCCCCAAAAAATTTAATTACAGGAATATTGTAGTGTTCAATTTTTGGTTGTTCGATATTGGATTATATTCCATAAACAGCAGAATGATCTCATTCTGAAGATCTACAACAACTGCCAGCCAGTGACAATAAGACAAAGAAGCTTCCATGAACAACACTGATCTGGCCCCTATTTTCAACACAAATATGTCACTATAATGCTGTACAAGTCCCTGAACAAGAAAAGCATTTTTTTTATGACCAGGGTTCGAATCCCGGACCTTGCATATATTATGTATTGTCTCTACCAACTGAGCTAAACTCACGAGGATCATTGAATTTGCTTTGATTAAGTGGTCATTAATATTCAATGGTTTTTTAATTATACCCCCCTTGCTATCAAAACACAAATACATAGTGCTAGTATATTTCAAGACATCAAAAGAGATATTTAAACCATAATAATGAGACAATGCTAAACATCGTATCCATCTACTAAGTTTGTTTTTTTGAGCAAAACTAGCATGTGAGAGTGGCAACTACTCTTTCTTTCTTTGGCATCAAAAGTTACATTGGAAAATAAAACAACAGAGCTCATACACCACCTATGAACGGTCAAATTTACCAAAAACAAACAATCAAGGACATAACTACGCCTTCCCTTTCCCAGCCTGAAGAGATTGCATCTTTTGTTGCAATTTCATTATCTGCAATATCACATAATAAATTACTTCAAGTTGTTATTTAAATTAAAATAATTAAATAAAATGACACCTATAAAGACATACTAATTTGGAGCAAATACTTTGTCTCTCATATTATGTGGCATGTGTCATTTAAGGTTACACACCTCTTAAGAAAAAATCAAATACACTAATTCTAAGATAAAATATACTCTAACCAAAATACTCTTATAGAAGTGCCTAGTAGAGTAGTTAAGTAGAAAGATTAAATATAAAATTTGTTGACATACAAATAAACAGGGGTATTATCAAAAAAGAAGTAAAAATACTCCTATGATATTCTAAAATGACAAATAATTTGGGACAAGCAAATGTTCTATAGGACACTTAAATGAAACCGAAGAGAGAGCCTTGGCGCAACGGTAAAGTTGTTGCCATGTGACTGAAAGGTCACGGGTTCAAGTCCTGGAAACAACCTCTTGTGTAAAAACAAGGTAAGGTTGCGTACAATACACGAAATGGTGGGACCCCTTTTCGAACACTGCATACGCAGGAGGTTTGTGCACTGGGCTGCCCTTTTCTACACTTCTATGTTCTCTTAACAAATGATTCTATGTTCTCTTAACAAGAGATAATCTATCTCATCAAGTAAAGTAATGCACAAAGAGACTTCATTTAATTTCAAAAAAATCACACACCAGGCCATTGAAGGGAACAGGGATGGCATTAAGACTACCATAGATAAGACACGGGACCCACTAAATGTTGTTCTACCAAACATACCTTTAGAGGCCTGTCTAGTAGCTAGGATCTACCAAATGTTATTCTGTAATTATTTTCCATGAGAAATAATTTAAAAGTCAAAGCATAAAATTAAGTAAAAGTGACTAACCGTTTCTTTCTTGCTATTCTGCTTCTCTTCCAAATCTTGAACCGTGGCATCAAGACGCTTCCTGACACACAAAGACCATATAAGATAATAATAATGATGATGATGATGATGATGATGATGATGATGATGGCGAAATCAACGAAACCATTACAATATCTAAAATGAAGCCATAAAACATGCAGCAATCTGTTAGAAGTGGTATCTAATCTTGAATATATTAAAGATAAAAAAGATGATTTTGTATTAGAAATCTTCTGTGACGGTGTACCAACAGAAGTACATTATTTATTATAACACACATACAACAATACAACATAGGAAGTTTTAAGAGACAAGGTAACAGAATGTTCATTTTTCCCTTCCAAGTATTGAGAGCTTGGAATCTGTCTCCCTTCCAATTCCTTGACCAAAAACTGACCAGCATATTTTCCCTTAACTTCCCAACTCATTACAAACTTACAAATACATAACTGCAACATAAAGTACATAAATGCACACTAATATCCTAAGGACCGGTTCAGACCAGTTTAGGTCTCCTAGTTTAACATTTTTTACTTAGTGATCTAACACAATCCAGCAACAATAAAACAGTATCACAATGAGGGGAAGGCCAACAAGGATAGATGTTGGTTAGCGTGGGGTGCCTGGCCATGACACAAGAATTTGATATGTTTTATGCTGAGTATTAATTTCCTAAACAACCCCTCGTTTTTAGTCATGCTTGGGATTGATGATGTAAAGATTTGCAACAAAGCACAAATAGGCAAGTTAAAAAACCAAGCATAACTCACTAAACAGTAAACAGTATTTTTCATGTTTAATTTGATTACTATAGCACTTAACATAGATATTCAAATACACCCTGATATTTTATAATACAAAATTTGAAACCAATACTAATGTAATTAAACATGAAAGTTTCACAAAGAAACAAAGATCAAGAGGTGTCAGAACAGAAACTTCAAGTCAGCGGATTGGATTACAGGGTTATGCAGAATCACAGGCTGGAAATGGAAGTTTATGTCCAATACGTCCCACGATAAATACATTTATGTAGTACGAAATAAAATTCTAAAACAAAATGGATTGCCACATCGAACAATATGTATTATTGTTAACCAATAAGAACTTGAAATACAAAGAGAGTAAATTCATAGGAATGGGGATCAGAAGAACGAGAAAAAAAGAAAGAAAAGAATTATGTATTAAACTGAATGAAAGAATAGTCTTCCATTTTCAAGAGACCTAAACTCTCTACTTCTCAAAATGTTTAATCATTTGTCCTTACAGTTATCTAACCCTTCTTCTCTTTGCTCTCTTCCTTTGACTGACCCAAAAGGTTTAATCCTCTACTTCTGTCCAACTTCTCCCAACATAAACCACACTAACAGGGAGAAGCGGCCCATGCCCAATATGTGGAAGGTTTGCATAAGAAGTAGGAATGAGCGGAATTGAAACCATATGGCAGCTAGTGTGAGAGGGAAGGCAACAGTGCAGGGGGGGAACTCTAATATAAGAGTGTTGAGAAGAGAGAGAATGGTATCTTGAAGAATCGTTTGGTTAGTTATGGGAGAGAACATTTTGTTCTCTAAAGGAGCTTAGCTCTGGCAGTAGGAATTTTAATTCTGCTGTGTTACCTTCTTTACAGCAGTTTCCTTTGCTTTTTTTGTTATGTTATTTCTAGTTTTCATCAAATTCGTCCGAACCGCAAGATTTGCAAGAAGGATGACGTTTCTTCATCAGCACATTGAGGAATCAGATGCCACCAAAGAAAACAGAGGCCAGGGTAGTGGCTCTGGTTAAAGAAATGGATACCATCAGATTGACTCTCATCGCAATGCAGTTGAAAATGGAAAGAACAGACTCAAGTATTGAACTGAAGGAAAGAACAGACTCGGTATTCGACAGACATGAACTCTCCTCCCAGTATGTCTAATGGCACACATTTACGGTTCTCTGTACCTTTCTTTCATTCCCTTTCTTATCTTTCCAAACTATTTAGCCAAAGTTATTTTATATTACAATATACAAGGACCTATATCTTTATATAGCAGACCGGGAAGGTTCAATTGGCTGCTCCTCTTCTATTTCTCCTAACATACACCGTTTGCTAATACAGGTTTTTTTTTTCCTATACGAAAGATGAAGACAGCAAGGTAGCTGCCATAAGGCCTCCTTGTTATAAGTTCTAGTCATACAACCGAACAACCACTCGACATGGGTAAAACTAGGCACATCTGACTCTTCCTATGCTTCACAATAGCGGAAATATTTTACATTTGATGGGCTGCCATTTACTTACAATGGACAGCAAAGCGTACGTAAAAATAATAATTCAAATAAAATAGTTTCAGTATTTCTCATTTCCATTTTCATCCTTATTTTTGTACAATGTAAGCATACACACTTGAAACTTGACTTCCTATACACTATCCAAAATCCTCAACACAAGTCAACATTTGGTGGATTAACACTTCCCATCCTTAATCTAAATTACTCCAAGGCAAAATTAACTATAGCAGATAAACGTTGGCATTTGGCAGAGTTTTAAACAACATATTTCTCTAATTGACCAATTAAGTCTTTTCGCATATCAACAAAAATCAAGTCTATGGTAATCACAGCAGTTATAAAATAATAATCTAAATGAAAAACTAGTTTATCGTTTATAGGATACAAGAAAAAAATGGATATAAACTCTTTTGGAGACCAAGATAGTCAAATTCATTGTTTGTAAGTACAAGAAATGTGTTAACTTGCAGCCCTTTTGTCTATGAATAAATTACCTATTCTTCATCCAAAAGTAATAGCAAAAAAATAGCAAGATATCACAAAACAATACTTCCACGTATGCAAATGTATAGCTACAGTTAACGTGACCAATTTTTTAAGTGATTATTTAAGCTAGATAATATATATAACCCCTAATAAACATTCCAAGTGGTTACTTTTCAATCATAGAATTATCTCTTAAAGAAAATATGATAACCCGTATCAGATGAATTAAATCATATACTAAAGAAACAGATTCTAACACAGTTATGAAACAGATCATTTTTCTAGGTAGATGATTAAATCATATACTAAAGAAACAGATTCTAACACAGTTATGAAACAGATCATTTTTCTAGGCAGATGAATTAAATCATATACTAAAGAAACCTCCAAAATCAAGAAAATAAAAACAGACAAGAAGCTTTACAGTTCAGCTGAAATGTATTCAATTCTCTTGCGGACATTTGCATTGGCTTCAGCCAAATCTTGCTTAACAAGTACAGGTCCAATCAACTTGTAAACATTTGCGTCCTCTTGCAATAAATCCAACTCCTATCGAAAAAAGAACAACAATGAAAACCAAAACAATCAGTGAAACATTGCAAAAATCAAACCATCATTTTGGTCCTAAATGTGTGATGGCGCTGCACTGTAAAATAATCCTAAATGTATCAAAAATTACCAATACATCCCGTAGTCTATGAAGCACGGACACTCCTCGGATTATGTGTGTCTCGGTGTCGGACATGTGTCGTGTCCGACACCGACACTTGTAATTGCCTTTAATCATGTGATTTTTTTAAATTATTAGTTGTGTCAGTGTCCCTGTCCGGTGTCCGGGTCCGTGTTCGTGCTTCATAGCCCGTGGTTTGTTTCCTAATTCTAGTGATCAAACTAGTTAACCGAATGCAAATTAGAAAATCAAACTAACTAGAATTGAACTAACTATCAAACTTTTTTTTTAATTTCGGTATCCGGCCCAAAAACCGACTAATCCGAGAGACCAATCCTACTTTCCACTAGCAGAACCCAATTGAAGCCAGAACAAAGCTCGGTATGGATTGACCCTAAAAGGGTACCTTAGGAACAAGCTCAGTAAAATGAAAAAAAGAACCCTAAAATACATAAAAGGGTACCTTAAGAACGAGCTCATTTTCGCCAAGTTGGATAGTGTACTTCTTTCTAACTTGATGATTCTTCGCAATATCTGCACCAAAAAAAAAGGTGAAAGATTTAGAAGGAATTAGGAGAAAAGTGTGTAAAGAAATGAAATGGAATAGTGAAAAGGTTACCCTTTTGAAGCTTGTTGAGATCGTTAGCTTTGTTCTCCAGTTCGCGTTGAAGATCTCTAATGTTGGATGAACTCATGTTGTAAACTGCGACTTCCTCTTTCCTTTGCTTTCACAAACTCTAGCACAAGGGTTTGCGTTTTTTATTCTATTTTTTTTTTTTGTTTTTTTTTTTTTACATTTTAACAAGGTAATGAAAATCGGATCAACCGGTTCGATTGGTTTAAATGTGAACCGAACTAGTATCCGGTTCGGTAATCCACTAGGTAATAGAAGCGAGGAATAGACCGGAGAACCAATTGAAAACTGGAAAATCGGAGGTTTGACCAATTCTAAGGGTTGGACTGTTTTTCCCTTTTTAACAAGACATACGTTGCTTGAACCAGGTGAACATACAGAATGAAGAAGATAATTCATAGAGACAAAGAGATCCAATGAGACAATAACAAGTGAACAGTGAGGATGCGATGCATACTTTAAAAATGGAGGAGATGGTGTGCTTAGTACAAACTGAATTAGGGTTAATGTTTTGAGCCTAACCTACACGACCCTATGCCTGGACAAAATTATGTCATCCGGTCCAATCCGCCCGGTCTGAAAGACCTGCGGGTGGTCTGTTCGGTTCAAACAAGTAAGAAAACTCGGTCTTCAGTAGCTTGGTTCGGTCGGCTTCGGGTGGATAATTTAAACCCAGCGAATCCCGCATCCGACCGACCTAGTATATATTTAATATACATTTATTTAGGGTTGTTCGCGGTGCGGTTTGGTTCAGTTTTGAGGCTAAAAGTCATCTAAACTGCAAGATAAATAAGTATGCAGTTTGGTTTGGTTCAGTTGACTTTTAAAATAAAATCTGAACCAAACCAAGCATCATCAATGCGGTTTCGATTGGATCGATTGATGCGGTTTTTTTAGACAATAATTTTTTTTGTTTTCAACCTTTGAAATTCTGGCACGCTAGCTTCATAATGTTTTATACGATGTTTCAACATCAAACACAAACAGAATATTGAGGTTAATGTTTAAACATCGAGCTAGCAGAAAACAAACAGATCAAGGAAAATATAAAAGACAAAAACATAAATGGCACAATTGGTTTGTTAACCCAGTTCGGTGACAAATACACTTACTGTGGGGGCTACCAAGCCAGGAAGGAAATCCACTAGTGTAGTCATTATTCTAAGTTCTCAGCAATCTCCAAGTTTACAACTTAAGACCTAGGACCTACCCGTATTGACTTCAACCTAGGAACTCCTAGATATGAGATCACATCTCACTTCCACTCAATCAATCACAACCCTTGTGATTTAAACAAAGTTTAACACAAGAATAGAGACACACTCCGATAAACAAAACCTTTTCTTTGCTTAAAAGCTTCAGAGAGATTCATAAATAACAAGGACTCAAAAACCTTAATAATGACTCTTTTATCAATCGATGATTTTTGATCCATTACAACTCGCCTACATGTCTTGCTCAGTGCATCAAAGCGATACAAAGAGAGACTCACAAATAAAGACAAAGTTGAAACCCTAAAAGACTCAATTCAATACTATTGTCTTGGTGAATAAAACCAGGGTCTGCGTCTTCCTTATATAGTCATTCAGCAGCATGGGCTTTTTCGTCATAGGCTAAAAAATCAGCAGACCAAATCATATATTCAGTCTCCACAATATTCTAGAAGCAAATATATTATTTCCTTAAATGTTACAACATTATACTTAAGAAACAAGGCAAAGCTAAACCGCCTATGCATCTTCTAGAAACACACGTCTCTTGGACCACAAGTCACATGAATAAAATCTTCATAGAATCTTCAATGATTTCACGCAAAAATAACATCCAAGAAAGCGATACAAGACACAAAATCAGGGCACACTGAACTGTGCCAACATGTTGGAACATCGTATCCAACATCTTTCTTTTTAGCAAAAATGAGGCCAACATACAAATATCCAACAACCTTAAAACCAAATTAAAAAGCTACAACATAACATATTGTTAGCAATGTTTTATATTTCATCCAACATTACAATTTTATTTCCATCCAACAATGTTCTCAACTACTTAGACCTAATTAAAACGGACAAAAAGTAATCTTATTTTGTAAGAAATCCAATAGGCTAAAATTTTAACCATTCACTAAGAGTTCAAGTAGCACATAAGTACATTTTTGATAGAAAAAGAAAAGAAAAAACTTAACAAGAGAAAAAACATGTCATTTTCGTAAAGTTTACAATGAATTTCTATGAATATTGCTCTAGATGATATATATTTAGTTAGTGCTTTTCTTATATTGCAGTTTGGTTTGGTTGATAAAATCAAAACCGCAAACCGAACCAAATCATGCGGTTGAGTAAAAATAATGATTCGAATACATCCGAACTAAATGCGGTTTTTTGTGGTTTCGATTTGGATTGGTTCGATTTGCGGTTTTTCTTTTGGATTGTTTCGGTTTTGAACATCCTAAATTTATTTATATTTATTTATTTATAGCATGAAACAAAGTCATTTTACCTTTTGCTAAATACTTCTCATAGCTATCGTCACACTCATACAACACAACCATGCTTTCTCTTCTCAGTTCATTCTGATTTTGTCGTTTTCACTTCGATTCATCGACGTCTCTATTAATCACTTCCTCTCTTCACAAACAACAACACTACTAAAGAATACACAAACAGATAGAGCCTGAGAAAGAAAACACTTCCCAAACGTGACATATCTGGAATGATTCATGGGGTTTTTGCTCTCATGATCTTTCTCATTCTACATGATCTGATTTCTTCCTTTTCTTTTCTTCTTCTATTTGTATTGGGGATTTTGATCTGAAAGTTTTATGGATTTGTAATTTTTGTGGGTTTTCTCTGTTTTAATATGTATTGTAACTTTGTAAGGATTATATATTATTTTTTGCCTTTAATTTTTCTTGTTGTTATTCTTTTTTTTACTGGAGCTTGAACTAATTACTGACTCAACTCGCCCGACAATCCGATAAATTGTTTAAACCAAAACTGATATGTCCGATGGAACCAAATAGATGGAGAAAGGTGGGATATTCACGCCCATTGGTCAACTCGGTTTGGGATTTTGAGCCCGAATTCCTACCAAAACCGACTGATGTCCATCCCTACGACCCACTACGCACTTGGTCCACTACCATTTGAGTATTTCTTTAGTATCATTTAGCAAAGAATTCAATCATTTGTTTGTGTGTCTATCTATATATATATATATATATATATATATATATATATATATAATGAATGTCAACCATTATATCAAACTGAATTGTTGAGATTAAAACACCAAAGTTAAATGGTCACGTGATACTTATCTTCTTTTATTTTCTAACTTTTTTTTTTTACTAAACTGTTCATCTCCAAGAAAGCAAAAAAAAAATGTGACATGGCATTTGATGTATGTTATTTCTCCTAGCTTATAAAAAAATTAGGTGATTAGTATTATTTTTTGGGTCTTGTTAACGAGTGCCTCCGGGGCACTCTTTAAGCATCCTAAATTAGGAAATTATTCTTAAAAAAAAAGTCAAATAGTCTGATTTCCGATGTATTGAATACACAAGTTCTCATGAAATATTACTATTTAAGACCCTTAAAGAGTGTCCCCGTAAGCTTGGTAGGGACATTGCATAATTTATGCAGGGGCTGCGGTTCGAACCCCGGACACCCCACTTCTCTATATTTAATTGTGTGAGTTTCAGCCACTAGGCTACTAGACCCAAAAAAAAAATTGTTCTGGGGGCACTTGTTAACAATTCTCTTATATTTTTTTTATTAAGAATCCAAACTAACCCACTGAATAATTTAACATGAGACCTTAAGAGGAACATACTTCAAGCTCTCAAGTCAACATCATCAAATCAATTCAAATGGGTTAAGTGTTTAGTAATATGTTATGAACTAATGAAAGGACTATTTAAAGGTGTTTTGAGATTTCAAAGTCAAATTAAAAGAAAAACTTATTACATGAACTAAAATTACTGGAGCGAAAAGACATTTTCAAACTAAAGACAATTAGTCCCTCTTATAAAATGAGTTAAGGACTAGTTTTTCCGGTATAAAATTAGCCTCGAGACTAATTTGAATTCATTTTTTATCAGAGATTAAATTAAGCCATGAAAAAAATTGTGAAACTTCAAATTGAGTCTTGACTCTCTAATTAAAGTGATTTCTGATTAGACTACGTTTTCCATATTTAAGCTTTTAAAGTTTTTCATTTTTAGTGGAATATCATTATCGGGTTTATCAAAAACTTGCATAAACCCACCCAAACAATAGGGGGGAGGATGATTTCTTGCTTCTCGCGCATCCTCCCTTCTTCCAATTTTACCCCTGTTTTAGATTATGTAATCTGAAGCTTTTTATATAATTTCATATAAGACCATGTGTTTTTTCATTAAATTACTCTAATTCATGCTTCAAAACCTTTCAGCAAATACAATATGAAAGCAAACTTAATATTTCTGTTTGTTATAATCATACACACACACCCCCATGTAAACCTCCATTACTCAATATAATTAAGACATCAATATGGTTAAATGAAAGATATAATACCTCGACTTCAACTCCTTTCTTCTAAAATATTGCAAGACCGTTGTCGCGTCTATTACCTTCTCCTGAACAACAACACCAGATAAACCTTAAATATTCTGAAACTTATTCATCTCAAAATATATTTTTCTTAGATTCTGAGTAGAATACACATATGTGATTTTTATCTCTTAAGAGCTTTTAGAATGCATTAATTGTCCGTAGATTACCAAACACACGACAATTTTTGGTTTACCAAAACCAGTAACCCACTCAAATTAAAAAACTATTCCAAACCAATTAACATTTCATTTTTGCTTATGGAATTTTTTTCCCTATTAGACTTGCTCATATGTGTTTTTTTTTTGCACCTTAGGTTTTTCTCATACACCACCCTTTTCATTTCTTTTTCTCTTAATTATCTCTCTTATGAATATTACTAAACCCTATTGAAACCCGGTGCCCTACCCCTCACTTTTCACCTTATTCTTTGTTGCATATCGAGAGACATCGCCCTTTCTTCCTATTTGTGTTTTTTCATAGCCAAACCTTAAAACTTCACAAGTTACAAGAAGTATAAGGGGATGAGTAGCTAAATTTGTTGATAAGGGATTTAATAGGTTGAGGATTTTTTTGTTGACAAGTAATACGTTGAGGAGTTAAAAAAAATGTAGAGTTCAAATTCTAACAAACGAGAAATTAACAAAACAATTTGCATGCTAACATTTACTATTAAAAAAAATACAAGTTTAATACTTCCTTTGTTTTAAGTTATAATTCTTTTTGGAAATTTCACAAAAATTAAGAAATGTAAATAATCTTGTAACAGAGAGAGTACACTTATTGTATTTTTGTTAATGGTAAATACAAGAAATGAGGATGTACACAAGGTCTGCGGCCCTGTGAAAGTACATCAAGGTTATTCACACATAGCCTCTAACTTAGAGGGCCCTCAAAATTTGCAAAAAAAATAAAATAAAAATTCTTTTATCTACGGACAAAATCAATCACTAAATGACATTTTTTGTAGGTAAAAATCTGAAAGAGAACAATTTTGCTTTAAATTATGCATTGTCTATATGTAAATATTTATTTGTCCGTAGGTAAAAGAAGTCATGCTTGAATGGTTGCTCATATATTTAACTACAACTTGGTTGTTTGTCATTATAAGTGGTGTTTGATTCCTTTCCTTTTTAATTCTTTTTGTAAATGAAAATTGTCAAGATTATAGCAAGGTCTCCAAATTGCTAGGGATGGCCTGGAGTGTACGCTTCTTGAATTTTTACTAGGCACACAAACAAATTCAGATAAGCTCTTAACACGAGAGAACAAATGCACTTAAAAGCATAGGTGAAAATGAATAAATTTCTTTCAAATGACAATGCCACAAACTAACAAAAACTTGTGGAATTGCTCGTCCTACATCTCTTTTCATGACATAATATCATTGTGAATTTCTTATCCTTTTCTATAAGTAGTTGAAATTATCATCATACGAATAAAGTTTTATATTGCACTAGAGGTATTAGGAAATTGTATAACCAATCAATTGAGCTCATGTAGTTAATGAACTTTAATAAATGACGAGTTCTTTAAGTTCGATAGCTAAATAAAACAATTTTATTTATTTATTTATTTTTATATAATTTTTACACTTATATGTGACATGACAAATTTTTATTTTTTTTGAAGGGACATGACATGACAATATTTTGACATTTGTTTTTTGATTCCTCGCGTAGTGAACTTTTGTTTGAGTAATATCTCAAATTCGTCTTTGAATTTTCACCAATCAACCAAATTCGTCCCTGAATTTTGCGAAATATCTATTTAGTTCTTGAATTTTACAGACGTCCATCAAAATAGTTCCTCCGTCCAAAAGCTCTGTTAGTGGTGATGATATGTCTTCTTGCATGCTGTGTTGTATTGTACACGTGTCAACAAGGTAACCACGTATACAAGGACTAATTTGATGGAAATGGTAAAAATTCGAGATTTAACTTTTCAGTGTCATTTTTTCTGTGTTTTCAATTATACCCCTCTATGATAAGGATCAATTTGATACTTATTGTGATAATTTAAGGACTGATTTGATGGATAGTATTATAATTTAAGGTCTGATTTGATTGATTTTATTTCAGAGAATGAGTACAAAGAAATATGGCATGAGAGGATCAGTAATTTCAAATTACTGGCATAAACAAAATTCAACTGCTCCTGGAGTTATTAGAGTTTCAAATCCAAATTACGGGCCATCCATCATCCACTTCTACACAACCTCAATACATGGAGTTTATCCCAACTCCGGGATTTCCAAAGCAGTGATGCTTGTTTAAATTATGTTTTTGGACTAGTTTCATTAATGCGTTTTGGACTTGTTTAATTTATGTTTTTTTATATGTAATGACTTAATAACATCAAATGACTTGATGACTATGTAATGTTATTTTTTGGCTATGTAATGATTTATGAACATCAAATGTATGACTTATGATTGTATGCAAATGTCTGTCTTTTTACAATTTAAGTGTCTGTCTTTTACTTTTTACTTTGTTCAACAAATGTATGAACCAAGGATCACAGTGATTTATGTAACACCCCATTTTCCCAACTTTAAAATAACATAGATTAATCAGAGTTTTTCAACTTAAAAACAGAGTTTCACATTCAACTTTACAAAAATCCAACAAATATAAATATAGCTAAATTGCTATTTATTAAAACTTCTGCTTTTATAAAAATTTAACAAATATGCAGCGGAAATAATTTCAACATCTTAAATAGATTCTCATAAAAATAGTTCAACATTGTTTAAAAGGAAATACGTAGCAAGGAAACATGCAACAAAACAATCCCCATCCCGTTACGTATCAGAGCATCCTAGATGACACGACAAAGATTACTCTCAACTGCATTATTCTTGGTCACCTGCAACTTACTCATACGAAGAGCAACATTTCCAAGCAGAAATGGTGAGATTTCACATTCTATAATAATAAGCATATAATTCTTTAAAAGAATTTAACAACATAAATAACAACAAATTTAACAATGTAAAACAACAATTATACAACATAGATGCTTCACATAATTACTCATTAATCAACTTATTAAATATAATGGCAACTTGACAACACGACAACAACATCGACAACTCAACATCGACTACTTATGCAACAACAACTTCATCAACTTGACAACTTAATATCAACGACATATGCAACAACAACTTCATCGACTTGACAACTTATATGTATGTGGTACCAATCAGGGCATAAGCCCCCTTCGCAATTGAGCATAGGCTCCAGGGCATAAGCCCCTTCTTTAGGGTGAATGACAAAGCATTCCATGGCATAAGCCCTCTTCTTTAATTGAGAATAAGCTCCAGGACATAAGCCCTCTTCTTTAGAGGTGAATGACAAAGCATTCCAGGGCATAAGTCATCTTCTTTAATTGAGCATAAGCTCCAGGGCATAAGCCCTCTTCTTTAGTGATGATGCATGGACTCAAAAACAATACTTTGACGACCAACAACTTCAACGACATCGACAAACAACTTACAACTTAAACGACATTGACAAATTACTTACAACTTTGAGGACATTGACGACAACTGTGGTAACAACAACGACAACGACTTCACATCATAATTTCATATTCATCAATCATAAACAACGTCATATAACATCGTATTTAAACATCAACAATTCATCATATAACATCATATTCAAACATCAACAATTCATCGTATAACATCGTATTCAAACATCAATAATTCATCATATAATATCGTATTCAAACATCAACAATTCATCATGCATCTTTGTAAAAACATAATAAATTATACATAACATATTTCCATATCAAACCAAGGATACTTGAAAGATATCACAATTATCAACAACTTTCATATTTATACCAAAGACCAATTTAAAACAGAGACATGTGAAAAAGACGCAAAAACATGAAATAGAGAATGCTATCACCGTACAATTTCGCTAAGACCTCCTTGGAGTATTTTCATCATAACTCAAAAACTAAATGTCATTTTCACGTCAAACCAAAGGCACTGGAAAGCTAACAAAACTATCTAAAACTTTCATGTTTACACCCAAAGCCAATTCTGTACCGATCAATACCAGTTCTTGTTTCAAATTCGAAAGAGTTGTGCAGAAAGTCCATAAAAATTCACTGTGACCTACGTGCAGTAATTTGACCATAACTCAAGTTCTACAACTAGTCCATAAAAATTCACTGTGACATTAACAACAACAATCTTCAACAATTCATTTATCAACAAATTAACATACCCAAACATATCACTACAACTAGAGCACGGATTTCATCAATTAAATTGCAATTCAAAACCCTAACTTATTTTCAAACCCTAACTTCTCTAATCATCAAAATAAAACAACAACAAACATGTTAAACCCTATTTCAGAACCATATACTTATGATTAAAGAAGGTTAGTCTCACCCTTACCTTAGATTTACTCCTGAATTAGCAGCAGCGTTCTTCTCTCCTAAGGTCTTCTCCATTTTTCTCCAAAACTCTTGTACGTGTTTCTGTTTTCTAACTTTTCTATTCTCTACCTAATATAATAACCCTAATTTCTCTTACACCCCAAAACTACTCTTTTCCTCGTAATCTTATTTATTTCTAAATTAAATATATCTCTCCCCCACTTAATAATAATAATACACCAAATAACAAATATATCTCTACACAAAATAATAAATATATTTCTATACTAGATAACATATATATTTCCACATAAAATAACAATTATATTTCTACACCAGATAACATATATATTATACAACTAAATACCAACATATAACATAACAAAATATCACTTCACCAAAATAAATCAACTAAATTATAAAAAGACATCTAATCTCAATAAAATAATAAATAATAAAAGTAGGGCGTTACAATTTATGTTGTGAAAATTCAAGGACTTATTTGATGGTATTTTCACTAATTTGGGGATCGACACGATGGATATACATACAATAGAAGGACCAATTTGATTGAATTTTTTTGACAGAAGGGTTGGATTCATTCATTGACAACCTCTTTTCATTAAAACATTACACAGACTTGACACAATACAATATTATTTTAAACAACTCAATCAAATAAATTACTCCCATCAATATCTTAATCAACCTAAGCTCACTTCCTATTCAATCAACTTTATTTATCAACCTTGTCCTCCAAACCTCCTCTCTGACACTATCATTTGGCTTCTCTATCAACCTTGTATTTCTTCCATGACTAGCACAATTGTTTTTAAAATAACCTAGTTCTTCAGCTTCATCAACCCACAAAAAATTTACAATTTTCACCATCACCCTATACAATCAAAAGACAAAATTAGTACTATTTAAACAAATCATTCACACATCACATAACCATTGTTAAATAAACCTTTGGCAGAGGGCAGACACAGAAAGGCCTTCCTGGGTTATTGACCGTGTTGGCTTTTCTTACAACACAAATTCTAGGACACCAAATCTTCAACAATGACTACTGATTTTTGAATTTCGAATTGAATCAAAAAAATTAGGGTTTTAAGTTTTTTGAATTGGGGAAGAACTTTGGCATCAATTCATGGAATTTTTTTGGAGATTTTGAACTCTAGGTGACAAATTATAACATTAGGGTTCCAAATTTATAAATTTGGGGAAGAAAGAGCCGATAATGAGAAAGAGGAGAAAGAGCCGTTGGGAATTTTGCAATTTTCTGAAAATCAATCAATTTGATCCTTGACAATTTTCTGCAAATCAATCAATCTGATTTCTGCTTGCGTGGCATCTGACGTGGTAATCTTGTAAGAGGTTAACGGTACACATCACCTCCGTTAACAAACCAACTTAATAGAGGGACTGATTTGTTTGACATTTTGTAAATTCAGGAACTAAATAGATATTTCGCAAAATTCAGGGACAAATTTAACTGATTGGTGAAAATTCAATAACGAATTTGAGGTATTACTCACTTTTGTTTAGTACGCTTTGAGGACATTGATTGAATGTTTGTTTGTTGACGTCAATCATATGAAAACTTGAAACTTAGAAGTAGAGGTATTCTTCATCAAATGTTTCTTTAACGTTATTTAATTTAATTAGATGTTAACTTCCTTACCAAAATATAAATATAACTTTAAGTACTACTAGTACTATAGCTATGAAGTTAATTTGATAATTTCAATTATAACTTTCTTTTCTTTTCTTTTAGACGTTATACAATGGATAGTTAAGAAATTTGCAAGGATGCAATTCAACTAAACGTTTCACCTATAACTCTCACCAACAATAAAATTCAAACCTAATCCAGTAAGCAAAATTCAAACCTAATCCAGTAAGCAAAGTTTTACAAATGAGACTCATGTGACTTCTGGGCTAACTTTTATCGAACCTGAGACCTCGAGGAGGAGCATACTTATAGGTCTCAAGCTAATACCATCCGACCAACCCAAGTGGGTTCACATGCATTGAATATTATTATTAATACATAAGTACAGCCATAAATTGGAAAACCTTTTCACAGGTATAAATTATTTAGATTGTCAGGTTAGACTACAACTCACTTTAATTAAAATATCATACTTGCTGGTAGATATATCTATCTAAACAAGCTTGTCTTATTGACTTGTTCTGAATCAAAAATTGGTCCAATAGTTTATTAATCAGTTTGGCCACTGCTTATTATAAGCCTGCTTGGAATTTCCCAATGGACAACATGGCCATAAACTCAATCAGGAATAGTTTATATATAAATTTCACTTGCTTTTTGTCTTATATTAATTAAAACTTAAGCAACCAAAATCACGTAGGTTAAGCATTATGTGAGCCTCACGGGAATAAGGAACTTATTGGAAATTAAAAAGTCTCACGGGAATAAGAAAAACTTTGGATCCCGTTTCTTTTGAGGAAATATATTTTGTTTTATTTTTTAAAATAAAAATTCATGTTAGTTTTTCTTGTTAACAAAGAGGAAAAATATATCATCGCGAACTTATCTCAGTTGATATAAACAATACATAATATATGCATGGTCTCAATCACTAAACTATTTGACCGAAAAAGAGAAAAAATGTTTTTTAAGTGAAGACGGAGAGAAGATAAAACACTAACTAAAAATGATACATTCCAAGAAATAATGAAAATAGCTGTTAATTTTTGACATTTCAATTGTTTTAAAAAATGCATGACAAATTATAACTTTGAAAGTCCCTTTTCTCAATGTAAAATTAACATACATTTTAGATTATGTAAATAGAAAATGTTTTCATAAAGTAACCGTCGACCTATACCAGTCCACAAACCATCAATATCTACTTTGTAACAAAGTTATAATGTTATTTTGATTCAAACTTTTTATCATGTTACCTTGTCTTGTTCCATCAATAATACTCACAACTTTAATTTTCTTTACATTTGTTCTTTATCCGGTCAACCTATACCAGTCCAATTCGGATCGTTAATTAGTTGAGGGTTACTTCGATCAACTAGTTCTCACTACACATTTCTAGCTAAATATTCTACGGCTTATATACTTTGATAACTCCATCGACCTAGCTAGGGTTCCAGCACTACACGCACGATCTAACTTGAGTTTCTGTTCAAAATTTCTTGGTTGTCAAACATGCTTAAGTTCCATTGTAAATAACTCTATTTATGTTAATTTAGTACTTCTTTTCAGTCTTGCATGATGTACCTCCTCTAGTCAATAATATTCTCGTAAAAGAAGGTTGTTGAAACCAAATTAGCTGAAATATCAAAAGTTTACAGGAAGTGAAAAATGGACAGTGAAAGCTGGGTGAGTAATAAGTGATAACACAATAAATTAAGTTTGCAATAGTTAGGTCAAAAGTTCACAGCAAGTGAAAAACGGACAGTCAAAGTTGGGTGTGAGTAAATGCATGAAAACACAATAATTGATTTAAATTTGTACCCCTGCAAATAGTTTAGTACCCATGTGGCAATATCATTAACTATGTGCCATGTCAATAGAACTATATATACTGACAATATCTAATAAGAGTTCTTGCATGAACTATATTTATTTATAGAAAACAGGTATTAGATTTTGTCCTGTCATGTGCAAATGTTCTCCAAATATATATATATATATATATATATATATATATATATATATATATTCATATGTTTGGGTAATATATTATGTGGGTGCCATGTTGCATTTGCATATATATAGCCGTCTATATGTCCCTCACTTTATTAGCAAACCACGCACTTGTTTTTGTCTTATTAATTGACCAATGTCTCTGAAATTAAATTCAATTCACGAGAGTTATGTTCCAATACATGTATTTCAAACACGTAAAAGGATTTTGAATTTCTTCTTTAATTTTATTTGTTATTAATTAATTTGAGTGGAGTAGTGGACATTAATCTGGTCTACAATCTAAGCAATGTAGGCATTGATCCAGGTAGCTTAATTAGACTATAGATTGTACTAATATTAATTATTATAATAGAGAATTACATATATATTTAATAATGAGAGAGAAAGAAAAGAGAGGCACTTCACAATCACATGACTTAAAGCAAACTCCACCCTCATATACATCCAACAATTTAATTTTTAAAAATTTGGAGGAGTTGCAATTTTAAAATGAATTAGGTAGTGTCACTTGGAGTACATGGAGGGGCTAAATTGAGTCATGCCCATATTGTTTAGGGAGTGCTAAAAAAAAGTGATTTGAACAATATCCAAAGAAAGGGTTTTCCAGCTTGAATACTAAGTCACATTGAGGGTTTATCTTTTTATCCTTTTTGGATGCTTCCAAAGTAATGGTTACGAAAAGAAACAAAGATGATTAGAAAGTTAATGGGGTTTCTAATATGATAGGATCATGTCTCTTAATAATCACTGATTAAAAATTGTAATTTATTATTTCATTGGTTAATTCTCCTTGATAAGCACATCTTGTGGGCCTAATCAGGATTTGGGCAATCTTACATGATAACATTTTCTTATCACTTCAATCAACAACAAAAGAAAGCATGATTAATGCACTCTAAAAGTCATATCTTTTAATGGTAAATGTTAACGAATGCATCTGTGACATTCTTTAAAAATCATTAAGGGTAAGTATTTATAAAAAATATGTGTATTCAATGCATTGTAAATCCAAATATTTGACTATTTTAAAAAACAATACCTTATTTTAAAATACAGAAAAAGTGTCCAAAGACGCTTGTTAGCAAAACTCGTTTTTAATTTAAGGTAGAACCCATTACAGCATGTTTCGAAGGGAAAAAAAAAAGAAGAAAAAAAAAACAGATTTACTATTTCAAAAGATAGTTGTTAACTAAGTTCTGACAATATATAGATAAATCACATTGAAAAAAATTAGGTCGAGATAAGAGAGAACTCACTTTATGTATATAAGGTTTTTTGACGAAAATTAATCATAAATAAACGGTGGTAGATAATTTGTATCATTAACATCGTAATAAATTCAACAAAAATAATAAAATCGTTAAATTTTTTTAGTTATATAGTGTGATTAAATAATTCTCTCACAACCCTAACTTCTCTTTAAACTTGCAAGTCCCACAAAACTTGCATTTGGTCCCAATGTAGGTGGCACTTACCTTTGTTTAAACAGTGTGCAGAACCAATCACATGTACCTTCTCATCTGTTTAATCACCTTACATCATCAGTGGAGAAAACCTTGAGTTCATCTTCATGTCTATCAATTTTCAAACTAAGCTTGACTCCCATAAAGACAACTTTTCTTTTATCCCCATTTCTCTAAACCTTTTTCAAATTAAGATTAAGATATTTGGATACTCTTATTTTGACTTTTATATCTTTAAAAAGATTTAAGGAAAATGCTACAGAGAATAAAAAATGTGATTTTATTTTAAAATTTTAAATATTTATAGAGACCATTAATACTTAGACTCGTGTGATGCATATATATATATATATATATACTAGTATATTATATGAAAATAAAAACTAATCTACCACATCTTTGAATTAATTTTGAAAGTAAATATTCATTAACTAGAAAAAATGGAATTATATACATATAAATTTGAACTGCATAATACTCTCAAAAAAGAGCATGCATGTGTTTCTTATAAATGCGCAAGTGATGGATCATTGTTGATACTCTCATGAATAAATATATCATAATAATTTGAAAAGATGTTGGAGAACTATTAATATAAAATAATAGTGGTTATTAAGCATAAGTTATTGCATTCAAAAGACAAAGATCGAGGTTTGAACCCGGACACCCTACTTATTCTTTTTAAAAAAGGTGATATCTAGCTGTTAGACTACTTGACATAAAAAAACTTAAATAATTTTGACTTTATTTTTATATCAGATAGATTGTTAGAAGAAATTTTTAATTTCTCTTGTTATTGATTCCAAAACGTTGTAATAGAACCAAAAATACATATCAATAAAACAACCAAATATAAGATATCCAATCTTCAAAAACAAAGGCAAAAATATTATATACAAGAGAGGCTTGATTCAAATTTGTCGGGCAGGATTTTGTTACTACCAATGGAACACATCTATTGACTATGTCGTTAGAAAGTCTTTCTAACGATGTAGTCAATAGACATGTTCAATTGGTAGTAACAACCGTGCAAGTATATAAGTATATATATGATATGAGTCTCACACTTATGAAGGTCTGCTGGATTCAACTTTAAGTGAAAATATATATTAGATATACAAGAGAGGTGACTCATACATCTAATTTCTTAATATTTTGATGGAAATGTGGTATCTTTCTTTTTTTGTGTTCCGAAAGTAATTTTCCATGCAATGCTCCTCCAGACTCACCAAACAAGTGGGTGACTAGAAAATTTCAAAACCTAACAAGACCCTACATGTTCTACATGATTGGTAAAAATGTTATAGCCCAATGGAAGGACTGACACTTGGAATTTAAGTTTCATCGGCAAACAACCTAACCACATCTATAGAAGTGGAGCATTCGTAACATATCTTACAGGAAAATGTTAACAAATATCTTAGAGAACATCGTTTAAAAAATAAATAATAATATTTTTTATGTAAAAAGTAATGTAACCATGACTTCAACAATTCAACTTGTATTTTTAAGATTAAATTTCATTTTATGTATTTCTTAACCAATGTTTCGAAAACACTTGTGAATCTAAACTTATTTTAAAGGGCCATTTATGGAAGTCATGTATATTCAAAGGGTGAAGCCAAAAAATAGTACTACAAGCAAAATTGGTTGGCCACCATTGGTCCCAACACACGTTTATATGACAATGTCAATTTAATATGTAATGTTTTCTTCTGTGTGTGAGTGTGGGGTTGACTCCTTGAGACTAAAGTGGCCCAACCTCTGTTTTCTTACCTTCCCAATTAAAACGCCAAGAGTGTTGAGAAAGACCCAAAGAGCAAAATCATTGGATCCACACAATAAATCAAAAAGGTTGTTAGATTTGGCATAGTACATTAAATCTTTTTTACTTTTTATGAACTCATTAAATGGAGATCCTAATGTGATTCATAAATCTACATGCATTATAATATAGATAGATATAGTGGCCTCCGGACACCGGTAACCCCATGTTTCTATAGTATTTCATCATTGATACCCATATGGAAAGATTCATGAAATGACATTTATAACCATATATTCATTCATGCATCATGTTCACACAAAATTGAGTAGGAACTTTAAAAGATTACTCAAGAAGGAAATAAAAAAGAAGAATTTAAGGTTTATTTTTCTCCCACAAAATGATAGGACGAGATAACAAGGAATGATAAAGAAAACCCTAAACACCCATTCATATGATTAAATACATTGACCTTTTATTTACCATGTCAAAGTATATAATATTAATAGCTAGCTAATCCATTAATTGAATAGATCACTTAGAGATTATGCTAATGATGATTAATTATCATAGTATAACGGTGGAAAAGGAATATAAACTTTCACTAAAAAGATATCCACATAGTAGGGATGTACAATACTTTTTCTTACATGGGAAAATTTGACTAATTAGGAGGGAATATTGAATCGATACACAAATGAGAAAGAAAGTAGGGTCATATTAGGAGTTGTGAGAAAGACTTAAGAATTGATTAGGGAATTTTTATTATAAAAATAAAAATAATGAATCTATTAAGCCATTATGAGTATGATTGATTATATATTATGCTTTTTAAGTGGGAGATTACAAAGCACAAAAAAGCTCTAATCTCACTCTCTAGGATCTCGTAGTTAGTAAGATTCGCTTAGAGATCTCTCCCAAAGATAGAAAACCAAATACTATAGAAATATAGATTTCAACGTCAATCACGCAAACATCCTAAACAATTATTCATCATCACAAGTGGGGACCCAAACCATGAGTTTTGTAATAAACACCCACCTGAACGTTACTACTATATTCATTTATATGTTCTCCATGTCATAACACTTTCAAAAACATGCCAACTGTGAAGTGTAGTACACTGGTAATATTAACAAAAAATTAATGTGTGTGTGACCATTTCGTTTTTACATGCAGCAATATATTGATTTAGTCCTCCCAACCTCACTTATAGATATAATATAATCATATTCCCATGAGCATAACTCAGTTAGCAAAGACATGCATTATTATATACAGGGGACCGAGCTCGAAGCAAAAATAGATATAATATAATCATTACTTGATTTCAACTCAATATCAATAACTCTATTCACTTTTTGTTGATGAATAAATAAAAATTATCCTTATTAGATTGGTCTAAAAAGTATCTTATAAATTATCACCTATAGGAAAAAAATGTGAACAATCTGATATTCAAAGTTTTTTCGGGTATAAACTCAACATTAATTTTTTTTAATGTCATGTCATTTTTTAATATCTAATTATTTTAAAATGATTTTATATTTTAAATTAATTTTCCTGTAAAGTATGCATATTAAACAAAACTAAAGGATTTAAATAATTGTAAAATTTCTTCCTTAAAAGAAAAATAAATTTCTTTTTTCACACTATGAAATTGTTACCATGGTGACAAGCTATGAGATGTGTGTGTGTGTGAAAAGAAGAGGGAAATCGAGAGTAGTAGTGTGAAACATGCGTATCTAAAATGAGATATGCATGGTGAATATGATGTTGACACCTGGGCCATGAAGCAGTGATTAGTGGGTATTCGATTGGAGTGTTGTTTATCTCTTTACTAGTTTACGATCTTGGATGCTATCATACTTAAAAACCGTCCTTCTACTATCCTCTTTCTCAATCACTTTCTTTCCTTGTGGCCTTCTTTGACTTTTTCTACACATATGCAAACATTGATAGGCAATGATGTCGGCTTCCAAGATTGTGCCAAAAGAAAAATTGATGTAGAGGACCCAAAAATGGAATGAAAAAAATGATTAATAAAAAATTAAAATACTTCTTTAAGGTTGAATATGTTTTTAGAAAATATAAATATCATTCACCTATTTAACATAAGATACGATATGTGAGCTACTCAATGAAATGTCGTAGATGAAACTTTAAGAGTAGAAGGGGCGTGGAGCTAGAGGATGCGTAGCTCACATCACTTATACATACAAGATGTGTGACCAATCAATGAGGTTAGGATACACATTGTTACACACAACGGTTATCAGTACGAGGTAGAAGAACTCTCACACTCGGTATTGCTCCTATGATATCCTATTATGTATCATAACTTTGTATTTGTAATTTTGGTTATTTCTATTAAATATTTCAATAGAGGCGTCATTCAAACACCGTACACGTCAAAGTTTGAGTTGAGCTAGATTATTGTTTCAGAAATGTTTAGTAAACAATTTTATATATTGTCGTTCATAAAAAATGTTCTGTACCAGTCAGAAGACCAACTACACGTTGACACGTGGCCAAACTTGCACCGCCTCAAGACTCCACACTTAAGGAAGCACGCCAGCTCGCGTGCACCGTGCCACACAGGAGCGTGCCTTCGCGCAGGGATCACCCTACACGTGTCCTGCTCCGTCCCTGATCACACGTCGCATAACCCTGAGACGGTTATCGCCAACGCACGCCTATATAAGGGTGAACTTACTTTACCCGTACACATCACCTTTCACAACACTTCTTACACATTCTTTCTCAGTTCCATTACTAACTTGAGCGTCAGAGTGCTAACGTGCCTGCATACACCTTTCGTTCCACCGCGAAGAGTCATCGTTGCCGTGCCGAAAGCCGTTACCGTCACACCAAACCATTCTCTACCGCCGTTGCTACGTGGAAACACTCGGCTAAAAAATGATTAAAAAGGATTAAAATTTGTAGGTTGCACGTGGAAACACTCGGGTAAAAAAGTGTATGCTAAGGTTACATACAAATTTCTTGTCAAAAAAAGGTTACATACAAATTTATGGTTAAACACTTAAACTTAATTAAATTTGACTAATATATCTAATAAAGTTTCTGATCGGTGATCTTGTTCTTTGTTGAAAAGCATCAAAACACGCAAGTATAATTTCATATAAAATCGATTAATACTTTTCTAACCTAATTGTTTAGAGAATCCCTTACTTTCTGATTCTTGGTTGGACATTCCAATTAAACAGCGAATTAATTGTGATGATGAACAAAAGGAGGGAGAATGAGTCCAAAAATTGACTATTAAATTCTGAACGAATTAATTACTCCACTGATTTAGTGGGTTTGATAATGCTATATATAATCCATCAAGCTAAGTTAATTGGTTGAGACTTTGGTAGTTTCCATTCAAACCTGCAGGTACATGCATGATATATACACAAATGTATAATATATATACTTGTGCCTTGTACGTATATGTGGAAGAATCCTACGAAGCAGAAAAAAATAGAATGTTAACATGGGTCTGTTACAACACCAATCATTTTATACATAGATTTTTCAACCCGTCCCACACTCCCATCACATGCATCACATTCTTGCTTTTGTCACAATAGTAGCATTTTTATTTTATAATTCAACATATTAGTAAGAGAGCACAAGATGTGCCAATCGAGATCAATATCCACCGTTTGTTCTACAATATAAGTAATTTGAATTAATGATAAACAAGTTATACATATAATTAATTTTTTATATTATAAAAATTATGATCTACACTGTAAAATTATTATTAATTAATGGTAACATCATCACTGCTTCAGGTAAAGTTTGTTAAACGACAAGCTAATTAATGTAGTAATTCATACTGTTGTCGAGGAGGCCATATTTATCGCGAGTCCTGCTATTTATTTTTATATACCAAATTATATTTTTTTCTAGATATATACCCAATTAAATTGAAACTTTGATTACTAATAAAATAATACTATATGTACTTTTTCCTAAAAATAAAAAGTCGTGAGATTCACATCGATTTCACACGGTAATTATAGTTGAAAAAAGAGTGCTGGTAACACTTCTCTTAACACAAAACATAATAAGTTAACAACAACAAAGTCTATCAAAATCTATCTAGCAAAATCTATCTAGCTATTTCCCATCTATTGATTAATCAAATAAAGGCAAATGTTAACTTGTACCCTCAAGGACACATGTTAAAATACTAATTATAGAAACGCATATCAAAAGACGTGCATTCAACTTCATAAAAATTGTCATTTCCAATGTAAAATTTCTTTTTTTAGATTGTTTAACATATGCCCTAAGAGCATAAGTTAACATCACCTATCAAATTATTGAAACAGTGATGAAGAAAGCCACCTGTCAAATTTGAAGTATATATTTTGATAAAGAGAAAAAGAATAAACAAATAAAAGTGGTAGATCAAAGACAAGTGCAATCAATATGGGTCCCCTATTAGGGCGTTCTAGGTTCGTGTTCCATATTTTCACACACTTCACTTCTCATTGGGATGTCCGCTCAAACCCCTACTTCTCTTTCTCACAAACACACTCTTTTTCAGTCCCTATTTCAATTTTCATCATACATATTTTACCCTTTCCTTTTTGTTTTTTCTTTTTACCTTAAATATTCTATGTATAAATAGAAATAAACCTAACACATACAACACCACCTTAACATCAAACAAACCTATTCCGACCCCTACAAAACTTATCTCTTCTTCTTTCACTACCTTATCTTGATTATTCTTAAACACATAAAAAAAAAAACCACACTCTCATGGAAGATCAAATCCACAACAACACAAAAAGAATAAACACCAATTCTAATTCAACCACGTGCTTAAAACTCTTTGGTTTCAGTGTTCAAGAAGAAAACGAAGACTCATCACCACCACCACCACCACCACTTGAAGATGGCATAGGTAATACTTCACCGTCTGGTTCAACGGAGTCCATCAGCGGAGACGGTGGAGCTTCAAGTATAAACCCTAGCTCCGGCGACCGGAAATACGAGTGTCAATATTGTTGTAGAGAATTTGCAAATTCACAAGCCCTAGGTGGACACCAAAATGCACATAAAAAAGAACGCCAACAACTCAAACGAGCACAGTTACAAGCTTCAAGAAACGCTGCCGTTTCGTTCGTTCGAAACCCGATTATCTCCGCCTTTGCTCCGCCGCATCATCTGCTCTCTTCGCCGGGACAAGTTATGATGCCTACTTCTCCTCCGTCGTGGGTCTACATGCCGCAACGTGCTGCACCACCTCCTTTCCATGTCTCAGTTTCACACGGTTGTGCTTTTCCGTCGCAAAACAACAGTAACAATGGTAATAGTTATAGTATTATAACGGGTGCAAGATCTACGAGTGCAGGTGTGTTACCGTGCGTTAGTGGTGTAGGGAATTCTACACCCACATTGTCAACGATGGGCTCACAAATACAGAGCCTGGCCCAGTTTGGGAAACTTGATGGGCCATCTTTGAGTAGGTTCTCAAAAGGAGATGTGGGGCCCAACTTCGATGAAGGATTTGGTTTGGATTTGCATCTTAGCCTAGCCCCACCGTGATCGATCGATCAGCTTAGTTCAGCTCGGCTCTTATTCGATCGATCCATTAAAGATAGACTCAGATTCAAAGATTCATGCAGTAAATGATTTCAATCGTTGATTTGAGATTAAATGATCTAAATTGTACTATTAAACCGATCTCGTTCATTGATTTAGATCCAATCGTACGCACTGCGGAGTCCATTTCCACTTAAAAGTGAGTGAACATGTACCATATGATGTAGTCATCTCTAGTTTCAAGCTTCATGAGTCGTTTACGACAATGGCATGTTTAGTTGCTGGTACCTTAATTAGCGTCACATCTTGTACATTTTTTTCTCCTTCTTCACGTACATTTATTTGTTGATTTTTTCCTCTCAAGGAGTTGATTAATTTCACTTGGTACGGATAGTAATTAATTTGCTCAAGGACCACATACATGTATACTAATTTTCTTTTACTTTTTGTCCCTGTTATTGATATTTTGTAGATTACTTACTTATCTCTATTTATGTGTTCAAACTTTCAATTTTTATTTGAAAAACTTTTAATTTTTATCACGTGTTTTTTAATTTTTTTAAAAGCTATATATAACTATATCTACAAGTGAAGAAATGATAAAAGCTAGATATCATCAAATCACATTTAATCTAGGAGATATTATGAAAAAAAAATTCAAAATTTTGTTACGATACTTTCAAACTATTTCATGTATTTTAAACTTGGATACATGCAAGGACATCATGTTACTTTTTTTGTAAATAAACATCATTTTGTGGATGCGTGGTGGAGTTGAAGGAAAAGGAGATCAAGTGTTTGAGTCCCACCACTCTCAGCATAAAACTTAATAATATACTAACATTTTGTAGTTTCTAAAAAAGAAATTCACTTTTTATTTTATTTTATCAAATTCCACATTGTATCACTTCAATTAATTTCAATGGAATGCAGTACCTATTTGTCACAAAAAAGTACTACTTATTCATAATTAAGGAAGTTGGTTATGTATAATTGATTCTACATCATGTTCGATGTTTAACTGCCAACAATGTCGAATGATGCCTAATTTACAACAATTTTCTACCAGCTAGTTTTTTTTTCCCCACTAAAATCAGTTCACAACTGTTCTGGTTGGTAGGATATTTTGCACAAACAATACTTTGAAAATGGGGTGGCCGTTTGTTCAATTTTTTATCAGAATTTTTACAACGTACTCTATACAATTTATTATACTCCGTGCGATAGAGTTGAAGACCCATTTTTTTAATAATTGATATTTATTTGGTATAAAGATGTTAAACTATAGTTTATGATACATTTATATTATGTGAAACATAAAACAATCAAATATAATAGCATGGAACACGATAAATCTATCAAAACCTTAACTATTATTTCTTTGTTTTGTTTTTTAGCCTTGTAACCAAAAAAAAAAAAACCTTAACTATTATAATAGAAATTTTATACATTTTAATTAGTAATTATCTATCGAACATTATGAAATACATTTGATGTTACAAATGAAGACTATTATTTTTTAACAAATGATCGTTAAATTGTTATTAACATGTATGCCATTTAAATTACATTTGCAATAAGACAATCAAATATAATGGTATGAAACAAAATAAATTTCTCACAACTTTCACTAATATAATGGAAATCTTAAATACTTTTGTAATCAACTATGAACCATCTCATTTTGATCCTGAGAAGATAAAGATTAGAGTGAAGATTCTTTCTGGTTCTTCGTGTGGCGAAGTGGCTGCTGAAGCCAAGAGAGTGCAGTCAAGTTGGGTTATATTGGACAGAAAATTGAAATGTGCAGCTGATGCCATAGTTGAATTGGATGGATTGTAAACATTATTTTCTTGATATGAGAAACATATTATTTGAATCACCCTCACTTAACACATTCAATGCGTCTGCACAGTCATTAAGTTCTGACAGCCGGTTTTGTAGGGTGAGGATTGCCCCCACTTATAAACACATTGTCAGGCTATCTGATGTGGGACTCTTAACAATCAACGGTCAATATGTGCCTCGCAAAGGCTATTGCAACTTTAGAATTGAACCAAGTCATGTTCTAGTTTGTGATCTACAACTATTGTTCAACGATGAGGAGTGGTTAAATCTTGATGCATTACTTCTTAGGCATGAATAGAATCAAGTGCAAATTTCATATGAAGCCTTGTCCAGTACTGTGACACTAAACGAGTGGGGAGTTTTTGTGTACAAGCAAGGAACTACTAACTTGGAAGAACATGTCGAAGTAATGTGTTTTAATTATGTTAGTTTACAAAAATCCACACCACTCACGGATTGGTCATCTAGTACCACGAATAAAGTCGCGGCTAAAATGAAGAATCTAGAAAGTATTCAACATGCTACTGCATTCCTTCGATGGCATAAAGACAACTGCTATAATTTTCATAACAAACCATCTTTGCATTTCACTCAATGAGATCCGGTAGGGGGTCTCTTGTTCATTGGAGGAGTCAACATACATGAGAAGTTTTTTTTATCAAAATAAGAACTCGTGGTCGATTTCTTCTGAGGTGGAGGAGACTGATATAAGAGGGTTTCATCAGTAATTTATTAGTATTTTATTATTTCAGCCTAATTCTATTATTCGTTTGTTTTATTTTCAATTTGTTATTTTTCGGCCCATTAGGGTTTGTTATTTTCCTATATAAGTTTAACAGTTTCACAGATTTGTCGCTTGCAAACTTATTCTTTTTAATATAGGTTTAGCGCTTGCTAGCCTACACTTTCACAATGCGTCAGTTTAATTTATATTTTTAATTCCTAAAAAATAGTTTCTTTATTAAAATGAATAAATGCATCAATAAAAATGACAGTTTCTTTATTAAAAATAAGTAACGTGTGCTACTTCCATCAAGATATTTTTTTCCAAGCAAAAACTGGCTTTGTCATGCAAAAAATAAAGCCTTAATAATAGCAACTAAATTGTGAATGTTGGGAAGAAAATGTAACTGCCTTTGACTCAGTAAACAAGTAAATTTGCTTAAATAATAATAGTTAATTGCATTAACTTTTGAAATAAAATAAGGGAAATGCTAACCAGTGCCTCATACACGGTTTCTTTTATGATAATAATTCCTTTTTACGTATGCTTAACCAATACTCCAGAGACACCAGTTAGCAGGACATTCAAATAACATCTATATCTCATGGAACTCTACAACGTGCACAATTAAAACACATCAAATACTTTAGAAGGGAAGGAAAGCCTCTTTGTTCCCATCAATGCATCTAAAGTGCAGCTGAATGCATCAATGCAGCCAGAAAATTAAAACAGGAAAATTAACATTTCAAAAAATTAATCCAATCATGAATGATTGGAATCAAAATTCTTCAACATGCCATAGGAATGAAATTGAACAATCACGGTATGATAGCCTCTGGCTAGCAAATAAACATTACAATTCAAGACATCAAGTATACATGAGACATAACATAAGCTTGATTACACACAATTATCAACAAAGGGAATTTTGAATACTAATTCATATCAATTATGAGACATATATGCTTCCATTTTAAGTATCAAACGGAACACATCAAGGCATCTATTATCTTTAACGACTGTCATTGATATGAGAATAATAGAATATCTTGAGATTTTTAATAAGGGCTTATTAGATCATTTGGTCCCTTAAGTTATTTCTTATTTTCATTTTGGTCCCATATTTAATAAACATGTCGAATTAGTCCCTCAAATTTTAAACCGTTTGCCAAAAAAATCCTTTATGTCAAATCTTTTATTTCCCGTTAGTTTACGTACACGTGTCTAATCTTATGTGGTAGGTATACAAGCTGAAAACGTTCTAGAGAGAGAAGTAGTGAACTGTTTTGAAAATAGAGAGAGAGGGAGACGAAAAGTCATTGACAGAGGAAGAAGATGATCATCGAGGAAATCGAAGAAGGAGAAAACGAATTCGCTGCGAATCCACCCATGGCTGCTGCTCCGGATGACGATTCTGAAGATAACGAGAACGACGAGGTTAGTTTCATTACATCCTTTTGATTTTCGAAATTAGGGTTTCAAATCTGGTTTAGGGTTTTTGTATTTCTGGGTGGTTTCTGGTTTAGGGTTAGGGTTTTGATTAAAAAACCCTTTTTTAATCGAAAAATGTTGTAAAAAACCCTAATACAAAAACCCTTTTTTCGTATTCCTAAGTTAGGGATATGTTTGATTCTGGATGTTTTTTTTTCTGGATAGTTATATTGAAATATGTTATGTTATGGTTTTGTAACAGTTGGAGGATAGGTTTCTGTTTGTAATTCACCATGGGGGGGAATTTGTTGAGTTTCACCATAATGGTTACAATGACACTGAAACAGTACTAGAGTGTGAACCTGATTATTGGGCTTACTTCTCAATTTTATCAACTTTAACAAGGCTAGGTTACCCAATGACTAGGTCACTTTGGTACCATGACCCTAATTTAGTGGATGACCTTATTAGATTAAGGTCTGACATTGGTTGTAGGAGGATGATGTATATTGCAGAGATGTATGAGAGGGTGCATTTGTATGTTGAACATACAGTAGGGGAGCAACCGGTAATGGGAGAACTCAATCCTTTGATTGAGTATCCTATAGAGAATATGGGAGGAAATGTGGGAGTTCAAGTAGAAGAGGTTTTTGAGGAGGAAGCTAATGAGGGTATTAATGTAGAAGAGTACTTTGAGGAAGGGGTGCCTAATGTGGAAGCTGATATTGCAGAGAATGAGGGAATAAATGTTGTAGAAAATGAGGGAAATGTATTGGAAGGTGAGGTGGACTGTGATGAGGTGGAGTGTGGGACCAATGATGATGGGAATGTGGGGCCCACCCTTGTGGATGAAAGAGAGAATCTTAGGCAGAATATGGGGCCTTCTGTGCTTGAAGAAAGTGAACATGTGGGGACCACTGTGGAGGGTGAAGGAATATTTAATGGGCCAACAACTTTAAATATGGGGAGTAATGAAGCTGGGCCTTCTGGTGTATGGAATGATTTTGGGCCTTCTGATTTTGGGGTTCATGAAGAATACAGGGATGACTATGTGGATGAGTTAGGTGAGGAAAGGGAAGACAATGCACTAGATACTGATTTTGGAGACTCAGAAGAGGAAGTTTGTGTGGAAGATGGCTTTGGTGATGCAGTAGGTCAAGAGGAAAGAGTGTTTGATGGATGGAGGCCTGAAGCAGAAGTAGCTGCAATTGCTAGGAGTGAAAGGGAAGTTGCAGAGCAAGGAAGTGAAGCTGTAGCTGAAGCAAGACAAGGTGCTGAGAGTAGGTCAAAGGAGAAGGGTAAAGAAGTCAGTGGAAGTAAGCCTAAGAAGAAGAGAGGAAGACCACCAAAGAAACAACAACAAGTTAATGAACATGTGTTTGAAGAAGATCTGATAGCTGAAGGAAATAACATAACTGAGGAAGGTGGACCATCTGGTGTATTGAGGGATCCTGGTTTGAGTGATGTTGAAGAGTATAACAGTGATGATTTAGATAGTGGTTGTGAATCTGAAGATGAAGATGAGGGTCCTAGGGTTAGATTCCAGACTTTTAAGCTGCTTGATAACATGAGAGATTATGAATTGGTAGTTGGAACATACTTTGTTTCTAAGAAGGCATTTCAGAAAGCAATTAGGGTCTATGCAATTCATTCTGGAAGGGCTCTAAAGTTCAAGAAAAATGATAAGAAGAGTGTGAGAGTTATCTGTAAGGGCTCTAAAGGTAACTGCAATTTTGAGGCATATTGTGCTAAGATTCCAAAGGAAGAAACTTGGCAATTAAGAAAGATCCAAAGGTTCCACACTTGCAGTAGGGTGTTTAAGGTAAAGATGTTGAATTCTGATTGGTTGGGGAGTAAGCTTAACAGTAGAGTAAGAGAAGATCCAAATTTGAAGCTGGTTACTATTGTGAATAGAACCATTGAGAAATGGGGATTGGAGATAAACATGAATAAGGCTTACAGAGCTAGAGGAAAAGCAATTGATATGATTGGAGATAAACATGAATATACTAGGATATATGATTACACACATGAGCTGATGAGGTCAAATCCTGAGTCTACTGTGAGAGTTAGTACTATGCCATATCAAGGTACTGAAAGCCTGGAGCAGTTTTATGTCCTCATTTCCAAAGGATGTATATTTGTTTGAAAGCCTACAAAGATAGTTTTTTTAAGTGTAGGACTATTATTGGGTTAGATGGATGCTTCTTGAAGGGTTACTATGGTGGGCAGTTGCTAGCTGCAATTGGAAGAGATCCAAATGACCAGATGCTTCCAATTGCATTTGCTGTGGTTGAAGGTGAAACCAAGGAATCATGGAAGTGGTTTTTGGAACTCCTGATTGGTGACCTAGGTGGAACCAGATTATGCAAGACCTACACCTTTATAAGTGATCAACAAAAGGTAACATAGTGTTTTATTAGTGTGTTATTTGCTAATTTTTTTAGAAATTATTTTTTTTGTTTGCTTACTCATGATCTGTTCCTTAAACTGTTTTGCAGGGTCTCTTGCCTGCTATGGATGAACTACTTCCAGGTGTAGAACAAAGATTTTGTGTTAGGCACCTTTATAATAACTTTAGAAAGAGGTTTCCTGGTAAGAAGTTGAAGGAATTAATGTGGAAGGCAGCAAAATCAACTTATGAGAATGCATTCCTTGATGTAATGAAAGAGATCAAAGAGATTAGTGAGCCTGCAAATGCTGACGTCATCTGAAGGCACGTTTTGCATAGAATGGCGCACGGTCAGTACATTTGTGAGCACGACCGCGCGCATTAGATTTGTACAGGATTTTCATATTTTTTCTCTCAATCAGCCATGAATCATGCTTGGATCCTTTCTTTTCTTAACCATGCTTCTAAATCCCCTCTTTTGCTCTAAGACTTGATTTCACCATATTTGTTCCTGAAATTAAATAACAGACAAATTGAAGTACTAAAGTTCTAAGAAACAACTTAAAAACAAATAAAATCCTAATAAACTTGACACTTAAAAACACTAAATTATTGACTTAACAAACACCCCCATACTTGAATCTTTGCTTGTCCTCAAGCAAAAGGCATAAACATTGTTGGAACAAAATGTGTTTAAGATTACCCTTTGAGTTCTGATGATAACAAGGTATTAAAAATGTCAATTGGATATGCTAATATTTGATCAAGTGTGCAGGACCATAGACAAAAATTTAAGAGCAATGGAAATCTACACAAAGGAAGCTAATGTTGCAAGAAAGCATGTGAAGAAAAGTGTGTCTCAAGAGAAGAGGTTCTGAAGATCATCAGAAGCAGTCTCATCAGAAGCAATCTTATCAGAAGCAGTCTACCAGAAGCTGAAGATCATCAGAAGCTGAAGTCTTGAAGCTTAAGTTTGTTAAATGTTGTCATTTTGAGGGCATATCATTGCAGAAGGAATAGAAGCCTGGAACAACGTCTATTTCAGAAGAATTAGAAGGCATTGGATGCTTATCCACTGAAGAGCTCAAGAAAAGGACATAGTATAATTGTACAACCACTATCTCCACTACTCTGTTATTTGTGTTTGCAATAGTACAAGACAAACAGTTGTGACTACGCTGGTAATTCTCTTTACAAGGAATGAATTTGAAGTTGTTCCCTCCTACGATAATAACCAAATCAAGCAACAGATCATTGGTGATTATCAAGTTTTAACAACTCTATTGATGGCTGGCAATATACAACATCTCTTTCACACCTCTATATAAAGGAGTGAAGACTTGAAGATTTCAATGAGACTCACAACAATTTTACAAGAGCCAAACCGCTGTTGAAATTGTTACACATCAAAAGTTCACTTAGATGTTCTTAACAACTTTCATATCTTAGGAATTCTAGAGTCTTAAGAGTCTTATCTGATTTGTATTGTGAACACCCCTGGTTGTGTATCAAGTGTTCAACCTCAAACATTTTCTTTGTAATTGTGTTTGAGTAGAAGTCTCTTTCGCGTTTATTTTTATCATCACGTTGGTTTTATATTTACGTTATAATTTAAAAGAACAAAAACATGCAAATAATAAAAAATTCACAAAAAAAATCTTTTCACAATAAATCTTGATTTTCAATCAAGTGATTTCCCATTTTACCATTTTCTTAAATAAAATTTCAATTTACTTTAATCATATTTCGAGTCATTTTTCTTTTAACATAAAAAACAAACAAATTCTATTTTGCCACTTTGTCTTTTAATTTTTAAAACCTTTTTCAAAACTAATAAAAAACACAAAAACAAATCAATTGGTATTTTTACCCCGAACTACGAGGTTTTGATCCCTCACGGGTACGTAGGCAAAGGACCATGTCCTTCCAAATCTAAAAAATGTAAAATATAATTTTTCTTTTCCTTTTAATTATCACTCTAATTATTTTTTTTAAAGCAAGTAAGTTATAACACGAAAAGTAAATAAAATCAAGATGTTTCTGTAGGATACTACGGACGTTTAGGGTGTTAACTCCTTCCCTAAACGTAACTAACCCCCGAACCCTAAATCTTTTTAAAATGTGGTTTATTCAAACTATTTTTCCTTTCTTTTGAAAAATGAAAAGTTCAGTCATGAATAAAAATAGTGAGTTAACGCTAACAAAATAGCTTGATCTCAGAAAATCACTATGATACTATGTATAGACTTAATATCTCATATCCATAACCCATGAGATGTTGTCATCATTCTACATACATAATAGTCTCGACGCTTTATTATTATCCAAATTTATATTAAAGCTTGACTACGGATACATTTAAGAATAACGTTCTTTAAGGTAATGTAATCTCATGATTAAGTCACACTTAATATACCAATATACAAACTATCTATTCTAGGAACTTTATTAACCTTACAACAGATATAATAAAGAGTGTCAAATATTATTTAATAATAAAATTCATGATACACAACGTAAGTTTAACATAAACTTCTGGCCTCTAGGGCTTACACTAACAGTGTGGTGTGACCACTTTTTCCACAATAGTGACACCTAATGTTAGGTTTATGAGTTTTCCTATGACTCTTATTGCTTGTCACATAAAAGTACTTTGTGTAAGACCTTTTAAATGGAATTCTTTCATCTTTAGGATTCATAGCAAAGGTCATGGACCCTTTAGATTCTTGATCTAGTTTCTTATTTAGAGATTTGATCTCTTCATGCAAGCAAGGGAAAGTTTCACAACTAGAAAAATCCATACAATTACTATCGTACTTGGATGAATTTTTCTTCGGTGACTAAATTTTAGGATTTACAATTTTCTCACTTACAAGTGAAGCATGCTCATCTCTTAAACTTTCAAAGGCTTCCTTAAGTTTTGAAATTTCGGATTCCAATTTCAAAATAGTTTTCTTTTGAGCAATCAATTTCTCAAAAGCATTTAAGGATTCCACATGCATCTTTTCAATGGAATCATGTAAGTCCTTATAAGTGGGTTTAAAATTGGAGTAGGAATCGGAGTCAAAATCGGAGTCGGAGTCGGAGAAGATTACCTCATTTTTAGCTTTCTTCATGTGACCCATGAAGCATAGGTCGTCTTCTTCTTTGTTTTCGGTGTTACTAGTATTGGAGGTAACTTCATAGCAACTAACAACTTTCTCATCCTTTTCCGATTCTCTTTCTCTTTGTGAACTCTTCCTAAAGTTGACAAGATTCTTGTCATTATGCTTTAGCCCATTTCTTTTAATGAAGCGGTTGTAACGTCTCACAAACAAGCTCATCTCTTCTTCAATGATAGAATCTTCATCGAATTCATCTTCATTTTGAGTAAAAGAGGTGGGCACGGACAAAGTGATGTTTAACGCAATGGACTTACTTTCCTTCTTCTTGGAATCATCCTCATTAGATTTCAACCAGATAATTTCATGCTCATGTTCCTTTAGTTTACCAAAGAGTGTGATCATACTAAGAACATTGAGATTTTGTGATTCCTTGATAGCGGTAACTTTGGGCTGCCTTTCCCTTTTCATACATCTCAAAATTTTACAGAGCAATCTTGGTTTGAAATGTCCTTACCAAGGTTTTGCAATTTGTTGACAATAGGAGTAAATCTCATTTCCATGGGGGAGATGGATTCACCATCCTCCATGCGAAAAAGCTCATATTGTTGTACAATGGTATTAATTTTTTATTGTTTATCATCGTCGGTTCCTTCGTGAAGGGTTTCCAACGTATCCCACATAGCCTTAGCGGTCTAACAATGAGAGACAAAATGATACTCATTTACTCCAAAAGAGGAAATGCGAACATTTCGCGCCTTCAAATCATATTGTACCTTCTTTTTGTCATCGTCACTCCAATCGACTTATCGCTTTTCTTATGCTAAACTGTTGGCAACAACTTTCGGTTGAAACCGCCCGTTGACCACGGCGTCCCACACATCCATGTCCACCGATTGGATATCAATGTTGGTCTATATGGCTAATTAGTTAATAAGCTAGAGGGGGGTGAGTAGCTTTTTGAAAAGTTTTTCCGGAGTTTTGATGAAAATAAAGTTTAACAAAATTGACTATTGCAATCGTGCGCGAACAATCACAACAATGTACAACAAGATAAATCTATGTGCAATAAGGTTTAATCTAGAATTGAGAGATTCACGATACAAATCTTATATCCAATGAAACCTTAATAAACCTTGAACAATAGACAAAACTTTATCCAAACCTATATGAACAAAATTACTAAGCTATCAATTGAAAACACATCACATGTGAATTTGAAGAATTGAATAGATTTTGCAATCAATTAATCTAATCAAATTATTTGAAACCTAATTCAATGAATTAGATTATCTGTTTAGTGAAAAACAACTTAGATCAACACTAGGAATTATTCTAACAATTATTCAATTAATCACAGGCAATAATAGTTCGCTCTTTCTCGTCCTCGCTAGAGCTACGTATACTCTTCTTGATGAAGTACACCTTCACCAAGGTCATCCAATATGTAACAAATGTTGAATACAATGAGTTTACAAGAGTTCCTTGAAATTAAAACCTAATTCTTCAACCCCTTTGTAAACACTCCCCCAAACTTCAAATAACCTTTGAATTAGATGCTCCTTGAATCTTTGAATCCTTTAATACCCGTGCACCCCTTCAAATTCTTCACTCGAGCCTTTGATGCTACGTCTGGTAAGAGAATCCCCTTCGACTTCAAGAACGGTTAGAAAGACCCCCAAGCCCTTTGGAGATGGAATGAGATTTTTTAATTTACTTTGAAGCCTTGATTAAGCCCAATCAATCTTCTTGAGAGAACCAACTTACAATTCCTATTATCACCCTAGCAAATCAATGTGACTCAAAGAACAAAGTGATTCTAAGAAAAAGTGTTTAATCTTGAAGAATGTAGGAACAATGAGTTTTTGAGACCTAGAGAGAATAGTTGCAAATGATTCAATGAATTATGAGATATGAGGTGAAGGTTTTATATAGTGGGGAGTAATAAAGCACAATTTTCGCACAAAAACGGAAGATGAGAAAAACACAAGAAGGGGGGTTGAATTGTGTTTTCTTTTTCTTAGAATTCTCTTAAGACTGAAATCACAGTTCAGAACCTGATAGAGTTCAACTTCTGAAGTGATGTTCAGAATCTAAATGCAGCGGCTAAAAATAGAGAGAGAGAGAGAGAGAGAGAGAGAGAGAGAGAGAGAGAGAGAGAGAGAGAGAGAGTGAAGAAAGACACAAAGAAATCATACATGTTGCTTCCATAAACCGGAAGTAGTTCTGTCCCCCTTGCACTTCTAAGGAGAGTTCACTAAAATCAATATCTGATTACAAATGCTCAAACACTAAAGTATGAGAATTCAAACTACTCAAGCACAACTGCAAGAGACTTCCTATGCTTAAGAACAACTGCAAGAGACTTCTATTCAAACAAAATTACAAAGAAAAATGTTTATGGTTGAACACTTGATATACAATCAGTGGTGTTCACAATACAATTCAGATACAGACTCTTTCAGACTCTAGAATATCTAAGATATGAAAGTTAATAAGAAATTCTAAGTGAACTTTTGATGTGGAACAATTTCAGCAGAGGTTTGACACTTGTAAAATTATTGTGTGAGTCTTGCAATTCTTCAAGTCTTCTCTCATTTATATAGAGGTGTAAAAGAGACGTTGTTAATTGCCAGCACATCAAAAAAGAGTCGTTTAAAGCATGATCATATCACCAATGATTTGTTGCCTGATTTGGTTTATGTCCTATAAAGGAACAATTTCAAATCCATTCCCTGTATAGAAGAATAACCAGCGTAGTCATAGCTGTTATTCTTGTACTATTGCAGATATAAAACATAGTAGTGGAGAATGTGGTTGTAAATTGTACTATTGTCCTTTTCCAACGTTCTTCAGCGAATATGCTTCTAATGCTTTCAAAATCTTTGAATTAGCTGTTAGTCTAAGCCTTCTATTCTTCTGCAATGATAAGCGTGATTAAAACAACATTTGGCATCTATTTTAAGCTTTCAGTCTTCTGGCTTCTGATGATCTTCCACTTCTGATGATCTTCAAAACCTCTGATGAGAACAGTTTCTGATAGGCAACTTCTGATAAGAGCGCTTCTGATGACGTCATCTTCAGAACCTCTTGTCTTCAGATCCTCTAGTCTTCAGAACCTCTTTTCTTCAGATGCTTCCTTGCAACATAAGCTTCCTTTTTGTAGATTCTAATTGCTTGAAATAAAAGACACTAAATTTGTCTATGGTCTTGTACACTTTGAACAAATATTAGCATATCCAATTAACTAATTTTTTTTAATACCTTGTTATCATCAAAACTCAAAGGGTAATGTTAAATACATTTTGTTCCAACATAGTGAATCGATTCACTTAATGAGTGAATCGATTCAGACAGCAAAAAAACAACCCAAGAATGTATGAAGGATGAAACGATTCAATGCACAAGTGAATCGATTCAAGTGATCCCAGGATGAAGAATGATATGATTCAAGCAACACATGAATTGATTCGGTGCAAGTCAGAGAGTTTTATGATACAATTCAAACAATGATTAATCCATTCATATGTGGTGCTGTTCAAGAAATGGTGAGTCGTTTCATCAAGAGTCAGAGACTTTGATGAATCGATTCAAGATGTCGTGAATCGATTCAATATATGAGAATTTGAGTAATGACATATTTTTAAAGTAGGTGAGAGATGCACAAGACACAAGTGAATCCTTAGACTAAGAGACAGAGATGATGGGTGCTTTAACATGCTAAGTACTAGCCAACTATTAAAAATATAAACAAGGCTAAATAACATCATCAAAAACATATGTAATAAAACTATGTAGGCTTCAATGAACGCTTATGCATTCTTTCCAATAGCCGTAATTTTCTCCTTCAAAAATAGGTGCTCTATTATACTCCCCCTTCGGCTCCTTATTTTCCATAAGGATGAACTCTTTCGGTAGTTAGCTATTGAAGAAGAGACCAAGCTCTACGATACCACTTGTTTGTCTATATGACCAATAAGGTTACGCGCTACACAAGGGGGGTGGATAGCAGTTTGAAAAAGTTACAGGGAGTTTTAACGAAAACGATTTGAATTGTTTTGACTATTGGAAACAAGCTTAAACAATCACAACAATTTACAAAAAGATAAAGCTATGTGCTAATAAGATTACAATACAAATCTTATTACAATCAAAAGTTAATAGTTCTTAAATTTTTTGCAAAACTAGACAATTTCAAAACCAAACCTATATGAAAATATAACAAGCTATCATTCAAAAACACAATGCATATGTAATTGAAGAATTGAATAGTAATTGAAACCATTTGATCTAACCTAAGTACTAAAAATCTAATTCAATGAATTAGATTAATTTTTATCAAAAACAACTTATATCAATACAAATTTCTTCTCTATTAATTAATCAACTAACATATGCAACAATCAAAAATAAAGAGGATAAGGAAGAGAGATAACACCAATATTTTTATAGTAGTTCACTCTTATCATCCTCGCATCAAGCTACATCCACTCTTCTTGGTGGAAAACACCTCCACCAAGGTCATCCACTAATAGTAACAATGTTGAATACAAATGTGATTACAAGAGTTCCTTGAAACTACCCTAGTTCTTTAACCCCTATATAAGCACTCCCCCAAACTGCAAATAAACTTTGAATTTGGTGCTCCTTGAATCTTCGAATCCTTGATTACCCGTGCACCCCTTCGAACTCTTCATTCAAGTCTTCAATTCTACGTCTGGTAACTGAATCCCCTTCGATGCAAGAACCATTAGAAAGAACCCCCAAGCCCTTTGGAGGTGAAATGAGATTATTCACTTCACTTTGGAACCTTGATTAAGCACAACCAATTTCCTTGAGAGAACCAACTTCCAATCCCTACAAGTACCCTAACAAATCAATGTGACTCAATGTACAAAGTGATTCTAAGAAAAAGTGTTTAATCTTGAAGAATGTATGAACAATGATTTTTTGAGACCTAGAGAAAATAGATGCAAATGATTCAATATTTTGGGAGTTATGAAAGAGTGGGTACATATAGAAAATGAGTGCAAGTGAAAATTTTTGTCCAAAAACAAAGGAGTGAATCAATTCACTAAATGCATGAATCGATTCAAACAACAGAAATACAAGTTAGATGAACAATGATGATTGATGCGATTCAGGAAAAAATTGAATCGATTGAAAATACCCAGGATGAAGATTGATACAATTCAAATTAAAATGAATCGATTCAGTGTAAGTTATAGAGTTTCATGATACAATTAAGAGTAGAATGACTTGATTCATGAGTGAATCAATTCAAGATATAATGAGTCGATTCACACAAAGTCATAAAGTTTGTGTGATACGAAATAGATAACTGTGAATCGTTTCACCTGTGTAGAAACTGAATTTTGATAGTAAATGAAGAAAATTTAGACAAACGGGTAAAATGAACATCATGCCACATATCACTAAGGTGCTTTAACAAGTTCTAAGTCTAACCTAAAAAGAGAGAAACAACATGCTAGGAAAAACAAGCTCACAATTAAAACATCATGAAAATGACGGTTGGCAAAACAAGCTTCACTATTCCTATAATGTCATGATGCCATTAGTACCATCATTGAACATGATACCTAACACCAAATAATCTTTATAATAAGGAAAATCATCATACTTTTCTTCAACACTGTCATACCCCAATTTTTGACCCAAGATCCCACCGACACGTGTCATCTGTCATACCTCTTCTCACTTTTTTTTTAGTCTTTTTAATTTTAATTTTTAATTCATTTCCATCTTTTATTTTCTATTTCACTTTTTAATTTAATTTTAGTTTAAACACATTTATCTTTAATTTATTTTTATTCATAGATGATAGGTCCAATTATTTTATCTATTCTTTTTCTATTTTTAATGTCCGATAAGTCCAAGAATTACAGCTGTTCACGGCTCATCCAAATCCAGAAAAAGGTCTTGTAACAAACTTCTTTTCATCCAAATCCAGAAAAAGGTCTTGTAACAAACTCCATTTCATCCCAATCCAAATCATCCCAATCCAAAGCCACAATTTTCGGCAGTTTTCAACAAACCCTAGGTCTAATCCTTCACTATAAATACAACCTGCAAAACACACATTAGCGGGCCAAAAAATTAATTCACAACCTGCAAAGAAACCATTCTCAAAGGTTCACTCTCGTTCATAACCCGCATCAACATCACAAGTACCAATTTTTGCATAAAACGGCCAACCAAACACCAATTTTCGCACAAACAGCAAACCAAACACCAATTTTCGCACAAACAGCAAACCAAACAGAAGTTTCATCACACAGACAGCAAACCAAACAGAAGTTTCTTCGCACAGACAGCATACCAAACATAAGTTTTTTCTCACAGACAGCAAACCAAACAGAAGGTTCTTCTCACAGGCAGCAAACCAAACAGAAGGTTTTTTTTCTCACAGACAGCAAACCAAACAGAAAGGTAGTACTTTTTTCTTTTCCCTTTTAAAAAAAAATTAGATTTAGACTGCATATTTATCATCCACTTATTTATTGCGTATTTATTTTACAGCAAAGATTTTAGAATGTAAATAGGTGTTCATGTAATTTATTTATCTATTTTCCGCAGACCTTAGAATGTATTAATAGGTTTAATGTAATAGTTGTAGGTGCATGTGTGCGTGTGTGGGTGTATGCTTTATTTTCCCGCTTCTAGTTTAGGTTAGAGGTCCTCGTGGTGGTCCAACGCCACCACGTGGTACCTGCGCTTTTATTTTTATGCTCCGTTAGTTTAGTTTTCAGTTTTAACTATCATTCAAAAACAAAAAAAAACATGCAAATAACAAAACACAAAAAAACATTTTCATAACAAACCTTGATTTTTAAATCAAGTGATCCTTTTATTTTACTTCTTTCATAAATCAAAACTGCAATCAATCCTAATTATATTTTTTAGTCATTTTCCTTTAAACATAAAAAACACAAACAAATTCCTTTTGCCAATTGGCTTTTCATTTTAAAACCTTTTTCAAAACTAATTAAAAACACCAAACAAATCAAACGCAATTTCTACCCCGAACTACGAGGTTTTGATCCCTCACGGGTACGTAGGCAAAGGACATTCGTCCTTCCAAATCAATAAAAAATGTAGATAATAGGCTTCTCTTTTTCTTTTTCTTTTAATCACCTTTAAATCCATTTTCAAAAAAAGCAAGTAAGTTATAGCACAAAAATTAAATAAAACCAAGAGGTTCTCGTAGAGTACTACGAACATAAAAGGGTGCTAATACCTTCCCTTTATGTAACCAACCCCCGAACCCTTAATTTCTAAAACGTGGTATTTGAACTTTTTACCACTTTCTTTCAAAAATTAAAAGTTCAGTCGTGAAATAAAATAGTGAGTCAAAAGCTAATCAAATAATCTTGATCTCCGAAAAATGACGCGACAAACACACTTCGGGAAGTATGTTGATGCAATCATTTTCTCTTCCTCGGCTATATTTGGAGAAGTTAGCAATAGAAGGGAAGTTTCACCTATTGGTTATGGTATTAGTTCATGATTGCCTAGTCTGGTATATCAATAGTTTCTAAAGGAACATTTGTGATTGTAGGGATGTCTTGGCTGACACATCAGGATAACTTATTTGTTATGGTTACTTTTAGAATCGGTTAGGAAGGCTTCTTCATTGTCTTTGGAAACCCATGACAATGAAACTTCTCTTTTACCCATGTCTTGGACTCTATTTGTCAATTACATTGTATGTTGCATCTTCAAAAGATAGTGTTTCCTCTGCTACCTTCTCTTTTGTGTTCTAATAAGACCTGAAGGTAAGAAAAACACTAGAAGGGAGTTGAATTGTGTTGCCTTTTTCTGAAAATCTTTTCTAAGCTAAAAACTGATCATGAATAATAAACATAGGAAGCAAGGAGAGATAGACACAAATAATTTATCCTAGTTCAACCCATAATACGGGACTATGTCTAATCCTCTCACACAAGAGAGATTTTCACTATAATCACACAAGCTTACAATTACTTAGAAACACAAGTCTAAGATTGTTGCCTCACCTTGAGGACTTTTACAATCACAATTTTCAAATAATTTGATTGATGTTTACACTTCAGACTCAAAGAGTGGTAAACTAAATTAAGCTCAGGGTAATTTATAAACACTTAATAAATTTTAAGATTGAAAATTTGTAAGAATTTTTCTAACTCTTATTGTGTGCTTGAAATTTGAACAAAGTTTTTGTACAGTTTGAAAGCGTGTAATTTTCTATGTTCCTCAAATTCTCAAGGTCCTTTATAGGAGAATTGAATAAATTCGCTGTTGAAGATATTTGCTAGCGCATCACAAGCTTTATTCACATTTCAAAATTTCTTTGTTTCTTTAAGAATGATTCATTGCCTCCTATTTGTCTTTTAAGTGTTGTGTCCATTTCTGCAATTTGGTGTTCATTTAAATGAGCAAAGACAAAACGTATTATAGAACTTGGAAAGTGACGTTACATTAGAAGAAGACAAAACTGGTCGGATAATCTTCAGAGGATTGTCTGTTGACTTCATAGTCTTATCATTAGAGCTTATTTTGGACATAATAGTTTCTCTTATGTGTTCAGAGCATGTACCATCAGAGCCATGATTATTGATTTCATAGTCAAAATTTTATTATATGGTCATGCACACTTGAAGAAACATTATAGTACCCAATTGTTCTATATACATTGTTATCATCAAAACCTTATAGATACTCTCCTAAAACCCACTTTGGTTCAACAACCTCCCCTTTTTTATGATGACAAACTAATGTATTTAAAAGAACAATTATTGTTGTTAATTAACTTAACACAATAAAGGGTGAGGTTTGTAAGGTTCCACACAAATTAAGCTTGTATCTCTCCCACCACATAATTGATGCTAGAGATTTGGATAAGGTCGAAAATACCTAAGGTTTTCCAAAGTTGGAATTTTTATGTTCTACTTTGTTTAACCATTCGACATAAGTGGGGTTACTGGTGGAAGGGGCTGATCGAAACACTTTATATGGTGTATACATGAAAATCTTGTTATAAGGACCCTTGCACCCTCACACCCAGGGAAAATCTTCCTAATGTCATCATAATCCATAATGGAATATGGTAAAGGGCCTAAGAAAGCATAAGTTTCATCAGACACGGAATAGGGAATCGGCGCCCGGGATTTCCATGTGGTCAAAAATTGAGGGTAGTAGGTGCATCTTGAAGGTTTAATTGATAGTTGTGCTTTCAAAGATGGTGATGTGTCCCACTAGAATTATTAGAAAGCAGCGATATAAAGGGTAATTTTGTAGAATTTGAGTTGAAAGGACAAATGTGAAAATAGTAATGACGAGGATGATATCATTTGTATATTCTTGGAAACATAAGAAGTTTTTAAAAATGTAAATATTCTCCTCTATTTTTCAATCGAAAATGATTTTTTGAGGGGCTATTTGTTAGCCTGTGTTCATTTTCGACAAGTAAGGTTGTGGTAGAAGAAGAGAGTTCTTCGAATGAAAGTTAAGGACTGACTGCATTCGACGAGATTCAATATGTGAGTAGTTCCAAGTCTTTTGAATTCGACTAAAAGGAATTTAAATCCTCTCTGAAGAGGCAAGATCAAAGGTCTAAGACAGTCCAAGTCTGTCGAAGACATGTAGTTTAAGACCGTTGGTCGGTTAGTTATTTTTCTTATGTATATATAGTAGTTTTTCATAGAAAAAAGGTCATAAATCATTAACAAGAATTTTAATACTTGAAAGTTTTATTGTAGGAGTCTGCATTACACGTTCTTTTTGTCTCATAAAAACATGTAATGCAGTTAGCCTTTCCTCATCTAAATAAACTAATTCATCTAACATCATATTCAAATAATTATCAGTTGGAATTTCCATTTGTCTTTGAATTCTAGTTGATTGTAGACAAACTTATGCCGACAAAACTTCAGAAAACTCAAGCAAACAAGTGATAAAAAGTTGATGGTTGGATTTACACAAGTGTACAAAATCGTTTACCAAGTAATAAAGTGTAAGTAGAGTATCGTATCCATAAAGATTTTCGGTCCAACTAGGCAATTCACGTTACTTACTTAGGAACAATAAATGATAAAATAAAAGATAAAAAAGGGGTTTTGTAATTTAGTCTATTTGCAGCAGAGCAAGAGTTTAATAGTTAACCTTTTTTTGATTGCAAAATGTTAGCGGCGGTAAGGATTCTGAATCCCCTCTATTCTTTTGTTGAAATTAATTAATCGTCAAGCATTATTCAGTTTTTAGCGTCTTCTATCTAAGTGAGAAGTTTGTGGGGTTTTACTAACTACCAACTGTCAAGTTGCACCAGCTGATCACACGGGTTAGTGTTTAGGGTTGTCGGTCAAATAAGGAGATACACTTTCGCATGAAAAGATTTGTCTCAGTTTCTACCTTCTCGAAGGTATTTAAAACAACGAAGGATATCAGGGTTCCTATATTCCCTATGTCATAAAGGTACCCTCGTATATTGAATCTTAGAAAGACATCAACATATTCTCTCTCTTAGGTAGTTCTCCAAAAAGGAAGCCATGTATCGTCTACTTTACCAAGGGTGAAAAAAGAATAAAGTTACTATGTTGATTTAAGTCATGAGGTTTTTGTGTTTACCTAATTATCGTTAATCATTATCTTAGTTGCTTCCTTATTCGGGTAGGATTTTACCAATATCAGGTATGTCACCTTTTTAAGTACCTTATCTCAGGATGGTTTTCCTTAGATGAGAGAAATCATGCACAACAATAAAATTAAATAGGATTCAAAAAATAACTAATTAAAGAACTTAATTTAAATAATCCAACAAATAAAATATAGGTTCATCTTAGAACCCTAGTCTAAAAAGGTTTAGTTTCTCATGGTAACTAAAGACAACTTACAAAAGTAATAAAACATACCCTATAGACTTAAAGTGAGGAGAGAGACTCCTCCCTTGAAGCTCCTAGTGTTTGCCTTCCGCTTGAACCGCTTCGTTCTGAATGAAAAATTATGAATGAGAGGAGTGGTAATTATTGGAAGAGTTTCCACCTGAAGTTGAGCTGAAAATCGAGCTTTTACAACTTCAAATGTGGAAAAAGTGGTTTTGGCCCGCTCACAGCATGCGCCAGGCGCATGGCTAGCGCATAGACATATTTTTCCATGCCCTGGGCACATGGGTGATGTATTCGGTACAAAATCGCCCGGTTCTTTGTCTTGCTTCCATATAAGATGTCTTTGGACTTGGGGATATAATTCCTCCCTTTGTAATGTCTTGTGCGACCTCTTGAATCTTCATTCATGGTCTTCCCAAAGTTTTCAAATGTTTTTCTTTGCCGATTTGCATGATTTCTTCTTTAATTACATCAAAACACCCTAGAATTGCTATGTTTCAGGACAACTAGAATTACATGACTTAATATAGAAAACATTACAAATGTCCCGAAAACCATATGCAATTGCTCTAATACTCCTCTATTCAGGTTAAAAAAACTAACTCAAAATGATTGAAAAACATGCTAAGAATAACGTAAGATAACTTGTCATAGTGTACTTAATTCATGACCTTTTTCAGTAGATGATTTCCTTTATATAGGAGGATTCGAAATCAGTTTATTGCTGAAGATTCTCGTGCTTCAATGATTGACGGTTGCCTGTAATATTTGCATTGATTATAGTTGAGTGATATTTCCTTATGTTTTCACGCCAATTCTTTCTTTTCTTATTTTTAGAAAGATCTATTGCATCAGTTAAAGTACAGAGCATTGCATTGGTCTATAAGATTTCCTGATCTATAAAAGTTTGACCATAAAGTGTTGACACCTTTGTTAAACATAAAATTTTATCTTCTTATCTATCCACAGATGATGACTCGAGTTAATGAGAGTTTACTCTATGTTGACCATAGAGCTTAAACTTACTCTTATGTCTTTGTATTTCAGAGTCTAAAATGTTAACTTTTAGTCAAGAAATGTCACCACGGAGGGTCATCTTTGTAATTTTTTTGTGCACCTTTGACCAACCATTAAAGTATCCAATTGTTCTCAAAAGATTTCTCATCTTCAAAACTTAGAGTCATTGATGAGATGGAGGAGCTCGAAGAGCCCAATTGATCACTGTGTGGCTGTTATACTAAATAGATATTTTAGTGACAAATGTTAATAAGTCAGACCAAATGTGAATATCACAAAAAACAAGGGTTATTCTCTATGGTTTAATGAAGTAATCTTGATATTTTGTTATGTTTAGTCCAATTTTTTATTATTTAAAACTTCTACAATTTTATGTATTATATTACTGTTTTATACGCTTTCAGATTATAATGTGTCACATGGTCGCACAATATTATTACTTTTCTTGTGATTTTCCTTTTTTTAATTACTAATGGTTTATAACTAAAAATTAATTATTATAATTTTACATTTTTTTATGTGATCTCCTTACTCAATGTATTAAAGAGACAAACATAGCACTTCAACTTAGTTAAGAGACATCAAAATAAGCTTTATATATATATTATAAAGTGATGAATTCTTTTTATTTTTGTTACATTCAAAGGGGAAATATATGGCTAAACTTATGATGTTTACTTTTATTATTATCCACTTTATTTCTCTGTATTTTGTTGCAACAAAAGTTCATGGTAATCTATTTTTTATTCATATAAATCTATCATATGTACTTCATACATTTTATGCTACCTACTTTAAATAATAACATTATATTTTTCTCCTTTTCTATTACAGCATTTGAGGAATGTGATAATCACGCCGATTGTACTTCAAACATGGTTAAGTGTGTGCTTCCTCGTATTCCGCAATGTGTCAAAAAGAAATGTTTATGTGTTCATTTAAATGCTCCAAAATTTCCTTGGAGTGCAAGACAAACAAGGGTTCGCAAAATTCCTACAAGGAAGAATGATTTCCTACACTAGCAAAAGAAATAATAACAATCATCTATGATAAAATAATCCATGATATGTCATAAAATTAATAAATTGGCCTCCAATACTTGAATTTTTATTTCTTTCCTAATTTTGAGTCCATGCAAATTATGGTTTTCTACTCTTGCAAATTATGGCTTTCTACTCATGAAAAGAATTATTTAAATTATGGCCTTCCAAATTTTATTTCTTATTCATCTTCCTCCTCTTCCTCTTCTTCTTCTACTTCTAATGTAGGAAGGTAAGAAAAACTTCTAGGGGGGTTGAATTGTATGAGTGTTTTCTTTGATTTCTTCTTCTAAGTGTTAAGAATAAATCTAGACGGAATTTGATGTTGTAGATTCTGACTCAGAGTCTGAATGCAGCGTGTAACACCCTAAACTCTTAAAGCGATCATTCACACAAATGATACAATCATATAAAGAATTTAGATGTTACTTTTTCAATAAATCCACATCATGCATAAATAATTTTTCAAAACATCACAGCCAAATAATAACACAATTTCTCGTCAACAACTAAACAAAACTCCAAAGTACCCATGCCACAGATATCATGATACATCATCAACATAAAGTCTCAAAATCCTCAACAGACATAATAAATAAACGACAAACGACAAAAAGACGAGGTAGATCCAAAGTTATCCTCAAACATACTCACAACAAGCAAAGCAAAGCAACTAATCCTGCAAGTTGTCTACCCATTCACACGAGTAAGGTAGGCGGTCAACCAAACGACCATTGGGGGTTAGATAACATTCCACAATAAGGTATAATCAAATGAAATTAAAATGGCATAAATAATTTCACATGATTAATAACACGTAATTAATATCATTCACAATAACTCGGCAACATATTCAATCATCAAACATACAAGCATAATATTGCAACAAGTACGCTTCCACATTTTCACATAATCATCAAAATTCACCTAGCACATAATTCACCAAGTTTCACCAATGCACATAATCACCAAGCACATAGTAAAACATGACACTTTTCAATGTATTCAATGCACTCTAGACACGAATCTATATGCATGTGGTACCAATCATCGCCAATCGATACATTATTATCATTATCATCGCCAATTGATACAACAATATCATTATCATCGCTAATATGAATACAAAGTATTCTAGTCATCGGCAGATGGATATAAATATTCGACTTGACACTTATGAATGCATGAACATATGACTCAATAATGCATACGTTCATTCAAGAAATCGACATCATCATTTTACATACATGCGTTCATCACTAATATCATCACCTCTTCCATGTAAGAATTCATTACCAATAATAATTCATCATCATTTAAATCATCATCATAATCATCATCAAAACAAAATCACTTCAAAGAAACAATAAAGTTTGAAAGTCAAATTTTGAATAAAAGACAGACAAACAACAACATTATGACATCCATCATATTAAACACCTAATCATCATCGATTCATCATCCTTCCATCATATAAACATAAATACAATCCATTTACAAGTTTTGGAAACCATAAAACTCAATTTCGGTAAAGTTAGTCTATTTTCTACAAAACACTGATTTTCAAGTATTTTACCAAAATAATGTTTTCAAGTTCCAACAACCTTTCACAACATTCATATATGTTAACTAATAGTTCAGAAGTTTAAACATAGCACCATCTCTTTAGAAAGTTCACTTCAAGTTCCAATTTCGTCAAGTTCGTCTTTTTTTAAACACTTTTCAAAACCAATCCATTTTCAAATCAAGACCAAGTTAAACTACTCATAAAAGTCCAATTATACTTTAATTAGATAGGGTTAGGTGTTTGGAACACATATGGATACTTAAAATTGTTGGAACAAAGGTGTTCAGCAATACCACGTTTTGAGTTTTGATGATAACAAGGTATTAAAAAGTTGTCAATTGGATATTGCTAATATTTGTTTAAGTATGCAGGATATCAATTAAGATTTGTATCTTAGAAAACATTCTGTTTGAACAATGTTAAAGAGCAATAAATCCATAGAAGCTTGTTGCTTGTGATTCTGTTTCGAAGAGAGTCTGAAGACTGTGCTGAAGAGAGTCTGAAGACTGTATCGAAGAGAGTCTGAAGACTGTGCTGAAGAGAGTCTGAAGACTGTACCAAAGAGAGTCTGAAGACTGTATCAGAGTCTGAAGACCATCAGAATCTGAGAACCAAGAGAGTCTGAAGATCATCAGAAGCTTAGTACTACAGTGAGTCTGAAGCCACAAATTTGATGATCTGCTAACAGTGATCTCTACTGCATTGCTATGCACAAAGAAACTCTAATGGAGTAACGGCTAGCTTCTAAGTCAACTTGAGCGTGGGAAGCACAAAGACAAAGATTGCAGGCCAGTACAGAGTACGTTGTACGAACTCTGCTTCAACTACTCCACTACCACGTACAGTTTGGCAACTGTGTCTACCGGTATTAATCCTCAAAGGGAATAGAATTCAAATGATGCTATTGAAGGACTATTACCAAATCAAGCAACAGATCAACAGTCATTGATCAAGCTTCAGAAATCATCCTGATGCGCTGGATGACTCAACGTCTCTTTCCTACGCCTATATAAAGGATAGAAGACTTGAAGAAGTGTTGGACTCTACAACTTAGAAAAACTGCATTGCGCTGCTTTCGTATTCAATTGAGTCTTAACAAAAGCACATCATTAACTTAGATTCTTACAAACTGAGTATTCTAGAATCTCTAAGTTTCACAGAAAAACAGAGTCTGTCTTTTGTGTAAAACAGAGTCTGTCTTTGTTGTAATTGAAACATATTTTGATTGTTATCAATTTTTTCAACTGTATTTAATTTTCTGTAATTGTGTAAAAGTCTCTTGCTTTTGTGCTTGAGCAAAGGAAGTCTCTTCGCTGCGTCCTTGAGCATAGGAAGTCTCTTAGTTGTGTCTTTGAGCAAGGAAGTCTCTCGCCTGTGTGCTTGAGCAAGGAAGTCTCATACTGTGTGTTTGAGCAACTTGTAATTTGATTTTACATTTTAGTGAACTCTCCTTGGAAGTACAAGGGGGACAGGACTACTTCCGGTTTGTGGAAGGAACCTGTATAATTGCTTGTGTTCTCTATTCTCTCTTTATCTCTTGATTAGTCCGCTGCAATCAGAACCTAATCTCCTATCAGACTCTGATCTCATTCAGACTCTGAGTTTAAAGGAATTAGATTCTCACTCTTCAAGAGTTGCGAAAAGAAAACACAATTCAACCCCCCCTTCTTGTGTTTTTCTCACCTTCAGTTGGTATCAGAGCTCCGGCTCTGTTGTCTTAGCACTTAACCGTGTAACAGAAAAGATCCAGAGAAAAACATGTCTTCCAGTGAACCGTCTTCTTCTGGTGCCACTTCTGGTGCTGCTATACCATATGAATATGGATCCAATAACAGCAGTAGAAAGGCTAATTATGGAAAAATTCCTAAGTTCAATGGTGATCCTGAAGAATTTTCTTGGTAGAAAACCAACTTCTATAGTTATGTCATGGGTCTTGATGAAGAACTATGTGCATACTTGAAGATGGTGTTGGTGACTTACAACTTGATGACGAAGGTGCTGCTATTGACCGCAAACTTCACACTGCTGCTCAAAAGAAAATCTATAAGAAACATCATATCATCAGAGGGGCTCTTGTCACTGCTATTCCTAAAACGGAATACATGAAGATGAGTGACAAATCTACTGCTAGAGCCATGTTTGCTTCTCTCTGTGCTAACTACGAAGGAAGAAAAAAGGTCAGGGAAGCTAAAGCTCTTCTATTAGTTCATCAATATGAACTATTTAAGATGAAAGAGGATGAAAGTATTGAGCAGATGTACTCAAGATTTCAAACTCTAGTATCTGGTCTTCAGATACTGAAGAAGAGTTACATAGCTTCTGATCATGTTAGCAAGATTTTAAGGAGCTTACCCTCTAGATGGAGACCAAAGGTCACTGCAATTGAGGAGGCTAAAGATTTAAACACTTTAAGTGTTGAAGATCTTGTAAGCTCACTCAAGGTTCATGAGTTAAGTCTCAATGAACATGATTCTGCAAGAAAATCCAAAACCATTGCTTTAAAATCAAAAGGAAGGTCTTCAAAGGCTCTCAAGGTTGAAGAATCTGAAAATGAGTCTTCAGCTTCTGAAAGCTCAGAGGAGGATCCTGATGTAGCAAAGGAAATGGCTATGCTTTCAAGCAGAATGCAGTACCTTGCTAAGAAGAACAAGAGATTTCTGAGCAAGAGCAGTGGGAAGGGGTTCAAAAAGGAGGATCAGAAAGGTTGCTTCAACTGCAAGAAAACTGGACATTTTATTGCTGAGTGTCCAGAACTGCAGAAGGAGAAACCCAAGTCAAAAAGGCCAACCTTCAAGTCAAGCAAGTTTAAGAAGCAGATCAAGAAAAGTCTGATGGCCACCTGGGAAGATCTTGATAATGAGTCAGGATCTGAAGATGATGATGCTGATGGTGAAGCCAATGTAGCTGTTGGACTAATGGCTACAACCAAATCTGTTAAAGAGACACCTGAGGCAGAATCAGATACAGACTCTGAAAATGAAACAGAGGTATATTCTGAACTCACAAGATCTGAACTTATAGAATCTGTCAATGAGCTTCTTGGTCATTTTAAAACTAAGACCACTAGTTGAAGAAAGTCAAACAACAGCTTGCTATGCTGTCAAAAAGACATAATTCAACTCTGTTGGAATTAGAAGATTTAAAAGAAGAAAATATCTCTTTATTCATCAAGAAGTGTAGCTGTAAATACTTAAGTGAGCAAGATGTTGCTCTGCAAGAATTTATTGCTACTGGAATTGACAGATCAAGGGTTGCATCCATGATCTATAGCACGTATCAGAACAGAGGACAGGGTCTTGGATTCATTGGAGGAAACTCAAATGAAATGACTCTGAAATCTGGTCCTGATGGAGCCAGAGAGGCGTTGAAAAATCATTTTGTAAAAGAGTCTGATGAAGTCAACACAGAGACTCATTCAGAACCTACAACTTCTACTTCTAAGATTCTGACTAAGTCAAAACTTCAGAACGTTAAGTTAAAGGGTCTGAAAAACTTTGAACCCAAAGCTTTAAAGTCTCAGACTCTGAAACATTCAAAGTCTGATAAACAGACTCTGAAAAAGCCAGAGTCTGAAAAACCAAAGTCTAAGTTTCAAAGGAGAGAAACTGTGAAAGGCAAGTTGAAACCTAAACCAAACGGTTCCAACCCTAAGGTATGGGAGAAAACATTGCCAAGGATTTCAAGACATAACTTGCGAAAAGAGTTCAATGGTTCTAAGACTAACCAAAAAGGACCCATAAGAATATGGGTACCTAAGTCTGATATTATTGATGCTGCAGGTATGTCTAAAAGGACTAAGAAAGCACAAGGCTTGGTACCTAGACAGTGGGTGCTCGCGTCACATGACGGGAGAAAGGTCTATGTTCCTAACCCTAACCATGAAAGAGGGAGGAACTGTGGGATTTGGAGGAAACCAGACTGGCAAAATCATTGGTACTGGAACCATTGGTAACTCTCTGATCTCAATCAGTAATGTGTGGTTCGTTGATGGACTTAAACATAACTTACTAAGCATAAGTCAATTATGTGGCAGTGGTTATGATGTATTGTTTAATAAGAACAACTGCACAGTGGTTAACAAGGATGATCAGTCCATAGTCTTCAAGGGAAAACGAAGAAACAATGTATACAAGATAAAATTCTCAGAACTAACTGATCAGAAGGTAATGTGCCTTCTGTCAATGGGTGATAAGAAGTGGATGTGGCATAGACGTTTGGGACATGCTAACTGGAGATTAATCTCTAAAATTAGCAAGTTACAACTTGTCAAAGGCCTACCAAACATTGACTATCACTCAGATGCTCTTTGCGGAGCATGTCAGAAAGGGAAAATTGTCAAGAGTCCCTTTAAGCCGAAAGAAATTGTTTCAACTTCCAGACCCTTGGAGTTACTTCATATTGACTTATTTGGACCAGTTAACACTGCATCCTTATATGGAAGTAAATATGGACTAGTTATTGTTGATGACTACAGCAGATGGTGTTGGGTTAAATTTCTGAAAACTAAAGATGATTCATATTCTGTGTTTAGTAAATTCTGCATCCAAATTCAATCAGAGAAGGAAATGAAAATCTTGAAAGTCAGAAGTGATCATGGAGGAGAATTTGAAAATGAACCGTTTGAGGTTTTCTGTGAAAAACATGGAATTATTCATGAATTCTCTGCACCTAGAACTCCACAACAAAATGGAGTTGTAGAGAGAAAGAACAGAACCTTACAAGAGATGGCTAGAACCATGATCCATGAGAACAATCTGGCTAAGCATTTTTGGGCAGAAGCAGTAAACACAGCTTGTTATGTTCAGAACAGAATCTATATTAGACCTCTGTTGAACAAAACAGCTTATGAACTCTTTAAAGGAAGAAAACCCAACATATCTTATTTTCATCAGTTCGGATGTACATGTTATGTCTTGAACAACAAAGTCTACCTAAAGAAATTTGATGCCAAAGCTCAAAAGGGAATCTTTTTAGGTTACTCTGAACGCTCTAAGGCATACAGGCTGTATAATTCAGAAACACAATGTGTGGAAGAATCTATGCATGTAAGATTCGATGACAAAGAGCCTGGAAGTGAAACTCCAGTGCAAGATGAAAGTCATGAAAAATCTCAAGATTCTGATGATAACTCAGAATCTGATCAGATTCCAGAATCTGAAGATACTTCAGAAGCTGGAACAACCCCTGAAGTTCCTAATGAAGAAGCTTCTAATGAAGCTCAAGATGGTTCTCTGCAAGCTAGTCAATCCAAACAATCTTTCAAATACAAGTCTTCACATCTAGAAGATCAGATAATTGGCAATAAAGAAAGTCCTATGAGAACAAGATCGCATTTCAGACAAGAAGAGTCTGCTTCAGGATTATTATCTGTTATTGAACCAACTTCTGTTGAAGAAGCTCTTGGAGATGAAGGATGGATTCTAGCAATGCAAGAAGAACTGAATCAATTCAAAAGGAATGAAGTATGGGATCTAGTAGCTAAGCCTAATCACAAGAACATCATTGGAACCAAGTGGGTGTTCAGAAATAAGCTTAGTGAACAAGGAGAAGTAATCAGAAACAAGGCCAGACTTGTTGCACAAGGCTTCAGTCAGCAAGAAGGCATTGATTACACAGAAACTTTTGCTCCAGTTGCAAGATTGGAAGCAATCAGGTTACTTCTTTCCTATGCAGTTAATCACAACATAACTTTGTATCAAATGGACGTTAAGAGTGCATTTCTTAATGGTGTCATTTCTGAAGAAGTATATGTCAAACAACCTCCTGGCTTTGAAGATTTAAAGCATCCAAAGCATGTTTATAAATTAAAGAAATCACTCTATGGCTTGAAACAAGCTCCCAGAGCTTGGTATGAAAGACTGAGTAATTTCTTGATTCAAAACAACTTTGAACGAGGACAAGTTGACACTACTCTATTCAGAAAGACTCTAAAGAAAGACATTCTTGTAGTTCAGATTTATGTTGATGATATTATCTTTGGTTCTACAAATAGTTCACTTTGCAAAGAGTTTTCAAAAGTAATGCAGGATGAATTTGAAATGAGCATGATGGGAGAATTGAAGTTCTTTCTTGGAATTCAAATCAACCAATGCAAAGATGGAGTCTACGTTCATCAGTCCAAGTATACGAAAGAGCTTCTGAAGAAGTTCAATCTTGAGGACTGCAAAGAAATGAATACTCCAATGCATCCAACCTGCACTCTGAGCAAAGAAGATCAAGGAACCAAAGTTGACCAGAAGCTGTATAGAGGTATGATTGGTTCTTTGTTATACCTAACTGCATCCAGACCAGATATTTTGTACAGTGTATGTTTGTGTGCAAGGTTTCAATCAGATCCTAGAGAGTCTCACTTAACTGCTGTTAAGAGAATCTTTAGATATCTGAAAGGAACTACTAATCTTGGACTTCTTTACAAGAAATCCTCTGACTACAAGCTAGTTGGATTCTGTGATGCTGATTATGCTGGAGACAGGATTGAAAGAAAATCTACCAGTGGCAATTGTCAATTCTTGGGAGAGAATCTGATATCCTGGGCTAGCAAGAGGCAAGCAACCATTGCTCTGTCTACAGCAGAAGCAGAATACATCTCAGCTGCTAGTTGTTGTACACAGCTACTCTGGATGAAACATCAGCTTGAGGACTATCAAATAACTGAAAACCATATCCCAATTTATTGTGATAATACAGCAGCTATATGTTTGTCTAAAAATCCAATTCTGCATTCAAGAGCAAAGCATATTGAGATTAAACATCATTTTATAAGAGACTATGTTCAAAAAGGAATTTTAGATATCCAATTCATTGATACTGATCATCAATGGGCTGATATATTTACTAAACCCTTATCTGTTGAAAGATTTGATTTTATAAAGAAAAATTTGAACATGTGCTATGTCTCTGGGTAATATGCGCCTCTGAAAACAGAATTCAGACTCTGAAAATATTCAGAAGCTATCTGGGAATCAGACTCTCTTTTGGAGATTCTGATGAAAACTTCTGGTAAAATATTCAGACTCTGGTAAGGAATCTTTAGACTCTCAGAAGCTCATATTAGTGGAAGCGTGACTGTTAAGTTCAGTAACACCTGCCCCACTATGGTGACAGTTACTTTACAGTTTCTCAGACGTGGCCTGTCTGTATTGGGCAAGAACTCAAAGGGCAATGATTTCATTATGTTAAACAAGTTACCTTCGCTTTGTCCCAATACGTTTACGGCTGCATGCTTTATGTATTTATTGTTTGTGTTTGTTTGTCCCCTACTCTTTCCAAACAGTTTTCAAACATTTTCTCTATAAATACATAACACACACAACTCACTTCTCTTTTCACTCTTTGATTTTCTCTCTGAACAAATTTCTTGTTTTTCAATACTTTGCAAAACCTTTTCTTTTGTTCTCAAATCAAACTCTTAGAAAACCCTAATGGCAAGTGATCTCATCCAATCTGGTGTCATAATCAAGTCCGGAGGTTCCTATGTTATCAAACCCAGAACAATGAACATCATCAAGGAGACTCTGGAAATTCAAGTTGAATCTCCAGTAGATTTTGGTTCACTCAGTCGTCATGGAGTTGACATTGCACCTCATTTCTTATCACAAGGAATGATGAGATACTTTGGTATGTTGAATGGACCAACATATCAGGAGCTTGTTAGAGATTTTTGGGTTAGGTCAGAAGTCTACGACAAAGCTGAAGCTACTTTGGAAGAAACAGTAGCAATCTCAAACAACCCCAGTCTTGCTGGCAAAAATAGAGACCAAATGGGTTTAAAACCGTACAATGGTCTTGAAATAAGGTCTGCTGTGATGGGAATTCCTATAGTTATCACTGAAGAGGTGGTAGCCAGGGCTTGTCAGATGGAGAACGCTGGTAAATTTCAGTGGAATGTCAACAAGAAAAGTGAATGGGTTGTTGTCTGCAACAAGTTGTTATTTGAAGGGAGACCCTCAAATAAATTGGTGGATATGCATCCTGAGCATAGGGTGCTTCTGAAGATTATACTGGACAGTATGCTTCAGAAAGGAGGAGGAACAGATACATTATCTGTGGATCACAAAGTTCTTCTTTATTTTCTTATCAACAAAATAAAGATCAACTTCCCCAGATATGTGATGCACCACATGTGTTGGGCCATCAAGAAGAGTCAATCAGAAACCAGGAGGCAAGTTCCTTTTGGAAGATTAATATCTGAGATTCTGTATCAAGGAGGTCTTTTGAAGGTCTTATCAGAATCTGGTGTGGTATCAGATATTCATCTAGGAACTGTGACTGGTAGAATCATCAATGGCAAGACTCTACAGTACATGAAGATTGTCAAGAGATTCAATCCCTCTAAGCATGATATGAGAGAATCCTATGTACAATCTGATTTAATGATGGACTTCCCTCCCATATCCAAAGAAGATAATCCTGAAGTTCTTGCTAGATTTGTGGTGGATTACTTCAAGGAGACTGGTAGAATAATCAACTATTCTGCTATTCCTGAGACTGCTGGAGGAGGCCCTCTTAAGGTCAAAGGAAAAAGGACCAAGGAAGTGGTTCTCAAGGAAGAGGAAGAGAAGCAGGAGCCTCTCAAGAAAAAGATAAAATCTTCTGCTCTTCCTGGAGTTTCAATTGGTTCTCCTTCTGCATCTTCTGCACTTCGTGAAATTAAGGATGGGAAGAATGCTAAGAAAGATGAGAAGAAGGCTAAGAAAGCTGAGAAGAAAGCAATAATAGGCAAAGCTGACAGAGACTATGACAAGTTAGCTCAAGATATTGCTGATTTCATTGATGCTGACTCTGGAGGTGAAGAGAGTTAGATCAAGAAGAGAAAGGTGGATGTGATTCCTGTGGCTAAGGATGTAGCACAGAAGATAGGTACTTCTGTATCTATGATTGAGGATGAACACACTGCTGGCAAGGTTATGGCAGCAGATTTGATTGCTGAAGAGTTGAAGGAAGAGACTGTCAAGGAAGCTGCTAAGTTGCTTGCTTCTGCTCTTAAACAGAAGAGTACTTCAGAACCTGCAGAAGCTGAGTTATCAGAAGCTACTGTGTCTGATCATTTTGCCTCTTCAGAAGCTGGCATTGGCACCTCTGGCAACGTGGCATATAGCTCATCTTCTTCTTTGAATCATGAGTCAGAATCAGATTCAGAATCTGACAACAAACCCTTGAGCCAAATTCTTCCATCTCTCAAAAATTTATCTCCCTCACCAATCAAACCCATATCATCCCATAACCCACTTGACCAGGCAGTAGTTGATTATGTTGATTCAACTATGGACAGAGTAATTCAAGACACAATCACAATGTCTATGAATCTTCCTGCTGACCATCCTGCTCAACCTTCATTTCTCAAACCACTTCAGGTAATTCAACCTTCTGAAAAACCTGAAGCAACCATTCAATCCAAACAACCATCCCCCCAAACTGAAACCATTTGTTTAGACTCTCCAGACACTCTAGATTCTCTTGAAAAACATCTAGGGGGAGAACTACCAAAAACCCCTGCAAAATCCAAAACAACAAAAGCTACTTCATCCGTTTCCAAACCAGACCCTGTACCTGAACCTACAGAGAATCTGACCTTAGCTTCTGTTAAACCTTCGAAACCTGATGTTGAACCAGCTTCAAAAAATCCAGAACAAGCCTCTGATATTGTATCAGTAACTGTAACAGCATGTAAAGCTAAGACCAGAAGAGTTTCTCAACCACTTTGTGATCCTATAACCTTTTTCTCTTTTGAAACTTTTCTAGCTTTGAGAGCTTCTCTACCCTCAACCTCTGAACCTCAAACTAACTTATTTGATTCAAATGAGATTGATGAGTTTTATGCCTCTTCATGCAATAAGCTCAAAGAAGTCATTGAGCAAAGGCATATACCAATACTCAATGTGAGCTATGAGGACAAGTTCTCTACAGTGAAGACTGAGTTTTTGGATTTTATCACCAAAATTCAAAAAGCTGCTGCTAGGGAACAAGCTCTTATCACTGCCAAGCATGTTGAAGAAGTAAAGCGGGCTGAGAAAGTTGTAGCTTTGGAAAATGCTCCTATTCTGAGGATAAGAGATACACCCTTCTTTGATGAGGATCAGTATATTCCTAGAGAATCAGTGACTTACAATTCTTTGAAGAGGAAGTTGTATAGAATTCAAGAAGAAGCTAGACTGGAAAGAGAAGCCCATTTGCAAAGAACTGAGGCTCTGGAAAAGATGGTAAAGAAACAGCAAGAGGATCTCCAGAAACTGATGGATCATCTTGCCAAACAAAACCAACCTTAGTTTAATTTTGTTTTTTTTTTTATTTTTTTTATTTTGTAATTCTTGATTGCTTCTTCTGAACTGGTTGTTGCTTCTTTTTAGACAAGTTGTTTTTCTCTTTACTATTTGCATTTCAATTCTTTTTATGCTCTGAATCTTCTGTGTTTTCCCTCTGAATCTCTTTCTTCTTTAAAACATGTTTACACCCTTACCTTAAGTCATTTAAAAAGGGGGAGGAACCATGTTCTGAACTTTTTTTGTTGATGACAAAAGGGGGAGAAGGGAAAGTATTTATGTCAGGGAGAAGGGAACCTTCTTTTAATTACATTGCATGTATACGTAAAAGTTAAAGGGAAATTTGCGAAAGGTGCTTAGTTAAACTCTGAGCCCTGTTTAAGAATCAATTTTCTATATATTCTGAGTATGAATTTGATTGCGTTTGAAAAACAATTTAATTAACCTGGATAGAACTCAAGATGAGCTTACAAACCTCAACTTAAGAACTATCAGACTCAGGGGGAGTCAGAGCCTTCAAACCTCAGACTCTGAGCTTACAAACCTCAGAACCCCTTAAGTCAACTTGTTAATTAGATTAACAACAATTAACCTTTTAAATACTAATGTTTGTCATCATCAAAAAGGGGGAGATTGTTGGAACAAAGGTGTTCAGCAATACCACGTTTTGAGTTTTGATGATAACAAGGTATTAAAAAGTTGTCAATTGGATATTGCTAATATTTGTTTAAGTATGCAGGATATCAATTAAGATTTGTATCTTAGAAAGCATTCTGTTTGAACAATGTTAAAGAGCAATAAATCCATAGAAGCTTGTTGCTTGTGATTCTGTTTCGAAGAGAGTCTGAAGACTGTGCTGAAGAGAGTCTGAAGACTGTATCGAAGAGAGTCTGAAGACTGTGCTGAAGAGAGTCTGAAGACTGTACCAAAGAGAGTCTGAAGACTGTATCAGAGTCTGAAGACCATCAGAATCTGAGAACCAAGAGAGTCTGAAGATTATCAGAAGCTTAGTACTACAGTGAGTCTGAAGCCACAAATTTGATGATCTGCTAACAGTGATCTCTACTGCATTGCTATGCACAAAGAAACTCTAATGGAGTAACGGCTAGCTTCTAAGTCAACTTGAGCGTGGGAAGCACAAAGACAAAGATTGCAGGCCAGTACAGAGTACGTTGTACGAACTCTGCTTCCACTACTCCACTACCACGTACAGTTTGGCAACTGTGTCTACCGGTATTAATCCTCAAAGGGAATGGAATTCAAATGATGCTATTGAAGGACTATTACCAAATCAAGCAACAGATCAACAGTCATTGATCAAGCTTCAGAAATCATCCTGATGCGCTGGATGACTCAACGTCTCTTTCCTACGCCTATATAAAGGATAGAAGACTTGAAGAAGTGTTGGACTCTACAACTTAGAAAAACTGCATTGCGCTGCTTTCGTATTCAACTGAGTCTTAACAAAAGCACATCATTAACTTAGATTCTTACAAACTGAGTATTCTAGAATCTCTAAGTTTCACAGAAAAACAGAGTATGTCTTTTGTGTAAAACAGAGTCTGTCTTTGTTGTAATTGAAACACATTTTGATTGTTATCAATTTTTTCAACTGTATTCAATTTTCTGTAATTGTGTAAAAGTCTCTTGTTTTTGTGCTTGAGCAAAGGAAGTCTCTTGGCTGCGTCCTTGAGCATAGGAAGTCTCTTAGTTGTGTCTTTGAGCAAGGAAGTCTCTCGCCTGTGTGCTTGAGCAAGGAAGTCTCATACTGTGTGTTTGAGCAACTTGTAATTTGATATTACATTTTAGTGAACTCTCCTTGGAAGTACAAGGGGGACAGGACTACTTCCGGTTTGTGGAAGGAACCTGTATAATTGCTTGTGTTCTCTATTCTCTCTTTATCTCTTGATTATTCCGCTGCAATCAGAACCTAATCTCCTATCAGACTCTGATCTCATTCAGACTCTGAGTTTAAAGGAATTAGATTCTCACTCTTCAAGAGTTGCGAAAAGAAAACACAATTCAACCCCCCCTTCTTGTGTTTTTCTCACCTTCAAAAATATCTCAAAAACACATAAAATCGGGTTTACTAACACCTAACAGCTTCGCACGATCGTGCGGCCATCAAGCACGGTCGTGCTGACCAAGTGTGAATGGTTCGCATGGTTCGTGCTCCCCACACGCACGGTCGTGCTCGACCTGCAGGACATATTTTCTGATTTTTGAGTTTTCGCCGTTTCGCACATAAATATCCAATCGTTAATCCGATTTCGATTACATTTTCTCCTACACGTTCCAATCACTTAAACTTATCATATTCTACTGTCAAAATCCAGTTTCCCTATCCCAAAATAGTTTATCCAAATTCTCTCATAATCACTTATTTCCCCAAAACACTTAAAACTAATTTTTCAATCAAAACCCAATTTTCTCTCAAACCTCACCATGGCCAAGCTTGTGATTAAAAACAAAAAATCTACTCATGTTAACTCATAACAACAAAATCATCATTTCACTCTAATTCACCAAAATCAGCATTTCCATTTGTGACCCATTTTCTCAAAAACTCATCAAACAACAACAACTTGATCACAACAACATATATATATATCAATACCCAAAGGATGTATTAGAATCAACAACACAATCCAGCAACAATCCAAGCATAAATTCATGACTTCATCAACAATCAACAACAACATTTTCATCATTTCAAGCAAAAATCACAAAGTGTTCATATCAACATGTTTCAACAATGAAAAATAAACCATAACAACATGTTTTTAATCAATTTAACATACCCAAATCCAGCATCAAACCAGGAGCACGAAATTTGACATTATAATTCACAAAAGTCGTAATTCACAAATAATCACTTTTCACAAATAATTCTGCCAATATGACCAATAAGGTTACGCGCTACACAAGGGGGGTGGATAGCAGTTTGAAAAAGTTATAGGGAGTTTTAACGAAAACGATTTGAATTGTTTTGACTATTGGAAACAAGCTTAAACAATCACAACAATTTACAAAAAGATAAAGCTATGTGCTAATAAGATTACAATACAAATCTTATTACAATCAAAAGTTAATAGTTCTTAAACTTTTTGCAAAACTAGACAATTTCAAAACCAAACCTATATGAAAATATAACAAGCTATCATTCAAAAACACAATGCATATGTAATTGAAGAATTGAATAGTAATTGAAACCATTTGATCTAACCTAAGTACTAAAAATCTAATTCAATGAATTAGATTAATTTTTATCATAAACAACTTATATCAATACAAATTTCTTCTCTATTAATTAATCAACTAACATATGCAACAATCAAAAATAAAGAGGATAAGGAAGAGAGATAACACCAATATTTTTATAGTAGTTCACTCTTATCATCCTCGCATCAAGCTACATCCACTCTTCTTGGTGGAAAACACCTCCACGAAGGTCAGCCACTAATAGTAACAATGTTGAATACAAATGTGATTACAAGAGTTCCTTGAAACTACCCTAGTTCTTTAACCCCTATATAAGCACTCCCGCAAACTACAAATAAACTTTAAATTTGGTGCTCCTTGAATCTTCGAATCCTTGATTACCCGTGCACCCCTTCGAACTCTTCATTCAAGTCTTCGATTCTACGTCTGGTAACTGAATCCCCTTCGATGCAAGAACCATTAGAAAGAACCCCCAAGCCCTTTGGAGGTGAAAAGAGATTATTCACTTCACTTTGGAACCTTGATTAAGCACAACCAATTTCCTTGAGAGAACCAACTTCCAATCCCTACAAGTACCCTAACAAATCAATGTGACTCAATGTACAAAGTGATTCTAAGAAAAAGTGTTTAATCTTGAAGAATGTATGAACAATGATTTTTTGAGACCTAGAGAAAATAGATGCAAATGATTCAATATTTTGGGAGTTATGAAAGAGTGGGTATATATAGAAAATGAGTGCAAGTGAAAATTTTTGTCCAAAAACAAAGGAGTGAATCAATTCACTAAATGCATGAATCGATTCAAACAACAGAAATACAAGTTAGATGAACAATGATGATTGATGCGATTCAGGAAAAAATTGAATCGATTGAAAATACCCAGGATGAAGATTGATACAATTCAAATTAAAATGAATCGATTCAGTGTAAGTTAGAGAGTTTCATGATACAATTAAGAGTAGAATGACTTGATTCAGGAGTGAATCAATTCAAGATATAATGAGTCGATTCACACAAAGTCATAAAGTTTGTGTGATACGAAATAGATAACTATGAATCGTTTCACCTGTGCAGAAACTGAATTTTGATAGTAAATGAAGAAAATTTAGACAAACGGGTAAGATGAACATCATGCCACATATCACTAAGGTGCTTTAACAAGTTCTAAGTCTAACCTAAAAAGAGAGAAACAACATGCTAGGAAAAACAAGCTCACAATTAAAACATCATGAAAATGACGGTTGGCAAAACAAGCTTCACTATTCCTATAATGTCATGATGCCATTAGTACCATCATTGAACATGATACCTAACACCAAATAATCTTTATAATAAGGAAAATCATCATACTTTTCTTCAACACACTTCGGGAAGTATGTTGATGCAATCCTTTTCTCTTCCTCGGCTATATTTGGAGAAGTTAGCAATAGAAGGGAAGTTTCACCTATTGGTTATGGTACTAGTTCATGATTGCCTAGTCTGGTTTTTCAATAGTTTCTAAAGGAACATTTGTGATTGTAGGGATGTCTTGGCTGACACATCAGGATAACTTATTTGTTATGGTTACTTTTAGAATCGGTTAGGAAGGCTTCTTCCTTGTCTTTGGAAACCCATGACAATGAAACTTCTCTTTTACCCATGTCTTGGGCTCTATTTGTCAATTATATTGTATGTTGCATCTTCAAAAGATAGTGTTTCCTCTGCTACCTTCTCTTTTGTGTTCTAATAAGACCTGAAGGTAAGAAAAACACAAGAAGGGAGTTGAATTGTGTTGCCTTTTTCAGAAAATCTTTTCTAAGCTAAAAACTGATCATAAATAATAAACATAGAAAGCAAGGAGAGATAGACACAAATAATTTATCCTAGTTCAACCCATAATACGGGACTATGTCTAATCCTCTCACACAAGAGAGATTTTCACTATAATCACACAAGCTTACAATTACTTAGAAACACAAGTCTAAGATTGTTGCCTCACCTTGAGGACTTTTACAATCACAATTTTCAAATAATTTGATTGATGTTTACACTTCAGACTCAAAGAGTGGTAAACTAAATTAAGCTCAGGGTAATTTATAAACACTTAATAAATTTTAAGATTGAAAATTTGTAAGAATTTTTCTAACTCTTATTGTGTGCTTGAAATTTGAACATAGTTTTTATACAGTTTGAAAGCGTGTAATTTTCTATGTTCCTCAAATTCTCAAGGTCCTTTATAGGAGAATTGAATAAATTCGCTGTTGAAGATATTTGCTAGCGCATCACAAGCTTTATTCACATTTGAAATCTTTGTCTCTAAAGGATAATTCTGTTGAGTAGAACTTCAAAATTTCTTTGTTTCTTTAAGAATGATTCATTGCCTCCTATTTGTCTTGTAAGTGTTGTGTCCATTTCTGCAATTTGGTGTTCATTTAAATGAGCAAAGACAAAACATATTATAGAACTTGGAAAGTGACGTTACATTAGAAGAAGACAAAACTGGTCGGATAATCTTCAGAGGATTGTCTGTTGACTTCATAGTCTTATCATCAGAGCTTATTTTGGGCATCATAGTTTCTCTTATGTGTTCAGAGCATGTACCATCAGAGCCATGATTATTGATGTCATAGTCAAAATTTTATTATATGGTCATGCACACTTGAACAAACATTATAGTATCCAATTGTTCTATATACATTGTTATCATCAAAACCTTAGTGATACTCTCCTAAAACCCACTTTGGTTCGACAACCTCCCCTTTTTTATGATGACAAACTAATGTATTTAAAAGAACAATTATTGTTGTTAATTAACTTAACACAATAAATGGTGAGGTTTGTAAGGTTCCACACAAATTAAGCTTGTATCTCTCCCAGCACATAATTGATGCTAGAGATTTGGATAAGGTCGAAAATACCTAAGGTTTTCCAAAGTTGGAATTTTTATGTTCTACTTTGTTTAACCATTCGACATAAGTGGGGTTACTGGTGGAAGGGGCTGATCGAAACACTTTATATGGTGTATACATGAAAATCTTGTTATAAGGACCCTTGCACCCTCACACCCAGGGAAAATCTTCCTAATGTCATCATAATCCATAATGGAATATGGTAAAGGGCCTAAGAAAGCATAAGTTTCATCAGATACGGAATAGGGAATCGGCGCCCGGGATTTCCATGTGGTCAAAAATTGAGGGTAGTAGGTGCATCTTGAAGGTTTAATTGATAGTTGTGCTTTCAAAGATGGTGATGTGTCCCACTTGAATTATTAGAAAGCAGCGATATAAAGGGTAATTTTGTAGAATTTGAGTTGAAAGGACAAATGTGAAAATAGTAATGACGAGGATGATATCATTTGTATATTCTTGGAAACATAAGAAGTTTTTAAAAATGTAAATATTCTCCTCTATTTTTCAATCGAAAATGATTTTTTGAGGGGCTATTTGTTAGCCTGTGTTCATTTTCGACAAGTAAGGTTGTGGTAGAAGAAGAGAGTTCTTCGAATGAAAGTTAAGGACTGACTGCATTCGACGAGATTCAATATGTGAGTAGTTCCAAGTCTTTTGAATTCGACTAAAAGGAATTTAAATCCTCTCTGAAGAGGCAAGATCAAAGGTCTAAGACAGTCCAAGTCTGTCGAAGACATGTAGTTTAAGACCGTTGGTCGGTTAGTTATTTTTCTTATGTATATATAGTAGTTTTTCATAGAAAAAAGGTCATAAATCATTAACAATAATTCTCATACTTGAAAGTTTTATTGTAGGAGTCTGCATTACACGTTCTTTTTGTCTCATAAAAACATGTAATGCAGTTAGCCTTTCCTCATCTAAATAAACTAATTCATCTAACATCATATTCAAATAATTATCAGTTGGAATTTCCATTTGTCTTTGAATTCTAGTTGATTGTAGACAAACTTATGCCGGCAAAACTTCAGAAAACACAAGCAAACAAGTGATAAAAAGTTGATGGTTGGATTTACACAAGTGTACAAAATCGTTTACCAAGTAATAAAGTGTAAGTAGAGTATCGTATCCACAAAGATTTTCGGTCCAACTAGGCAATTCACGTTACTTACTTGGGAACAATAAATGATAAAATAAAAGATAAAAAAGGGGTTTTGTAATTTAGTCTATTTGCAGCAGAGCAAGAGTTTAATAGTTAACCTTTTTTTGATTGCAAAATGTTAGTGGCGGTTAGGATTCTTGAATCCCCTCTATTCTTTTGTTGGAATTAATTAATCGTCAAGCATTATTCAGTTTTTAGCGTCTTCTATCTAAGTGAGAAGTTTGTGGGGTTTTACTAACTACCAACTGTCAAGTTGCACCAGCTGATCACACGAGTTAGTGTTTAGGGTTGTCGGTCAAATAAGGAGATACACTTTCGCATGAAAAGATTTGTCTCAGTTTCTACCTTCTCGAAGGTATTTAAAACAACGAAGGATATCAAGGTTCCTATATTCCCTATGTCATAAAGGTACCCTCGTATATTGAATCTTAGAAAGACATCAACATATTCTCTCTCTTAGGTAGTTCTCCAAAAAGGAAGCCATGTATCGTCTACTTTACCAAGGGTGAAAAAAGAATAAAGTTACTATGTTGATTTAAGTCATGAGGTTTTTGTGTTTACCTAATTATCGTTAATCATTATCTTAGTTGCTTCCTTATTCGGGTAGGTTTTTACCAATATCAGGTATGTCACCTTTTTAAGTACCTTATCTCAGGGTGGTTTTCCTTAGATGAGAGAAATCATGCACAACAATAAAATTAAATAGGATTCAAAAAATAACTAATTAAAGAACTTAATTTAAATAATCCAACAAATAAAATATAGGTTCATCTTAGAACCCTAGTCTAAAAAGGTTTAGTTTCTCATGGTAACTAAAGACAACTTACAAAAGTAATAAAACATACCCTATAGACTTAAAGTGAGGAGAGAGACTCCTCCCTTGAAGCTCCTAGTGTTTGCCTTCCGCTTGAACCGCTTCGTTCTGAATGAAAAATTATGAATGAGAGGAGCGGTAATTATTGGAATAGTTTCCACCTGAAGTTGAGCTGAAAATCGAGCTTTTACAACTTCAAATGTGGAAAAAGTGGTTTTGGCCCGCTCACAGCATGCGCCAGGCGCATGGCTAGCGCATAGACATATTTTTCCATGCCCTGGGCACATGGGTGATGTATTCGGTACAAAATCGCCCGGTTCTTTGTCTTACTTCCATATAAGATGTCTTTGGACTTGGGGATATAATTCCTCCCTTTATAATGTCTTGTGAGACCTCTTGAATCTTCATTCATGGTCTTCCCAAAGTTTTCAAATGTTTTGCTTTGCCGATTTGCATGATTTCTTCTTTAATTACATCAAAACACCCTAGAATTGCTATGTTTCGGGACAACTAGAATTACATGACTTAATATAGAAAACATTACAAATGTCCCGAAAACCATATGCAATTGCTCTAATACTCCTCTATTCAGGTTAAAAAAACTAACTCAAAATGATTGAAAAACATGCTAAGAATAACGTAAGATAACTTGTCATCGTGTATTCAATTCATGACCTTTTTCAGTAGATGATTTCCTTTATATAGGAGGATTCGAAATCAGTTTATTGCTGAAGATTCTCGTGCTTCAATGATTGACGGTTGTCTGTAATATTTGCCTTGATTATAGTTGAGTGATATTTCCTTATGTTTTCACGCCAATTCTTTCTTTTCTTATTCTTAGAAAGATCTATTGCATCAGTTAAAGTACAGAGCATTGCATTGGTCAATAAGATTTCCTGATCTATAAAAGTTTGACCATAAAGTGTTGACACCTTTGTTAACCATAAAATTTTATCTTCTTATCTATCCACAGATGATGACTCGAGTTAATGAGAGTTTACTCTATGTTGACCATAGAGCTTAAACTTACTCTTATGTCTTTGTATTTCAGAGTCTAAAATGTTAACTTTTAGTCCAGAAATGTCACCACGGAGGGTCATCTTTGTAATTTTTTTGTGCACCTTTGACCAACCATTAAAGTATCCAATTGTTCTCAAAAGATTTCTCATCTTCAAAACTTAGAGTCATTGATGAGATGGAGGAGCTCGAAGAGCCCAATTGATCACTGTGTGGCTGTCACACTAAATAGGTATTTTAGTGACAAATGTTAATAAGTCAGACCAGATGTGAATATCACAAAAAACAAGGGTTATTCTCTATGGTTTAATGAAGTAATCTTGATATTTTGTTATGTTTAGTCCAATTTTTTATTATTTAAAACTTCTACTATTTTATGTATTATATTACTGTTTTATACGCTTTCATATTATAATGTGGCACATGGTCGCACAATATTATTACTTTTTTTGTGATTTTCCTTTTTTTAATTACTAATGGTTTAAAACTAAAAATTAATTATTATAATTTTACATTTTTTTATGTGATCTCCTTACTCAATGTATTAAAGAGACAAACATAGCATTTCAACTTAGTTAAGAGACATCAAAATAAGCTTTATATATATATATATATATATATATATATATATATATTATAAAGTGATGAATTCTTTTTATTTTTGTTACATTCAAAGGGGAAATATATGGCTAAACTTATGATGTTTACTTTTATTATTATCCACTTTATTTCTCTGTATTTTGTTGCAACAAAAGTTCATGGTAATCTATTTTTTATTCATATAAATCTATCATATGTACTTCATACATATTATTCTACCTACTTTAAGTAATAACATTATATTTTTCTCCTTTTCTATTACAGCATTTGAGGAATGTGATAATCACGCCGATTGTACTTCAGACATGGTTAAGTGTGTGCTTCCTCGTATTCCGCAATGTGTCAAAAAGAAATGTTTATGTGTTCATTTAAATGCTCCAAAATTTCCTTGGAGTGCAAGACAAACAAGGGTTCGCAAAATTCCTACAAGGAAGAATGATTTCCTACACTAGCAAAAGAAATAATAACAATCATCTATGATAAAATAATCCATGATATGTCATAAAATTAATAAATTGGCCTCCAATACTTGAATTTTTATTTCTTTCCTAATTTTGAGTCCATGCAAATTATGGTTTTCAACTCTTGCAAATTATGGCTTTCTACTCATGAAAAGAATTATTTAAATTATGGCCTTCCAAATTTTATTTCTTATTCATCTTCCTCCTCTTCCTCTTCCTCTTCTTCTTCTTCTTCTAATGTAGGAAGGTAAGAAAAACTTCTAGGGGGGTTGAATTGTACGAGTGTTTTCTTTGATTTCTTCTTCTAAGTGTTAAGAATAAATCTAGACGGAATTTGATGTTGTAGATTCTGACTCAGAGTCTGAATGCAGCGTGTAACACCCTAAACTCTTAAAGCGATCATTCACACAAATGATACAATCATATAAAGAATTTAGATGTTACTTTTTCAATAAATCCACATCATGCATAAATAATTTTTCAAAACATCACAGCCGAATAATAACACAATTTCTCGTCAACAACTAAACAAAACTCCAAAGTACCCATGCCACAGATATCATGATACATCATCAACATAAAGTCTCAAAATCCTCAACAGACATAATAAATAAACGAAAAACGACTGACACCTTAATTAGAGCGACAAACGACAAAAAGACGAGGTAGATCCAAAGTTATCCTCAAGCATACTCACAACAAGCAAAGCAAAGCAACTAATCCTGCAAGTTGTCTACCCATTCACACGAGTAAGGTAGGCGGTCAACCAAACGACCATTGGGGGTTAGATAACATTCCACAATAAGGTATAATCAAATGAAATTAAAATGACATAAATAATTTCACATGATTAATAACACGTAATTAATATCATTCACAATAACTCGGCAACATATTCAATCATCAAACATACAAGCATAATATTGCAACAAGTACGCTTCCACATTTTCACATAATCATCAAAATTCACCTAGTTTCACCAATGCACATAATCACCAAGCACATAGTAAAACATGACACTTTTCAATGTATGCAATGCACTCTAGACACGAATCTATATGCATGTGGTACCAATCATCGCCAATTGATACATTATTATCATTATCATCGCCAATTGATACAACAATATCATATCATCGCTAATATGAATACAAAGTATTCTAGTCATCGGCAGATGGATATAAATATTCGACTTGACACTTATGAATGCATGAACATATGACTCAACAATGCATACGTTCATTCAACAAATCGACATCATCATTTTACATACATGCGTTCATCACTAATATCATCACCTCTTCCATGTAAGAATTCATTACCAATAATAATTCATCATCATTTAAATCATCATCATAATCATCATCAAAACATAATCACTTCAAAGAAACAATAAAGTTTGAAAGTCACATTTTGAATAAAAGACAGACAAACAACAACATTATGACATCCATCATATTAAACACCTCCTAATCATCATCGATTCATCATCCTTCCATCATATAAACATAAATACAATCCATTTACAAGTTTTGGAAACCATAAAACTCAATTTCGGTAAAGTTAGTCTATTTTCTACAAAACACTGATTTTCAAGTATTTTACCAAAATAATGTTTTCAAGTTCCAACAACCTTTTACAACATTCATATATGTTAACTAATAGTTCAGAAGTTTAAACATAGCACCATCTCTTTAGAAAGTTCACTTCAAGTTCCAATTTCGTCAAGTTCGTCTTTTTTTAAACACTTTTCAAAACCAATCCATTTTCAAATCAAGACCAAGTTAAACTACTCATAAAAGTCCAATTATACTTTAATTAGATAGGGTTAGGTGTTTGGAACACATGGATACTTAAAATATCTCAAAAACACATAAAATCGGGTTTACTAACACCTAACAGCTTCGCACGATCGTGCGGCCATCAAGCACGGTCGTGCTGACCAAGTGTGAATGGTTCGCATGGTCCGTGCTCCCCACACGCACGGTCGTGCTCGACCTGCAGGACATATTTTCTGATTTTTGAGTTTTCGCCGTTTCGCACATAAATATCCAATCGTTAATCCGATTTCGATTACGTTTTCTCCTACGCGTTCCAATCACTTAAACTTATCATATTCTACTGTCAAAATCCAGGTTCCCTATCCCAAAATAGTTTATCCAAATTCTCTCATAATCACTTATTTCCCAAAAACACTTAAAACTAATTTTTCAATCAAAACCCAATTTTCTCTCAAACCTCACCATGGCCAAGCTTATGATTAAAAACAAAAAATCTACTCATGTTAACTCATAACAACAAAATCATCATTTCACTCTAATTCACCAAAATCAGCATTTCCATTTGTGACCCATTTTCTCAAAAACTCATCAAACAACAACAACTTGATCACGACAACATATATATCAATACCCAAAGGATGTATTAGAATCAACAACACAATCCAGCAACAATCCAAGCATAAATTCATGAGTTCATCAACAATCAACAACAACATTTTCATCATTTCAAGCAAAAATCACAAAGTGTTCATATCAACATGCTTCAACAATGAAAAATAAACCATAACAACATGTTTTTAATCAATTTAACACACCCAAATCCAGCATCAAATCAGGAGCACGAAAATTGACATTATAATTCACAAAAGTCGTAATTCACAAATAATCACTTTTCACAAATAATTCTGCCAATAAAATTACTAATTTATGTAACACCCCAATTTTTAATATTAGTTTATTAGATAATATAATAATATTATTTTTAGTAGTATTGTTGATTGTGTGACATTATTTTCATTTTTATTTGAATTAAATTAGTTTTTGGCATGTTTGGGTGGTTTTTTTAGTTAATTGGAATAGATACATTGGACTAATAAGGGTAGTATGTATAAAATAGAGCTTTAATTAATTATAATAGTTTAATTAAAAAGAGATTGAGAGAAAATAATTTGTAAGAAGAAAGTAGCATTTTTGGTGAGAATAGGGAAGTAAGGGTACAGATAGTTAATGTGTCTAAAGTTTATTTATGAAAATAAAAATAAATAAAATTTGAATTTGTTAAAAAGATTAAGTGAGAAACAAACTCAATTGGTGGTTATAAATAGAGGAGGTCATTAGGGAATTAGGGTTACAACAAACCAAGATTAGAGATCAAAGAAAAACAGGGTTGTGGAGAAAAGAGGCAAAAAGAGAAGAGCTTACGGAGAAATTCAACACTAGAAATTCATCTATTCAACAAACTAGAGGTAAGGGGGATTCGACGATCTAAAGGTAAGGGGGAAGTTTCTATTCACCATAAGGGTTGTGTACTCATGTGGGTAGTGAAGGGTTGTTAAATTTCATTGCTTTCTTAATTGTATTTACTTTAACTAAATAATTAATTAACTGAAACCCTTTGATAAAAGAGATCTGATTCCTTTGTCATCATCGAAACTAAATGAATCTCAGGTGAATGTTGAAAGAGTATTTCCCTTTTGCTTTTGAAATTATGGGTTTTGCTGTTAGCGTTAAAATATATATTCCATTGATATTTAATTTGGTTATTAGAAGTATGATTACCATATTTATTTTCAAAACAAATTCCAGGATGTGTATATGTGATATATATGTTCTTAATTTCTTAATTAGATGATTCGATCAATTTAAACTAACTGTCACGATGCCAAATAGTTTAGTTTGGTTTGTAATTTATTTATTTCTAAAAGATCTTATATGTTATCGGTCAAAATAGATTTGTCTTTCTAGATTATAAATTCAGCTTTATCATGAACTTAGTTTGGTCTAATGACTTTAAATATGATATATAGCTCTCAACCACTATTATAGCCAATACATTTGTTGTCATAGAAACTAGCTATTCAACCCATGCGTTGCACGAGCTTTATTAAAATGTGCTTATATAATATATTTTGAGTATTATTTGATATTATCAAGTTTGAGAAATATTAAAAATTCTGAATATTATTTATTTATAAAATAAAAGATTTTTTGGAAATAAACTTGTACAATGACACATCATATTTGAACAACTATATAAATTTGACTTCAAAAAGTAAATTTTTTACCAACCCTTGAACAATGGATTAAAAAAAGAAGCAATCTTTAGTTTTTCTATCACGTGCAAATTTGCACTTAATTTCGGTTTAAAAAGAAAATACTAATTCATTTATTTTATTTAATAATCAAACCTTTATTGAATAGTTAAAACATATAATATATTTACTTTAATTAATTTTTTTATTGTGTAGAATAGATACAAGCCAAAAAAAATAAAATATATGGTGTTGTTTACGTTGAAATTTGGTAAACAACCGCTGGTTTAAATTAATTACTTGCAAGATCAACCAGTAAATCTTAAGGACATATTTGTGTTTAGTTTCTTTAATATTCTTTAGGTTTGGTAATGATTCTTCAAGAAAGTAAAGTAAAAAACTTTTAAGTAATGTTTATCGAATTTAACCCAGTTAAACTCGTTGAAACCACTTTCAAACAAACTAAAATAAATTGCTTTAAATAAAATAAAACGAACTGCAAATATACTTAAGAAAATAAACTGAAATTGCATTGCTTGAATGTAAATTGGTACACAGATTCATACATTGCAACTTGTGACTCGTTTCTCTCTTCCATGCGGATAATTTGAGTGTAAGTTTTGTATGATTGGATTGTGACCCGTTTTTCCTATGAAAAACTACTATTTGTACTAAATAAACATAATTACCTAAATTTGAATTCAAAACTACAACTGCTATAAACGATTTGTCTTTATCCATCTGTTCGATCCAAAACTGCTTCTTTCTGGTTATTCTTTCCACAACTTCTTTTCGATAAATAACTGCATGCAACTATCTTTCGATATGAAAGCCTTACTCATTGGCTAAAGAAACATTCTGATTGAACCATCAACAAAATGAACCATTTTCTTTAATAACGTGATTGAATTTCCTTTGACTTTCTTCGATGCAACTAAGAAATTTTACGAGCTAACAAATTGCCCCCCAAAAACGTCTTTGTTCGACTGATCTTTCTCGACAAGGAAAAAAAGAAGTTTTTGATTTAACGTGCTTCGAAGTAAGGATTTCGATGTCAGTAATCTTTGAAACAACCTTTTAAATTGTTTTTATCATGTCCCCACCAAAGTGAGTGGGCCACGTTCCAGTTCATTAGGATACACCGAAACTGCCAATGACATCTGTCTCAAATCAAGTAGTTATAAAGCTTTAGGGTTTCACTTTACCCATTCACTTTTCATTTTTCAACTGAGATTTCTACTATTCACCCTTCTCCTTCATCCACACTCTGAAATTTCAAAACTTCGTAACCTGTAGTTTTTCAGAATCTTTCAAAAATTTCAGTCAAACAATAATGACTACTTCACAAGGTGTTTCTTCTCATATTCCCGCCGGTGATGACGTAAGTCATCAATCCAACGAAACTTCCACCGGGAAAGTTCAGTTTATTGCGGATCCGGATATAACAGAAGCCGAGAATCGTATTTTAAAATCTCAGGTACTTATTCCATGCCCTAACTCAACACATGCATTCTTAGGGCCAATCCCTGATGAAAAAGATTTTAACGACGATCTCAACGCCGTTTTTCCTTGCCTCAAGGAAATATCCCCTTTAATCTTTTCAAAAGGACCTTATAGCTTAAGTTTCATCAAGTCCAAGTTTAGAACTGAACCCAAACATGAAAACAATGATGATTATATATGTTGGTTGAATAAAATTGAACGTAAGAAAGGCCAATTCTGGAAGGATATTGGTATTTTTGACCTCGTTCAACTGTCTAGGCAAGGTCCAAAGTACTACAATGAAATGTTAATTGCTGCTTTTCATTTCTGGGATGTCTCAACCAACAGTCTTCATTTGAAATGTGGAATGCTCACGCCTACTTTATTAGATGTTGCCGCCTTGACAGGTTTAAAACCTCTAGGTCAAACTTTCAATCTTGACCAGTGTGAATCAAACATCTCCTTTGATTTTAATAAATATGCTTACGGTATTTTTATTAAAGATCATCATAACACTCTAAGTGAGGAGGTCTCTGATGTCGAGCATATAGCTTTTTTAACCTACTGGCTGTCCATGTACATTTTCTGCACTAGGTCTTTACAAGTAGCTAAAGGTTACAAAGCTCTAGCTATCCAACTACATAATGGTCAGAACATCTGTTTAAGCAAGCTTATCTTAGGATCCTTGTATGAAAGTTTAGAGTTAGGAGTAGCTTCCATCAGAGATTACCAGTCGAATGGTGGGAGTTTCATCATACCTGGGCCTATTTGGGTATTTCAATTATGGCTTTTAGCCACGTTTAGACCAAGATTGGAAGTATTTCTACCCACTGATTTCGAAAAAGCGTATGCTGAGAGATCCATCGAAGGCATAGGTTTAGCTATGCTTTGTTGTGCACATAAGAATCCCAAAGATCTCTTCACCATTGCTTATAGAGCCTTTTCAGAGTGTGACGTTTTTACCCCTTCGTTAGCTCCATTTGCAACTAGGTCTCATGGGCCAGAATGGTTCACCAAAGTGTTTCCCGCAGAAGATGATGGGAACAAAACAGAAATTGATTCGATATGGCAAGCTTATCTGACTCCTACCTTTCTAACGAGTAGAGTTAGGTCTACTGACCCATTTGGGCTATATGGCTATCAACCCAATCTGGTTGCACGCCAATTTGGCCTGGTTCAACCCAAACTCTGCTCTTTGTACAAATGCTTAAATGACTTAAAGAAGCCAGAAAAAGAAAATACCTGGAAAGCACTTCTTCGACAGGCCGAGCAGCAAGCTCCTAAATTTCAACCCATTGCATTCGAAGTATCTTTTGCATGTACTGAAGCATTTTTTAAGTGGTGACAAGGATATTTTAAGCATCAAACTGATCAAGTAAACCCAGCCACACTACTTCCTCAACTGATATCTGCTTTTCAAATTGTGCAAAAACATTCTAAGAAAAACAAAGGTACGCATATTCGGGAAATCCAAGCTTTCCAAAAATATTTTCAAACTGTGTATGATCCACTGCATCTTAGCCGGACCATTAACTATACTGCACAAACTTTGAAGGATAAAATTCATGAAAAAATTCCTTCAATGCATTTTCCTCCTTTTACCCCCAGCAAATATCTTTTCGCTCTACATTTCAAAATCAAGTTTCCTGCCTTGCCAACTAGCAAGTTGGCGTTGGCCTTTAGGCCACCATATCCAAAATGGTTCCATTGTGAATCATCTTTGGGCATGAAACAAAGATTTTTAACTAGAGAGAAAGATAAAGTTATTTGGGCTAAATGGGATTTATACACATTTAGAGGCCATCTGCACCTAAACCTCCCTCATATTCACATCATTTCTCCGTAAGATTTTTCTGATAGTCTTTTTTTTTAAAAACAGACATGTGAATGTTATGAATTTTCACTTTCAATTACCTTTTTCATTCACAGCTATCCCTTTAACCACGGAAGATATCGAAGAGGATGATGTCAGTGCTAAGACCCAATCAAAGTCGAAGACAAAGACTTCTTCTAAGAAATCCTCCAAATCAAGGAAGGAGCAGGTAATAACCCTTTATCTCCGTTTTATCTTCTTTTAGTCCCGCCGTTACCAACTGAATCTTTTTGCATGTCCTTGTACTTGTCACATGCATTATGTCCTTGTACTTGTCTTGCTGTTTAAGTTCCATTGAAATTTTCCATCAACTTCACATCTTGCTGCTTTACCAATGACCTCTTCAGTAATGGTAATAGGGATTCCCATTACATTGGAGCAAATTTTAGTTCTGGTAAATTCCTTCAATCCCATTTTTGCTCTGGTTTTACCTTCCTGACTAGGGTCTTCAAGAATCTTCAGTTATTCTTCTAACTTAGCAGCATCCTTGTCATAAATTTCAGCTCTTACCTAGAAGTACTTTACTAGTTCCTCATATGTTGGTCCATTCCAATAGCACCCCCAATCTTCAGTTATTTTTTATAAAGTTATTTCTTTGTTCTCTAGTACCCCCACCCAAAACTTAAATGGTTGCAAATTCCAATAGCAACCCCAACCTTATTATTTAGTAACATTCTACAATGCCTAACTCAGGTAAAACAAATTGGGATAAATCCTAAAAGTCTCTAAGCTTGTAATGTAGTTTGTCACTGAACAAAAAGTTCTAAACCTACAGGCTCAACTTGGCTAAAAAGAGGATATAAATTCAATATAAACAGGGTAAGCTTTAAAAAGGCTCACATGACCAAGCACTTTTGCCTAAGTGTGCTAATGACAAAGATCAATCGACGGTAGAGAAACAATGCAAGTTTTATAAATGTAAAAGCATGGAACACTCTTATATAAGTAAATTGGAAAATTAAAATTTGGCTATGAACCTTACAGTGTTTAGATTTATGAGAGTTGTGACTACCTATCTTTAACTACCGTACATTTTGCCTTTGAACACAAGTCACTCCTCCTTTTGAACTTTTGGAATACCACTTGAACAAACAATTGTTACTAAACTGGAAAAAGTCAACAAACAAACAAATTCATCAATAATAAACAAGTTCAGATTCAATTACATAACAGGGGGATACAACTGAGTTAACCCAAAATGAAAATTAAAGACAAATTGTTTGACTCAACAACTGAAATAAAATACTGAAAATAAAAACATAAGAAAAGGATGGGTTGTCTCCCACCAAGCGCTTTCTTTTACGTCATTGAGCTTGACGCTTCAACCACTGTTAGGGTGGCAAATATGCAGAAAGAACACATCATCCTTCTTCTTCCTCTTGTTTGGTAGGAATTCCATGAATTTGTAACAAAGTGGTAGATGTTCCCATGCTCCTACCAATAGACTTCTGGAAATTGTGGCATCCCACCATATAGAAGAATGGGTCTTTTCTTGCAAATGAATGTTTTCTTTCATTCCCATTGATTAAGTCTCCATTTTAAGGTACAAATCGACGCGCCTCACCCGTGGCTTTTCTTCTATGTTGCTACTTTTATTTTTCAAATGTTCAGCTTGCATCAAGAGGGCATGTCTCTTCATCTCAATATCAACCGATTTCTTTTCACACTCATTTGCTTTCTCAACAAGATTACCACATTGAACATCAAACTTCTCAAATGAAACTTGATTTGACATCAAGAAATCATCTCAAATATTTTGAAGTTGAGAGTAATAATCTATGTTGACCACTTCCTGCTCTTTTTCTTTAACTATGTATTGCTCCTCACAAAATAAACCACCATGATAACCTCCACAAAATTCGCAACACATACTCAATCTTGTTTCCAAATTCTTTATATGTAGAGAGATCATCAATTTTTCATAACAAAGGATATTGATCTCTTCAGAATCAACCAGTAATCGACTACCCCACATTGCTACAAAACTCAAAAAAACCTTTCAGTAGCAAAGCACAAAGAAATAGAAATGAAGAGCATAAATCATAGTTTTTTTTTTCAATATATTAACAAAAATATAAATGACAGAAATCCTAAATAATAACGAAATTACCAAGTTGAAATGATTCAACAATCCCCGGCAACGGCACCAAAAACTTGATAGATATTTGGCAAGTGTGCCAAAAGCTATCGAAGTAATAAAATAAGTTTGTATCCACGAGGACTGTGTTAATCTCAATTTAGCAATAAAGTAAATATTTAGGATGTATAAATTATTTTGTTTTCCCTAGGCAGTAGATTTGGTTTGATTGCATAAAATTAAATAACATAAAATAAAGATTTTGTTAGAAAATATAGATTCAGTCAGAAAATATAAATTCGGTTAGAAAATATAGATTCTAGTGTTTAAAAAAACATCCTTTCTGCCAAGTAAATCGTATTACGGTTGTGAAAATCATAACACGATTTGCTGCTTTCAGCTCTTCATAATTTCTTACTTTTAAGGCTTCTAGATACTTCATATTGCTTAAGAACTCTATCACAATGTCAAAATAAATCCTAAAAATTACGTAATGACAGCATGTCATCACACACCTTTAAACTTGTTTACTTCTTATGTTTCTCTTCTTTAGCTTCTGATATGTAGTTCTTAGCTGCTATGATACAATTTTTATCTTGCTTCTGATTATGATTATAGAATTATCTCATGATATGTTTTTCTCACTTCTCTTGTTTGTCATTATTTTAACTTTTTGTTGATGAGAAAAGAGGAGAAGATATAGTATTAAGGCTCTGAGCCCCACTAATTTAATTCTAAAATTGAATTAGGAGATCCTGTTTCTCATCTCTTAGTCTTTAATTTCATGTGAGATTATTCTGAGTGCTATTACGTTTTAACAATGAATTTAATTAACTGGAATATAATTTAGGGGGAGCTTACAAACCTCACCTTAAAGAGCTATTGGACTTAGGGGGAGCTTACAAAACTCAGACCCTAAAATTCAACTTGTTAATTAGATTAACAACAATAGAACATTTTAATACTAATGTTAGTCATTATCAAAAAGGGGGAGATTGTTGGAAAAAAATGTGTTTAACATTACCATTTGAGTTTTGATGATAACTTGGTATTAAAAATGTCAATTGGATATGCTAATATTTGTTCAAGCGTGCATAACCATACACAAAAATTTAAGTGTCTTTAAATCAAGCATAGGTTCTGGAAGAACAAATTGAGAGCAATGGAATCTACAAAAAGGAAGATTGTGTTGCAAGAAAGCATGTGAAGAAAAGTGCGTCTGAAGAGAAGAGGTTCTGAAGATCATCAGAAGCAGTCTACCAGAAGTTGAAGATCATCAAAAGCTGAAGTATTAAAGCTTAAGTTTGTTAAATGTTGTCATTTTGATTGCTTATAATTGCAGAAGAAATAGAAGTCTGGAGCAACGGCTATTTCAAAAGAATTAGAAGGCATTTGATGCATATCCACTGAAGAGCTCAAGAAAAGGACATAGTACAATTGTACAACCACTATCTCCACTACTCTGTTCTTTGTGTCTGCAATAGTACAAGACAAACGATTGTGACTACACTGGTAATTCTATATACAAGGAATGGATTTGAAATTGTTCCCTCCTAGGACAATAACCAAATCAAGCAACATATCAATGGTGATTATCAAGCTTTAACAACGACTCTATTGATGTGCTGGCAATCTACAACGTCTATTTCACACTTCTATATAAAGGAGTGAAGACTTGATGATTTCAATGAGACTCACAACAATTTTACAAGAGCCAAACCTCTGCTGAAATTGTTAGAAATCAAAAGTTCACTTAGATTTTCTTAACAACTTTCATATCTTAGAAATTCTAGAGTCTTAAGAGTCTTATCTGATTTGTATTGTGAACATCCCTGATTGTATATCAAGTGTTCAATCTCAAACATTTTCTTTGTAATTCTGTTTGAATATAATTCTCTTGGAGTTGTGCTTGATCATAGGAAGTTTCTTGCAGTTGTGCTTGAGCATAGGAAATCTCTTGCATTTGTGCTTGAGTAGTTTGAAGTCTCTTGCAGTTGTGCTTGAGCATTTGTAATCAGATATTGATTTTAGTGAACTCTCCTTGGAAGTTCATGGAGGAGTAGACTACTTCCAGATTGTGGAAGGAACCACTATAATTGCTTCGTGTCTTTCTTCTTTCTCTCTCTTTACTTATCCGCTACATTTAGACTCTGAGCATTGCATTAGAACCTGAACTCTATCGGTTTCTGATCAGTGAATTCAGTTTTAGGAGAAGAAAAACTAAACACAATTCAACCCCCATTCTTGTGTTTTTCTCACCTTCAAACATTAGCAGCATCAACAACATTAACAACATGACAACATAATTTAAAAACTTTTGTCTCCTCCAAGGCTTTGTTTTCAGCACACATTAATCACAACTTCAAGTATTTCTCATGAACCTATTCAACCCAACAACAAGTGAGTGTGTGTGTGCGTGTAGTCCAGCTTTTTCTTGCGCCTGTGTATGAGATATTATGAAGAAACAGGTTATAACCTTAATACTAAACCAACCGAGAATAATCCTTTCTTCATTTCATATAAGAGAGGTGGGAATTAAGTATTTTTGATCACCTGACATTTATTTGAAAGAAGAAATTACATAAGATATTTTTGGTTTATAGGATGACAAAACCTTCCTTGGGAAGCCAGTGAGGGCAGCTCCTACCCCCCATGGTCAATTATGTCTCCTTATAGATATATTTGCTTCCGACCCTCTTAATAATCAACTGGTTTGACACTTGATTGTCACTCCCCACACTAACTTATACTACTTTTACTTTTAAAACTTTTGAGGGTTGATTTACCATTAAAGTTATAACGTGCTCCTTAAAATACCTATGTACACACTTACTCAAAGACTGCAGCTTTGTGCTTTTCTCAAAGAGAATTTTCACAATAAAACTGATGTGGGTATAGCAAGAACACTAAAAAAACAAGAAATTATTTTCATTTACATAAACAGCCATTTTGGAAGAAACTAAAAAAAAAATTATGTCACATTTCACAATAAAAAAAAAACAAGCTACTTACATGTCTTTCGCAACAAAACAAAACAGAAAATTAAAATTCAAGGGAATTCGAAACACTACGAAACTTTAAGCTAAAACAAGACACTTTATTTCCCCCCATACTTGGGCTAAAAATTGTCCTCAAAGGAATAAAAAGCAAAAATTGGAAAATAAAATAAAATGGAAAAAGGAAAGCTCACAATTTATTGTGGACCCTGTGGAGGATCCTGAAGGTTGAAGTGTTGCATCATTCTCAAGAGCATGTGGTTATTTTGATCATGCATGTGATTGCCTCTTTGGACATCACCACGCATCCCTGAGATTTCAGCACCTTGCCTTTTTTTTCCAGTGCTTATCCTCTGAATTTCAGTGTGCATCCATGCCCACCGATCATTATAATACTGCCCACCGGCTTCTTGGTCATGTTGCACCGGATCATCCTGCAAGTGTCCACCTTCCACCTCTTCATCATCACCATGGTCTTCGTGTACCTACAAGTTAGCAACAACATAGAGCAAGTTTTCTGTAACCCTCGTGTCAGTTCTATCCGGGTTAGGCAGAATAATCAAAGTTTGAGTCATGTTGACTCTCAACTCATAAGTAAACGCAGCGGGCGCACCATTAGGCCTCACAAAGTACATTAAGATGAGGGTCTCTATATCAAGCCTATTGTTGCCCTCAATCCTATTGATTCCTCTCGTCACACCTACACCAAACCTCTCAGCTATATAGGTGATGATACCTCCCACCACTATCTCACCTTTATCATCTGATTACATTTTAGCAACAACAGAAAGATGATCAAGAAGTAGTAGCAAGTGTTCACAGGTCGATTGTTCAACATAGCCCACAACACAAAGAGCTCATCAGTCCTAGTAGGTCCCACTTCCTTCCTACCCCAAATAGTGCATGTCATAACCCTTTGAATGTATCTAACCACATGGTTATGGATGACACTAGCCTTGTTGGAACGAGAGCCATAGTGATCTAGCCTGGTGATCCTCTTCCAAAAAGCAACAGGGTCATAGTCGGTCCGCTTTAAATTATGATCCCAAGAGTCATGAATGAACCCCGCATTCGCGAAGCCCATTGTTTCACAAAAAATTTCAAGAGACATCTCGTAATCATTATTTAAAGGCAAGGGAAAAGACTCTATGATCGGGGTTACCCGATTTCGACTTATCCTTAGTAAAGGCAAGGGAGCTCAAGAACTCATAAGTGAAATTTTCATACCCCCTCATAGGTCTCAGCATCTAAACCCATCCTAGAGTGTCTAGCAGCTTAACAACATTATCCCTAATACCTAGTGTTTTCATAGCACCACTATCAGGGTACCTACAAGTAGACATAGGTTTAGAGAGAAGAATATTATACCTCTTCCGTTGATCAGAATTTTTGAACTCAATGCCATGGTACCAGACTGCTTTCTTCTTCCCTGCACCATCGTCCGAGCCAGCAATCTCCTTTCCCTTTCTTTTTGAAGCAATTTGTTTGTTTGACTTGGTTTGACCTTGGAGGGTTTGAGTAAGGGTTAGCTTTTGGTGAGAGTTTTGGTGGTAAAGGTTGTTTTACTGATGGGTTTTGGTTTTAAGTAAGAAAATTGAGTGTTGGGTTGAGGATTGATGAAGATTTTTGGAATTTTAGGTTAGGGTTTGGTGGGGTATGAATATTGTGATTTTTGGATTGGGGTGGATGATTGTTGTTTTTGATGGGTGGATTGGGTTTGGAATGGAGTTTAGAGTTGATTTGGGTTAATATTTGTGTGATTTGGTGGAGTTTTGGTTGAGATATGAAGGTTTGAAGGTTAGGGTAATGGATGTTTTAGAGAGAGAAGTAGAAGGAAGAGAGAGGATTGTGTGTTGTGAATGAGGGAAGAGGAAGAAGGAAAACCGGTTATGGGGAGGGGAGGGTCACGCACAGCCGTTCTTGCATGCTCACGGACCATGTGCGAGGTTCTCGTTGGTTGGCTTTTTTTGGGCATGGTCATCGCGCACGGTCGTGCGCTCCTAGGCACGGACCGTGTGCACCTCTCTGGTCACAGTGCTCAAAAAAATTCTTCTTCTTTCTCATTTTTGGACAATTCACCTACAAAATAAAATAAACAACGCAAAACAAAACAAAACAAAATCAATTAATCTTGTGGGTTGCCTCCAACGAAGCGCTTGTTTAAAGTTATTAGCTTGACGGTCGACAACAACTTCAAAATGGATCGAAGATATCATAATGTGCAGATGACGCTAGGAAGCGTTCTTTCACACTATGATCATTAATCATACAACACAAATAAATACAGGGATCCTTCATGAAATTTGCAATTTCAAATTCTAACTTCTTATCACCTACATGAAAAACTATCCTACCAATCTTAACATCAATAACAGCTCCCGCAGTAGCCCCTTAATGGGGATGTCCTCAAGAAGTCCGACATGATGGATAGTGGAACGATCGGCTAAATGCAAGGTCATCTCCGTATGTTTCAACTCACCTATACCAATCCTCTTAAAGAGGGACAAAGGCAACAAGCTAACACTAGCCCCTAGATCCCACATGGCTTTCTCAATGGTCTCATTACCAATCACACAAGGGATGGAAAAACTACCGGGATCTCTTAGCTTGGGAGGCAATTTCCTTTGTATGACATCACTACATTCTCCTTTTAAAGTTATTGTCTCATTATCCTCTATTTTTCTTTTCTTTAATAAAATATTTTTCATTTTTTTTTGCATAGAGAGACATTTGAGTCAAAGCTTCAGAGAAAGGAATATTAATGTATATATTTTTCAGCATGTCAACAAACTTTTTGAACTGTGCATCCAGGTTAGGCTTAGCAAGCCTTTGTGGAAAATGAATTTTTGGCTTATGAGGTGGTGGAACAGTTGACTTTTAACTCTCTCCTATGGCTTTCTCACCTTGTGGTTTTTCACTCTCTAGCTTGAAGGTGAGAAAAACACAAGAAAGGGGAGGGGGGGGGGGGGGGGTTGAATTGTGTTTTCTTATCGCAACTCTTGAAGAGTAAGAATCTGATTCGTAAGAATCAGAGTCTGAATGGATTCAGAGTCTGATGGGAGATCAGATTCTGTTGCAGCGGATAAAAACAAGAGATAGAGAGAAAGAGAGAACACAAGCAATTATACAGGTTCCTTCCACAAACCGGAAGTAGTCATGTCCCCATTGCACTTCCAAGGAGAGTTCCACTAAAATGTAATATCAATTACAAGTTGCTCAAACACACAGTAAGAGACTTCCAATGCTCAAGCACGCAGGAAAGGGACTTCCAATGCTCAAAGACACAACTAAAAGACTTTTTTGCTCAAGCACACAAGCAAGAGACTTCTGACACAATTTACAAAAAATTGAATAGAGTTGAAACACTTGACAAACAATCAAATATGTTCCAATTACAAAACACAGACAGACTCTATTTTAAACAAAGACAGGCTCTGTTTTTCTGCTTAACTTAGAGATTCTAGAATACACAGTTTGTAAGAATAATCTAAGTTGTTGATGTGTTTCTGGTTTGACTAAGTGAGAATACAATAGCTTAGCAGCGTAGTTTTTCAGTTGTAGAGTCCCAAAATTCTTCAAGTCTTCTATCCTTTATATAGGCTTTGGAAAGAGACGTTGAGAAATCCAGCACATCAAGTGAATTCTGGAAGCTTGATCAATAGTTGTTGATTTGTTGCTTGATATGGTAATAGTCCTTCAAATGCATATTTTGAATTCCATTCCTTTTGAAGCTTAATACCGGTAGACACAGTTGCCAAACTGTACGAGGTAGTGGAGTGGTGGAAACAGAGTTCGTACACACGTACTCTGTACTATACTGCATTCTTTCTCGTTGAGCATCCCACGCTCAAGTTGACTTTGAAGCTAGTCATTACTCCAAATGAGAGTTTCTTGCGCATCGTAATGCCTTTAGAAAACCTTCTAAGCAGATCTTCAGATTGCAGGCTTCAGACTCACTGTAGCACTTTAGCTTCTGATGATCTTCAGACTTTCTTGGTCTTCAGGTTCTGATAGACTTCAGATTCTCTTCAGCTTGGTCTTCAGACTCTCTTCAGCTTAGTCTTCAGACTCTCTTGAACTTCAGGTTCTGATAGACTTCAGACTCTCTTAAAACAGCTTCTGATGGGAGGGGGGTTGAATTGTGTTTTCTTTTTGCAACTCTTGAAGAGTAAGAATCTGATTCGTAAGGATCAGAGTCTGAATGGATTCAGAGTCTGATGGGAGATCAGATTATGTTGCAGCGGATAAAAACAAGAGATAGAGAGAAAGAGAGAACACAAGCAATTATACAGGTTCCTTCCACAAACCGGAAGTAGTCCTGTCCCCCTTGCACTTCCAAGGAGAGTTCCACTCAAATGTAATATCAATTACAAGTTGCTCAAACACACATTAAGAGACTTCCAATGCTCAAGCACGCAGGAAAGGGACTTCCAATGCTCAAAGACACAACTAAGAGACTTCTTTGCTCAAGCACACAAGCAAGAGACTTCTGACACAATTTACAGAAAATTGAATAGAGTTGAAACACTTGACAAACAATCAAATGTGTTCCAATTACAAAACACAGACAAACTCTGTTTTAGACAAAGACAGACTCTGTTTTTCTACTTAACTTAGAGATTCTAGAATACACAGTTTGTAAGAATAATCTAAGTTGTTGATATGTTTCTGGTTTGACTCAGTGAGAATACAATAGCTTAGCAGCGTAGTTTTTCAGTTGTAGAGTCCCAAAATTCTTCAAGTCTTCTATCCTTTATATAGGCTTTGGAAAGAGACGTTGAGACAATCCAGCACATCAAGTGAATTCTGGAAGCTTGATCAATAGCTGTTGATTTGTTGCTTGATATGGTAATAGTCTTTCAAATGCATATTTTGAATTCCATTCCTTTTGAAGCTTAATACCGGTAGACACAGTTGCCAAACTGTACGAGGTAGTGGAGTGGTGGAAACAGAGTTCGTACACACGTACTCTGTACTATACTGCATTCTTTGTCGTTGAGCATCCCACGCTCAAGTTGACTTTGAAGCTAGGCATTACTCCAAATGAGAGTTTCTTGCGCATCGTAATGCCTTTAGAAAACCTTCTAAGCAGATCTTCAGATTGCAGGCTTCAGACTCACTGTAGCACTTTAGCTTCTGATGATCTTCAGACTTTCTTGGTCTTCAGGTTCTGATAGACTTCAGATTCTCTTCAGCTTGGTCTTTAGACTCTTTTCAGCTTAGTCTTCAGACTCTCTTGAACTTCAGGTTCTGATAGTCTTCAGACTCTCTCAAAACAGCATCTGATGATTCTTCAGACTCTTCAGATCGTCAGAATCACAAGCAACAAGTTTCTCTTGGTCTTGCTCTCAAAATATTCAAATAAAATACTTTCTAAGATACAAATCTTGATTAATATCCTGCACACTTAAACAAATATTAGCATATCCAATTGACAATTTTTAATACCTTGTTATCATCAAAACTCAAAACGTGGTATTGCTAAACACCTTTGTTCCAACAATCTCCCCCTTTTTGATGATGACAAACATCAGTATTTAAAAGGTCAATTGTTGTTAATATAATTAACAGGTTGACTTAAAGGGTCTGAGGTTTGTAAGCTCAGAGTCTGAGGTTTGTAAGCTCCCCCTAAGTTCTATGCAAGTTAATTAAATTCATGTTACACAAATAGCTGAATCAAATCTCAGAATAATAAACGAATTTGAGAAAAGATTCTTTCTAATGAGGGGCTCAGAATCTAAATAAGTACCTTTCGCAAATTTCCCTTTAACTTTTACATAGAACTCACTGATCTTTCTCCATACAATTTGTAAAAGTCACTAATCTTTCTCCCCCTTTTGTCATCAACAAAAAGGTTTAGAAACAAGTTTCTCCCCCATTTTAAATGACTTCAAGTGAGGGTAAAAAATAATTTTAAAGAAAATAAGAAAAAAGATTCAGAGCGAAAACATATAAGATTCAGAGCAAAAAAAATATATCAGAAGCAAAAACTTGAATAACCATAGAATAAAAGTTCAGAAGATGATAGAAAACAGCAGAATAAAGTTACAAGCAAAACAAAACAAAACATTAAAAGTGTGCAACTAAGGTTGGTTTTGTTTGGCAATGTGATCCATCAATTTCTGGAGATCCTCTTGCTGTTTCTTGACCATCTCTTCTAGAGCTTCAGTTCTTCTGAGATGAGCTTCTCTATCAAGTCTTGCTTCTTCCTGAACTCTGTGAAGTCTTCTCCTTAGTGAATCATAGACCACTGTTTCCCGTGGATTGTATTGATCAGCATCAAAGAATGGTTTATATTCCAACCGTAGAATAGGAGCTTTCTTCTTAGATTTTGCTTGCTCAGCTTTCTTAACATCTTCCATGTTTGGAAAGAACAACAGCTTGTTCTTTTATAGCGGCCTTCTGAATTTTGGTGACAAAATTCACAAATTCAGTCTTCAGATTGGAGAACTTATTCTCATAACTTACATTGAGGATAGGCACAAACCTTTGCTCAATAATGTCCTTGAGCTTAGAGTTTGACATTCCATAAAACTCATCTATCTTTAACGAATCAAAGAGGTTGTGAGGTTCAGAAGTTGAAGGTTCAGAGGCTGCTATTGCTTGTAAGGTTTGGAAGCCTGTTACAACAGTTTGAGGTTCGGAAAGAGGTTCAGTAACTGTTTCAGACACAGGCTTTGCTATGCATTCTGTTACAGGTTCTGGTATGACACTAGAAGCTTGTTCCAGAATCTCAGAGACTGGTTCCTCTACAGTTTCAGAGTTTGGTTCAATTGAAGCTAGGGTTAGATTTACTGAAGGTTAGGGTACAGAGTCTGGTTTTGAAACAGATTCTACAACCTTTGTGGTTTTGGATTTTGCGGGGGTCTTTGGCAGTTCTCCTCCTAGGTGTCTTTCAAGAGAATCTAGGGTGTCTGGAGAGTCTACACAAATAGGCTCATGTTGGGGGGATGGTTGAGTTGATTGAATGGTTACTTCAGGTTCTTCAGTAGGTTGAATTGCCTGAAGTGGTTTGAGAAAAGATGGTTGAGCAGGGTGGTTAGAAGGTAAGTTTAGAGACACTGTGATGGTGTCTTGAATGACCCTGTCAATAGTTGAATCAACATATTCAACTATTCTGGGATCAAGTGGATCAAAGGATGATATAGGTTTGATTGGAGAGGGGGTTTTATTTCTGAGGGATGGAAGGACACGGCTCAAGGGTATGTTATCAGATTCAGTATCAGATGAGGACTCTTGATTCATAGAAGAGATAGGTGAGTTGAATGCAATGTTACCTGAGGTGCCAATGCCAACTTCTGGAGGGGCTTGCTGATCAGAAGCATCAGACAGAGTAGCTTTTGATAGATCAGCTTCTGCAGGGGCAACCTGACTCTTTTGTTTCAGAGCTGATGCAAGTAACTTGGCAGCTTCTTTCACTGTTTCTTCCTTAAGTCCTTCAGCCACAACTTCTGCCGCCATTGCCTTGCCAGCAGCATGTTCATCTTCAATCATAGATACAGAAGTACCTATCTTCTGTGCTACATCCTTAGCCACAGGAACCACTTCCATCTTTCTTTTCTTGATCTGACTTTTTTCACCATCAGAGTCAGTATCAAGGTATTCAGCAATTTCTTCAGCCAGCTTCTTGTAATCTCTGTTAGCTTTGCCTTTATTGGCTTTCTTCTCATTCTTTCCTTCTTCTCGTCTTTCTTCACTTTCTTCTCATCCTTGGGTTTCTTTATCCTTTCCTTAATTTCCTTGGATACAGAAGAGACAGACAGAGGCATAAGAGCTATGGTCTCAGAGGCACCAATAGTCACTCTTGGAAGAGCTGTAGACTTTTTCTTCTTCTTGGGAGGTTCTTGCTTTTCTTCCTCTTCCTCTAGATTAACTTCCTTGGTCCTTTTTCCTTTAACCTTAAGAGGTCCTCCTCCAGCAGTCTCAGGAATGGCAGAATAGTTGATTATTCTACCAGTTTCATTGTAGTAATCTACTACAAATCTTGCTAGGACTTTAGGATTGTCTTCTTTGGAAATAGGAGGGAAGTCCATCATCAAGTCTGATTGAACATAAGATTCCTTCATATCTTGATTAGAAGGATTGAATCTTTTGACAATCTTCATGTATTGGAGAGTCTTGCCATTGATGATTCTCCCAGTCACTGTTCCAAGGTGAGCGTCTGATACAACACCAGATTTTGTCAAGACCTTCAAGAGGCCTCCTTGTTACAGAATCTCAGAGATTAACCTTCCAAAAGGAACTTGTCTTCTGGATTCAGTTTGGCATTTCCTGATAGCCCAGCACATGTGGTACATCACGTACCTAGGAAAGTTTATCTTGTGCTTCTTAATTAGAAAGTACAGAAGCACCTTGTGATCAATAGATAGAGTGTCTGTTCCTCCACCTTTCTGAAGCATACTATCCAGTATGATCTTCAGAAGCACCCAATGCTCAGGATGCATGTCTACCAACTTATTTGAGGGTCTTCCTTCAAATAAGACTTTGTTGCAGATTCCCATCCATTCACTCTTCTTATCCACATTCCATTGGAATTTTCCTTCATTAGTTACCCTGCAGGCTCTGACAACTACTTCTTCAGTGATAAGGATTGGAATCCCCATCACAGCAGACCTGATTTCAAGACCTTTGTACGGTCTCAAACCCATTTGCTTTCTATTTTTGCCAACCAAAGAAGGGTTGTTCATGATTGCGGTAGTTTCTTCAATGGTAGCGTCGTCTTTGTCGAAAACTTCTGCTCTGACCCAGAGGTCTCTCACCAACTCCTGATATGTTGGTCTCTCACCGAAATCTACTGGAGATTCAACTTGAACTTCCAGAGTTTCTTTGATAAGGTCCATGGTCCTGGGTTTAATCACGTATGATTTACCGGTTTTGATTATCACATCAGATTGAATAAGATCACTTGCCATTTGAAGGTTTTTAGGTTTTGATTTTGAGAACAAAAAGTTTTTCAGAGACTGAAAACAAGAGGAATGTTCAGAGAAAAATCAAAGTGTGAAAAGTGAAGTGAGTTGTGTGTGATTGGTATATATAGTGAAAGAGTAGAAAACCGTTTGGAAAGAGAAGGGGACAAACAAACAAGAGTAATAAAGACTAGTGAGCATGCAGCCGTAAAAGTGATGATCTTCAGACTTTCTTGGTCTTCAGGTTCTGATAGACTTCAGATTCTCTTCAGCTTAGTCTTCAGACTCTCTTCAGCTTAGTCTTCAGACTCTCTCAAAACAGCTTCTGATGATTCTTTAGACTCTTCAGATCGTCAGAATCACAAGCAACAAGCTTCTCTTGGTCTTGCTCTCAAAATGTTCAAACATAATACTTTCTAAGATACAAATCTTGATTAATATCCTGCACACTTAAATAAATATTAGCATATCCAATTGACAATTTTTAATACCTTGTTATCATCAAAACTCAAAACGTGGTATTGCTGAACACCTTTGTTCCAACATAGCTGACCCTCAATTGTCTTGGTTTTCATAACGGGGTTCTCTAATTGCTTACCATCCCTAAGTGTAATAGCATTTACTTGGACTTCGGGTTTAGTTTCAGTTTGGCTCGGAAAGACTCCAGAGGTTTGAGAGGAAGTAACTACTTGTTAGGCTACTTGAAAGATTTGAGTCTCTAACATTTTATTGTGAGTAGCAATGGATTCCACCTTGGATGAAATTTTGGTGAGAGAGTCATTCAAAAATCCAGTTTGATTTTTAAGTTCTTGGGTTTGCTTGGATTGAACCATTACAAAGTTTTCTAGCAAAAGTTCCAAGATGGATTTTTGAGGGACTCTTTGGTTGTTTGCAAAAACGGGTGGTGTTGCTTGTCGTCCAAAATGATTTTGAGGGGTTTTATTATAATTTTTTGATTTGGCCTCATTCCTTGATTATATTGAGCATAATTTAATAGCTCAGGACTTCCAACAACACTACCTAGTTGGCATTCAAGGCCGGTATGACTGACTATTCCACAAACTTCACATGGTGGTCAGACATAAGTAGGTTTGACAACACTTACACTTAATTTATTAAATTTTTGAAAGAGTGTGTCCACCTTAGCAGATAGATGATCACGGGCAGAAACTTCATACATACCTGCCTCTTTTTTAGAGGGTGAAGGAGCAATAGCAGTGATGGCTCTTTCACTTGTGGTTTTGGGACATGTCATTGATCAAAGCATATGTTGAAGTGTAATTTTTGTTCATTAAAGCTCCACCTGCAACTGCATCAACAATCATTTTTGTGGTACATAAAAGACCGTTATAAAAAGTATGGACAATTAGCCACTTCTCTAAACCTTGATGGGGGAAAATCCTAAGCATTTCTTTGAAACGCTCCCACACATCGTAAAGAACTTCCCCATCTCTTTGAGTGAATCGTGTTATTTGATCCCTCAATTAAGCAGTTTTAGAAGGGGGAAAGAATCGGGCAAGGAATGCTTGCCTCATTTGGTCCCATGAAGTAATAGAACCAACTTGCAATGAATGAAACCACGCACTAGCTCTATCCCTTAAAGAGAAAAGAAAGAGGTGCATCCTTACCGCCTCTTGGTTTGCTTTCAAAGTTCCACTGAGTCTTAGAAAAGTAGCAATATAAAGATTCATATCTTCACTGAGTGATCCGGAAAATTGATTTTGCTGCACCAAGTTAAGAAGTGCAGGTTTTATTTCAAAATTAACGGCTTCAACCGTTGGGTACACAATAACAGCGAGTGGCTCATCCGTTGATAGGGTTGCATACTCTCAGAGAGTGTGTTCATCAGCCATATCGTTTCTGTTTTTACGTGCCTTTCTTCTTCTTTCGTGGAAGAACCTTTCAATATCAGGATAGAAGTCTCCAAGACTTTTGGTTCTTTGCATTCAAGAATTAGAAACCCAAGAAGTTGAAGGCGAAAAGAAAAAAAAAGAAAAAGAATTCAGTCTAACCGATACTAAAAAGTTAATCAATATTACTTAACTCCCCGGCAGCGGCGCCAAAAACATGATGTGTAAAATCCGCAAGTGCACAGTTTTATCGAAGTAGTAAAAACGGTGAGATTAGATTAGAAAATAGGGTTACATAAGATTATGGTTCTAGGCTTGGCTTGATAGGATCAGGTCATTAGACTCATCCAACAACCCCAAGACAAAAAAGTCTACTAACTCATGTTCATTGTAGACAAGGAGATTAAAGAGAAGGAGAAGAGCATGAAAGTAAATAGCTGAAAATAAAAGTGCAGAATTTTAAAGGACAAGAAAATAAGAATTTTTGATTCAAATAAATAGTTGTCACATAAAATTCCCAAGAACAAAAGATGAAGATACAAGTCTGCTAGCTCCTCTATTTATAGCCTAAAGAATAGCCAAATCCCTATAAAGAGTCTCTAGAATGTTCCACAAGGCAACCCATGGGCTTTTAGGTTAAAAATATCACTAAAGAGGTGTTAGGAGCCGCGCACAGTCGTGCCTATAGGGCGCACGACCGTGCCTAATGGTTGTGAGCAAAAGCAGCAAGGGTGACTGGGGGGTCGCGCACGGTCGTGTGTGTGGAGGCACGGACCGTTCTGGTCTTGAAGGCACATTCTGCATAGAATGGGCGCAAGGTCAGTGCATTTGTGAGCACGACCGTGCGCGTTAGATTTTTACAGGATCTTCATTTTTTTTTCCCTCAGATCATTTCTTTCCTTAACCATGCTTCTAAATCCCCTCTTCTGCTCTAAGACGACAAATTGAAGTTCCAAAGTTCTAAGAAATAACTTAAAAACAAATAAAATCCTAATAAACTTGACACTTACAAACACTAAATTATTGACTTATCACCCAAAATATGGGTTCCCTGTTTTGTCAGGCTCGCTATAGCGAGTTGCAACATGCTATAGTAGGGTTAGGGTTGTTTAATGTAACCTTGATTTATAATAAAAATGTTGTGAATGGTATTCATGGGTTTTAACTTGGTTTTTCTTTGAAAACAGAATTTTTTTGAAAAATAATAAAAGGAGACGAACTTTGTAGAATTTTGAAATTAATTGGAATTGATCTATGATGCCTATATACATATGTCACTAAAAATGTAGAAAGTTGTGAAAATAGACGAACTTAGGTGAATTTTGGAACCAGTCAGAATTAGCCTATGATATGTTTATGTATATGTTACTGCACTCATATGTGAATTGTGTATATACTTAGTTGAGGTGATTTAACTTGTTTAGTTTGATTTTGGTGGAATAATCGGAAAATGCTGGTTTTTATAAACATAGACGAACTTTCAAAGGGAAGAACCGTTCTTTTCTTTATATCTTTCTTATATTACCATAAATTTCTTGTGTTATTCTTGAACGATCTCTTTCGGTATCTTACTTTAACATCGTAAATTGTTTTGTTGAAACCCTTCGGTACATGAAATTGTAAACATGTTATTTTTGCTTGCAACAAACTTTTTTTTTTTGTAGTTGATCCAAAGTTTGTTATTGTGAAATGCTTTGAATAATCTTCTCTGTTATTCACAATGCTATTATTTTATTCTGATAATCAACCACTTTAATTCAATCAAATATAAAGTGAGCAAAGCTTACCCATCTGCAACTTGCTTTTAAAACGGTGAGATACTATTTATGGAAGGGAAAGTAAAACATAATATAATATGGGTGCTGGAAAATCTTGGTCACAACAGAGAATTTAAATTGATGCAACTGTCTTAGCCCCATCCTTCCTTAAAGCTTGTTTTAGATGATTGTAGAGATAAAGTTTTTCCTAAGACCGTTCCTTAGTTTTCTTTTATTTGGATTTTATACCACATGAGGAAGATTCTAGATGGGAGGACAGATGTAGAGGAGACACTTCCAACAACTAAACAAGTGTTTAGTTCCTATTTGCTCAAACATTTATGGTTTGTTTGGTTTGGAAGAGAAGTTGTGAAGAGATAAGTATGTGAGAGAGAGTAAGAGAAGAAAGAAATAGAGTAGATTTGAAGTATTGTTTGGTACAAGAGAAATAGAAAAGAGAAAAGTGTTGATTGTTTTAAAAGTACAAAAATATCCTTGAATTGAAAAATGTGCCACTATGCTATGGAGAGAGGGAGAGAGAGAGAGAAAAAAAAATAAATAGACTATATTATAGAGAGAGAGAGAGAGAGAAAAGGGCGAGAAAGGAAATGACATGATTTTATCCTTTGTGATCTCATTTCTTCGCACCTCAGGGAAGAATGAAAAATAGGTGGGTCTCATGCCTATATTTTCTCTCTATTCTATTTCTTTGCGGCTCCATGCAAGAGAAATGATGTATCTCTATCCAATTTCTCTCCATATAACACTCTATCCAACTTCTCTCAATATAACACTCTTTCTCGCTTGCCAAACACATCATTAGTGTTGTAATAGATGAATTGCCTAAACACGACAAAAGAAAACAAAAAAAATAGAAATAGACTTTGCGTACTGATAAGTGATCAAAAATACTATATTTTATGTGTTAATTTAGGCATTTTGATGACTTGCCTTGCAAGTTATATAAGGAAAAGCAATCATTTGTTGTAATTTTATCGTTTATGCTTTGTATGCCTTACTCTATTCAACTTGTGCAGGAAATGACAAGCAAGGACCAAGAAAAAGTGCCCAAGTTCTCAAGAATTTTGCTATTAGCGAAGATTTCGCTGATAGCGAAAATGCTCCTGGAAGACCTCGCCAATGGCGAAGTTTGGGATGCAGAAGTGAAGAAATTTGCTATTAGCGAATATTTCGCTAATAGCGAAATTACTCCAGGGAGATTTCTCCATTAGCGAAGTTGTGGCGAGATCAAGGAAATTCAACAGGATAAGGGCCACGTGGAACAACCCCATTGGGGCAGAGGCAGATTTTCATGATTTCGCTGATAGCGAAATATTTGGCTATCAGCGAAATTTCGCAGAGGCAGCCAATATAAATAGTTTTCTCTTCTCTTCCAACTTCACTTCACTGTGTTATTAAGTTTTCTGGTTTTTAGAGAGAGAATAGGACATTTTCTAGAGAGAGAAACACAAAGCAAGGTAGTTAGGAGTAGATTCAACCCAAGATTTAGTGAGATATCATGGATCTAGGCATTGAATCTTCATCTCTTATTCTTCCTTTGCAAAGCTATCATAGACATATGTAGCTACATCTAACCTTGTGGGTCTTGAGGTATTCAAACAAGCTATTATGTAATCTTTTGATCATTTAATATATGGTTCTAGCTTATTTATTCAATATTGTTGTTATTCTTGTGTTTAATGTTTTATTGAGATTCAAAATGATATTGACAAATGCTTTTGGATTTTAGAAATAGAATAACAATCTATCTTAAGTTATCATGCTATATATAGATGTTAACATTTGATAATCACCTTTAATCTAGAACTTAATGCTTTTGGTTCATTTAATCGAGCGAGAAATCGTCGATTAAACGATCCACACGACTTTGTGATTTTTTAAACGTGCGGGAAATCGACATTTAAACAATCCCTTAAAACTAACGATATCATTTGGACACGAATGATATTGTCGAGTGATTGTGATAATATCGTTTAAAAAGCTAGAATTCGTTATTTGATCGAGAGATTGCAGCTGTTACGCTTGGTTGATATCTCTGACCCCAAGCGAAATAGCCCTATCTCTACTCGTTTTACTTTTATGTCGAATAGTGAAAATAGTTTTACACAAACAAACAATTTATACCCAAACACTTAAAATGATATTTGACGTTAAAATGCTTATGAGACACATCAATCCCTGCGGAAACGAACCTATTATACTCACGTGTAAATAGTTATTCGACATGTAAAATCTTACATCAAAATGGCGCCGCTGCCGGGGATTGGCAATAGTGTCATAAGTAGTGTAACAATCTTATCATTTTAAGAAATTTTGCACAAAATTATTTCTTGTACATATATACTCATACATCATTTATTGTTTCTTTTATTGCTAACCACCTGGTATAGTCTTCTGAACTTTGTTTATGCGAGGTACCGTTTCTAAAGACCAACTTCAGTTTGATCCTGAAATAGAGAAAACAGCTCGTAGCAACAACAACAAAACAAAGAAAGAAAAGAGATTGGCTAGGCTGGCTCAGCAAGAAAGAACTTCTGGTTCTCCTCCTTCCACATCTGCATCTCCACAATCATCTCCAGAGTTATCTCCTCCAACATCTCCTCCAAGAAGCCAAGAAGACATCACAATGAATGCCTTACCACCACCTGAGGGTAATGAAGAAGAAAATGCACTTCCATGTTGGGTTAGTCCAAGAAGACTCGCTCGTCTTGGAAGGCCGAATGCCAGGAAATTTGAGATGAAGACGGGAATGATTCAACTTATGACGTCTCATCCATTTTCTGGGTTAGATCACGAAGATCCATATAAGCATCTCACCACCTTCTATAGTCTAGCCGATACACTTGGAGCTAGTGAAGCGGATGAAGAGAATGTGTTCACAAGATTATTCCCTATTTCATTGATAGGGAAAACTAAAGAATGGTTTTTGGATCAACCAACTTCAACCATGAACGATTGGAATGTATTGGAGAAAGCTTTTTCCGAGAGGTTCTTTTCGGAGGATAGGCACGTAGAAGCTAAAAATGCAGTTACAACATTCAGTCAAGGTGCTAGTGAGTCACTTTGTGATGCATGGGAGCGTTACAAGTCTTTGTTGAGGAATTGTCCCAAGCATGGTTATGATAGTCAAATGCAAATCTACCTTTTCCACCAAGGTCTTCAAAGTGAATCCAAGATATTGTTAGAAGCATCGGCAAATGGATCTCTAATGTTGAAAACTTCACAAGAGGCCGTAAGGATCATTGATCAAATGGCACTTAACTCTCGCAAATCTTCTCATAATAGAAATCCTTCACAAAGGAAAGCAGGTATTCTTGAATTGGAGACAAATGATGCGGTGTTAGCACAAAACAAACTCCTCACTCAACAAATGGACGCAATGCAAAATAAAATGGAGAGTTTACCCAAGCAAATCATGGAGCAATTCCAAAAAGATGGGGGTTCTTCACAAGTGAATGCTTGCGAGTTGTGTTTCGGTGATCATCCCACCGGTTATTGTCCACCACCATGTGTAGAAGAGGTAAATTTTGTGGGAAACCAACAAAGGCCAAATCAACAACAAGGGCAACAAGTCGGTAGTTCCAATCAAGGGAGATATCCGGGTAACAACAACTTCCCACGAGGAAATTCATATGGCCAACCTTGGAGACAACCACCACCTCACTACTATCAACCACCCAACTTTTACCAACAACCTTACAACAATTATTATCAATATCCACCGCAAAACCTTCAACAATAACAAAACCGTCCTCCAACCACGGACGAGATCTTGAACCAATTCATGCAATTGTCCTTAGCCAACCAAAAGAGCAACGAGGCTTCTATCAAGAACCTCGAAACACAAATGGGGCAAATGTCACAACAAATGGCTTAAGCTAACCAACAAGGGGGAACTTTCACCGCCAACACACAAGCAAACCCAAAAGGGCAAGAGCATTGCAAAGTCATATCAACAAGAAATGGCAAAGTGATTGGCCGAGGGATAAGTGTTGATGATGTGGAAGTGGAGCGGAAGGTTGTAGAGGGGTATGATTTTGAGGAAGTTGATAAGGAGGAAGGTGTTGAGAGAGAAGGAGAAGAAGAGAATAAAGGAGACTTAGTTGAAAATGAAAAAAATGAAAAAAAAGGAGTAGTCGTAAAGAATGAGATGGAGAAAGAAGGGAAAGATGTGGTGAATGAGAAGGAAACGAAGAAGAAAGTTGAGAAGAAAGTGTCGACTCAACATTTACCGTACCCACAAGCTCCATCAAAGAAAGACAAGGAAAGGCAATACGCAAGGTTTCTTGAACTTTTCAAGAAGTTACAAATTGATATTCCATTTTCGGAAGCTTTGGAACAAATGTCGGCGTATGCTAAGTTCATGAAGGATATCCTTTCCAAGAAGAGGAGAGTCAACGATGAAGAAGTCATCCAACTTGATGCAAACTGTAGTGCCATCATTCAAAGGAGGTTGCCAAAGAAGGAACAAGATCCGGTGAGAGTCACTCTACCGGTAGCTATAGGAACTACAAATGTCGGCAAAGCACTACTTGATCTTGGTTCAAGCATCAATCTCATGCCTTTCTCTGTCGCTAAAAGAGTTGGTGAATTATGCATGAAGCAGACGGGGATGACCTCGCAATTGGCCGATAAATCCTTCGCAAAGCCTTTAGGAATAACGGAAGATGTGTTAGTAAAAGGTGACAAATTTGTGTTCCCGACCGATTTTGTGATTATGGATATTGAGGAGGATGATGATGTGCCTATTTTATTGGGAAGAAACTTCATGCAAACGGCACGGATGATGATTGACCTCGATGACAACATTATAAAGGTGAGGTTTGATAATGAAGAGGTACATTTCAATATTCGTGATGTCATTAAGTACTTCAAGGATAAGGGCGCGTGTTTTAAAGTGGATGCAACCGAAGAAGTCATCATGACCAATCGGAAGCAATTTCTTAACCGAACGCCCCTTGAGAGTGCTTTGACGGATGCACTTGATTTTATTGGTGCCGAAGAAGCAAGAGAGATTGAAGATTGCTTAAAGGAGCTAGATACTTTGAAGGAAATTCCTCCTCATCAAGCTAAACTCGAGGAGTTGAATGATGGGTCCAAGGAGGAATTTAAGGTTGAAGATGTCAAGGTGGAATTAAAAGTCTTACAATCACATCTCAAGTATGTCTTTCTTGAAGATGGTAATGTCAAACCGGTCATCATAATTAGCTCCTTATCCGTCAAGGAAGAAGAAAGTTTGGTGGAAATTCTAAAGTCCAACAAAGAAGTTATAGGGTGGAAGTTGTCCGACTTGAAAGGGATAAGTCCATCTTATTGTATGCACAAGATAATGATGGAAGATGATTTTAAGCCGGTAGCACAACCACAACGTCGTTTGAACCCAAAATGAAAGAGGTAGTGCGCAAGGAAGTGGTGAAGCTACTAGAAGCCGGTATGATATATCCGATCTTGGATAGTGCATGGGTTAGCCCGGTTCAAGTAGTTCCAAAGAAAGGAGATATGACGGTGATCACAAATGAGAAAAATGAGTTAATTCCCACTAGGACCGTCACCGGATGGAGAATGTGCATTGATTATAGAAGACTCAATCAAGCTACTAGGAAAGATCACTTCCCATTACCCTTTATGTATCAAATGCTTGAAAGACTCTCCGGTTAAGCCTTTTATTGTTTTCTTGATGGTTATTCCGGCTACAACCAAATCACCGTCAACCCGGAAGATCACGAGAAGACGACTTTCACTTGTCCTTTTGGTATTTTTGCTTATAGAAGAATGCCCTTTGGCTTGTGCAATGCACCCGCTACCTTTCAACGGTGTGTTCAAGCCATCTTCTCAGATTTAACTGAGAAATGCATGGAGGTCTTCATGGATGATTTTTCGGTTTTTGGTTCCTCATTTGATTCGTGTTTGAAAAGCTTGGACATCGTACTGAAGCGGTGTCTTGAAACTAATTTGGTGCTCAATTGGGAGAGTTGTCATTTCATGGTTACCGAGGGTATTGTCCTTGGTCACGAGATTTCTTCAAGGGGTATCGAGGTAGATCAAGCTAAGGTAGATGTCATTGGGAAGCTCCCACCGCCTGTTAATGTCAAAGGGGTGAGAAGTTTTCTTGGTCATGCGGGATTCTACCGGCGCTTCATCAAAGACTTCTCAAAGATTGCAAAGCCATTAAGCAATTTGCTCAACAAAGATAAGTCTTTCGAATTTGATCAAGAATGTTTAAATGTTTTTGAAACTTTGAAAGAAAGCTTGACAACCGCACCCATAATCACGACTCCTAATTGGACCCTAAATTTTGAAATCATGTGTGATGCTAGTGATTATTCTGTGGATGCCGTGTTAGGCCAAAGAAAGAATAAAGTTTTTCATGCTATACACTATGCAAGCAAGGTCTTAAATGATGCTCAAATCAATTATGCAACTACCGAAAAAGAATTGCTTGCAATTGTATATGCATTAGAGAAATTTTGTTCTTATCTTATTGGTTCAAAAATTGTTGTGTTCACTGACCATGCAGCAATTAAGTACTTGATCACCAAGGTCGATTCTAAACCGAGGCTAATTCGGTGGATGCTCTTGCTACAAGAGTTTGATTTGGAGATCAAGGACAAAAAAGGGACAGAGAATTTGGTGGCCAATCACATGTCAAGGCTTATAAACATTAAGGTGACCGAGAAGGAACAAGAGGTTCGGGAAGAGTTTCCGGATGAGAAGTTACCAATGGTGCAAGAGAGGCCATGGTTTGCCGATATGGCAAACTACAAAGCAAAGGGTGTCATACCGGAGGATTTCAATTATCAAATGAAGAAGAAGTTTCTACGAGACTCTACTCATTACTTGTGGGATGACCCCTATCTGTTGAAGACCGGAGCCGATCAACTCTTGCAACGATGTGTTGCAAGAGAAGAAGCCAAGGACATCTTGTGGCAATGCCACAACTCACCATATGGTGGCCACTTCAACGATCAAAGAACGGCGGAAAAAGTTCTTCAAGCTGGTTTCTATTGGCCCACGCTTTTCAAAGATGCGTATGAACATGTCCAAAATTGTGAAAATTGCCAAAAGACGGGAGGAATTGCGAAGAGAAATGAAATGCCCTTGCAAATTATGCAAGAAGTTGAAGTTTTCGATTGTTGGGGTATTGATTTTGTCGGACCGTTTCCTTCCTCGTTCTCGAATGAATAAATTTTAGTATGTGTGGATTATGTGTCAAAATGGGTTGAGGTGATCGCTTCCCCAAAAGCCGATAGTAAGACAGTGGTCAGATTCCTCAAGAGAAACATTTTCACCCGCTTCGGAACTCCAATAGTGCTCATCAGTGATGGTGGCTCACACTTCTGCAATTTGCAATTGGCCAAAGCCCTCGAACACTATGGAGTTAAGCATAAGGTTGCTTCACCTTACCATCCTCAAACCAACGGTCAATCCGAAGTTTCCAATCGGGAAATCAAGAGAATCTTAGAGAAGACTACTGAAGGTGATAAAAACACAAGAAGGGGGGGTTGAATTGTGTTTTCTTTTCGCAACTCTTGAAGAGTGAGAATCTAATTCCTTTAAACTCAGAGTCTGAATGAGATCAGAGTTTGATAGGAGATTAGGTTCTGATAGCAGCGGAATAATCAAGAGATAAAGAGAGAACAGAGAACACAAGCAATTATACAGGTTCCTTCCACAAACCGGAAGTAGTCCTGTCCCCCTTGTACTTCCAAGGAGAGTTCACTAAAATGTAATATCAAATTACAAGTTGCTCAAACACACAGTATGAGACTTCCTTGCTCAAGCACACAGGCGAGAGACTTCCTTGCTCAAAGACACAACTAAGAGACTTCCTATGCTCAAGGACGCAGTAGAGATCACTATTAGCAGATCATCAAATTTGTGGCTTCAGACTCACTGTAGTACTAAGCTTCTGATAATCTTCAGACTCTCTAGGTTCTCAGATTCTGATGGTCTTCAGACTCTGATACAGTCTTCAGACTCTCTTTGGTACAGTCTTCAGACTCTCTTCAGCACAGTCTTCAGACTCTCTTCGATACAGTCTTCAGACTCTCTTCAGCACAGTCTTCAGACTCTCTTCGAAACAGAATCACAAGCAACAAGCTTCTATGGATTTATTGCTCTTTAACATTGTTCAAACAGAATGCTTTCTAAGATACAAATCTTAATTGATATCCTGCATACTTAAACAAATATTAGCAATATCCAATTGACAACTTTTTAATACCTTGTTATCATCAAAACTCAAAACGTGGTATTGCTGAACACCTTTGTTCCAACAATCTCCCCCTTTTTGATGATGACAAACATTAGTATTTAAAAGGTCAATTGTTGTTAATCTAATTAACAAGTTGACTTAAAGGGTTCTGAGGTTTGTAAGCTCTGACTCCCCCTGAGTCTGATAGTTCTTAAGTTGAGGTTTGTAAGCTCATCTTGAGTTCTATCCAGGTTAATTAAATTGTTTTTCAAAAGCAATCAAATTCATACTCAGAATATTTAGTAAATTGATTCTTAAACAGGGCTCAGAGTCTAACTAAGCACCTTTCGCAGATTTCCCTTTAACATATACATGCAATGTAATTAAAGAAGGCTTTCTCTCTTCCCTGACATAAATACTTTCCCTTCTCCCCCTTTTGTCATCAACAAAAAGAAGTTCAGAACATGGTTCCTCCCCCTTTTTAAATGACTTAAGGTAAGGGTGTAAACATGTTTTAAAGAAGAAAGAGATTCAGAGGGAAAACATAGAAGATTCATAGCATAAAAAATAGAATGCAAAATGAAACAAAAACAACTTGTATAAATTGTACGTAAAAACAAGTTCAGAAAAAAAAATTACAAAAAAAATAAACAAAACGAAATTAAACTAAGGTTGGTTTTGTTTGGCAAGATGATCCATCAGTTTCTGGAGATCCTCTTGCTGTTTCTTTACCATCTCTTCCAGAGCCTCAGTTCTTTGCAAATGTTCTTCTCTTTCCAGTCTAGCTTCTTCTTGAATTCTATACATCTTCCTCTTCAAAGAATTGTAAGCCACTGATTCTCTAGGAATATACTGATCCTCATCAAAGAAGGGTGTATCTCTTATCCTCAGAATAGGAGCATTTTCCAGAGCTACAACTTTCTCAGCCCGCTTTACTTCTTCAACATGCTTGGCAGTGATAAGAACTTGTTCCCTGGCAGCAGCTTTTTGAATTTTGGTGATAAAATCCAAAAACTCAGTCTTCACTGTAGAGAACTTGTCCTCATAGCTCACATTGAGTATTGGTATATGCCTTTGCTCAATGACTTCTTTGAGCTTATTGCATGAAGAAGCATAAAACTCATCAATCTCATTTGAATCAAATAAGTCAGTTTGAGGTTCAGAGGTTGAGGGTAGAGAAGCTCTCAAAGCTAGAAAAGTTTCAAAACCTGGGAAATAGGTTATAGGGTCACAAAGAAGTTGGGAAACTCTTCTGGTCTCAGCTCTACATTCTGTTACAGAGGCTGATACAGTTTCAGAGGCTTGTTCCAGATTTTCAGAAGCTGGTTCAGCAGGTTCTGAAGGTTCAACAGAAGCTAAGGTCAGATTCTCTGTAGGTTCAGGTACAGGGTCTGGTTTGGAAACGGATGAAGTAGCTTTTGTTGTTTTGGATTTTGCAGGGGTTTTTGGTAGTTCTCCCCCTAGATGTTTTTCAAGAGAGTCTAGAGTGTCTGGAGAGTCTACACAAATGGTTTCAGTTTGGGGGGGTGGTTGTTTGGATTGAATGGTTGCTTCAGGTTTTTCAGAAGGTTGAATTACCTGAAGTGGTTTGAGAAATGAAGGTTGAGCAGGATGGTCAGCAGGAAGATTCATAGACACTGTGATTGTGTCTTGAATTACTCTGTCCATAGTTGAATCAACATAATCAACTACTGCCTGGTCAAGTGGGTTAAGAGATGATATGGGTTTGATTGGTGAGGGAGATGAATTTTTGAGAGATGGAAGAATTTGGCTCAAGGGTTTGTTGTCAGATTCTGAATCTGTTTCTGACTCATGATTCAAAGAAGAAGATGAGCTATATGCCACGTTGCCAGAGGTGCCAATGCCAGCTTCTAGAGAGGCAAAATGATCAGACACAGTAGCTTCTGATAACTCAGCTTCTGCAGGTTCTGAAGTACTCTTCTGTTTAAGAGCAGAAGCAAGTAACTTAGCAGCTTCCTTGACAGTCTCTTCCTTCAACTCTTCAGCAATCAAATCTGCTGCCATAACCTTGCCAGCAGTGTGTTCATCCTCAATCATAGATACAGAAGTACCTATCTTCTGTGCTACATCCTTAGCCACAGGAATCACATCCACTTTTCTCTTCTTGATCTGACTCTCTTCACCTCCAGAGTCAGCATCAATGAAATCAGCAATCTCTTGAGCTAACTTGTCATAGTCTCTGTCAGCTTTGCCTAATATTGCTTTCTTCTCGGCTTTCTTAGCCTTCTTCTCATCTTTCTTAGCCTTCTTCCCATCCTTAATTTCACGAAGTGCAGAAGGTGCAGAAGATGCAGAAGGAGAACCAATTGAAACTCCAGGAAGAGCAGAAGATTTGATCTTTTTCTTGAGAGGCTCCTGCTTCTCTTCCTCTTCCTTGAGAACCACTTCCTTGGTCCTTTTTCCTTTGACCTTAAGAGGGCCTCCTCCAGCAGTCTCAGGAATAGCAGAATAGTTGATTATTCTACCAGTCTCCTTGAAGTAATCCACCACAAATCTAGCAAGGACTTCAGGATTATCTTCTTTGGATATGGGAGGGAAGTCCATCATCAAATCAGATTGTACATAGGATTCTCTCATATCATGCTTAGAGGGATTGAATCTCTTGACAATCTTCATGTACTGTAGAGTCTTGCCATTGATGATTCTACCGGTCACAGTTCCTAGATGAATATCTGATACCACACCAGATTCTGATAAGACCTTCAAAAGACCTCCTTGATACAGAATCTCAGATATTAATCTTCCAAAAGGAACTTGCCTCCTGGTTTCTGATTGACTCTTCTTGATGTCCCAACACATGTGGTGCATCACATATCTGGGGAAGTTGATCTTTATTTTGTTGATAAGAAAATAAAGAAGAACTTTGTGATCCACAGATAATGTATCTGTTCCTCCTCCTTTCTGAAGCATACTGTCCAGTATAATCTTCAGAAGCACCCTATGCTCAGGATGCATATCCACCAATTTATTTGAGGGTCTCCCTTCAAATAACAACTTGTTGCAGACAACAGCCCATTCACTTTTCTTGTTGACATTCCACTGAAATTTACCAGCGCTCTCCATCTGACAAGCCCTGGCTACCACCTCTTCATTGATAACTATAGGAATTCCCATCACAGCAGTCCTTATTTCAAGACCATTGTACGGTTTTAAACCCATTTGGTCTCTGTTTTTGCCAGCAAGACTGGGGTTGTTTGAGATTGCTACTGTTTCTTCCAAAGTAGCTTCAGCTTTGTCGTAGACTTCTGACCTAACCCAAAAATCTCTAACAAGCTCCTGATATGTTGGTCCATTCAACATACCAAAGTATCTCATCATTCCTTGTGATAAGAAATGAGGTGCAACGTCAACTCCATGACGACTGAGTGAACCAAAATCTACTGGAGATTCAACTTGAATTTCCAGAGTCTCCTTGATGATGTTCATTGTTCTGGGTTTGATAACATACGAACCTCCGGTCTTGATTATAACACCAGATTGGATGAGATCACTTGCCATTAGGGTTTACTAAGAGTTTGATTTGAGAACAAAAGAAAAGGTTTTGCAAAGTATTGAAAAACAAGAAATTTGTTCAGAGAGAAAATCAAAGAGTGAAAAGAGAAGTGAGTTGTGTGTGTTATGTATTTATAGAGAAAATGTTTGAGAACTGTTTGGAAAGAGTAGGGGACAAACAAACACAAACAATAAATACATATAGCATGCTGCCGTAAACGTATTGGGACAAAGCGAAGGTAACTTGTTTAACGTAATGAAATCATTGCCCTTTGAGTTCTTACCCAATACAGACAGGCCACGTCTGAGAAACTGTAAAGTAACTGTCACCATAGTGGGGCAGGTGTTACTGAACTTAACAGTCACGCTTCCACTAATACGAGCATCTGAGAGTCTAAAGATTCCTTACCAGAGTCTGAATATTTTACCAGAAGCTTTCATCAGAATCTCCAAAAGAGAGTCTGATTCCCAGATAGCTTCTGAATATTTTCAGAGTCTGAATTCTGTTTTCAGAGGCGCATATTACCCAGAGACATAGCACATGTTCAAATTTTTCTTTATGAAATCAAATCTTTCAACAGATAAGGGTTTAATAAATATATCAGCCCATTGATGATCAGTATCAATGAATTGGATATCTAAAATTCCTTTTTGAACATAGTCTCTTATAAAATGATGTATAATCTCAATATGCTTTGCTCTTGAATGCAGAATTGGATTTTTAGACAAACATATAGCTGCTGTATTATCACAATAAATTGGGATATGGTTTTCAGTTATTTGATAGTCCTCAAGCTGATGTTTCATCCAGAGTAGCTGTGTACAACAACTAGCAGCTGAGATGTATTCTGCTTCTGCTGTACACAGAGCAATGGTTGCTTGCCTCTTGCTAGCCCAGGATATCAGATTCTCTCCCAAGAATTGACAATTGCCACTGGTAGATTTTCTTTCAATCCTGTCTCCAGCATAATCAGCATCACAGAATCCAACTAGCTTGTAGTCAGAGGATTTCTTGTAAAGAAGTCCAAGATTAGTAGTTCCTTTCAGATATCTAAAGATTCTCTTAACAGCAGTTAAGTGAGACTCTCTAGGATCTGATTGAAACCTTGCACACAAACATACACTGTACAAAATATCTGGTCTGGATGCACTTAGGTATAACAAAGAACCAATCATACCTCTATACAGCTTCTGGTCAACTTTGGTTCCTTGATCTTCTTTGCTCAGAGTGCAGGTTGGATGCATTGGAGTATTCATTTCTTTGCAGTCCTCAAGATTGAACTTCTTCAGAAGCTCTTTCGTATACTTGGACTGATGAACGTAGACTCCATCTTTGCATTGGTTGATTTGAATTCCAAGAAAGAACTTCAATTCTCCCATCATGCTCATTTCAAATTCATCCTGCATTACTTTTGAAAACTCTTTGCAAAGTGGACTATTTGTAGAACCAAAGATAATATCATCAACATAAATCTGAACTACAAGAATGTCTTTCTTTAGAGTCTTTCTGAATAGAGTAGTGTCAACTTGTCCTCGTTCAAAGTTGTTTTGAATCAAGAAATTACTCAGTCTTTCATACCAAGCTCTGGGAGCTTGTTTCAAGCCATAGAGTGATTTCTTTAATTTATAAACATGCTTTGGATGCTTTAAATCTTCAAAGCCAAGAGGTTGTTTGACATATACTTCTTCAGAAATGACACCATTAAGAAATGCACTCTTAACGTCCATTTGATACAAAGTTATGTTGTGATTAACTGCATAGGAAAGAAGTAACCTGATTGCTTCCAATCTTGCAACTGGAGCAAAAGTTTCTGTGTAATCAATGCCTTCTTGCTGACTGAAGCCTTGTGCAACAAGTCTGGCCTTGTTTCTGATTACTTCTCCTTGTTCACTAAGCTTATTTCTGAACACCCACTTGGTTCCAATGATGTTCTTGTGATTAGGCTTAGCTACAGATCCCATACTTCATTCCTTTTGAATTGATTCAGTTCTTCTTGCATTGCTAGAATCCATCCTTCATCTCCAAGAGCTTCTTCAACAGAAGTTGGTTCAATAACAGATAATAATCCTAAAGCAGACTCTTCTTGTCTGAAATGCGATCTTGTTCTCATAGGACTTTCTTTATTGCCAATTATCTGATCTTCTGGATGTGAAGACTTGTATTTGAAAGATTGTTTGGATTGACTAGCTTGCAGAGAACCATCTTGAGCTTCATCAGAAGCTTCTTCATTAGGAACTTCAGGGGTTGTTCCAGCTTCTGAAGTAACTTCAGATTCTGGAATCTGATCAGATTCTGAGTTATCATCAGAATCTTGAGATTTTTCATGACTTTCATCTTGCACTGGAGTTTCACTTCCAGGCTCTTTGTCATCGAATCTTACATGCATAGATTCTTCCACACATTGTGTTTCTGAATTATACAGCCTGTATGCCTTAGAGCGTTCAGAGTAACCTAAAAAGATTCCCTTTTGAGCTTTGGCATCAAATTTCTTTAGGTAGACTTTGTTGTTCAGGACATAACATGTACATCCGAACTGATGAAAATAAGATATGTTGGGTTTTCTTCCTTTAAAGAGTTCATAAGCTGTTTTGTTCAACAGAGGTCTAATATAGATTCTGTTCTGAACATAACAAGCTGTGTTTACTGCTTCTGCCCAAAAATGCTTAGCCAGATTGTTCTCATGGATCATGGTTCTAGCCATCTCTTGTAAGGTTCTGTTCTTTCTCTCTACAACTCCATTTTGTTGTGGAGTTCTAGGTGCAGAGAATTCATGAATAATTCCATGTTTTTCACAGAAAACCTCAAACGGTTCATTTTCAAATTCTCCTCCATGATCACTTCTGACTTTCAAGATTTTCATTTCCTTCTCTGATTGAATTTGGATGCAGAATTTACTAAACACAGAATATGAATCATCTTTAGTTTTCAGAAATTTAACCCAACACCATCTGCTGTAGTCATCAACAATAACTAGTCCATATTTACTTCCATATAAGGATGCAGTGTTAACTGGTCCAAATAAGTCAATATGAAGTAACTCCAAGGGTCTGGAAGTTGAAACAATTTCTTTCGGCTTAAAGGGACTCTTGACAATTTTCCCTTTCTGACATGCTCCGCAAAGAGCATCTGAGTGATAGTCAATATTTGGTAGGCCTTTGACAAGTTGTAACTTGCTAATTTTAGAGATTAATCTCCAGTTAGCATGTCCCAAACGTCTATGCCACATCCACTTCTTATCACTCATTGACAGAAGGCACATTACCTTCTGATCAGTCAGTTCTGAGAATTTTATCTTGTATACATTGTTTCTTCGTTTTCCCTTGAAGACTATGGACTGATCATCCTCGTTAACCACTGTGCAGTTGTTCTTATTAAACAATACATCATAACCACTGTCACATAATTGACTTATGCTTAGTAAGTTATGTTTAAGTCCATCAACGAACCACACATTACTGATTGAGATCAGAGAGTTACCAATGGTTCCAGAACCAATGATTTTGCCAGTCTGGTTTCCTCCAAATCCCACAGTTCCTCCCTCTTTCATGGTTAGGGTTAGGAACATAGACCTTTCTCCCATCATGTGACGCGAGCACCCACTGTCTAGGTACCAAGCCTTGTGCTTTCTTAGTCCTTTTAGACATACCTGCAGCATCAATAATATCAGACTTAGGTACCCATATTCTTATGGGTCCTTTTTGGTTAGTCTTAGAACCATTGAACTCTTTTCGCAAGTTATGTCTTGAAATCCTTGGCAATGTTTTCTCCCATACCTTAGGGTTGGACCCGTTTGGTTTAGGTTTCAACTTGCCTTTCACAGTTTCTCTCCTTTGAAACTTAGACTTTGGTTTTTCAGACTCTGGCTTTTTCAGAGTCTGTTTATCAGACTTTGAATGTTTCAGAGTCTGAGACTTTAAAGCTTTGGGTTCAAAGTTTTTCAGACCCTTTAACTTAACATTCTGAAGTTTTGACTTAGTCAGAATCTTAGAAGTAGAAGTTGTAGGTTCTGAATGAGTCTCTGTGTTGACTTCATCAGACTTTTTTACAAAAAGATTTTTCAACGCCTCTCTGGCTCCATCAGGACCAGATTTCAGAGTCATTTCATTTGAGTTTCCTCCAATGAATCCAAGACCCTGTCCTCTGTTCTGATACGTGCTATAGATCATGGATGCAACCCTTGATCTGTCAATTCCAGTAGCAATAAATTCTTGCAGAGCAACATCTTGCTCACTTAAGTATTTACAGCTACACTTCTTGATCAATAAAGAGATATTTTCTTCTTTTAAATCTTCTAATTCCAACAGAGTTGAATTATGTCTTTTTGACAGCTTATCAAGCTGTTGTTTGACTTTCTTCAACTCAGTGGTCTTAGTTTTAAAATGACCAAGAAGCTCATTGACAGATTCTATAAGTTCAGATCTTGTGAGTTCAGAATATACCTCTGTTTCATTTTCAGAGTCTGTATCTGATTCTGCCTCAGGTGTCTCTTTAACAAATTCGGTTGTAGCCATTAGTCCAACAGCTACATTGGCTTCACCATCAGCATCATCATCTTCAGATCCTGACTCATTATCAAGATCTTCCCAGGTGGCCATCAGACTTTTCTTGATCTGCTTCTTAAACTTGCTTGACTTGAAGGTTGGCCTTTTTGACTTGGGTTTCTCCTTCTGCAGTTCTGGACACTCAGCAATAAAATGTCCAGTTTTCTTGCAGTTGAAGCAACCTTTCTGATCCTCCTTTTTGAACCCCTTCCCACTGCTCTTGCTCAGAAATCTCTTGTTCTTCTTAGCAAGGTACTGCATTCTGCTTGAAAGCATAGCCATTTCCTTTGCTACATCAGGATCCTCCTCTGAGCTTTCAGAAGCTGAAGACTCATTTTCAGATTCTTCAACCTTGAGAGCCTTTGAAGACCTTCCTTTTGACTTTAAAGCAATGGTTTTGGATTTTCTTGCAGAATCATGTTCATTGAGACTTAACTCATGAACCTTGAGTGAGCTTACAAGATCTTCAACACTTAAAGTGTTTAAATCTTTAGCCTCCTCAATTGCAGTGACCTTTGGTCTCCATCTAGAGGGTAAGCTCCTTAAAATCTTGCTAACATGATCAGAAGCTATGTAACTCTTCTTCAGTATCTGAAGACCAGATACTAGAGTTTGAAATCTTGAGTACATCTGCTCAATACTTTCATCCTCTTTCATCTTAAATAGTTCATATTGATGAACTAATAGAAGAGCTTTAGCTTCCCTGACCTTTTTGCTTCCTTCGTAGTTAGCACAGAGAGAAGCAAACATGGCTCTAGCAGTAGATTTGTCACTCATCTTCATGTATTCCGTTTTAGGAATAGCAGTGACAAAAGCCCCTCTGATGATATGATGTTTCTTATAGATTTTCTTTTGAGCAGCAGTGTGAAGTTTGCGGTCAATGGCAGCACCTTCGTCATCAAGTTGTAAGTCACCAACACCATCTTCAAGTATGTCCCAGAGTTCTTCATCAAGACCCATGACATAACTATAGAAGTTCGTTTTCCACCAAGAAAATTCTTCAGGATCACCATTGAACTTAGGAATTTTTCCATAATCAGCCTTTCTACTGCTGTTATTGGATCCATATTCATATGGTATAGCAGCACCAGAAGTGGCACCAGAAGAAGACGGTTCACTGGAAGACATGTTTTTCTCTGGATCTTTTCTGTTACACGGTTAAATGCAAAGACAACAGAGCCGGAGCTCTGATACCAACTGAAGGTGAGAAAAACACAAGAAGGGGGGGTTGAATTGTGTTTTCTTTTCGCAACTCTTGAAGAGTGAGAATCTAATTCCTTTAAACTCAGAGTCTGAATGAGATCAGAGTCTGATAGGAGATTAGGTTCTGATAGCAACGGAATAATCAAGAGATAAAGAGAGAACAGAGAACACAGGCAATTATACAGGTTCCTTCCACAAACCGGAAGTAGTCATGTCCCCCTTGTACTTCCAAGGAGAGTTCACTAAAATGTAATATCAAATTACAAGTTGCTCAAACACACAGTATGAGACTTCCTTGCTCAAGCACACAGGCGAGAGACTTCCTTGCTCAAAGACACAACTAAGAGACTTCCTATGCTCAAGGACGCAGCCAAGAGACTTCCTTTGCTCAAGGACGCAGCCAAGAGACTTCCTTTGCTCAAGCACAAAAGCAAGAGACTTTTACACAATTACAGAAAATTGAATACAGTTGAAACACTTGATAACAATCAAAATGTGTTTCAATTACAACAAAGACAGACTCTGTTTTACACAAAAGACAGACTCTGTTTTTCTGTGAAACTTAGAGATTCTAGAATACTCAGTTTGTAAGAATCTAAGTTAATGATGTGCTTGTGTTAAGACTCAGTTGAATACAAAAGCAGCACAATGCAGTTTTTCTAAGTTGTAGAGTCCAACACTTCTTCAAGTCTTCTATCCTTTATATAGGCGTAGGAAAGAGACGTTGAGTCATCCAGCGCATCAGGATGATTTCTGAAGCTTGATCAATGACTGTTGATCTGTTGCTTGATTTGGTAATAGTCCTTCAATGGCATCATTTGAATTCCATTCCCTTTGAGGATTAATACCAGTAGACACAGTTGCCAAACTGTACGTGGTAGTGGAGTAGTGGAAACAGAGTTCGTACAACGTACTCTGTACTGGCCTGCAATCTTTGTCTTTGTGCTTCCCACGCTCAAGTTGACTTAGAAGCTAGCCGTTACTCCATTAGAGTTTCTTTGTGCATAGCAATGCAGTAGAGATCACTGTTAGCAGATCATCAAATTTGTGGCTTCAGACTCACTGTAGTACTAAGCTTCTGATAATCTTCAGACTTAGGTTCTCAGATTCTGATGGTCTTCAGACTCTGATACAGTCTTCAGACTCTCTTTGGTACAGTCTTCAGACTCTCTTCAGCACAGTCTTCAGACTCTCTTCGATACAGTCTTCAGACTCTCTTCAGCACAGTCTTCAGACTCTCTTCGAAACAGAATCACAAGCAACAAGCTTCTATGGATTTATTGCTCTTTAACATTGTTCAAACAGAATGCTTTCTAAGATACAAATCTTAATTGATATCCTGCATACTTAAACAAATATTAGCAATATCCAATTGACAACTTTTTAATACCTTGTTATCATCAAAACTCAAAACGTGGTATTGCTGAACACCTTTGTTCCAACAAAGATTGTATCTTCATCACGAAAAGATTGGTCACTAAAGCTTGATGAGGCATTATGGGCCTATAGGACCGCATACAAAGCTCTTACGGGTTTCACACCGTTTCAATTGGTGTATGGAAAGTCTTGTCACTTGCCGGTTGTGTTAAAGCATAAAGCATTTTGGGCGCTAAAATTTCTAAATTTTGACCAAGAGCAAGCGGGGGAAAAGCGGAAGCTTCAAATGCAAGAATTGGAAGAAATGCGAGATACAGCCTATGAATCCTCCAAGTTGTACAAGGAGAAGGTGAAGAGGTATCATGACAAGCGGATTGTGAAAAGGAACTTTGAGCCCGGACAAATGGTGTTACTATTTAACTCAAGATTGAGATTATTTCCGGGGAAGCTCAAGTCCAAGTGGTCCGGTCCGTTTTTTATTAAAGAAGTAAAGCCCTATGGAGAGGTGGTGTTAGAAGATCCATTGACAAAAACCAACTGGACGGTTAATGGGCAATATTGAAGCCCTATTTTGGTGGTGAAGTTGATCGACAAACGTCGACAATTTTACTAAATGATCCATGATTTGCGTGAAAAAGGCGTCGAGCTAATGACGTAAAACAAATGCTTGCTGGGAGGCAACCCGGTTTTGTAAGTCAATTTTTATATTTATTTGCATGTAGGAATAAGTCATAAGCATCAAAGATCCAAAAAGAAGCAATTTCAAAAACTACATCAAAGAGGTTTCGCTATCAGCGCATATTTCGCTATTAGCGAAATCATCACAGTGAGTTTTCGCTAATAGCGAAATTAACTGGGTCTACACAAAGATTTCGCTATCAGCGAACTATGCGCTATTGGCGAAATCACTCCAGGGAGATTTCGCTAATAGCGAAATTGGCCGGGTCAGAGCAACACAACCAGTTCCCAAGGCCATTACTTTGGCCCAACCACCCAACCAACCTCTTTTACGGTTTCTCTTCCCCTCTTTCTCACAAAACCTTTCTCAAACTTCTACTCTCTTCTCACACACATAACCCTTATTTCTCTTCAAAAATCATAACCCTTTTCAAATCAATTTTTGTGCCTTAAACATTCAATTTTTGAAAAAATTAGAAACTTTTGGAAAATTAGGTTTTGAGTGATTTTTGTGCAAAGGTTGTGATTTGGGTTCATTTGTTGTTCACTAGTGTGCTATAGAGACATAGGGAGACTATTCATGTAGAAATATGATGGATTCTGTGGTTAAATTGCAAGCACAATGATTTGAATTTTTCTGAACAAAAGCTGAATTCGAAGAAACTCGTTGATGGCGCAAAATTTCGCTATCAGCGAATTTCTTGCTATTTCGAAGAAACTCGCTAATGGCGCAACTTTTCGCTATCAGCGAATTTCTTGTTTTTTCGCTGATAGCCTAAAAACTCGCTATTAGCAAATTTCTTGCGAAATTGCCCAAAATTTTGAATTTTTTTTTGTTTGTTTGAATTGTTGATATATTGTCCCATGCTTGTTCTAATTCTTTCTATGCTATGTATTGGAATTTCCTGGTTGTTTTGCAGATGGGTCCTAAACCACAAACTACCGGTACCAAACGTCCTAGAACCAAAGCCTCCTTATCCACTTCCACCCAACCACCCTATGACCGCTTCCGTTTCCCTCACAAAGCCCGACATGCTAGGTTCATCAGCATGAGCAAATACAAAAAACCTGGCCAGAAAAAGTGTTTGACATTAACCCTGATGGCCAAAATTGCGATTTTCTGTACATGTTCACGGAGTGAACTTGGGACAAACTCCTCCAACCTTACACAAAAATCAACCTTGATTTGTTAAAGGAGTTTTATGCTAACTCGTTACCCGACGGTTCCCCCACCACCTTGGCCGATAGTTTTTCCTTCACCACCTATGTGAGGGGTAAAACCATCCGTTTTGATAGAGACGCCATAAATGACTTCCTTGGCAACCCCCTCACCCTACTCGAGTCCGAGGAACCAACTGTACCTACCCTGTGTACTTATGGTCAAAAGAATGCTCAAGGTAATTGGAACCTCAGGATAATAGAAAAGGACATCCTTCTCAAGGACCGCAGGTTCATAAAAAATGCAGTTGGGAAAGCTTATAAGGCTCTTTATGCTGACATGAATGCCAAGGCTAGTGTGGTGTTCAAATTCTTAGTGCATAATGTCGTGCCTAAGAGTCATACCTCAGACGCTCCCACTAAGATTGTCCCGCTGATCTGGTGTATCTTGCAAGGAACACAGGTGGATATTGCCCGGATTATTGCAAATAAGCTCAAGTATGTTGCCTTGAATTGTGCTACGGGTTCGAAAGCTAACCTAGCCTTTCCCGGTTTGATTATGGGGCTACTTAAAGCCAATGGGGTGGACATACCTGAACCCGCAGATGAAGAGCTCCAGCATCCTGTCGACGACACCTTCATCTCTAGACTGGTGAAGAGAGAGAGGAGAACAGCTAACTACAAATCTTCTGATGATGAACCAGCTGTTGGAACAAAGGTGTTCAGCAATACCACGTTTTGAGTTTTGATGATAACAAGGTATTAAAAAGTTGTCAATTGAATATTGCTAATATTTGTTTAAGTATGCAGGATATCAATTAAGATTAATATCTTAGAAAGTATTCTGTTTGAACAAAGTTAAAGAGCAGAAAATCCAGAGAAGCTTGTTGCTTGTGATTCTGTGCCAAAGAGAGTCTGAAGACTGCATCGAAGAGAGTCTGAAGAATGTGCCAAAGTGAGTCTGAAGACTGCATCGAAGAGAGTCTGAAGACTGTACCGAAGAGAGTCTGAAAGACTGTATCAGAGTCTGAAGACCATCAGAATCTGAAAACCAAGAGAGTCTGAAGATTATCAGAAGCATAGTGCTATAGTGAGTCTGAAGCCACAAATTTGATAATCTTCTAACAAGGATCTCTACTGCATTACGATGCAAAAGAAACTCTCAAATGGAGTAACGGCTAGCTTCAAAGTCAACTTGAGCGTGGGAAGCACAAAGACAAGAATGCAGGCCAGTACAGAGTACGTTGTACGAACTCTGTTTCCACTACTCCACTACCTCGTACAGTTTGGCAACTGTGTCTACCGGTATTAATCTTCAAAGGGAATGGAATTCAAATTATGAAATTGAAGGACTATTACCAAATCAAGCAACAGATCAACAGTCATTGATCAAGCTTCAGAAATCATCCTGATGTGCTGGATGACTCAACGTCTCTTTCCTACGCCTATATAAAGGATAGAAGACTTGAAGAAGGCGGGACTCTACAACTTGAAAATTACATTGCGCTGCTTTCGTATTCAACTGAGTCTTAACAAAAGCACATCATCAACTTAGATTCTTACAAACTGAGTATTCTAGAATTTCTAAGTTTCACAGAAAAACAGAGTCTGTCTTTTGTGTAAAACAGAGTCTGTCTTTGTTGTAATTGAAACACATTTTGATTGTTGTCAAGTGTTTCAACTCTATTCAATTTTCTGTAATTGTGTAAGAAGTCACTTGCTTTTGTGCTTGAGCAAAGGAAGTCTCTTGGCTGCGTCCATTGAGCAAAGGAAGTCTCTTATTTGTGTCTTTGAGCAAGGAAGTCTCTCGCCTGTGAGCTTGAGCAAGGAAGTCTCATACTGTGTGTTTGAGCAACTTGTAATTTGATATTACATTTTAGTGAACTCTCCTTGGAAGTACAAGGGGGACAGGACTACTTCCGATTTGTGGAAGGAACCTGTATAATTGCTTGTGTTCTCTCTTCTCTCTATCTCTTGATTATTCCGCTGCATCAGAACCTAATCTCTCATCAGACTCTGATCCCATTCAGACTCTGAGTTTAAGGAAATTAGATTCTCACTCTTCAAGAGCTGCGAAAAGCAAACACAATTCAACCCCCCCCCCCCCCCCTTCTTGTGTTTTTCTCACCTTCAGTTGGTATCAGAGCTTCAGCTCTGTTGTCTTAGCACTTAACTGTGTAACAGAAAAGATCCAGAGAAAAACATGTCTTCCAGTGAACCGTCTTCTTCTGGTGGTACTTCCGGTGCTGCTATACCATATGACTATGGATCCAATAACAGCAGTAAAAAGGCTGATTATGGAAAAATTCCTAAGTTCAATGGTGATCCTGAAGAATTTTCTTGGTGGAAAACCAACTTCTATAGTTATGTCATGGGTCTTGATGAAGAACTCTGGGACATACTTGAAGATGGTGTTGGTGACTTACAACTTGATGACGAAGGTGCTGCCATTGACCGCAAACTTCACACTGCTGTTCAAAAGAAAATCTATAAGAAACATCATATCATCAGAGGGGCTCTTGTCACTGCTATTCCTAACAAAATACATGAAGATGAGTGACAAATCTACTGCTAGAGCCATGTTTGCTTCTCTCTGTGCTAACTACGAAGGAAGCAAAAAGGTCAGGGAAGCTAAAGCTCTTCTGTTAGTTCATCAGTATGAACTATTTAAGATGAAAGAGGATAAAAGTATTAAGCAGATGTACTCAAGATTTCAAACTCTAGTATCTGGTCTTCAGATACTGAAGAAGAGTTATATAGCTTCTGATCATGTTAGCAAGATTTTAAGGAGCTTACCCTCTAGATGGAGACCAAAGGTCACTGCAACTGAGGAGGCTAAAGATTTAAACACTTTAAGTGTTGAAGATCTTGTAAGCTCACTCAAGGTTCATGAGTTAAGTCTCAATGAACATGATTCTGCAAGAAAGTCCAAAACCATTGCCTTAAAATCAAAAGGAAGGTCTTCAAAGGCTCTCAAGGTTGAAGAGTCTGAAAATGAGTCTTCAGCTTCTGAAAGCTCAGAGGAGGATCCTGATGTTGCAAAGGAAATGGCTATGCTTTCAAGCAGAATGCAGTACCTTGCTAAGAAGAACAAGAGATTTCTGAGCAAGAGCAGTGGGAAGGGGTTCAAAAAGGAGGATCAGAAAGGTTGCTTCAACTGCAAGAAAACTGGACATTTTATTGCTGAGTGTCCAGAACTGCAGAAGGAGAAATCCAAGTCAAAGAGGCCAACCTTCAAGTCAAGCAAGTTTAAGAAGCAGATTAAGAAAAGTCTGATGGCCACCTGGGAAGATCTTGATAATGAGTCAGGGTGTGAGGATGATGATGCTGATGGTGAAGCCAATGTAGCTGTTGGACTAATGGCTACAACCGAATCTGTTAAAGAGACACCTGAGGCAGAATCAGATGCAGACTCTGAAAATGAAACAGAGGTATATTCTGAACTCACAAGATCTGAACTTGTAGAATCTGTCAAAGAGCTTCTTGGTCATTTTAAAGCTAAGACCACTGAGTTGAAGAAAGTCAAACAACAGCTTGATAAGTTGTCAAAAAGACATAATTCAACTTTGTTGGAATTAGAAGATTTAAAAGAAGAAAATATTTCTTTATTGATCAAGAAGTGTAGCTGTAAATACTTAAGTGAGCAAGATGTTGCTCTGCAAGAATTTAATGCTACTGGAATTGACAGATCAAGGGTTGCATCCATGATCTATAGCACGTATCAGAACAGAGGACAGGGTCTTGGATTCATTGGAGGAAACTCAAATGAAATGACTCTGAAACCTGGTCCTGATGGAGCCAGAGAGGCGTTGAAAAATCACTTTGTAAGAGAGTCTGACGAAGTCAACACAGTGACTCATTCAGAACCTAGAACTTCTACTTCTAAGATTCTGGCTAAGTCAAAATCTCAGAATGTTAAGTCAAAGGGTCTGAAAAACTTTGAACCCAAAGCTTTAAAGTCTCAGACTCTGAAACATTCAAAGTCTGATAAACAGACTCTGAAAAAGCCAGAGTCTGAAAAACTAAAGCCTAAGTTTCAAAGAAGAGAAACTGTGAAAGGCAAGTTGAAACCTAAACCAAACGGTTCCAAACCCAAGGTATGGGAGAAAACATTGCCAATGACTTCAAGACGTAACTTACGAAAGGAGTTCAATGGTTCTAAGACTAACCAAAAAGGACCCATGAGAATATGGGTACCTAAGTCTGAAATTATTGATGCTGCAGGTATGTCTAAAAGGACTAGAAAAGCACAAGGCTTGGTACCTGGACAGTGGTTGCTCGCGTCACATGACGGGAGAAAGGTCTATGTTCCTAACACTAACCATGAAAGAGGGAGGAACTGTGGGATTTGGAGGAAACCAGACTGGCAAAATCATTGGTACTAGAACCATTGGTAACTCTCTGATCTCAATCAGTAATGTGTGGTTCGTTGATGGACTTAGACATAACTTACTAAGCATAAGTCAATTATGTGACAGTGGTTATGATGTATTGTTTAATAAGAACAACTGCACAGTGGTTAACAAGGATGATCAGTCCATAGTCTTGAAGGGAAAACGAAGAAACAATGTATACAAGATAAAATTCTCAGAACTGACTGATCAGAAGGTAGTGTGCCTTTTGTCAATGGGTGATAAGAAGTGGCTGCGGCATATGGGACATGATAACTGGAGATTAATCTCTAAGCTTAGCAAGTTGCAACTTGTCAAAGGACTACCAGACATTGACTATCACTCAGATGCTCTTTGCGGAGCATGTCAGAAAGGGAAAATTGTCAAGAGTCCCTTCAAGCCGAAAGAAATTGTTTCAACTTCCAGACCCTTGGAGTTACTTCATATTGACTTATTTGGACCAGTTAGCACTGCATCCTTATATGGAAGTAAATATGGACTAGTTATTGTTGATGACTACAGCAAATGGTGTTGGGTTAAATTTCTGAAAACTAAAGATGATTCATATTCTGTGTTTAGTAAATTCTGCATCCAAATTCAATCAGAGAAGGAAATGAAAATCTTGAAAGTCAGAAGTGATCATGGAGGAGAATTTGAAAATGAACCGTTTGAGGTTTTCTGTGAAAAACATGGAATTATTCATGAATTCTCTGCACCTAGAACTCCACAACAAAATGGAGTTGTAGAGAGAAAGAACAGAACCTTACAAGAGATGGCTAGAACCATGATCCATGAGAACAATCTGGCTAAGCATTTTTGGGCAGAAGCAGTAAACACAGCTTGTTATGTTCAGAACAGAATCTATATTAGACCTCTGTTGAACAAAACAGCTTATGAACTCTTTAAAGGAAGAAAACCCAACATATCTTATTTTCATCAGTTCGGATGTACGTGTTATGTCCTGAACAACAAAGTCTACCTAAAGAAATTTGATGCCAAAGCTCAAAAGGGAATCTTTTTAGGTTACTCTGAACGCTCTAAAGCATACAGGCTGTATAATTCAGAAACACAATGTGTGGAAGAATCTATGCATGTCAGATTCGATGACAAAGTGCCTGGAACTGAAACTCCAGTGCAAGATGAAAGTCATGCAGAATCTCAAGATTCTGATGATAATTCAGAATCTGATCAGATTCCAGAATCTGAAGATACTTCAGAAGCTGGAACAGCCCCTGAAGTTCCTAATGAAGAAGCTTCTGATGAAGCTCAAGATGGTTCTTTGCAAGCTAGTCAATCCAAACAATCTTTCAAATACAAGTCTTCACATCCAGAAGATCAGATCATTGGCAATAAAGAAAGTCCTATGAAAACAAGATCGCATTTCAAACAAGAAGAGTCTACTTTAGGATTATTATCTGTTATTGAGCCAACATCTGTTGAAGAAGCTCTTGGAGATGAAGGATGGATTCTGGCATTGCAAGAAGAACTGAATCAATTCAAAAGGAATGAAGTATGGGATCTAGTAGCTAAGCATGATCACAAGAACATCATTGGAACCAAGTGGGTGTTCAGAAATAAGCTTAGTGAACAAGGAGAAGTAATCAGAAACAAGGCCAGACTTGTTGCGTAGGGCTACAGTCAGCAAGAAGGCATTGATTACACAGAAACTTTTGCTCTAGTTGCAAGATTGGAAGCAATCAGGTTACTTCTTTCCTATGCAGTTAATCACAACATAACCCTGTATCAAATGGACGTTAAGAGTGCATTTCTTAATGGTGTCATCTCTGAAGAAGTATATGTCAAAAAACCTCCTGGCTTTGAAGATTTAAAGCATCCAGAGCATGTTTATAAATTAAAGAAATCACTCTATGGCTTGAAACAAGCTCCCAGAGCTTGGTATGAAAGACTAAGTAATTTCTTAATTCAAAACAACTTTGAACGAGGACAAGTTGACACTACTCTATTCAGAAAGACTCTGAAGAAAGACATTCTTATAGTTCAGATTTATGTTGATGATATCATTTTTGGTTCTACAAATAGTTCACTTTGCAAAGAGTTTTCAAAAGTAATGCAGGATGAGTTTGAAATGAGCATGATGGGAGAATTGAAGTTCTTTCTTGGAATTCAAATCAACCAAAGCAAAGATGGAGTCTACGTTCATCAGTCCAAGTATACGAAAGAGCTTCTGAAGAAGTTTAATCTTGAGGACTGCAAAGAAATGAATACTCCAATGCATCCAACCTGCACTCTGAGCAAAGAAGATCAAGGAACCAAAGTTGATCAGAAGCTATATAGAGTGTATGTTTGTGTGCAAGGTTTCAATCAGATCCTAGAGAGTCTCACTTAATTGTTGTTAAGAGAATCTTTAGATATCTGAAAGGAACTACTAATCTTGGACTTCTTTACAAGAAATCCTCTGACTACAAGCTGGTTGGATTCTGTGATGATGACTATGCTGGAGACAGGATTGAAAGAAAATCTACCAGTGGCAATTGTCAATTCTTGGGAGAGAATCTGATATCCTGGGCTAGCAAAAGGCAAGCAACCATTGTTTTGTCTACAGCAGAAGCAGAATACATCTCAGCTGCTAGTTGTTGTACACAGCTACTCTAGATGAAACATCAGCTTGAGGACTATCAAATAACTGAAAACCATATCCCAATTTATTGTGATAATACGGCAGCTATATGTTTGTCTAAGAATCCAATTCTGCATTCAAGAGCAAAGCACATTGAGATTAAACATCATTTTATAAGAGACTATGTTCAAAAGGGAATTTTAGATATTCAATTCATTGATACTGATCATCAATGGGCTGATATATTTACAAAACCCTTATCTGTTGAAAGATTTGATTTCATAAAGAAAAATCTGAACATGTGCTATGTCTCTGAGTAATGTGCACCTCTGAAAACAGAATTCAGACTCTGAAAATATTCAGAAGCTATTTGGGAATCAGACTCTCTTTTGGAGACTCTGATGAAAGCTTCTGATAAACTATTCAGACTCTGGTAAGGAATCTTTAGACTCTCAGAAGCTCGTATTAGTGGAAGCATGACTGTTGAGTTTAGTAACACCTGCCCCACTATGGTGACAGTTACTTTACAGTTTCTCAGACGTGGCCTGTCTGTATTGGGTAAGAACTCAAAGGGCAATGATTTCATTACGTTAAACAAGTTACCTTCGCTTTGTCCCAATACCTTTACGGCTGCATGCTATATGTATTTATTGTTTGTGTTTGTTTGTCCCCTATTCTTTCCAAACAGTTTTCAAACTTTTTCTCTATAAATACATAACACACACAACTCACTTCTCTTTTCACTCTTTGATTTTCTCTCTGAACAAATTTCTTATTTTCAATACTTTGCAAAACTTTTTGTTCTCAAATCAAACATTAGAAACCCCTATAATGGCAAGTGATCTCATCCAATCTGGTGTTATAATCAAGTCCGGAAGGTCCTATGTTATCAAACCCAGAACAATGAACATCATCAAGGAGACTCTGGAAATTCAAGTTGAATCTCCAGTTGATTTTGGTTCGCTCAGTCGTCATGGAGTTGACGTTACTCCTCATTTCTTATCACAAGGAATGATGAGATACTTTGGTATGTTGAATGGACCAACATATCAGGAGCTTGTTAGAGATTTTTGGGTTAGGTCAGAAGTCTACGACAAAGCTGAAGCTACTTTGGAAGAAACAGTTGCTATCTCAAACAACCCCAGTCTTGCTGGCAAGAACAGAGACCAAATGGGTTTAAAACCGTACAATGGTCTTGAAATAAGGTCTGCTATGATGGGAATACCAATTATTATCACTGAAGAGGTGGTAGCCAGGGCTTGTCAAATGGAGAGCGCTGGTAAATTTCAGTGGAATGTCAACAAGAAAAGTGAATGGGTTGTTGTCTGCAACAAGTTGTTATTTGAAGGGAGACCCTCAAATAAATTGGTGGATATGCATCCTGAGCATAGGGTGCTTCTGAAGATTATACTGGACAGTATGCTTCAGAAAGGAGGAGGAACAGGCACACTGTCTGTGGATCACAAAGTTCTTCTTTATTTTCTTATCAACAAAATAAAGATCAACTTCCCCAGATATGTGATGCACCACATGTGTTGGGCCATCAAGAAGAGTCAATCAGAAACCAGGAGGCAAGTTCCTTTTGGAAGATTAATATCTGAGATTCTGTATCAAGGAGGCCTCTTGAAGGTCTTATCAGAATCTGGTGTGGTATCAGATATTCATCTAGGAACTGTGACCGGAAGAATCATTAATGGCAAGACTCTGCAGTACATGAAGATTGTCAAGAGACTCAACCCCTCTAAGCATGATATGAGGGAATCCTATGTACAATCTGATTTGATGATGAACTTCCCTCCCATATCTAAAGAAGATAATCCTGAAGTTCTTGCAAGATTTGTGGTGGATTACTTCAAGGAAACTGGTAGAATAATCAACTATTCTGCCATTCCTGAGACTGCTGGAGGAGGACCTCTTAAGGTCAAAGGTCAAAGGACCAAGGAAGTGGTACAGTGAGTCTGAAGCCACAAATTTGATAATCTGCTAACAAGGATCTCTACTGCATTACGATGCAAAAGAAACTCTCAAATGGAGTAACGGCTAGCTTCAAAGTCAACTTGAGCGTGGGAAGCACAAAGACAAGAATGCAGGCCAGTACAGAGTACGTTGTACGAACTCTGTTTCCACTACTCCACTACCTCGTACAGTTTGGCAACTGTGTCTACCGGTATTAATCTTCAAAGGGAATGGAATTCAAATGATGAAATTGAAGGACTATTACCAAATCAAGCAACAGATCAACAGTCATTGATCAAGCTTCAGAAATCATCCTGATGTGCTGGATGACTCAACGTCTCTTTCCTACGCCTATATAAAGGATAGAAGACTTGAAGAAGGCGAGACTCTACAATTTGAAAATTACATTGCGCTGCTTTCGTATTCAACTGAGTCTTAACAAAAGCACATCATCAACTTAGATTCTTACAAACTGAGTATTCTAGAATTTCTAAGTTTCACAGAAAAACAGAGTTTGTCTTTTGTGTAAAACAGAGTCTGTCTTTGTTGTAATTGAAACACATTTTGATTGTTGTCAAGTGTTTCAACTCTATTCAATTTTCTGTAATTGTGTAAGAAGTCTCTTGCTTTTGTGCTTGAGCAAAGGAAGTCTCTTGGCTGCGTCCATTGAGCAAAGGAAGTCTCTTAGTTGTGTCTTTGAGCAAGGAAGTCTCTCGCCTGTGAGCTTGAGCAAGGAAGTCTCATATTGTGTGTTTGAGCAACTTGTAATTTGATATTACATTTTAGTGAACTCTCCTTGGAAGTACAAGGGGGACAGGACTACTTCCGGTTTGTGGAAGGAACCTGTATAATTGCTTGTGTTCTCTCTTCGCTCTATCTCTTGATTATTCCGCTGCATCAGAACCTAATCTCTCATCAGACTCTGATCCCATTCAGACTCTGAGTTTAAGGAAATTAGATTCTCACTCTTCAAGAGCTGCGAAAAGCAAACACAATTCAACCCCCCCTTCTTGTGTATTTCTCACCTTCACCAGCCACTGGTGCTGGTATATTTGATTTCTCTTCTCTACAGTCTTTCATGTCCGAGCAGAGCCTCCACAACCAGTATGTTCGGGACCATAACAATCACATCATGAACCAGAATGAAGCCATTTACCGAAGCAACCAGGGTATCCAGCAGACCTTCTACAATGCTTGTGTGCATCCTGGCAACCCAGATTTTCCGGTGCTGACTCCAGAGGCTTTTCAGAACTTTGTTGATTGGCATGAGGACAGGCCAGGTCCTTATGTGGGGGCAGCTGATGATGAGGGCACCGAGGATGATGTGGATCTTGGCACTGATGATGGAGAGGATGATCAGTGATCATACTTTGTTGCTTATGTCTTTATTTTTTTATTTTAGCTGACACTTTCGTTTTTATGTTGGAACTTAATTTTCATTTTGGGATTGTGTACTTCCAAGCATGGTTTGAAGTGCTAAATACTTTGCTTTTAGTAGTTTTACTTTTAATTAATAACTTAGCTTGTTGATTGTTTTTAAACTAATATGCTTTGGATTAAAACTTTTGTTTACCCTTGCTTTTGTTTCCAAAAAAAAAGTTGAAGTGCTCGAAAGAGCCAAATATTGAGCAAACTCAGGTGTGTGATAATGATTTGAATTGTGATAAAGCGCAAAGCCAAGGTATTGGTTTCCTGTTTTTCTAAGCATTCACTAGAATTTGAAATGAGTACTTTGCATAAAATTTATCTCATCGAGTTTTTCTCATAAACATGTTTATTTGTGAACCACTTAGTACTTAGCATAAATGTGAGGTAGCTTCAAATTGTATACTATATGCTGGAGACCAATAATCATTGTCTAACTTGTTTTTGTTATGTTAAATCTGATAATTGTTTTGAATGGTATGAAAGCATGGAAAGGATCAAGGCATTTTTGAAATTGAGATGAAACATTTTGACCACATAAAGCCTACCCGTGAGAAGAGTGAGTATCTGACACCCCAATCTGAGCCAAATGAATCAAGTCCTCAAACATGAACTGTCAACTTTCATGAGCACAATGCTCATTGAAATTGCCCAAAATTTTTCTAAATTCAGTTCATGTTTGACTCACTTTAGGACTTTGATATTTTCACTGTGTTGAACCCTTAACCTTCTTGTACTTTGTCCCTTGCCTTAGGATAGGGGAACATTCAATTAGAGTTTTGTTGTGTTTAAGTTGGGGAGAAAGAGAGATATTCTATGTGAAGAATCATGGTGAATCGTTGAAAGTGACCTGACAACAGTAATTTGTATATATGTTAGAAGTTTCAAAGTTTGTAATTGTGGAAAAGAAAAGAAAAAAAAAGAAAAAAAAAAAGAAGAAAAAGAAAAGAAAATACCAAAAATAGAATAAGTTGTCAAGGTTATTGAGTTTATTGTTGATCACCAAGGGTGCATTATGATTGGTAGGGAAGTATTGGTTTGAATTGTTGATACAAGAAATGTTCCTTTATAATAGGCCTTTTGATTTCAATTATCCCACATATGTCATTTCTTTTGTAGCCCGGCCAAGTTATAACCCTAAGAAAGACCTTTTGATCCATGCTTTTTGTGTTTTTTGAGATGATATTTGGATGGACACATAACTTAATCAGAATGTTAGCTTGATTATTGGGTGTGTGTACATTACCCCTCATCCATTGTTGTTACTTTGTTTTATCTACTTACAAAGAAGTGTGTTAGTTGTGGTTCATAGATAATTGTGTTTGTGATTCAAACTGTTTGAGGTAAACTTTGTGCTTAGAACTTATTTCACATTTATAGTTTATGATTGGACTGATAGAAAACTTCATGCTTGCCCGCGCATTTGCATCTGAATCACCACCGGAAAAAATTTTGTTGAACTATTTGATATTGAGTTGAAAACCTTGTCCAAAGCCTTGTAAGTTTCCCTTTTGATTCTTTTGTTTGAAGACAAACAAAAAGCTAAGTTGGAGAGAGTTTGATAAGTGATCAAAAATACTATATTTTCTGTGTTAATTTAGGCATTTTGATGACTTGCCTTGCAAGTTATATAAGGAAAAGCAATCATTTGTTGTAATTTTATCATTTATGCTTTGTATGCCTTACTCTATTCAACTTGTGCAGGAAATGACAAGCAAGGACCAAGAAAAAGTTCCCAAGTTATCAAGAATTTCGCTATTAGCGAAGATTTCGCTGATAGCGAAAATGCTCCAGGAAGACCTCGCCAATGGCGAAGTTTGGGATGCAGAAGTGAAGAAATTCGCTATTAGCGAATATTTCGCTAATAGCGAAATTACTCCAGGGAGATTTCGCCATTAGCGAAGTTGTGGCGAGATCAAGGAAATTCAACATGATAAGGGCCACGTGGAACCACCCCATTAGGGCAGAGGCAGATTTTCATGATTTCGCTGATAGTGAAATATTTGGCTATCAGCGAAATTTCGCAGAGGCATCCAATATAAATAGTTTTCTCTTCTCTTCCAACTTCACTTCACTGTTTTATTAAATTTTCTAGTTTTTAGAGAGAGAATAGGGCATTTTCTAGAGAGAGAAACACAAAGCAAGGTAGTTAGGAGTAGATTCAACCCAAGATTTAGTGAGATATCATGGATCTAGGCATTGAATCTTCATCTCTTATTCTTCCTTTGCAAAGCTATCATAGACATATGTAGCTACATCTACCCTTGTGGGTCTTGAGGTATTCAAACAAGCTATTATGTAATCTTTTGATCATTTAATATATGGTTCTAGCTTATTTATTCAATATTATTGTTATTCTTGTGTTTAATGTTTTATTGAGATTCAAAATGATATTGACAAATGCTTTTGGATTTTAGAAATAGAATAACAATCTATCTTAAGTTATCATGCTATATATAGATGTTAACATTTGATAATCACCTTTAATCTAGAACTTAATGCTTTTGGGTCATTTAATCGGGCGAGAAATCGTCGATTAAACGATCCACATGACTTTGTGATTGTTTAAACGTGAGGGAAATCGACATTTAAACAATCCCTTAAAACTAACGATATCATTTGGACACGAATGATATTGTCGAGTGATTGTGATAATATCGTTTAAAAAGCTAGAATCCGTTATTTGATCGAGAGATTGCAGCTGTTACGCTTGGTTGATATCTCTGACCCCAAGCGAAATAGCCCTATCTCTACTCGTTTTACTTTTATGTCGAATAGTGAAAATAGTTTTACACAAACAAACAATTTATACCCAAACACTTAAAATGATATTTGACGTTAAAATGCTTATGAGAAACACCAATCCCTGCGGAAACGAACATATTATACTCATGTGTAAATAGTTATACGACATGTAAAAATCTTACATCACGTACATAAAAAAGCAACCTTTATTGACATGGTATTGTTTAATATATATCATTATTTATATTGTCCTAGTTTGTTAATTGACTCCCTTCTTTATCTCGTTGATGTCAACTTGCTTATATAATGATTTTATTTTGAAAAAGAGCAAAATGGAGGATATACATACTTTGGATCTAATTAGGTGTGGAAGATCCAACCAACAAGAGGAGCTCAATTCATCACCATCATAATCATCCTTATGAGCAGGTGGAGATGAATTTATTATGGTTTCTCTCTATGCCAACAACGCCATGAACAACGGTTTTACTCATCTTTCTTGTTACATATATTGAAAGAAAATTTATTGCCAAATATATTTTGAGAAAATATATTGTTTGATTTGCAGGAAATTTATTGTCGAATATATTTTGAGAAAATATATTGTTTTATTTGAAGAAAATTTATTGTCGAATATATTTTGAGAAAATATATTGTTTGATTTGAAGAAAATTTATTTTCAAATATATTTTAAAAAAATATATTGTTTGATTTGAAGAAAATTTATTGCCAAATATATTTTAAGAAAATATATTGTTTGATTTGAAGAAAATTTATTGTCGAATATATTTTGAGAAAATATATTGTTTGATTTGGAGAAAATTTATTGTCCAATATATTTTGAGAAAATATATTGTTTTATTTGAAGAAAATAAAGAAAGAATGATTAGTAAAACACAAGAGGTAGGACCAAGTTAATATAAGAAAGACTACTCTAGATACCTCGTGGCAGAAGTAAAGTGTAGTATTGTTAAAAGGTCACATATGAGGGATTCTAGCGAGGAAAGTCTTGGTATTTAAGAGTTCCAAGTGACCCGCCTCTCTTTCCTGGGAACACCTTTCATGTACCGTTAACTTTGCGAACTGAACTAACTGCTTAGTAAAAACATAAATAATGGATTAATAGCGCCAAACCCACGTAGAAGAATAAAATTGAGCAGAAGACTTAGTCCTAACTTCATAAGAATATGAGGAAGTAAAGACAGAGAAAATAAAATACCAAGCAAGTTAAAATTCAAGTTAGTATAAAATAAAAAGAATGAAGTGGGCAAGTTCGTTTAAATCTAATAAGGAAGTAGCGAATTTCGATTTTAAGAAAAGTAGTAGGAAGACTTAGTTCAAATCCAATAGAAGGAAGAAAAGGATTAGAAGCACAAGATAATCAAGTAAGAAGGTTAATAAGAGAATAAAAAGAACATAAAGAGGAATAGAAAATATGAGCAAGTTAATAAGCGAAGACAACGAGTGGAAGTTTGGAAGTAACGTTATATTTCAGATAAATAAATTTTAGGAGGCAAACAAGCCGACCAAGGGCGAGGTTAGACAAAAGGTAGAACTCACCAAACAACACGCCATAATGAAATGTAGAAGCAATGGCCACGTCATTAAGAGCTTAAAGATTAAACACGGAGTTATTCTAACCTTTCTCGACCGTTGAGATTTGTTTTGCAGGTTTTTAACAAGGCATCCTACTTTCTTAGAACTCTCCTTCTTCTACTGTTCTACTTTATTCATATATAACTACTACGAAATCTACAAAGAATTCTACATAGAAAGGAAGCCTAAAACGCCAACCCTTATAAGGGCTTTGAACGTCACCATTCCGTCAACCCTTAAAACGGCTCTAAACATCGACATTCAGTCAACCCTATGAGGCTCTGAACTAAAGCGGCAACCCTACGAGTCCTTGTATGCGATGTATACTCTACAAGGCTCTGAACAGTTTATTAGTCAACTCTATGAGGATCTGAACTAAAGCGTCAACCCTACGAGGCCCTGAACGCCCTGTCAACCCTACGAGGCTCTAAACAGTTTATAAGTAAACTCTATGAGGCTCTGAACTAAAGTGTCAATCCTACGAGACCCTGAAGCCCTGTCAATCCTACGAGGCTCTGAAAAGTTTATAAGTCAACCCTATGAGGCTCTGAACTAAAGTGTCGGCCCTACAAATCAACACTTAAAGTTTTTTCAACCAGCTTCATACGTCCAAAATCTGCTAGAGCACAAATATCTAAAACTCCATCTCACATAAATTTAGAAAAGGGAACAGAACTCACAACAATCCCGACGAGAAACGTTCAAAAATAACAAATAAATCGCCATAAAATATCAACAGTTATCAAAAGATAATCGCCATCAATCGCCATAAAATAACTGAAAGGAAATGGTAATCTCCAGCAATCACAGGCACAGAAGCATCACTTAAATAGATGCACCACAAAGCTAAATAAAGGATAGACTTCGAAGGGAACAATAAGTAACAAGAAACAACATTATGATCGTGCAAAGGAAACATAATCACATATACCATTGAAAAACAATCGACAAATCGAAGCAAAATAGAGTGCAACACTACAAGGAACAAAAGTAAAATAAAATTTCAGCATAAATAGGAGACGAAGAAATACTAAAATACAAAGTACCAATAAGGACTCGCCCGCTTTAAGTTACATCCAAAATAAAAATCACAAGTACTTAGGACGCCATGTACAACTCACCCCGATAAATTACATCAACAATCAAGTTACAAAATACTATATCGCGAAAAAGGGCTTGCCCGTACCATACATCCATGAACTCTCCGAAGAACATGCAAATGCAGAAATCACCCATCTTCCAATATCAAAAGAACAACGTTATAATTAATCATTTTTCCTTGTCCCAAGACTCGTGCTTGAGGGGTGTGGACCGTTAATATCTTCCTAAGGGATTAAAAGAAAGACTCTGGAACGTCTGGGCGTGGCCTTCAAAGGCATCGCCTCAACTGTTATACTTATTCATCACTTCGCTCTGTCCCAAGACTCATGCTTGGGGGTTGTGGACCGTCAATATCTTCCTAAGGGCTTAAAAGAAAGACTCTGGAATGCCTGGGTGTGCCCTTCAAAGGCGTCGCCTCAATTGTTATACTTATTCATCACTTTGCCTTGTCCCAAGACTCATGCTTGGAGGGTTGTGGTCTGTCAATATCTTCCTAAGGACTTAAAAGAAAGACTCTGGAACGCCTGGGTGTGCTCTTCAAAGGCGTCGCCTCAACTATTATACTTATTTATCACTTCTCCTTGTCTTAAGACTCGTGCTTGGGGGGTTGTCCTAAGGACCTAGAAGTCCTTCCAAAGGGTCGAAAGACCCTTATAGTGGCCTCAACGCCCTTCTAAAGGGCTATAAGGCCCAAGGCACGCTCTCCTTAGGGAACCTCCTCAAAAACCTTCTAGAAGCCTCTAGATCTCGACCTAAATACCTAAAATACCCTTATTACTTATAGCCTAAGTAACCATAAATCAGGCCCATAGATGGCTATAAATACAACCCTTGAGAGCCTTCTCAAGGCATGACCAATACAATACAAACCCTAATTACAATTATTGTACTTTTGCAAGTACAAAGTTGATTGTTGTTGATGATGATTATGTTGATGTTTGATGATGATATGGTGATGACTCTTGTTTGAATTATGAATTGTTGATTGTGTGGATGTAAATACTTGATAATGCGAATGGTGGTGAATTAATCAATGTAAATGGAGGTGTACTTTTACATTGGTTTTTGTGAATACATATGTTAGGTGGTTATTCATTGTCGAGTCTTTGCTTGTATGTCCATGCATCATAGTCATATTGAGTCATATGAGAAATGTAAAAAGAGGTGTACTTTTACATAGGTGAAATACGTAAAAGGAGGTGTACTTTTACATGGGTGTGGATTCATACGGTAAAATTATCTCCATAATCCAATTGGTACCACATGCATCTAGAGAAGAGTCTAAAACATTGCATACATTTGAATATTTGGTGAGTCGTGTCATAGTTGAATATGTGACTTGGTGAATATGTGCATTGGTGAAATTCGATGAACGTTGTGATTATGTGAATTGTGTGAAGATGTGTACATGTTAATATTTGATATTTTGGTGATGCTTGTACACTTGGCGATTTTAATCGTTGATGACTTCTTTGCCTAAAATTTTGAAATGATGAAGAGTAGTTGTTGGGTTAATTAGGCAAGAGCTTATGTGATATATGTGATCAATGTGAATTAGATGATTTGTATGCATTTGGGAAAGTATGCGCTCTGTGTAAAATGAATAAAGTTGTATGTATGTTTATACTTCCTGAATGATAAGTTTGGTGTAGTTAATGAATGAACTAGATAAGGAATAACGTGAGAAATTCTTATGTTGTTTGATGTTGTAAGGTGATAGATTCTGATGATGATTGATTAGAGATCTATATGTTGATATGATGTGATAGAGGAAAGATAATATTCATGTGGAATTAGCATTCTAGGAATGTTGAGTATGTATATGTGTTATGCATGAATCCTTAAATGTTTATGTTTGATTATACTTTAATTATGAATTGTGAACTAACCTCAATGGTCGTTTGGTTGACCGCATGTCTTATTCTTATGAATGGGTAGACGGCATGCATGAGTAGTTTTGCTTTGCTTGATGAGTTTCTGGAGGTTAGCCTTGGAGCTACCTCGTCTTTTGCTTTTGGAATTTTAGAGTCGGATTTTGATTAGAGGTGTCTGTCTTTTATTTACATGTTATGACTTGTTGAAATATTTATCGCTTAAGGGGTTTAGGGTGTTACACGGGCTCCATACTAGTATGAATATAAAACATGAATGAGAATATAAAGTTAAAGAGCTATTACTCCCTTCGACCTACAATAGATGACTCATTTGATAATGTGCATTATTGACCGAACATACTTTGACTATATTTTTTTTACTAATATATAAAGACAAATAATATCATATTAGATGTTGAATTTGTCACGATAATTATTTTATAAATATTAAATTTTCATAATTTTTTTTAATAGAAAATTGAAGATATTAAACATACAAAATATGCATTGATATCGTGATAGAGTCAACCGTGTCACTTAATATAAAACGGATGAAGTGTTAATTTTCATACCTATGACTAACACGTGTAAGATTATTTTCAACCCGGTTAGCTTTGATTGTTAGAAACTTAGAATGTCATCCCTTCATTTTTTTTATTTTTGTTTAACAAGTCATCTCATCATGCTGAAAAGTCATTAATCCCACTTATACGTGGTCTCAAAAACTCATTAAAAAATATCTTTAAACTCATTAATTAACCTATAAAGCAATAGTCGTGAAAATCATTTTCATAGGCCTGGCCTCTCTGGCGGCCACATACACGTAAGTTGGTCTTCCACGACTCATACTCATAATCTTGCCATCATTGACTTGTAATTTCAAAATAACGTGGAAATTCCACCAGATACTACCTACAAAAATGTGCATCATGAATTGTTTCACTTTTTTTTAGTATTTTTTTCTTTTTTTATAGACAGACGAGATGGAGATACCGGGGTTCAAACTCCGATCATGACGTTCGGTCTAATAATATAAGCATTTTTGCTAGTTGAGCTAGGACTTATGCTACTAGAATTTATTTATTTAATCACCTTTTACAAAAACAAGCAAATAAGAATTCTATGTTGGCAACTTAAATTATCGTTTTGATACAAGTTGCCATAAGATTTTTTAAAGTGAGCATTAAAGAGAGGCAGAAAAAGAGACTCAATTTCTTCAATTCATCAAACTTTCAAAGCCGCCAGTTTTCAATGTGATGGGTCTCATATACACACCCCTTTCATCATAAATTTCAAAACGTTACTACCCCTTTTCGGTGATCCTTTATTTCATTCAATAAAAACGCTATAGTTTCATTTTTATAACTATTTACACTAATTATAACATGTTGAAATAATTTCTTTCATAACTTAACTTGAAAGCACTTTTAAGAGTTGTTTCAAAAGCCAATAAACATATCTATCTATACCAAACGTATTCCTATAACCATTCATTAGCCTTTGTTAACAAGAAAACTCTCTCAAACCTTTTTAAGATTCTTATTCCACATATATCCCTATATTACTAAAACTAAAAAAAAATCATCTTTTCTTTTTTCTTCTATAGATTTCAAAAACATGAAGAACTCAAATAATCAACAATCATTAAACTCTATTTCAAGATATTTCAATTCTCATCTTCATCTTATTCGTTTCCTCACTTACCTCCTCCTTCTAGCATGTGGCATAACACTTGGAATCATCATCAGTTTCTATCTTAAAAGCTTAAATTTTAATCTTCATTTCACTCAATTATCACAAAAAACAACGATTTTACCGTTACGCCAACCAATAGTATATGATTCCAGCCTCAATGGTAGTCATGAAGGATTGAAGAAATTTATTGAGCCATCACAAGTTGTACATGATTTAAGTGATGAAGAATTGTTATGGAGAGCTTCATTAACTCCTAAGATAGATGAATATCCTTTCGATCGAGTTCCGAAGGTGGCGTTTTTGTTCTTGGTAAGGGGTCCAGTGCCTTTGGCTCCTCTATGGGAGAAATTCTTCAAAGGGCATAAAGGGTATTACTCAATTTACGTGCACTCGAATCCATCTTACAATGGTTCTCAAGTGGAGAGTCCTGTGTTTCATGGTAGGAGAATTCCCAGTAAGGTTAGTGAAATTGTTCTTCAATTGTATATATATATTTTTTTTATCTTGATATGGTTAACTTATGAATGAAAATTGTTATTGGTTTAATGAAGATTAAGATTGCTTAGTAGAAAATCAAAGAACAAATAAAGTAAAGGCATAACTAAGATCAAGTTTTTTTACAATTTTATTACCATGTTTTCAAATCAAACAATACTATGTGGATGGATGGATTATATTTTCACTGAAAGAGTATACACATGTTATTTATTTAGTTGATAATTTAATGATAATTATATAAAAATTTGATTAAATTTGTGTGCCTAAGTATATTAAATTAAGAGGGAAATGGGGAGAATAAAATGAAGCAGAGCAGAGGGAGGCAAATAACAGTTTTATGTCCTATAATAATTCAAAAATATACCAGACGAGTTAGTGTCGTGTAGAATACCAGAAACACTTTTAATATGAAGTGTCGGTGTTACATGTAGGTTTTAAGTTGACCATGATCCATTGACACCATAACTACCTTAACTTAGTGCAAAGGTTTTTTTAATCCTTGCATAATAAAAGATATAAAAAACTTTTTTGAGGGGGAGAGGCTACTGAAGTAACTTGCAACTGGGTTTCTCGTATGTGGCCTATGTGTTGTACTATTGTCGCACCCCACAAACAGGGGCGGAGCTACATAGTAGTGAGGGGGTTTAAGTGAACCCCCTGAACTTAATAAAATTGCACATGTACCTTCATATTATTTGTACTTTGAACCCCCTGAAATTAAGTTTTTGCACCTTACATTGAGAGAGAAGTGTTCAAAAAGGTTGATAATGAGTTGATTATTCAACGATTTTATGTTATGAACCCCCTGGTCCAGGTTCCTGGCAACGCCACTGCCCACAAACCACCCAACCAACCATGACCGTAATATGGAATAGGTTAGTTTTCAGTTTGAATCTCAGCTTATTCTTAAAAAATGTCTGTATATAGTATTTCATGATTCCTCAAAAAAGAGGACACATGTTGGTTTGCCCAAAATACTATTAGCACACTCACAAACTAGCAAAATGTAGAATTAAATATTTGATTATTTTTTAAAGGTTGAATTGATATTTTGTAACTGTGCCTAGAAGATTTATACATGGTTTTATGACTTTACAAGAAAAATGCCAGATAAATTGCCATTTTGCTTGCCCCTCATAGATCATAGCATTCAAATAGGTAGGTCAGGAGGACCAAAATTAAGGCACAGTATTAACTGAGAATAGATAGCTGTTGGAAGTTTGGTGAAACATTACTAATAAATTCAATATTTGATATTTGCTAATTAGTTATCAATGCAATGCTCCATCTAAATTCCTACCACCTGTTAATGAAATTTTAGTGTTGTGTAGGGAGGGACCAATATGTAGAGTCTAAAGAGTGCAAAAAAACTAAATCGATTAGTAAATTTCATTCACTGCCATTTAGAATCAAGCTTCCAATGAAATAAATCAAAGATAGAAAATGCAGGGGAAAAATATAAAGAATCTAAACCAAGTTCTGATCATGAGAAAATTAATTTCATATATATTTTATTCTATACTTGTTTAATATATTAATTTTTAGGAAATTTGTAATATATTTTATTCAGATAGGAAATTTTTAGGAATTTTTTATTCTAGACTTCTAGTTCCATCAATTTGTTACAAAATGTAATCATCATAACCCTTCATCTGATATACAAATAATGCAGAAAGTAGAATGGGGAAAATTCAACATGATTGAAGCCGAGCGTCGCCTGCTAGCAAACGCGCTTCTCGATTTCTCAAACCAACGATTCGTTCTCATATCAGAATCATGCATACCACTCTTCAATTTCTCAACAGTCTACACTTATTTAATGAACTCGACAAAAAGCTACGTCATGGCTTACGATCAGGCAAGTTCAGTTGGACGCGGACGATATAGAATTAAAATGTCCCCTACCATCAAACTCAGACAATGGAGAAAAGGGTCTCAATGGTTCGAAATGGATAGAAACCTTGCATTAGAAGTAATATCAGACCGAACATATTACCCGGTTTTCGGAAAATACTGCAATGGTTCATGTTATGCAGATGAGCATTATTTGCCAACTTTTGTTAGCATAAAGTTTTGGAAGAGCAATACAAATAGAAGTTTGACTTGGGTTGACTGGTCAAAGGGTGGACCACACCCAGTTAAATATGTGAGACCAGAAGTTACCTGTGAATTTTTGGAGAATTTGAGGAACCAAACATGTAAGTATAATGAAAATAGCACAAATGTTTGTTATTTGTTTGCAAGGAAATTCTTGCCTACTTCATTGACAAGGCTTATGAGGTTTGCTCCAAAGGTCATGCACTTATAGTTTAGTAATTACCACTTACAACTATATAAATTATTTAATTCATTCTTTTTTATGTAATTAGTCTTTTCTTCTATATAGACAGATAGATAAACTCATTCTTCAATAATCATAAAGTCCACTTACTTCATGGACTTGATGAGTTTTTTTAATAGGTTTCATATACTTGTAATTTAAGATCCACATCAAAGGTATATTATTTAGTTTTTTGATGAAAACATGTATATTAGTGAACCAATTTAATTAATAAAGGAAAGTTGGTCGACATAAAAGCAAACCAAATTGCATTTAGGTCCCTCTTCCATACTTTTTATATGGTCCAAAATAGCATCTACAAACATGCTTTAATTTAGAAAAAGGCACTCAGATTACGTCAACCAAATGGAATAAATAAGTGCTTATCTAAATCTTCACCAACTCTAAAAAGGCACGATATTATATTCTATATGAACATGTCATGTCACATTACTTTATATAGCATAATTCATTGCTAGAAATTTTATCATATACATCAATATAGCACTATGGTTAAATATTAGATAATATCTTTTTCTTTTTAGAGAAAAATGTTAGACAAGAAAGGAACATAGTTCCGTAATATAAATATTAATATTTTGGATGATTATGCAAAGGCATTGTAATCAAATTGCGGCCACAATGGCCACATTTGTCTATAATTTATAACTATAATATATGAAATAAAATTAAGTGACATGTAACATTTGAAAAACAAAGATAAACTAATAATAATTTAGTTTATTTACTTATACTACTTGATAAGATTAGTTAATAGCACCTCCACGTGCATCTTCAGACATTGAAGGTGACTCAGAAACCGAGTCATGACACGTGGACACATCACACAACTCAATCTTCTTAACCACGTGGCTCATCTTAGGTCGTTGATCAGGTACAGTCACAGTACACGTCATTGCAATTTTCAACAATGTCACCATCTCTTCCTCAGCATCCTTATACCTCATCAACTCAAGATCAAACACCTCAGCAGTCCATTCCTCCCTAACAACTGACTGGACCCACTTAGGCAGCTCAAGTCCCGTTCCACCGTCAGCGGTGGAGGGGGACTTCCCTGTTAGTATCTCCATTAGTAAAACTCCAAAGGCATACACATCTGATTTTTGAGAGTGTTTACGACCGTCTGATGATGTTTCTGGAGCACGGTAACCGTTGGATCTTGTTTTTGATGGGAGGGTGAAAATGGAGAGTCCAAAATCTGCCACGTGGGTGTTTCCAGAGACGTTGATGAGAATGTTGGTGGATTTGATGTTACCATGGGTGAGATTGTTGTTGTGGATGAATGCTATACCTTGTGCTGTTTGGGTTGCTATCTTTAGTCTTGTGGTCCAGTCAAGTGGGGTTCGTCCGGGTCCTCGGTTACCTGTAATCAAGGTTCCATTTTATTATTTACACATTTGACATTATGGTCACAATTGTCTTTATAATAAAAAATACAATGGAGGATTTATTAGCAATGAACAATATAACTATTTAAAGACATCATAATATCTAATGAAAATCTACACATTGTTTCATTTTTACGTTCCTTAAGTTATTTTAATATGAGGTAATATTCGATACATATAGAATATTGAATGTTGATATTTCTCTTGATAGAGATTCAAATATTGATCCAACATGTTATAAGAGTTTACTTTTCCGTTAGATAATAATTTTTTTTTTTTGTCAAGTAGCCTAGTAGTTGGAGCTCACATATTTTAGATAATATTGATTGGTATACATGTTTCGTTATAGAGAAGTTTGAAATAAATCTACAAATGTCTATTAATTAAAAAGGTCTTACCAGCAATGAATTGATTTAAATGATAAGGGGATATGGGTATTTTTAAGCAAGTGATTAGGAGTTCTATCATGATTCTTGTGTATGAAAAGAACCTGATTAGGAGGGGAGGTCTCTCTTTAAGTGAGGATTTATCACTTCTAAACGACGATGTAAACTTCGTACATTATAAAAAAATGTCATAATAGATACAAGGTTTACTTTACGATTGGATGGAGAAATTAAGAATGGAGTGATGAGAGGTCAAAAGAAACCTTCAACAACATACTAAAACTATTTTTTAAAATCATTATAAATCATATTTATCCAATTTTCTATCAATATCTATCTCTCTCAACCCTTTAAATAAAAAATCTATCTCTCTCAACATTTCAACCTACCATTTTTTATAAGAAATGGTAACATGTCAACTTTCCATTATCAGTATTGAACATTTTGTATTACAAGGTAGGGCCTATTAACCTATTTTGTTTTGCCCTTTTTGTTTACATTCAAATATTCTAATTTCCGTGTCCTAATAGTGAAAACACAAAGCCAAAGGTGGTTCTGAAAAACAGCAAAAAAGCAAAAGCAAAATATATAAAAAGACAGTATATGTATTCTTTGTCTTTTCTTTTTACAAAAGAAAAGAATCAAATTCAGTTGGTTGAACAGTCTGTGAATAGTACAATAGTAGTAGTTCCCATTCTCTGATAATGCAGCATCTGCAGACTTCACAATTCTTTGATATGTATCCATTGGTGACACAATTTAAGAATGGAAGGATCGATAGGGACTTGTTGTGCTCAAAACATAAAAGTTATTATGTTCACATGGTCCAACTTCAAATAATCAAAGGTGGTCCCCTATGTGGTTTTATCTAGGTACCCTACATTTGTATGGGTGTCTTGCTAACTAGTCACTACACCATCATTACAGAATAATTAGGTGAGATTGTTAGGTATTTTCAATTTTGTTTAGGTTTGTTTGGTTGTAAGGAAAAGGTAAGAAGAAGATGGATTTTAAGGTAGAAAATCAAAAACTAGTCATTAGGGTCATTGACTTTTATACTCAGCCTCACTCACTATGTACTATTTGGCAATCAAACAAGCAATGTTTTAAATATTGGACCGCATTACGTAATGTGGCCGGCCACAATATTGCAATTTTGCAGCGCATTTTACGATGTTGCCACAATGTTGCAATTGCAGCCGGTCACAATACTGTAGTTGCGGTTGCATTTTCATGATGTTGCACAATACTGTAGTTGCGGTTGCATTGTCATGCAACCGCATCAGTGCAAGAGTACATTGTAATTGTAAATCTTGAACGGCATCAGACTACAATAAACTTCATAGCAACTACTAAGAAAAATAAACTACTGAAGCAAAAGAATTTTATCCAAAAAAATCAAGAGAAAGAAAAGAAATCTTACCATGAAGAAGCCAAAACAAGCTACCATTAACCATGTAATCAAAGACAAGCAATTTTTCATCCCTTGCAAAATAATAAGCCTTCAAACTAACAATGTTGGAGTGTCTTAATTTTCCAAGAACTTCCATTCTTTGCTCAAACTCTTTCTTTCCACTAATATTAATCTCCTTCAGCCTCTTCACAGCTACAACACTTCCATCATCAAGAACAGCTTTATAGACAGTTCCTAAGGTACCCTTCCCCAACATTTCCGCCGAAGCGCGAAGCAAATCCTCTAGCTCAAACCTCTTCACCCCTTCGAAAAACACCATTTTATTACCTTTCTCCAACCCTTGTTGCCCAATATAAACCATCTTTTGATTTTCAACTTCTACACTCTTCGAATTCGATTCTCCTTCTTTTCTTTCCTTGGTCTTGTTAGCATGGTTTCTCCAGAAGTAGCAGTAGAGAAGTAATGAAACAATGGCAAGTACTAATACATCGCCGAGGATAATGGCGATTAAGACCAAAGTCCCCATTCTTGGACCTCCATTTCTACGTGTCTTGTTTCTCGACATTATACTCGAAGAAGATGGAACCAACGACGAAGCAAGGGCAGGAACATCTTTACATTTTTGCAATGGAGCACCACATAAAGACGGGTTTTGAGCAAAAGATGAATCAGCAAAACCCGAAAGCAATTCAGGTATTCTACCAGAGAGGTTGTTACCAGAGACATTGAAGTCTTGGAGATAAGATAGGTTTATATTTGGAATGTGTCCATTGATTTGGTTTCCATCAAGTTTGAGAGTGAGTAGGCTAGACAAACTGTTAACAGTCACCGGAATCTCACCGGAGAGATTGTTATAAGCGAGATCAAGCCGGTAGAGACGCGTTAACGAGGTTAAACTTTCCGGGAACTCACCGGAGAAATTGTTATATGACAGGAACAGAAGTCTAAGTGAAGTGAGATTGGAGAGATTTGGAATGGGACCATTGAAGCCGTTGCGCTTAAGGCTGAGTACACGGAGCTGAGTGAGTGCGGTTAACGGTTGCATCGAGCCGTGGAGGTCGAGGTTTTCGAGGACAAGGCGGGAGACACGGTTTCTGAGACAAGAGACACCGTACCATGTGCATAGGTTTGTGGTGATGTTCCATGATGTGAGTTTGTTGGATGTGTCGGTGGTTGTTTTGAATGCAAGTAGTGAGTGGAAATCTTGGTTTTTTGTGGAGTGAGTGAAGAGGAGAAAGTGGAAGAAGGTTAGTGTGAAGATGGTTGTGTATAGAATGGAAGGAGAAGGTGGTTGTGCCATTTTTGGAGTGAGGGAAAGGTAGGAAAAGAATAGTAGGATTTAGGAACTAGTAGACGAAATAGAGTGTTGAAACTTGTGCGGTTTGTTTTGTTAAATTTCTTGTTCATATACATACCCCACACTGAGATTTTGTTTTTATTTTGACCTGAATTCAAGATTCAATGAGATCATTTTAACCTAACGACACTCTATTTTGAACATTATTTTTGATACTTACTCTTTTATTGATTTAAATTATTGTGAGTTTACATTTTCAAAAACTGAACCTATACAAAAAGGTGGGACATATATTCATTTCATCAAATAAAAAAGTAAGTGTTAAAAAAGGTGTTGAAAAGTAAATATCGCTAGCATTCTTCTTTTCTTTATGTACCATGAAAAAAACTATTTATCCATCCAAAGTTTAAAGTGGATTAGGAGAAAATATTTGTTCTAAATCATAAGTTGTTACCTTTAAAATATATATATATATATATATATATATATATATATATATATATATAAAAGCTGTTTTGTAATATCAATTAAGCATTGATGTTTTTTTTATATTATACTCTTTACTGCTTAACCTGTTCTCTACAACATTAAGGAAGGATAATTATTAAAGTTATTTATAATTTCATTTTCTTATTCAACATTGATTTCATTTTGTTCGAGTCGGTGTTTGTACGGCAACTGATTTTCCCTTGTTTGTATTTTTTTCCCACCTGAGTTTATTAGTACTTCTTGCACGAGCTTGTTAGTTAATAATATTTGCCGATTCAAAATAATTAAAAAATATTGATTATATTTTTAAATTTGAATTAAATTGTCAAAATGATTTATAAAATGGGGCTGAGGAAGTATTAATTACCAAATTAACATCATTTTTCCTATGTTTGTATATGTTGGAACAAGTGTGCAAATTGAGTTAAAAGGCTAAACACAATTTTTCATATTAGGTAGAACTAATAGTGTGAATTGAAAAAAGTGGAAAACTCACGTTAGATAAATCAAACACATTATTAGTGTTTATATAGTAGAAGATTTACCTGTACATAATTATGTGAAGTAAGCACTAGTGAAAGAATATGGACCGTCAATATATTCCTTAAAGATTAAGAGACCTCCAGAAAGGCTCTAAACGTCTTCCTAAAGGTCTCAGCACCCTACAGGAGGGCTGCCAGGTCCAGAGCGCGTCTAAACCGCCTTAGCCGCCTTTAGAACTCGTCCAAAATACCCTTATTGCTTGGGGCTCTAGTAAGCATAACCCAAGCCCATAGAGGACTATAAATACAACCCTTGAGAACACTCTCAAGACATCCAATAATCAGTCTAAACACTAGAATACGATATTGAACCCTAATATCCTCTATTGTGCTTTTTACAAGTAGAGTTGGCACCGTCTGTGGGAAAAGGTAAAACTAACCTTGACCACATTCTTGAATCGCAAATCGTGATTTAGGAACCTTAAAAAGCCTTCTAAATCATAGAACACTTTTACGATTCAGAAACCTAGTTTTTTACTTCAAAACCATAAAATCACCCAGTTTAGGTAACCGATCAGCCATCCTCATGGCAACCCTAGAAGAAGTCGAGACTTTGAGAACTGAGATGGCTCAACTAAAGGAGCAGAACAAGCCTCTACATGCCTCGGTGGAAACCATCCAGCAGAAACAGCAAGAAGAAAAAAATGAATCCCATCACAGCGAGATGGAGGACCCTGAGTCGCAACCTCTCTTGGTTGAGATTTGGAATTTACCCATTCCAGAAAACTTCAAACCGCCTCACCTTTCATCATTCGATGGAAAAAGCGATCCAATGGAACACGTCACATCATTCAACACTAAGATGGCCGTCGTGGGCGCCCCCGACTCTCTCAAGTGACAACTCTTAGCAGGAACTCTCACTGACGCAGCTCTACGTTGGTACATGAATCTTCCACGATTCTCCATCGTAAGTTATCAAGACATGACAAGGAAACTTATCCAACAATTCTCTGTAAGTCACCATCGAAAGGTACCCGCCACTAGTCTTTTCAAAGTCCGCCAAGGACCGAACGAATCTTTGCAAGACTATTTAGCCAGGTTCAACGACACCACCATCAAAGTAATCAATCCCAACCAGGAAGTGTTCGTAGGAGCTTTCCAGAACGGTTTCAGGGCTGGACAGTTTAAGGAATCTCTAGAACACAAACCCGTTGATTCCATGGAGGAAGTCATTGCTAGAGCCGAGTGTTATGTGAATGGGGAGGAAAGTAACGCAGAGAAGAAGGCAAGAGATGTGAAGGAGCGGACTTCTAACAATTCAGAGCGAAGAAATTACCAACCACCAGAAAACAGGTACCAGGCACCTTACAGAAGGCAGGAAAGGCGACCCTACAACGCCAAACCAAACCAAGATGAGTTTACTCCATTAAACACTCGTCCAGAGCGCATCTTGAAGGAAGTATATGAGGCAAAACTAATTCCAGAAGCACCAGCACCACGTTTTTCAACCATGGAGACAGACAAGAATGGATGGTGCAAATACCACAGGATCCGAGGACACGACACTATCTTCTGCATCCACCTCATGAAGGAGATTGAAAAGCTGATACAGAGTGGAAAATTGAGACGGTGTGTTCAAGGGAAAAAGAGGAAAGAAAACAAAAATCAGAGCGAGACCAAAAGCCTAGGAGAGAAAGGCATAATGAAGAGAAAAAACACACATTAAATACTATTTCAGGGGGTTTCGCAGGAGGAGGTGAATCCAGCTCGTCCTGCAAAAAGCATATAAGACAGGTGATGTTATGTCAAGAAAGTGATAAGCAAGAGGAGCGGGAACCTGACGTTCTCTTCTCGCCCAAAGACTATCAAGACGTTGTTCCTCATGATGATGACCCCATGGTCATTACTCTACAAATCTTCAAGTGGGATATCAAAAAAGTATTAATAGACACGGGAAGTTCAGCTGATATCCTATACTACGAGACTTTTGAAAGAATGGAGCTTGACCCTGAACAGTTACAACCTTTTAAAGGGACATTGGCGGGATTCACTGGCGAGCAAGTGCATGTGTAAGGATACATCACTTTAAAGACAACTTTTGGCTACGGATCTCAGGCGAAGACAATTCGAGTCAGGTACTTGGTAATTAGGGATGGGAATAGGCCAGACCAGGTCATGCCAGGCTTTTATCTTAAACAAAGAATGTGTAGGCTTTTTTAGAACCCTATTTAGCTTAAAAGGTCAGACCACATGTCATTCAAAAAGCCTCTCGGGCCTATTAGACCGGCCTATTTAAGTAAATATGAATATTATTTCTTATTATTATATTATATTTTGTACTTTGAATTAAAATTAAAATTTGATAACTTTTTCAGTAATTTAAGCTTATTAGTACATTAATTTTTTTTGCATATTTAAACGTATTATTACAAACTAGATTTGTTATATGATACAATGTATAATCAAATTCCCTAAAAACTCATGTTAATTATCAAAAGAGAGTTTAATCCAATTGATATATTAGTTCATTAGTCTGTTTAAACTTAAATCACATTGCTTATTTAAATATATTCATATGAAATAGACTTTTAATCAGGCTAGCAGGTCATATCAGGCTTTCAGAAGGTCAGGCTCAGGCCTAAAGAGTAAGCCTATGACAGGCCACAAGTTAGGCTTAGGCCTTAAAATAAATTGACAGGCTAGGCTCAGGCCGTGCAAAGCCGAGCTCGGCCTAGCCTATTCACATCCTTATTGGTAATCAATTCACCTAACTCCTATAATATAATTATCAGGTGTCCTGCTTTTAACCTCTTAGGAGGTCTCTTATCCACTAAATTCCTAGTAATGAAGTACCTTCTAGACAATGGGAAAGTGGGAACAATTAAAAGTGATCAAAAGATCACCAGAGAATGTTACCATAGCAGACTACGATTGCAGAAAAGAAAAAAAGAAGGAGAATAGTGAAGAGAATCACACTGTAAAGGTGATTGATTATGACACCAGAGAAGACTTCCAACATGAACGCCTCGAGCCTACTGAAGACTTGAAAGAGATAGCCATTGGCCGAGAAGCACACCAGGCAACCAAGATTGGAAAATCTTTAGACCCAATAGAGGAAGCCTCCCTCACAGACCTTTTACGAAAGAATCAAGACTTATTCGTCTGGAAACCATCAGAGATGCTTGGAATCGAACCTGACATCGCTTGCCATAATCTATCTGTAAATCCTAGCGTGAAGCAAGTCGTACAATGAAAGAGAAAGCTAGGCGAAGAAAGAAGAAAGGCCGTAGATGAAGAGGTAAAAAAGTTGGTTGACGCCCGCTTCATCAACGAGATTAAGTATCCAACTTGGCTGGCGAATATTGTGCTCGTCAAAAAATCGAACGGAAAATGACGGATGTGTGTAGATTACACAGATCTTAATATGGCGTGTCCAAAAGATCCATACCCATTGCCTAACATCGACCATCTCATCAACAATGCCTAAGGTTTCAAAACTTTAAGTTTCATGGATGCTTACTCCAGTTACAACCAAATCAGGATGGATCCTTTGGATGCCCTAAAAACAGCTTTCATGACCAACAACAAAAATTACCATTACGAGGTCATGCCTTTCAGCCTCAGGAACACAGGTTCCACATTCCAGAGATGCATGGATACAACTTTCTCTCAGCAGATAGGGCGAAACCTCGATGTATATATAGATGACTTAGTAGCTAAGACTAAAGAAGGTTTCAATCACACCGGTGATCTGGAAGAGATCCTGGGTCAGGTAAGAAAGTACAACATGCGCTGGAACCCAACAAAAAGCTCGTTTGGAGTACAGGCAGGAAATTTCTTGTGTTTCCTCTTGACAAGCCGAGGTATTGAGGTGAACCCTGACAAATGTCAGGCAATCATTAACATGAGAAGCCCATCAAACATCAAGGAGGTCCAACAACTGACAAGAAGATTGGCAGCCTTATCGTGTTTTCTATCTTTTGCAGGCGACAAAGCTTTCTCCTTTTTCGCCTCAATTAGAAAAAGAGAAAAATTTGAGTGGACGTTAGAATGTGAAGATGCCTTCCAACAGCTAAAAGCTTTTTTATCAACCCTCCCATCTTGCATCGCCCCAGTAAGAACGCCATTCTCTTTCTTTATTTAGCAATTTCTGATAACGCCATGAGTACAGTGTTGGTAGAAGATTCGGACGCAGGTGAGAAGCCAATTTACTTCGTGAGTAGGGTCTTCAAAGGAGCGGAATTGAGATATCAAAAAATAGAGCGCCTAGCCTTGGCTGTCGTAAACACGGCAAGGAAACTACGACCATACTTCCAAAGCCACAAAATCGTAGTCAAGTCAAATTACCCCATAAAACAAGTACTCGGTGAACCAGATTTATTAGGTAGGATGGTGGCATGGTCGATAGAGCTATCAGAATATGACATCCAATTTATACCAAGAGGCAGCGTCAAGTCACAAGTACTGCGGATTTCGTTGTAGAATTCACTTCGCCAATCCAAGAAGAAGTAATATATGTGTGGCTCCTATCGGTAGATGGCTCTTCAAACCTCAAAGGAAGTGGAGCTGGTGTTGTGCTCGAAGAACCCAACGATCTCCTAATCAAACAATCCCTCAGATTTGAATTCAAGGCGAGTAATAACCAGGCCGAGTACGAGGCTCTCATCGTCTGAATGACTTTAGCAAAAGAGATGGGAGCGAAAAATTTAAGAGCAAAAAGTGACTCAATTGGTAACAAGTCAAATCACAGGAGAATATCAAACAAAAGATACGCAGCTCATCAAATATTTAGCCAAGGTGCAAAGTCTAGCAAAGGATTTCAACTTCTTCGAAGCCATTTATCTACCAAGGGAACAAAATTCCAAGGCGGACTTAGTTTACAAACTCGCCAGCACCAAAAGACCAGGGAACAACAGAACTGTGATTCAGGAGTAATCACATCACCTAGTACAGAGATCTTAGAAATCAATTCCATCACTGAAAGGAAGGAAGGTTGGATGACCCCACTATTGAAGTACTTGACAAGATCATTCACGCCAAAAAATGAAGAAGAACAAACAGTTCGAAATAGAGCTTCCAAATGAACCATCGTATTAGGAAAACTGTACAAAATGGGAAGAACAACTCCAATGTTGCGATGTTTAGGAGAAGATGAAACCGATCTAGTTCTATTAGAGGTTCACGAAGGCGTATGTGGAAGCCATATTGAAGGGCGAACCCTAGTAGCAAAGCTTCTTCGCGTAGGTTATTATTGGCCCACCATGCTCTAAGACAGTTCTGAGTTTGTGAAAAAGTGTGACAAATGCCAAACGTTTTCTGACAAAAAGCACTCCCCAACTCATGAATTGACTTCAATATACTCATCATGGCCTTTCCACAAGTGGGCAGTTGATATCGCTTGACCATTTCCTCTGGCTCCTGGACAGTTAAAATTCCTCATAGTAGGCGTAGATTACTTCACCAAATGGATTGAAGTCGAAGTAGTCGCCAAGATCACAGCAGAAAGGATCAGAAAATTCTATTGGAAGAAGATCATATGCCGTTTTGGTCTTCCGCGATATATAGTATCTAACAATGGAACTCAATTCGTCAGCTCTACAGTTGTTGATTTCTGAAAACATTTAGGAATACAAACTAAGTTTGTATCTGTCGTCCACCCATAAGCTAATGGACAGGCTGTATCAGCCAACAAGGCAATACTTAATGGTATCAAGAAAAAATTAGAGGCCGCCAAAGAACTTTGGGCAGAACAGCTTCATGAGGTAAACGCCGCATCCCTAAATCTTTTTGTCTCTTATCAAAACATTTTCTCCAGAATAATAAACATATACATAGTATGATAAAATACAATGCTCGCCAAAATAAGTACAGGTGTTATGGTCTTATCATACAACTCCTCACTCCACAACTAAAGAAGCACCATTCACTATGGTGTACGGCACAGACGTCATGCTTCCTGTAGAAATAGACACACCTACATGGCGAAGAGACAATTTTTCTGAAGAGGGTAAGTTTTTTGCTAATTGATATATCCCTAACAAAGCTCCTGTAAGTTATTCATCTATTTTTATTAAATTTCTGTAAACTTATAAACTAAATTTGCATTAAAAAGCAAACGAAGTAGGAGTCAGATATAGCATGGACATGATCGACGAAATAAGAGAACAAGCTCACATTAGAGAGTTCGCCGCCAAACAAAGAGCATCTTGCTGTTACAACTCCAAAGTCATTCCCAGAGAGATGAAAGTAGGCGACCTTGTGCTAAAAAAGGTTGTCGCCCCAACCAGAATTGGAAAACAACACCAAAACTAGGAAGGTCCATATAAAATCATAGAAAAGTTTTCCTCTAGAGCGTATAAATTAGAAGAATTGAATGGAGAAGCAGTGCCACGAACTTGGAATGTGGTTAACCTGCGCCACTATTATAGTTAGACTTTTATAGCTAGACTCTTTTTATATTTTTGTTTTTTCTTCTTTTGAACAAGGCAAACTTAGTGCCATTAGTATGTGATTATCTCATATTTATTAAATGAAAAGGGATAGGGTAGCACTCTATTCCCCTGCAAGGGCAGGGGTTTATAACGAGGTACCCTATTTTCTTCAAAACATGAGCTATTGTTGTTTATTTTCATTTTCTTCACCAGAATGTCTACAAATAAAAATTCGACATGAGGAACAAAATCGACAAAGCATCAAAATTCGTCAAACTGAGCCGACAAAAGTCGCCGGTCGATTCGAGCCGACAAAGTCGCCGAATAAATTCCCAAACTGAGCCGACAAAAGTCTCCGGTCGATTCGAGCCGACAAAGTCGCCGAATAAATTCGCCAGACTGAGCCGACAAAAGTCGTTGGTCGATTCGAGCCGACAAAGTCGCCGAATTCTTTTCGCCAAAATATATGTAAAGACCCTGAACGGTTTAAAGCGCCAAGTCAACCTAAAGTCGCCTAAGATACCAGATTAACTTAAAAAACTAAAATGAAGATTAAACAACGATGACAACGTTTAAGACTACTCAAAGTAAATTTCAACTGAAGAAACCAAGATCGATAAACTCAAAGCGTCAAAACACGAAAATGAAAAATCTACAACGCAGCATAACAAGTAAAGTCATAGAAACAACAAAGGAAGGCATCAAAATAAAAGATAAATTAAAGTCGCAAAAGTCAACAATATCTTTTAAGAAGCCTGAAGAGGCCACCTTAAATAAAGTCAAGAAGACGCCACAGAGGGTCGTCCAAAATAAGTTAAAAAGCGCCACGTAGGGTCGCCCAGATTTACAACCAAAGAAAAAAGGGAAACCATTCTTCATCCACCAGCTTCCCGTCAACAACTATCTTCTCCGAATCCAAGCCACTGAAGTCTCCCTTAGGATAAAAGTGCAAGGCTTGCGCATGAGCTCGTTAAAATCTGTCATCGAAATACTCAGCAAGAGCGCCTTTGCACATCTTAACTTCCTCCTCCAGCTCGGCATTCTTCTCCTTCAAAGAGTCCCGCTCCAATTCAGCAGTCTCTTTTGCAGTAGCACTGGTCAGACTGGTTTGAAGCTCCTTAGCAGATGTCTCCGCCACCTTCTTAGACTCTAGAGCTTCATTAAGGCGGGTTTGCAAACTAGTCGCCATATGCTTCCATTTCTCTGCATCCTCGGTGGCGTCCTTATACTTCTTCTCCAAGCCTCTGTACTTCCTCTCCATAGAATGATTCATTAGAAGAATCCTAAGGGAAGACTCCCCAGCGTCCATCACCAGCTCACCGAACTTACTCTTCATCCCAACATCAACTTCAACCTCGGATAGTGGGACAATTTCCGCCATGTACCTATAAAAGAAGGATAAATTAACAAAGAAAAAGGAAAAGGAAAATCATGATAAACGAACAAACAAAAAACGACCCTACCTCCAGAAATCGAGATCCTTATGCCAGAAGGACTCCGTCACTTTCTCATTCAGATAAGTGCTCGCCAGAGCCTTATCCTCAACATTCCCTCCTGAAGAGGGGAGGCGCTTAGAGTCACTCTTCCCAGTTCTTCCTTTCTTCCTCCTTGGGGAATCAACAACCTCTACCACTGTTCCCTCGGCATCAGGCGCTTATACTTGTTCTGTATCCATATCCGCTGGACCAGAAGCAGCCTCCGGTATTGAGGTGATATCTTTCCTTTTAACTCGCCTATGTTGCACGCCAGCAAGGTTGCTAGTTGTGTACCCATCAACATCCTTTTTTGCCTCTAACTCGACGAGATACTTTTTCCTTTCAGCAAGAGTGAGTGGCATCATAGGTCCTGAAATAACAAACATAAGCATTAAAAGGAGGCGCAGATGAAAATGAAAGCAGCAAAAGAAAGAAAAATAAAAAACACTCACGCAAATAAGCACTCAGATCCTTCCAATCCTTTTCCTTATCCAAAAGCATATGAATGTCGGAAAACAACATCTTCTCCAGAATACATGCAACTCCTTGCTCATATAGCGTCATTTTATTAAAATCATAGCAGCAGGAGCGGCGGTCCAACTTAAAGGAAATTTCGGCACCCCTTTGTTACCACAGAAGCTACGGCGCAGTTAGGTGCCCCCTTTACCTTGACAAAGGTGTCTTTCCAATCTTTCTTGAAATTCGAGGCATAGGGCGGGAAGAGCACTAATAGTTACCCAAGTCCCTTTGTTAACATCCTTGGTCCCATAAAAATAAAAAAAGGGACCAACCAAAGGTTCCAAATCCAAAGCCTTACAGAGAATCTCAAATCCTCGAATGAACGCTCAACTATTTGGGCGAATCTGGGAGGGCGCCACATTCAAGAATTTTAAGACATCCATCTCAAAGGCGCTTAGAGGAATTTACACTCCAAACTCCTCTAGCACGGCCACATACATATAATCCACCTCGTCATTCACAGGGCGTTGAGTACATACACTCTCGCCTACTTCACAATGTATCAATTCAACATCTTCCTCGTGCCTAGTAGACGAAATATCTCTCTCACTTCTAATAAAGTTAATTTTCCCAGCCTCAGTATACATTGAAGTCACACTAGATACCTCGTCAGAAAAAACTTCATTTCAGCGACCGAGTTGATTTCCTCGTCTCGTTCCGTTGAAACAGAACTAAAAGAACAAACCTCATTTTCCCAATTCGATCCTGAAGTAGAATAGAGGAAAACACAATCACTATTAGAACTTTCTTCACTGCTACTCTCGCTAGACGAACCACTGGGGATTCTATGACCTAGAAGACTCATTTCATAAACCCCCCAATCGATAACTCCGTTGGAACGAGTTGCATGTCTTAAACAAGCCATCCTCAGCTTGTTCTTCTCCGCAGAATTAGAGAGCGAAATCTCTCTACCCGACTCATCACAATCCATAGTCACAACCATCGCTAAAAACCTAAAGGAAACTATGCAAGAAAAAGAAAGAGAAATGAAGAATACCGGAAGCTGGAAATTCGGAAGGAATAGATGCGCAAACTGAGAGAAGAGGAAAAGACGAAGAGTAGGAATCAGAAAATGAAAAAGGAGAAATGAGAAGAGAAATGCTTTTATGGAAAAGAGAAGTTAAAGTCACCTCGAAAAACGTGTCTGGTGAGTCAATAATTAGTGTTTTTTATATAATATTTGAGTTTGTTTTATTTAAATTCTATTTGTTTTTATTTCCTTTTTAGAACTATTTTACTTCAATCGCAAGTTTTTATATTTCAGGAACAAATATTCAAAAGATTGAGTCTTGGAGCAAAAGAAATGAGATTTGGAGCTAATTTATGAAGATCTCATGCAAAAATATCATCGGAGCTAATTTGTGCTAAAAATATGAAGATCTTGTACAATAAAATATATTGTGCAAAGAAGTTTGAAGATCCTTCATTAGAATATATATGCCTTGCGCCCAATAATACCATTTTGCTGTTTTTGCTTCTTCAACAAGCTGTCTATTTTAGTATATTTTTGACTAAGAGTCCATGGTTTCTTGTGCAAACACTTTAGTGATTTATTTCTTAGGGCTTAAGTCATTGTTAGACTATAAATAGAGCAGTCACTAGACTTGTATAATCATCTTTTGTTCTAGATAATAATAAGTGACAATTGTTCTTTCAATAAAAGTTCTTCTTTTTATTTTATGTTCTTCTTCTTATTCTCTATGTCTACAATGAACACGAGTGAGTAGATTTCTTATTGTCTTGGGATTGTTGGATAATTCTAATGACTAAATCCTAATCAAACACCAACCTAAACTAACATTACGAGGTTCTCGAAAAAATTTAGGTCATGTTTCATCTAAGTGTTTCCAAACTTCTACTTATGGCGATGCGAAATAGACATAATTGTTCTCCCTTGCCTTTCACACACTTGCATTTCTTACATGGGTATCAAATATTCCATTTTCCGATGTAATCTTCATCATGTACCAATGTAAACTTAATAAACTCATGAACTCCGATATTAAATTCTACAGTGATATTCTTGTGACAATAAAATCGACTGGTACTTTAATTGCTGATGCAATATTTTTAGCAGTAGAAATCAAACATACTAAATGGGCTAGTGATGTTGGTGGTTTTATCATGTTTTGTTTCACTTTCAATGTTTGACAATTTTCTCTGTAACTTTGTTTGTTTTATCGAGAGTCTTTGTACATCTTCTGCTTGTGTATTCGAAATTAATAAATTTTCTTTAAAAAGCACTTAAAATAAAATGATCCATCAAATAAAGTACAACTGCTAAATAAAATACATAGTATGTCCTAATAAAAGAGTTACAAAATATAAAGGTGATCAAACAAATGAATTTCAAAATAGAAAGGCCTTAATAAGATTGAATTTTAATTATAAAAAATTGTTATGATTTATTAACTTAGTGGATGTCCATCCTTAGTCTTCCACCTTCTTATAACTCTCATAAGTGAATGGATGGTTAGTGGTCCTTAATTACTTTGATCATTCACTAGCTCATACTGTATCATATAAATAGGACTCATATTATAGTGTAAAACACACTTGTTTCATCATCATCATCTTCTTCTTCATTAATATTGTGCTTTTAGTTTATTTCATAACACGTTATCACGCACGATTTTCTAACCATTTGAAGAACTAGGGCATATAATTCGGTAACACAGACTGACTGTTCTTGTGGTAAGTCTTTTGAACCATTTTCTTTAGTTATATAATTATAATATCAACATTTACATCTCTTTTAGAAAACAACATTTAGATGACCAAGAGTATGAAGGTTTCATCTTATGAAGGTTCCATCTCATTCATATCTATAGTTATATAATTATCATATCTTCCTTTGTTTATCCTTGTTAAATTCCAGAAGTTTTTGTTAGTAAGTTGTAAAGGAAGATACATGCAAATTTAAAAGACATAAACTATCAAGCTTTTGTTATATATCACACTACTATAAGTTTATGTAAGTTGTAAATCACTACTTTCTTAACTTAGACCATTATGAATGTTTATGTTATATTTGTATGTTTCTGCGAAATTACTTTTTAAGTTTAATTTGATTGTATTTGTTTAACCAATTTTTTTTTTCTTTATAATTATGGTTAACTTGATTGATCTATATTTATATTTTTGCATATAATTATTATTGAAAAAATTATTTAACTTGTACCGTTATCATATATTTCTTTGTTTATTCTTGTCAAATTTAAGAAGAATTTTCACTGAAGCATCCCTGTAGGATTACAAACAAGAAAGAATTGTTATTATAAGTGATATAATTCCTGAAGAATTTAGAAAAAAAAGAAAAGATTAAAGCATCCTTGAAGTATTGCAAACAATCAAATTTTTATCACATATATATATATATATAGAAATTTTATTCTTCTCATCATTTTTTTTTTCATTAATCTATTCACGATCAACATGATTGTCCTATCATGTTCTTTCTCGTTGTTTTTGGTATTAGCTATGTTTGATTATATTAGATATATTGTGTATGATTGGTCACAAATAAACATAAGCATAAAATTTGCATTCATTACAATGAAAAATGATGGCTAAGTCCGCTAAGCAAAACAATAACTTATAGAAAAACTTATCACTGAAATTTTACTATTGGTTGTACGTGGTATAGACTTATGTTTGCTTCGCATATAGTCACTTTAAGTCCCTCCCATCTCTTGTTGTTATTTGTTTTAATTAAGTTTATGGAATTATTGCTTTCTTGGCTTCTTACCGTCTATTATTTATTTGTCAATTTTGAATTGATTTAGATTTTTAGCAACACTTTTTGTCTTCTTGGATATGGATATTAGTGCTACTTTTTAAATTGTGGTGTTTTATCTTCTGAAATTAATTTAGAGAAAAATATTACATTAGATGTTATTCTAATGATCCATAATTGTATCTAAAGATGAAATATGTTTCTTTTCTAAATTGCTCAAACAACGAAGATCTTTTATGATATAGTTCTTGAAGAACTATTTTTGTCTTGTGATATTAATGCATCCTCGAAGGATTGCTCAAAGAATGGATATTGTTTATAAAAATTTAAGATATAGTTTTAGAAGAACTAATAACATAATATCAAGCATTCATGAACGATTGCAAAATAAAACTATTGTGATTTCCTTTGTCATTGTCGATAGAGGTTTGTGGTTGAGTTCTCGAAGAACTAAATCTTTTGGTCACAATTGAAATATATAAGATCTATTTGATCATAGTCTAAGTTGGACGAAATAAAAATAAATAAAAAAATTCCCTTGAATCGGCTCCTGAAGTAGCAAGACATTGATATAGTAGACATTACAATATATTTGCTTATGATGATTATGATCTTTACTACTAATGAATTCACACAAGACATAAATTAGAGGTATTGTCATCTATTTCACCTCTTTGCATATCGACATTTATAATTTGCCACAAAAAGTTTTTTTGAAATAGTAAGTATTATAATCATGAATTTGGCAATTGTTATTATGTTTAATAGATTAAGATTTAAGAACAATATTGTTTGAATTAAGAATAAATAAGAAAATAGTTGAAAAAAAAAACAATGAATGAAACTTGAATTAGTGATTACTTCTAAATGCATGTCTTAACAATTTTGAGGTCTCAAGCAAGTATTGATCTTAAAACTTGACCACCTTAAGCAGAACAATAATTTTATATATATTTTATTGGATATAAGATTGAATTATATTAATCTAAGTCTCGTGAAAATTCAGTGAGTTTTAAGATAGTCATCTGAATGGATATCATATTAAAAAAATAAAAATGGAGATATTAAATATCTCTATATCTGGAGAAAATAAGTGTAGTGGAAAAGTTATTTTTGTCTTTAATTTGACTACTCTTATATTTGTGCAATAGAAGCACATATTATTGTAGACCAAAAGTTTACAAATCGTTGGCAAGACCGGTTGGGTTATCCCGAATCTATTATGATGTTGAAACTATATATTGAAGAGTCAGAAAATTCTTCAATCTAGTAACTATTGTGTGTTACTAGTTCCCAAAGAAAGTTGACAATTTAAAAGAATGGGTCTCTCACTTCTATAAGGTAATATTTAAATTAATGCAAGCATTTTGATAAGTATCATTCATAAATTGAAATTGACATTGAACAGTTGTTAGCATATACTCATAAAAATGGACTTGATGATCCATTTTTTAGACGTCTAAAGTTAATTTTATGACTGATACTTATGAGACCATACCGTATAAACTCTAGTTTTGAGAATCAATAATCTTGTATGTTGAGATATTGATTTGCATCAAGCCAACACATTACTATGTATAAGTTTTTCCCTTAATCTATCATTGGTTTTAGGTTAGCAAGTGGATTTTCGATGTGTTGTGTATATCACAATTGCTCCAATCTAAGATAAATCTGAAAGAATATTGGGAAAATATATTTTCTCCATCTATCATTAATTGTGATGAGCCAACTTATTTACAGCCCAGTAGGCTGATTATCAATTGATGGATTAGTTTTCCCAATATTAGGGGAAGATGATAAGCCGCTGAAAATGTGAACAATGAAGTTCAAAGAAATTATTTGAAAGGAAATATTATTTTCTGGTCTTGATCCTCAAGATATAACTCATTTGCAAAGGTAAACAAATCAAATATCAACCGCTAATGCTCCAAACGAAATAGATTTCTATGTCGGATAAACTAATATCGCAAAGGAGTCTCAATCGTGCATGAAGCATGTGTTAGCTCGTAATTTTCTTAGTTGTATAGAAGAAAGTCAAAAGGAGTTTTGACCACGTTATTGAAGAGGATGGTTCACTTTGCTTATGGTTCGATTGGAATGTATCTTTGGAAAGTAAATAAAACTTTCTCATCGAAAGACAGTTATGCATAATTATTTATCGAAAGGAAGTTTCAGAAGGGTTAACCAGGAAGCAGTTTTCGGATCGAACAGATGGATAAGCATTGTTCGTTTATAGCAGATGTAGTTTTGAATTCAAATTTAAGGTAGTTATGTTTATTTAGTATAAATAGTAGTATTTCATAGGAAAAATGTGTCACAATTCAATCATACAAAACTTACACTCAAATTATCCGCATGGAAGAGAGAAATGAGACACAAGTTGCAATGTATGAATCTGTGTACCAATTTATATTCAAACAATGCAATTTAAGTTCATTTTCTTAAGTATATTTGCAGTTCGTTTTATTTTATTTAAAACAATTCATTTTAGTTTGTCTGGAAGTAATTTCGACGAGTTTAACTGGGTTAAATTCAACAAACATTACTCATAATTTTTACTTTATGTTCTTGAAGAATCATTACCAAATCCAAATAAACTAAACACAAATATGTCCTTAAAATTTACTAGTTGATCTTGCAAGTAATTAATTCAAACCAACGACTGTTTACCAAATTTCAACGTAAACAGCATGATAGATCAATCGGTTCCAAATATAAAAATCATTGAATAAGAAAAGGAGCTTAAAGCAAAGATAACCCAAACAAGGATACAGAAACGTTAAAAGAGTTCTATGACATAGTTGATTTTTCAGTTCCAGAAGAACTAATCAGGTACTTGAAACTTATAAAATATTAATAAATTATGTCATGAATGAAAGATCTCAATGAAATGAGATGGAACCGAAGTAAAGTCAATGTCGACGTGTTTTGGATATAATATATCCCTATATGTGATAAGTAATAATGAAGATCATGAATTCAAGTCAATTAAAGATTATAGAAAAAGAAAATATCTACAGATAGAAAGAGACAGTTCCAGTGAAATCAAACTCACTTTATAAAGCTGAATTTTTTGTACGTGTAGTCCACACACTCGAAGATGTGAAGATAATTAGATATGTATGATTTTTCGCGCAAAAAGAGAATTAGAATGGTAAAACACACACACACACACACACACATATATATATATATATATAGAGAGAGAGAGAGAGAGTTTGATATGTTTATCCGAAGTGAATTGGTAAATGTTTATCATTTATTTTAAGAGACATATATTCTTTAGACACATATTCACTTGAAGTGAATTCAAGAATTTTTTTCATACTTGATTAAGGGCCAGTTTGTTTTGCATTTTTTTGAAAAAAAAAAATCTATTTTTTGATCTAGAAAAATCACTTTTATATTTTTGTAGTGTTTGTTTTAGATTTTAAAAAAATCCATTTTGTTAAAAAAAATCATTTTTAACCTCAAAATTAAAAGCTATTTCAAGTAGCTTTTCAAAAATCTATTTTTTTATTAAACATAAGGAACTCAAGTGTAAGAGCTTCAAATCTTAGCGTCGCCTGGAGTGCATCCGACATGCTTGGAATCGACCCTAGCGTCGCCTGTCATCAGCTGACAGTCAATCCTAGTGTTAGCGTAGTAGCATAGCGACGTAGGAAGCAGTCTCCTGAAAAATCAGAGGCTGCGGAAAAAGCTGTAAAAGACCTCCTAGAGGCTAACTTTATTTATGAGGCCAAATATACTACATGGCTCTCAAATGTTGTACTTGTCAAGAAATCTAATGCAAAATGGTGTATGTGTGTTGACTATACCGATCTTAATAGGGCTTGCCCTAAAGACGCATATGTTCTTCCTAACATAGATAAACTCGTAGATAACTCTTCTGGCTACAAGCTCTTATCCTGCATGGACGCTTATTCTGGGTACAACCAGATACCCATGGTCGATGAAGATAAAGAGAAGACAACCTTCATGACCGAATCAGGGAACTATTACTTCAACGTAATGCCCTTTGGTCTTCGAAACGTGGGGGCTACTTATCAACGAATGATGAATAAAGTTTTTGACAAGAAACTTCTGGGCGACATTCTTGAGGTCTATATGGACGACATGATTGTCAAATCTCAACAAGAGGTAGATCATGTTGAACATCTCAAAAGAGTGTTCAAACAAACCCGGAAACACAACATGTGGCTCAACCCTGAAAAATGCACCTTCGATGTCTAAGCGGTAAGTTCCTCGGTTTCTGCTTAATAGAGAGATGAATTGAGGTAAATCCAGACAAATGCCAAGCATTTACAGAACTCCCTACACCCCACTCCAAGAAATGCATCCAAACACTCAATGGAATGTTAACTTGTCCCTCTCTCGATTCGTCACCAAGTCCTCTCAACACGCTCTCCCTTTTTTCAAACTCCTAAGGAAAGAGACGAAGTTCGAATGGACCGACGAATGTGAAGCCGCGATGACACACCACAAATGAGCTCTCTCCCAACCTCCAGTTCTTTCACGGCCTGACCAAGGTGAAGTATTATACCTTATCTCTCTGTTTCGTCTGATGCGGTTAGCGCCGTTCTGATCAGGGAAACACCGGAAGGGCAGAAACCAACATACTTCACCAGCAAAGCCCTTCTTGGACCAGAGAAAAGGTACCAAAAGATTGAAAAGATCGCCCTCGCTCTCGTAATGGCAGCACGAAGGCTTCGACGATATTTTCTAGCTCATACGGTTGTAGTCCGAACCAATCAACGCATCAGACAAATCTTGGGTTGCCCTGACGTCGCTGGAAGGATGATGAAGTGGTCGCTCGAACTATCAGGGTTCAACATCCACTACGAATCTAGGAAAGCATTGAAGGCGCAAGTGTTTGCAGACTTCATAGCTGAGATGACCTTCCCTACGGAGGAAAGGACAAAGGAATAAACTGTCTTCATGGACTGATCATCCAATTCCAAAGGGAGCGGAGGTGGGGTATTCATTGAAAACAACGAAGGCATTGTTGTGGAAGTCTCATTTGCTTTATCTTTTCCTGTGACGAACAACACTGCAGAATATGAAGCCTTCTTAGCTGGCCTACGGATTGCCTAGGATATAGGAGCCAAAAAGGTAAAAATCTTTACTGATTCTCAATTAGTGGCATCCCAAGTTACTGGCGAATACCAGGTCAGAGAGGAGCACCTACAAGAGTACGTCTAGCTGGTACTGACTAAGATGGAAGAATTCGACTCTATAGAGGTAACTCACGTTCCCCGCGAACAAAATACCCGGGCAGACATTCTTTCAAAACTTGCCAGCACACGAACTGCAAACGGAAACAAAATCGTGATTCAAGAGGTCCTCAACGAACCCAGCGTCCAGTGGCAAAAGGCTCAACTCCACGAAGTCAACATCATCATCGGGAATAAAAACTGGAGGGGACCTATAATCCGCTACATAACAAGCGGAGAACTCTCTTTAGATCCCCAAGAAAGAACGAAGTTGAAACGGAGGGCCTGCTCTTTCACTTTAGTGGAAGGAACCCTATACAAAAGGGGTTTCATTACACCACTTATCAAGTGTCTGGGACCAAACGAGATCCAAGAAGTCCTTGTTGAAGTACACGACAACATATGCGGACAACACCTTGTGGTGAAAGCACTTGCCAAGAAAGTCCTACGAGCAGGATACTTTTGGCCCACCATGCTGAAAGACGCTAAGGATTATGTCAACTTGTGTGATAAATGTCAACGGCACGGAGACAACATATCTCGGTTGGTAGGACAACACATTGAAATATGTAAAGATTGACGTTTAAAATTCAGACTCCTTACTTATTCATCTTAAGAGGTGAAACTTTAACCACTATACTATTTGACAAGAAAAACAACAATATAGATAATTTCACCATTTGAGTTTTGTTGATGAGAATCTATATTATATATATTTATGGTTTTTTCTTAAATGTATTTATGGAAATTCAAACCTCACAAGAAATGATCGGCACATGACACCTTAAAATGAGCCAAATTTTCTCATGCCTTTGATATTTAATTCTATTTTTTAATTAGTTTTTGTAGCCTTTTATATTTTTTTACCTTTATATTCTCACAAGAATATTCTCACCACATTCATCCTAGCCTATTTAGGTAACATCATCTAAATATGGTATTTATTTCAAATGAACATTATGTACTTTTGACTAAACCAATTATTTATTTTAACGATAAAAAATTCAAAATTATTGATGTATGGCAGTATTTTATTTTATTTTTCTGAGGAACTATGGTAGTTATTTCATGAACATAGTATACATTTCACTATACATATTATTTCTTTTAACTCTAAAAATTTTAATTTGGAGAAATTAATTATGTGAAATATGATTCGAAAATGATGAAATTTTAATTGCTTTACGAAATAATAATTCACAAAAATGCATGTTTTACTTTCATGAATTGTATACAAAGTCATAAAAATAAATTGCATATAACAAATATTTTTGTCCACATATAACTTTTAACACTAGAAACTGGTAACTAGATATAAATATTCAAAATATAATAAATATTTGTTTGAGTTTGTATAAGTATTTGTAAAACCTCTCGAGAAAAAAGTATTTAAATTTCTCAATAACAATTAACAAATTTTTTATACGTTAAAAGTATATTTTTAAATAATATTTATAATTTTAAATAAAACAAATCCTCTTTAAAAAGTATGTCAGACTAAAAAAAATTGACAAATCAAAAGAAAAATAGTAAATGCATTAAAATAAAAAGGGTTAAATATGTTTTTGGTCCCTATAAATATATCAACTTTTCGTTAATCCCTCTAAAAATTTCCTTCAACTTTTAGTCCTTATAAAATTTTCAATTACTATTTTTGGTCCCTATTTTAAATTTAATTTTAGTATTTTTTATGATATTATACAGAAATGTGTAGAATATTGTAAAAATCTTTCCCAACAAATATTAGATTTTTTTAACAAAACATAAATTAAATATGAATTTTTAACCATAAGCAATATAAAAATTCATATTAAATTTATGTTTTGTTAAAAAATTCTAATTTTTTTTGGGAGTGATTCTTATAATATTATGAATTTTTCTGCAAAGTCTCATTCAAAAATATGAATTTTACATATGATTTTACTTTAAAAGAGGGACCAAAAGTGAAGATTGAAAATTTTATAGGGACTAAAAGTTGAAGGAAAATTTTAGAGAGACTAAAATGAAAAGTTGGTATATTTATAAGTAGCAAAAACATATTTAACCCAAATAAAAATTATTAAATAAACAAGCAAACAATTTTTTAATACCGTATTGTTTCTCAAACCGGTACATTAATTAGAAAGCATTAAAATAAAATAAAAAACTAACATGCTCCTTTTTTTTAATATTGTTTCATTAATTTATATTTTTAGGAACATCCATATTATCAAATTATCCTGCGAAATATATCTATAAATTAGACGTTTGGAAAAGCATAATTTCACATCATACACTCTTTTTCACTTTTTTATTTTAGTTTTTCATTTTAGGTAAATCATCACTAATATCGGTCATTGTCATTACCACCCCTTCTATAAGCATTTTTCTCTCCGAAGAATACACCGGGTTGGATCCAGCTATTATCCATCATCATTATAAGTTCTATAAACACTTCTATAAACACTTTCTGTTCCAACCACACCCCACCCAATACACGCGTACACGCGTGTGTGCGTGCGTGTGAGCGAGCGCACACACAATGCATATATGTTTTTATATTATTTGCAAAAACCAAACATATTAATACAACTATATAATATATAATATGTTGACTTAGATGTCAAAAGACTTAAATCTTCACTAACGTTGTTCACATGTACTTCAAATTAATTATTTTTCAATTTAATTTAAAATAATAATTTTTTATTAAATTTTTATAAGTATGGTAATTCCCCATGTTTGGCACGGGTATCATACTAGTTGTAATCAGACATAAGATTCAATTTATAGAACTTTTGGTTTCTTAAAATAACATGTGAATTGGCATTGCGGCTTAAATCTCAATTTCACTAACGGGTCTTGTTAACCGGTACCTCCGGAACACTAGTTAACAAACTAAAAGTGGAAAAAAGGTAAAATTTTACATTAAAAGAATACTTTTTCAACTTTGAAAAAGTAGAATACTCAATTACCAAAAGAATATTTTTTTTTATGGGTTTGGCTATCCTGTGCAATATTGCACATGTTAAGGATACTAAAAGAAACAACTTTTTATTGAAAATTACAACTATTTTAAAATATATATATATATATATAATATAAAATGCACAAGTTCCAATATATACTTACTACTTTAAACTTCTTATTATATGTAAATTTGCACATGTTAAAAAAACCCTTCTTTTATACTTGTTAACATTTCCCTTCACTAAATTTCAGATGAAAATTAACATGTAGGATTAAGTCATTGACCATGATATTAATTGAAAGGAGAGGAAGTTACAAGTCCTTTCACCATGCATAGTATTAAACACAAGTAGTTGGATCAAAGTTAGTTGACAACTGCAGTAAAGACCTTATTGTTTTTTTATATATATTTTTAATTATAATTTAAAATTCAATTGTTTTATCTCCTAATAAGGATGCAAACCTTGTTGTTTCATGAGACTATGGTATTATAGTTCAACTGTCTTTTATATTTTAAAATTCAACCTTAATTATAATACATATATTTTATTTTAAAATTTAAATGTTTTGAGTCATTTTGGGGAGAAATCATGTAATTTGGAAAATCAAGTCATCACATAAATTATTGAGGCAAGAGAATAAAGAACAAATGAGTTCAAAAAGGGTTTTGAATGCAATAAAATATGGGAAGTCTAATGTGCTCATCTTTCTGCTCTTTTTATTGCGATAACGTCTGAAAATTATGAACGGTAAATTTTTTTTATGAAATTTCGATTTTGATTAAAATTAAAAATATAAATGTCTGTTGCTTTCAAGTTATAACAAGCAAATTAATCATAATTATTTATTTCAATGACACCAACAATGTAACAAAAAAATATATAATCTAAATTCTTTTTTTAATGACACCAACAACAACCTTTATTATAGAAAAAGTTGTTTAAGTGTATAATTGGGATAATGAAAAAGTAAGTATAAATATACTCATCTAGTTTTTCACATTTTTTAAGTGATAAAGGAAAAAAAGACCAGATATATATATATATATATATATATATATATATATTCATATCGTGTTTATTACATTTTCTTTAATATTTAAATTTATTCTTATCTATTTGTTACATGTGTTATTTGTAACAACCCGTTTTTAGCTAGAATTATTTTATTTAATTATTATGTGTGTTTATATGTGCTCGTGTGTGAGTATTTGCCTCTCTGTGTATTTAATTTGGGATTAGTGGATTTTTAGCCTAGAATGGTATTTTGGTCATTTTGGAGGCTAAGGGTATATTGGTCATTTGGAAAGTGAGGGTAAATTAGTAATTTCATTAGAAGGGTTATTTTTAGTGTTTTAGTGAGAATCGTTATTTTTACTAAGTTACTAGTGAATTGGGGTAATTAATTACAGTTGGTAATAATTGGGTGTTTTAACAGTTTAACTGAGTAGTAACTTTTGAGAATTGGTTAGTAAAGATGTTAGACCCATTAGGACAATTAGAAACCTAGCTCAATTGGATGATAGTATATAAATATAACACTTAAGAGAAAACTAGGTTTCTCCCGTTCATTCATTCACTTAAAAAAATATTGAGAAATGTAGAGAGGTAATATGGAGAAAAGGAAGTTAAAGAAAGAGCTTGGGATTTGAAGAACTAGGATCTAAATTGAGGTTTAAGCAAGTGGACTCAAGACCTAGAGGTAACAGGGATAGATTTCCTTTTATCAATTAAGCTATAATTTCAAAAAGTGATTATGGGTCATAAGTGATTAATTGAGAATTGTGATTTTTATGAATTTATATGATGATTTTCATGCTCATGTTTATGTGATAAATTTGGGTATGTGATATTGGTCATAAACTTGTTAATTATGCTTAAACTTCGTGGTGATTATGTGTTAAAGTGATTATGTTGAAATTTTTGCTTAAAATGGTGAAATTTGTTATACAATAAACTTAAAGCACAAGGTCAAAGAAGAAGAACAAGATGCTGAAATCTTTTGTATAATTCTCTTCACAAGTGTGTCTTTACACTATAATATGAGTTGTATTTATAGGAAACAATATGAGCTAGTGAATGATCAAAGTAATTAAGGACCACTAACCATCCATTCACTTATGGGAGTTATAGGAAGGTGGAAGACTAATGATGGACATCCACTAAAGTCATGTATTCATAACACTCCCTCTTGGATAGATATGTCTCATTAAAACCTTACTAGAGAAAAACTCAATGGGAAAACATTCTAGTAAAAGAAAACAGTACAACATCCTTTTGTATCATAATATGCCTCATTAAAAACCTTACCAGGAAAACTCAGTGGGATAAAAGCATGGTTAAGGGGAAAAGAGTGCATCATATTTTTGTCTCCTCCTCATAAAGACAACGAAGAAGTTTAAATAATTTTTTATACTAGTTACTCAAAATCTTTACTTGGGGGTGACTCTGTAGAAAAATATGATTTATCTTCATACTCTTCTCCAAATTAGCAGCTCTTGAGATATCTTCATATTGATTGTTGAAAGAACCTCGCAAGTTTCTTGTATTTATAAAATTATAATCTTTAATATAGAGCGTTCTCCACTTTCTTTATGTGGTGTTAGCATTTTCAAAATGATTAGGTGATATTGTTCTTTCTCTAAGGTACAAATTGTATGCTTGACTTTGCTGCAATATCTGTATTGACAAAACTAAAATACCACAATATATATATATATAATAAGCAAAATACATTAGTGTCCTTACTTGACCAATTCAAGTTGTTCATAATTTTCTTGAGGGAATGATCTCTACTCACCTCAAGTGACATCATAATCATTCTAGTACATAATCAATTAGATTTGTCCAAATCAACATTTATATAATAACAAATTTTAGAATCTCTTCAGGATTTCTAATAATATTTTATATCATTATCATAAAATCGATTATAAAGAATTCATTTCCAAATCCTCAAAATGGACAAATGATGTCATCTTTTCAATAATTTTGATAGTATGTATTACGCAAATGAAATCCTTCAGGGAGTTTCATATATCACTATCAAGCGAGTGATATAAATTAATTGTAACACATTTTTCATATAATTTGAGTCTTTCATGTGTTACTGAACTTAATCAAGTATGAAAAACATCTTGAATTCACTTCAGGTAAATATATCTCTAAAGAATATATGTCTCTCAAAAATAAATTTTAGACATTTACCTATTCACTTCATGTGAACATATCAAACTCTATATATATATATATATATATATATATATATATATATATGTATGTATGTATTTTACCATTCTAATTTCTTTTTCGCGTGAAAAATCATATATATCCATTTAACTTCACTCATTCACGTGTGTAGACTGCAAGTCTAAACAAAGTATGCTTTATGAGGCAAGTTTGATTTCTCTAGAATTATCTATTACTTACCACATATAGCGCTATATTATATGCAAAAACACATCAACGTTGACTTCATTTCGGTTCCATCTCATTCCATTAATATCTTTCATTCATGGCATAATTTATTAATATTTCATAAGTTATAGGTACTTGATTAGTTCTTTTGGAACTGAAAAATCAATTATGTCATAAAACTCTTGTAGAGTTTATATATATATCTTCGTTTGGGTTATCATTCCTTTAAGTTCCTTTTCTTATTCGAGGCTTTTTATATTTGAGACCGATTGATCTACCATGCTTCAGGCACAATTAAGACTCATTTGCAATATTAGATTATCCAACATGGAAATCTGTTCCGTTTGGATCATTAGCAACTGATATTTGATTTGTTTACCTTTGCAAATGAGTTATATCTTGATGATCAAGACGAGATAATAATATTTCCTTTCAAAGAATTTATTTGAACTTCTGGTTCACATTTTCAGCTGCTTATTATCTCCTAGTAATATTGGAAAAATTAATCCATCAATTGATAATCAGCCTACTAGGCTGTAAATAAGTTGGCTCGATACAATTTATGATAGATGGAGATTCATATAAAATGTATTTTCCCAGTATTCTTTCAAGATTTATCTTAGTACATTATATTGGAGCAATTGTAATATACACAACACATCCAAAAAATGGATCTTCAAGTCCATTTTTATGAGCATATATTACCAGTTGTTCAATATCAATTGACAAATGATACTAATCAAATGCTTTTTAAAAAAGTTCAGAAAATAAACTCATAGTCAAATTTGTTTACATAAAAATCTCCATTTTTTCCAACTAATTTCTGCATCATAATAGATCTGGGATAACTCAACCGGTCTTGCCAACAATTTGTAAATTTATGGTTTATAATAATATGTGCTTCCATTTCACTAATAACATAATATGTAAACTTCATGTTTAAAATAAATAATATGTTCTTCCATTGCACTAATACAAACGTAGTATAAATCAGAGATAATTTTTTTTGTACTGCACTTATTTTCTCCAGCATATATCTCGTAATATGGAGATATTTAACATTTATTTTTCTTCAATATGATATCAATTTAGAATGATATCCTTGAAACGTAATAATTTTCTATGAAATTAGTTTCATATAATGCTCTTTTGGATATCATATAATGCATTCTCAATGCGTAATTCTATTATTCCATATAACAATATATTTGCTCTTTTGGAGCCTTTAATATATATTTTTAATTATTTTTTACCATCAAATATAATAATAAAATTAGTTTCTATGTATCACTTATCTAAATATTTGTATAGTCTTTTTCATAACAAATCTTTCATTTACAAACAATATCCAACAAAATATACATAAAATATTTGTGCTCCTTAGTGAATCCAAGTTCTAGGAGCAATGCTTGCTCGAAACCTCAAAATAGTTTATGCATACATTTTAGAAGGAATAAATAATGCAAATCTAATTTATAGTTATTCTGTCAATTAACAAGAGTCCTATTTCAAAACAATATAGTTCATAAATATTAATTGTTTTAAAAGTAGCAATAATATCAAATTCATAAGCACAATACCTACTATTTCTTTATAAAAGAAATTATATGGAACATTCTACCAAAAAAATAGGCGGAACACAAATTATACGAAACAAATAGTATTGATGATATACTCAAAAAGTAAAATTCAATTTATCATGTGTGGCTTCATCATTTTAATCAATGTAATTTATGGTTCAAAATTTTCTTGATATTGTTTTCTCAATGTTTCTACTTCAGGAGAACATTCAAGAGGAGTAAATAATATATTCTTTTAATTCTTTTGATAGAATTTATACTAAGGTCAAATAGATCTTATATATTTGAATTGTGGTCAAGAACTCCACAAACTTCTATGAACAATAAGCAACTAAAATCACAATTTTACAATCCCTCAAGGATGATTTAATATTCAATTTTAGTTCTTCAGAGCTATATATTAAATCTTTATAAACAATGATAAAAACTTTGATTGTTTGCAATCCTTTAGGATGCTTTAATATTAAATTTTCCAATATTTATAAATAATGATCAGAAAAAATCTTTGTTGGAGTGATCCTTCAAGGATTCTTTAATATTAAAAGAAAATTAGTTCTTCAAGAACTATATTACATGTGATCTTCATAATGATCAAGAAATATTCATTCTTTATACAATCCTTTAGGGATTCATTCTGAATATTAGTTAACTTTTAATTTATCCTTTAAAGGGACTTTAATTGATCCTTTTTAAGCATAGTCACGTGAGTAATCTTATTTGAATGAGACTTTTACCAAGAAAAATAAGATAACAAAATATGAACAACAAAATAGAAAAAATATAAAAGAACTTAGCAAAAGAATTGTGAATAAGGAAAAGATTGGGTCAGAGAGTCAATCAACTTAAGTATAAGATAAAAGAACTGTTGTTGCTAACAATATAATCACGTGGATGCAATCTAGAGTTATTAGTTGCCAATTTAAATTTAAGTAAGGTACATTCCTGCATGGTTTTCTATGGTATCCCTCATAGAACTTATAAAAGAAATTAAAGACACAAATTTATAACACATACAAATGTGTTCCTTCACAAACAAAGTTCATTGAGGCCATTAAACATATGAGATAACTGGAATGACTAAGGACAATGAAAGTTAAGAATCAAGGTAGCTCGATAAACATATATAACTCATAAACTAGAGTAAGAGTATGACAAATATTAATTAAAATACAACAAAATATTTGTTAGATAATGGAATCAAAACCAATAGTTAAGGAAACCTATGAAATCAAAGAAGAATCATTGATCCAAGCATAACCTTCAATTTGGTAGAAAATAGTGTTCTACAACATATATGATAAAAATTAATAACATAACATTAGAACAAAAAGGAACATACAAATTCATTTTACAACAATTTTATTTAAGCACACAGAATCAGAAAATTTTATACTTCACTTCCAAATTCCTGTAACATTTCTTTTGGATTTTAGAATGATATATTAATTTGAGATTTCTCAAAAATATATATGGTATTTCTAGTTCCTAGTCCACTCTCGCAAAGGCAAAAATCTCTTATTTCGGTAATTGTGAACAGAGATATTAAAAGATCTTGGTTTTCAAGGATAGACTCATAATACCTTGGACAGTAAAATGGAAGCTATATATATATATATATATATATATATATATATATATATATATATATACACACACACACACACACGCATGATTTTTGGCAAAGTGATCATATAAAAACAAATAAATATAAGAAGGCTCGGACAACTACTTATATATAACTTATATACATCATGAATAGTTTTATATATACATAAGTAAAAGGTTTTGTTAGATAAGAAGGCTCGAGTTTTATATATATTGAGATAAAAAGGCTCGGGAGTAAACAAGTTTTATATATACATAAGTAAAAGGTTTTGTTAATACATGAAACATTTCTTAACAGTATATCAAACAATCATACACCACAATAACTAATATTATGAAAAATAAGAATTAGTATTACTCAAATTGATAGAGCTTCGTGCTGATAACGTGTTATAAAAATAAACTTAAAACACATGATCAAAGAAGAAGAAGAAGATGATGCTGAAACCCTTTGTATTATTCTCTTCACAAGTGTGTCTTTACACTACAATATGAGTCATATTTATATGATACAATATGAGCTAGTGAATGATCAAAGTAATTAAAGACCATTAACCATCCATTCACTTATGGGTGTTATAGGTAGGTGGAAGACTAAGGATGAGCATCCACTAAAGACGTTTATTCATAACAACAATGAAGTTGTTGTTGATTGTTGATGAACTCATGAAATTATGCCTTGAATGTTGTTGGGTGTTGTTTGTGATGTCAATCCTTGAATTGGATGATGTTAAATTTAAGTTACTATTCTTGTTGTGTTGAATTGGAATGAATTGAAATGTTTTTTTTAAAAGGCAAAAATGAAATATATATACCAACAACGGGATTGCTTCCTCAGCACTTACAGAAGCAAACAAAGTTTACAAACTGACAACCAGAAACAAAAATAACATTACATGCCCAAATAATCAAGTGGGCAGACAAGCCAATTATGAACACCTAACACATACACAGCGTTAGCTGTCTTCATCCACCAGTACGAGTGCATTTTTACTTTTTCTACCAACTGGTAGATGCTATTAGCCTTATTTTTAAACAATCTATCGTTTCGCCTGGATCACAAAACCCAAACACATAAAAGCCACAACAGCTGCAAAAAGGAGCGCCTTTTCGGCGACCCGCCAAACATATAAATGAACTGCTGAAAATGGTCAGATAGAGCAATAGGATCAGCCCCAGCAACTCCAAGCCACGCACGAACATAAAACCACAATTTGCTAAAAATGATGCAAGAAACAAATAGATGATGCGCCGTTTCCACTTCACCACACCCAGACACAGACATATGCGCCTCATGAGAAATGATACCACGACCCACAAGATTTGATTTGGTGGGTAATCTGTTGCAAAGAAGTCGCCAAACAAATAGAGATACCTTCACCGGGACATATCTATGCCATATCAAATTAGAAACCGTGTCCATGACCTGACTATCCTCAATGGTAAGCATATGGTAAACAATACGAACGAAGTAAACACCATTAGTATCAAGGCGCCAACTCCACCTGTCAGTATTCAGAACCTGCAAAATAACGTGAGACAACAACAACAACTTACACTCCCGTAACAATTCCTCGTCCCACTTCCACAACCCTCTCATCCACTGCCACGCTCCCCGACCCACCTCCAATCCCAACGACAACATGTTGTTATTAGAACTATGGTGTTTTAGGTGAAAATCTATTCAATTATTGCATAATCTGTTTTGATTGTCGTGAAATAAAGTTTAAACGATGTTTGATTTATTTAAGTAAACTCCGGTCCAGCCTATTCTCGTGTTTACCACGGTTATTACATTAGTACTAAATAAATATACAAAACTAGTCCCGTAAATGTAGCTCAATTGATAGCTACCAAAGATTCGAACTCTGGATTCCTCAATTCTCTACACTTTGAAAAGTGTATGATCTAGCCACTAGACTATTATTGAAAAAATAAATAAACAAAATTAACTTTAAGAATACATCTCCTAAAAAAAAACTGTAAGAGTAAGATAAAAAATGAAAAGTATAAATTTTTGACAAGGACTAAAATAATAAATTTAAAAAGTAAGATGAATGATTCATTTTATGAGTCGGCAATCTAAAGCTGGTTCATGAATTTACAGTGAGTGACAGTGACATCTGCATCGTACAAATTCGACTCAACCAGAGAGAAAATACCGAACAAATTCCCACGCTCTTTCATTTTGCACTTAATTCCCAAATTACACGTTACGTTCCTAGATCAATTCAACCTCCAAAAATTCAATTCAACACCCCTTTTCATTTCTCTCTTCTTTCTACACCCCCCCTTTTTTCTTCTTCATCATATGTAATGTTATATAATGAGATAAATTTGATAAGATCTACCATGTGAATTTGCTTCTTCCACCTTTTAAGTTGCTTTTAATTCGTTAATTAACTTTGTTAAATTGCAATTAAAAGGGTAGTTTTAGATTCTAATATGAGTAACAATTGTCAAAATTCTGGTACTAGTCATAATATTAGAGGTTTAATCTCCAACGCTGGTGCTGGTGCTGCTGCTGGTAATTTTTTGTTTTTTTGGCTTTGACCCTTTTTGTTTTTTGTGTTTTTCTTTAATGGGTTTCTCTCAAAATTTCACTTTTTTTCTTCTACTTTTGTGTTTGGTCAATTTTGTGTTGTTTATGATGTGATTTCTAGAATGTTTGGTTTGACATTGTGTGATTGTTATAGGGGCAATAGCTGCTACGTTTGTGTGTCCATTGGATGTGATCAAGACAAGGCTTCAAGTTCATGGCCTTCCACCTGTGCAGAAAGGTACACTTCTTGTTAATTGCTTAATTGGCTCTGTAGCACCGACACTTTTGATCAAAGACTTGTTGCGTGTTCAACACGTGTTGGTGCTAAACTCAACAGTCCGACCTGACACATGCAGTTACATTGAATTGTGTCATTTCTCACAATTTTATGGGTGTTTCGTGTCATGTCCGGTGTTTGTGTCTGCGTCCATGCTTTTAGTTAATGGGTCATGGACAATGCTGAGATTGATGTTGGATTTATGTTAAGATTGAAAAGTAGTTTTGTAACATATATAATTTGCTTAATGCCTTTGAATTATTTTTCTTTAAAGAAGTGCTTCTCCGCTGAGAGTTAGATGTTTTTATCACAAACATGAGGCTGAAATTTGTATATTGTATTGTTAAAACTTGATTTGTAGTTATAATAGTTCAATTCAAAGCAATGTTGCCAATTGCGGATAGTGAACATAGCATAACAGTTTGTTCAAATCCTGTTTTAGTGCTGCAATAGCTTAGTGTTGTCAAATATTGGTCATGGCGGATATAGGTGGCAGTTTTTCGGCTCTCCATGATGCCCAATTTCGGCCAATATGACGGGATTTTACGCCATAATACAATATGACGGCGCCACAGAGCAGCTGGTACGGCGGAATTTTGGCTCTTATTTATGGACTGCCGTCCACCATAGACAACACTGCACTTGCTACTATTTGACAACACTTTGTACTAAATCATGCATCTCTGAACAATTGTGGTTTGTCAAACTTCTGCTATACTATAGCGCTATAGGGCCGCTATATCCGCTATTTGACAACACTGATTCAAAGTATATCACTGATATATGCAACACTACTATAGCAGAACTATTTCAGTATGAATAAATTACGAGGTGCATTTGTTGAGTGATTGTTTCTTGAGCCTAACCTTTGCTATTCTCCTAGGTAGTGTCATTGTCACGAGCTTGCAGAATATAGTTAGGACTGAAGGCTTCAGGGGATTGTACCGTGGCCTTTCACCAACAATACTAGCATTGCTTCCAAACTGGGCAGTGAGTTTCTTTTGCTGTTCCTTTTCTAACTACATTCTGTACTGTAATTGGCGTCCATTGCAGTAAAAAATGCGATGTTCTGTGAAATAGGAGTTTGGATGAATTTCTATTCTGATTCCGTTAATTATTTTTGGCAATTTGTTCCTATTCTTGTCACTTTTTAAATTACATCCACATTTTTTGTTTTAATTATTGTTGAATGTAATTAGCTTCAAATTACGGCTCTTGGGTACTTTAGTTTTATGGCACCATTTTACCAAGTTAATTTCAAGGTCTAAATTGACAACTCATGACAAAAAATAATCGTATAAGATGAGTTCATCTTTTTCCTTCTTGCATAGCCCTATATTTGTAACACAACATATACATTTGCATTTGTGTGAAGAATCTTCTGAATGTTAATCTTCCAGTTGCCTCTACTTTTACATGAAGATCCTTTTTTAAAGCATTGGTTAATCATATGTCTTATATTAGAAGATGAATAATCTCATTTATTGTTTAATCATATGATTGTAACAGCTTCTCTTCATATTTCATATATTTTCAAATGACAACAGATTCATTTCAACTGTAGGTTTACTTCACATGTTATGAGCAAATAAAGGGCTTGCTTCGGTCACATGGTAAATATTATCTTAATGATGTTTTTTTTTTTACTTGCATTGTTTCTTCTCAAAATGTGAAGTGGAGAGTTTGGGAGTATGATACCAGATTTGTCAAACTTATTTCCAATTCTGGTTTCCTCAAATCCTGATATTTTATTTTTGTTTTTTACTAACCTCAGATCCTAAGTGTTTTTTTTTACTAACCTCAGACCCTGAGTATATTTGCTGGATTTACTACTTTTTATAACGATATTTGTTGGTAATGCTGTTGCAGAGGGTTGCAACGAACTCACAACTATTGGAAATATTATAGCCGCTGCCGGTGCTGGGGCTGCAACAGCAATATCTACAAACCCGTTGTGGGTAGTTAAGACAAGACTTCAAGTAAGTTAGTGCTTCTCATGCATCTAATCTTGGTAAAATATGTGTAAAAATAGGAATTTACGCTCTTTTCTATTGTTATTTTTCTGTCCTTTAGAATGTTGATGTCTCTTAATCTTCCATATATATTGGTGCATTTGCGAGCCAAACTAATCAGTTAAATTGAATAGTTTCTGCTGTATTATGTTTTAACTTGTATTTGGTTGTTGTACCTCTTTCTGTTTTAATGACGATTTATTATCAAAAAAATGAGTTCTTTATTTCACTTATTCAGTGATACCTATACATTCGCTTGTTATGTTGGATATTGATTCATTTTTTCTCTCTGAAACCTATCAGACACAAGGTATGAGGCCTAATGTTGTTCCTTACAAGAGTGTTCTCTCCGCTTTGACAAGGATTACTCATGAGGAAGGCCTACGAGGACTGTATAGGTATGTTTTCTAGTCCCCTAATTTATGGCTAATATTTTATTTGCAATTATCTCTTTCCCAATGAATAGTAGACAGCAGATAACTTGCTAATCTTACATTATGAAGAAAAGAAATATTATAGAATAGATGCAGTTTCCTTTATCCAATCATTTTAGAACAATAACATAACCCAGGCCTTTTTTCACAAGGTGATATCAGCGATATAAATAACAATGGTTGATAACAATTTTGGACAGAGACAGAATAAAATAATAATGAAACCTCTTTAGACCGGAGAAAATGTATTCTGTATTAAATTAGACGGCGCTGCCAATGTGCACATAACTTCATCACCAAGTTCAATTCAGAAACCAGAATATGAATTGTGATAAGTTGAGTTTGTTTCTTGTGTTTAGTTTTTAATTGTGATTGTATTATATTCCTTGATGCAGTGGTATTTTGCCTTCATTAGCTGGCGTAAGTCATGTAGCAATTCAATTCCCAGCATATGAAAAGATAAAGTTGTACATGGCCAAAAAAGGTACAAAATGCTAACACTATTTTATTTATATATTCAGCGATCCTTTAAATTAGTACACAGAACTCATTCAATGAGGAATTTAAATGTTTCAGATAACACAACTGTCGACAAGCTAAATCCTGGGAGTGTTGCAATCGCATCATCAATTTCAAAAGTAACTGCGTCTGTAATGACTTATCCACACGAGGTAATACGTTCGCGGCTGCAAGAACAAGGCCAAGCAAAAAATAGTAGTGGAGTTCAATATGCCGGCGTTATTGACTGTACTAAGAAGGTGTTTCAAAAGGAAGGCATTAAGGGATTTTATCGCGGTTGCGCTACTAATCTATTAAGAACAACCCCTTCGGCTGTTATTACATTCACCAGTTATGAGATGATACACAGGTTTTTGACGCGAACTATACCACAAAATGAGCCTAACAAACCCAAACCAGAAGCCAGTGACATTGATACGAAAAATGGTGATGACAAAGGGCAATCGCCATCTCAATCTAACAAGATTCCTATCGGAAACAAAGACCAGCTAACAAGACATTGATTCGTGTTTTCTTTTTTACTTGTCTTCTCTCATATTCAATTTATATCTTGGTTGCCCAGAATTTTGTTATCCCTACATATTCAGCATGTAAATGCTCGATTCTACCATAATTGTGAATTATATTAGCCAAAAAATAAAAGCAAAATGTGAATAAGAACAAGGTCATAGTTTGATCATGCTTTACTTCCTTTTTTTGGTTTATGATTTTTGTTTTCCATAAGTAAATCAACATTTAATTTAGTTTTTCAAATTTATAAAAATTAGTCCCTTAAATTGAAGAACATCGATCAATATAGTCCCTCAATCAAAATAAACATCTACTCAAACCAACATAATACTTCAAAAAACTAATATTGTTTATTCTTTAAAATGATGATTTGAAAATTTTGAAAGAGGGTCCGTTTGGATTGGCTTATTTTAGAGCTTATGCAAAGCAGTTTAAGTAAATAAAGAAGCATTAATGTATTATTTATGAATTTGTTAAGGTGGTTTATGAAAAAACAACTTATGAATACACAATTTTTGCAATTAAGATCTTATGAATTAGCATAAAAGCTTATTTTGCATAAACTCTTTTTCATAAGCTCAAAACAAGCTCAATCCAAACAAGCCATAAATTGATTGACATTGTTAAATTAAAGGACTAAATTGGTATTTTACAAATTTAAAGGACAAAATTGATCGGCATTTATAATTTTGAAGGAGTGGAATGTGCATTTATAATTTTGGTATACACACATGGTCTTTGCAATTCTTAACGTTACATCACTTACATTTGTGTTTTTTTGTTGGTCGATTCCTACATTTATGTCAATTACACAACTTGAGTGAGTGGATGCTGGTATCCCATTGCCCCATTCATGTAAATAAGTAGTAGTGCTTTCTCTTTAATAGTATGGTAGGACATGAGAGGGAAAGGAAAGGATAGTATAGTAATTATGGTAGGACCTTATTGTTGGTGCCATTTTAAGCATGCATATGATATGTCGTATGTCAGGTTAACTTTTTATTTTTTCATTCAAAATGTGAAAAATCCTTTGTAGTGATCCCTTGAATTTAAATTGTGTGTGAATAGAGTGGGTCCACCAAATTGTTGATGGGAAATTTCTCGTTTTCAAGGTTAGATTTTTTTTAATTTTAGGTGAATATTTCAAGGTTAAGTTTTACCATGATCTTTAGTTTGCAAAAATTTGGACTTCAAACATTTTACACTAACTAACTTAAAATTGATACTTTAGCTATTAATATTTGGAAATTGGCTTTATTATATGATGCTATAAAAGTTTAGAAGTAAAATGGTGTGCCGCAGGAATAAAGAATTCACACAAATTACAGTCTTTCATTATAGGGGTATTTAGGAAATGCTTGTAGTTTAGAATGATTTAAAGATCTAATATGTTTTGGTTTATATCTTTCAATAAAACAAGTTCATGATTTTTTATTTAGATTTATCGATGATATCAACCATTAGGGGATCCATGTGAAATAGGGATGACAATTGAACCCAGACCTAATGGTTACTTGTAAAAAATACTCATAATGGGTATGGTAAAACCCCGCTTTCATGGGTATGGACACGGATCCGGATAATACCCACAAATTTAAATGGGTATGGGCACAGATAAGAGTACTATGTTAATGTTTTCAATTCTTGAAATGTGTGCATTTATATCATATATTTACTTCAAAACTATAGTAATTGACATTCTCCATTTATTTAGGAAATGGAGAGGATCTTCACCCGCCTGAGCTCAGATATTTACTTGCAAATTTGATTTGAATGACTATGGATGCAGGTAAACACTCTAATGTCTAATTCAACTCTCTAATGCCTAGTCCGCTCCCGCTGCCCGCACATAAATAGTTATATAATTATAATTTTATACATCATTAAAATTAATTAATCTTAAACTTTTGATATTTATTGAATGCCTTTTATTTGGTTAAATACTATAATTTGCAATATTTTGATTTGAAAGATTTTTTTATCATAGACATACACTACAAAAAAATATTTGATTTTATACCATGAATGCCTTTTATTTTGTTATTCAATATATTTTTGTGCTAATGTGGGGATAATGGACGGGTGTAGTGGCGCTTACGTGTCTAGAGCACATAGACATACCCTATAAGAAAACTTGATTTTTGGCTTAGGTTTTAGAGTGGGCAACCGACGCTAATAGCGTCCACTTAGAGTCAGCCAAACACACTACATGTATTTATGCTTTTAAAAAAAAGTATTTGAGTCAGTCTAACCGAGGCATCACGTTAGGGGACCCATGCATGACTTTTTAAAAGAGGATTAGAGTTGGCCTAGCTGACGCTATTTGTTTTGCTAATAAAAATTTAATGGTTGGCACTCGTCCCTGCAAATATGGTCCGTTTAAGTTTTGGTTCTTATTTTTTTAAAATTAAGCGTGCACCACGTAGACATTTAGTGACACGGTTTGGCTTAAATGGGCTCACGGGTATTTTTAAAAGACAAAATTTTTTGCGGGGACTGATTTCTGATTTTTTTTTTTACATGGACTAAAACTTAAATGAGCCATATTTGCAGGGACGAGTGCAATATTTAAGCCAAATTTAATTTATATAATTACTATAAAGCTTTATTATTCAAGTAAAAACAAAATTGCCTTAAATTTTTTCCAACACATTTTTCCCTCGCTTCACTCGGAAAAAAACATCTCAATATCTTTTCCATCTCTTTTTTTCACACTTACTCACCAAAAAATTAAAGGCTTAAATAGGTCCTTCGTCCCTACAAATATAGGTCATTTGAATTTTCGTCCCTAAAGTTACTAATTCTTCCAATCTGCCACTGCAAAATTTTATCATTTGACTTTTGGTCCTAATTAGGTTTTTTTTGCTGAGGTGGGTTGTCATTAGAGACGTGGTGCACATGTGACAAGTGATGATTAGACGAGGTGATTGACTTAAATAGGTTTTCGTCCCTGCAAATATAGGTCATTTGAATTTTCGCCCCTGAAGTTACTAATTAGATGTAATTGGGACCATTTTTCAAATGATTAATATTTGCAATGGCAAAATGGAACGATTAGTAACTTCAGGGATGCAAATTCAATTGACCTATATTTACGGGGACGAAAGACCTATTTCAACCAAAATTAAATCACTTATCAAAATATTCTACACCACTCATTTAGAACCCTATCATCCATCTCAACTCATATTTCATCAAACTTTCACTTCCTCCATCGCCCAAAAACCCAAAAACACCATGCTTTTAAATGTTCACCTTTAATTTCAAATTCATCTTAAACCACTACTAGAAATTCTCGCATATCCTGTGGATTTTCCATAGGGAAATAATCCACAGGTCTTCCTGAGGATTTTCCCTGCAGTACTTATTGCTCTGAACAAGTTTCCTGCGGTTCATGACACCGCATGAAAATCCGCAGGTAAGAAATAGATTTGCTGAGGTTTTTCCTGCGAAAGTATCTTTTCCTTTTCTGTTTTCTTTCATGAATCCTTAGGAAATTTCCACAGGTATTCCTGCAGATTTCCCTGCGGATTTTCGTATGTCTTTTCCTCCAGATTTTGCTGCGTTTGTTTCTTTTTTTACTTAAATTTTAAAATAGTAACATTTTGAATTTCTTAATTTATTTTTCTTTACATATTCAATATGACCCTCTAGTTTTAAATTTAAGTTCAAACCAAAGTATGTATAATTGAAATATCAACCCATTTTGTCAATTGTAATTGATTATTTTTATGCATATCCGTTGTTAAAATATTTTGAGATTAGACCACAAATATCGACAAAAATACTTGGTCATAATACGTAAAATATTAATTGTCTACAATTTTTGTGTCATGTAAAGTCAACTTAATAATTTATACAAGTTTCGGAGTTCAAACCTCGGCCACCACAAAAAAGATAATAATATCCAAAATGAGCCACAAAGTATTAAAAAACACAAAAAATATCAAATATGATTAATTACTGGTATATTTCACTAGACATATTTGTTTTCTATTAGTAAATTAATAAAAAAAATTGACTTTGTAAACTAATAATCTTCTATTTCTTTAGTAACAAAATCATAGTATAAATAAACTTACACGCTTGTATATTTTTTTTAGGGAATTATACGCTAGTATATATAAATATATAAATTAAACTCAAATTATAGATATATAATATTTTGAGTGGTAATATAAGATAAATAAATTAAAAAAGCATGTCTCATAGCTCTGTTGGCAGCTACCAGAGATAATTTGTGCAGGGGCTGGAGTTTGAACCCCAAATTCCCCACTTCTCCACCTATAATGTGTGTGAATATAGCCAATAAACTACTTGATAAAAAAAATATATATTAAAATACATATCTTGACCCATGACACGAGTACATGACCCAAAATCAACACAAATCCCAAATTCTCACATGTCTTCTACATTCTTCAAGTTCACCATTAACCCTTTAAAAAAAAAATCATAAATACATATGTAGAGTGCGTTTGACCAACTCTAAATTGAAGCTATTAGCATCGGTGTCAGTGGCCGACACTAAAATCTGAGGCTAAAGTCAAGTTTTCTTGTAGTGCATGCACTAAACTTGATTTCTTGCACGTGTATGTGTTTGAGTACAAACAATTTTTTTTTACAGATGCATGTATGGGTTACCGATCGCCATCCCTAGTGTAGAGGTACCGTGGTGTCATGTGACCGTGTTTATTTATGATTTTTTTTTATATAAAAAATTAATTTTGTGAAAAACTCATTTTATCAAAAAAATTATTATTAACTCTAATATAAAAAACTATTACGATTAGCTTTTTCAAAAATCAAATTTTTTTAAGCATAAAGAAGTAACACGCGAACTAGTTTGAAATGTCTATGAATAGTAAACAAACAAAAATAGTTTTTGGTTTTTATATAAATCTCTTGATTTTTAGGAAAATTCAATCTTTTTAAAGCTGAAACAAACAAATTCATAGTTTGTAAAAATTTAAAATTATTTTGGTTTGCGATAAGCATAGCAGAATTGCAACGTATTTAAAATTAGGAAAATTCTATGGTGAAGTCATGAAAATGACTTTTTTGGTAAAGTTAACCCTATAGTCAATCATTGAGCATATTGGTTTTGCTTAATCAAAATTCATCTTTTTCAAAATTTACATTCTCGAACCCTAAAACCGTTTCTCTCCAAAATTAATCTGCTTAATCAAATCTCTTTCTCTCCAAAATTCATCTTCTCCAAGTTGGTGTTATGCTGTAATGAACAGAAGCTAAGTTGAGGCTTTTAGCTATTGGTGCTAACCAAACAGTACCATGATCGTAAAAAATCCAATCAGGTTTTGATGTTATGAGAATCTCAATAATATCATCTTTAAGACCTTGATAAGCTAGTTCAAGGAATTTGTTCTTGTTTAGTGGAATGTCCATGGTGTTTTCTGCATCTAGTGGGAATTGCTCTACGTGTGGTAAAGACAACCTTACTAATTTGATAAATGGTTCAATGGTTTTGGGTGTTTTGGCAAAGGAGAAAGATGAAGAACAAAATGACTTTTTCAAAAAAGTCAGTTTCCTGACTTCACCGTAAAAGCGCCCTTAAAATTATATCATTGGATGCGGATTACAAGAAGCCTCAGATTTTACTTGCATATTGGAAGTGTTTCTCTTAATGGACAAAAGTAAGAGCAGTTGGCACAAATTATTCTTTGCAATGGTGCAATGGCTGAATCTTCTATAATGCATCTACTTTTTTTCGAATGGGAAAATATAATTATATCAAAATGAAGAAAAACCAGATACAAATGGGGGCAACCAATGTAAGACTCAACAACAATGTACCAACAATGTATTACTTCTATAAACTATAATGCAATGTAAGACTCTTTTATGAGTCAAAAGCTCAGAAATGCAACACCAATGTTTAATGATGTTAACTCTTGTTCAAGTATGGTTTACTAGGACTTATCTTGACCCTTTGATTCTGTCTTATTGCATCATTGTTTTTAGTGTAAAGGGAACCCTATTCTGCTTTTATGTCTCAGAGGGTGATGTTTGTATCCACCAGTTATGAAATTTCAGCAAACACTGGTTGCAAGTATTTTTTATTAATTACATAAATAAGGTATTACTTCTATTTTCGAGCATGAATTATTGGCTAATGAAGCCGAACAAATGCTTTAAGAAATTGTTGCCACCAAAACAAGAATAAAAAATGCAAATGATCTTTAACAGATTAGAGTTATAAAGTTATTATTATTTTACATTAATAAGGGGCCGAGAGCCTGGGGAGCACCGGGAAGAGCAACCACCGAACCACAGTATAGGCCAAAATCTTAAGACGTTGAGTATATGAGACACAAAGTCTAATATATCATTCAATTAATATACCTATAGTCGACAATGACATGAGATGCGATAATACCACTCACTTGAATTCAAAGTAAATCATTATATTAGATCAAAACTCAAACAGAATATAAATCGTCAATCGTAATTTAAAGAAATGGAATATTTTGCTATAGTTAGGGTAAATACAAAAATAATGTGCCTACTCTCAAAATCAATGACTCAAAAAAAAAATGCAATTGTTAAAGGACGGCAACTTCTGCATGGAAAGAATTGCTGACATTTGTGATTTCCCTTTTCATTGCTTCAATTCTTCGAAGAACTCCCTTAACAGCTACATCGAATGCATCTTCAACTGTCTCCAACCTAGAACTTGGATAACGGTATACAATCTTCGGAATTAATCTTATAACCTCTTCTCTCATTTTCAACACTTCACTTTCTTGTACATTAAACAATGTCTCATTGATCATCACTCTCTTCCTCTTGACGTCAGTTTCAGGTATGAACACGGAGTAACTTGAATTATTTTTAGGAAAATGCCACAAATATTGCTTATATGCTGATTGTGGATGAAAGAAAACAGGAATACAGCCCGCTAAAATCGAATCAAAAGTTGATCTTCTAGTAAAAGAATCGCCAGGAGGTTGTAAACAAAAAACTGAATTCTGAAAAACATCCATAACATGAAGGGGATCGCCAAAATGATTTCCAACAAGTTTGCAACTCATAGAAGATTGACAATGATCGATTAACTCGTTTCTAATTGAAGATGTTGAATTAGGCCTTGGAGCACCGACAAATGAAAACAAATATTCCCTTTTCCTATTTCTCATTTTCCTTTGCCACTCAAAAACCTCATCATCATTTGAAGGATGAAAATAAGTTGGATATGGAATTGCAAATTCATTATCATATAAAGGAAACTCTTTATCAGCACATGATTCTATTAGTAACAACGAAACGTTACTAGCTTCCGGCAGAAACATTAGCTTTGTTCCCCAATCTTCAATTTTATCACTTCCTCTCCTAAAATCATATCCAACTCTTCCACCAACCATGAAATGATCCTTACCATACATTCTTTTCCATTGAGATTGTTGTGCTAACCATTTCACTAATTGATTTGGCGATTCATCTCGTATTGAAATATTATATCCTCCCCAAAGATACTGACCTACATCAAGACCAGCATAATAAGGTACATAAATTGCTGAAGCCAGTGATGAATCATTGGTTAAGCACTTGTAGTTTTTCATAATGTTGTGAAAAATTACTTCAAGTGAAAATTGATGTGTTGCATACCAATTTTCCTTTGAAATAACAGTTTCATTAGATTCCTCAATAATCTTAGGCCCTAATCCTAAGTTTGATAAGTAAGGACACATATTTTCCCACTTCATGAGAGTGTTGCATCCTTTCAACAAGTCATCATTGAATCGACTAGGAAGATCATAGATATATATATATTGACCTAAACAAGGATCCAAATTTTTTGGTGCATTCAAAGTAGGGGAAACGTCTTTCATGAAGTATTTAGAAAAGATAAGACAAGAAACACACAAAATAAAAGGTGAGATGAAAATCACAAACCAGTGTTTAATCAAGAACTTCTTCTCCTTCAAAAAAACCAAGAACTTCTTCAACGTGAACATGTTTATCTTCTCTTTTTGGCCTTTTCAAGTTGAATGTAAGAGTGTCTTTTTCTCTATGATGATTTTGGAATTGGGAGAGGGAGGGCGATATTTTAGAAGAAAAAAAAAATACCAAAATTTGAGTGTTGATAAAAAAAAAATAACAAAATTTGAGTGTTGATTGAAGATCATTAAAGGAAAAATATAAAAACAGAATAGTAAAATAGTATCTTCATTAATAAAAAAATATTAATGAATAATATTCTCTTTTGTATAAAAGGAAATGAGAATAAGAATTTATTATGGAAATCGTTAAACGATTTAATTTAGAAGCATAGAAGGTTTTAAAAAATTTCCTTAAAAAAAGGATGTAAAAAATATTTTTTTGCATATTATTGATAAATGAAATGTATTTATTCATGTTTTTTGTTTGAATTGATTCAATTAATTTTTAATACTAAAATTGAAACAATTGTCCTTTTCATTGGATTACCTGACGAAAATTCATAGGAAGGTGGTTCTATTACATCAAATAGAACAAAGGTCAGGTAAAAGCACTTGAACATCATACAACTTATCTTTAGTAAATGTAAATTAAATATAAGACTTTTTGTTAAGGATTAAAAAATAATTGCCATTCAATAGATTAAAGAATATTATTAAGAGATTTTATATTAAAAAATTGTGTTTGTTTATTGAAATAAAAATCACTTCTTTTAAAAAACAATGTATCCCTAAAAAAAAAATTTACTTTGTTTTGATTAACCTATATAAAAGTGATTTTTTTTTTTTTACAAAATTATCTCCATCTTTCTATGCTTATTTTTCTCTCCTCTACAAAAAGTATGGACCTGTTTGTTATAGCTTTTTATAAAATAGATTTTTGTATTGTAACATATTTTTGTTAAAAAAAATTTAACAAAGAAATTTTTAAGGAAAGCTTCAAATAAAAAATCGGTTTGAATAGATTATCTTAAAATGTCATTCTAGATATTTCATCATTTTTGTATAATTTTTTTGGATACTAAAATTTTGAAAAAATCTCTAAAAAAAAGCTATTTCAAATAGCTTTTTATAAAATAGATTTTTGTAGTGTAACATATTTTTGTTAAAAAAATTTAACAAAGAAATTTGTAAGGAAAGCTTCAAATAAAAAATCGGTTTGAATAGATTATCTTAAAATGTCATTCTAGATATTTCATCATTTTGGTATAATTTTTTTGGATACTAAAATTTTGAAAAAATCTCTAAAAAAAAAAGCTATTTCAAATAGCTTTTCAGGGCCTGTTTGTTATAGCTTTTTATAAAATAGATTTTTGTAGTGTAACATATTTTTGTTTAAAAAAAAATTAACAAAAGAAATTTTTAAGGAAAGCTTCAAATAAAAAATCAGTTTGAATAGATTATCTTAAAATGTCATTCTAGAGATTTCATCATTTTGGTATAATTTTTTTGGATACTAAAATTTTGAAAAAAAAGCCATTTCAAATAGCTTTTCATAAAAATCATTTTTGAAATATATCATTTTGAAAAAATATGTGATTTTCACTATGTAAAATCTCGAACAATGAATATTTAGGTTAGTGAATGTCAAAATATCTTTTTTAACTTATAACAAATGAGTTTGAAATAACTTATACTACTTTCGAGTAAATTTCCAAAAAATCTATTTTTAAAAATACAAAGAAAAATCCCTTTTTTAGAATCTATAACAAACGGGCCCTATATTTTATAAAAATATAACGAACATATACAATACTCTTTAAAGTAGATACCGTTATTTTATTTTTTAAAATTATAACAAATGGATACAATACTTTTAAAAAATATATTTTAGAGGTAAAAAAAGTAATTTTGTTTCTTTAAGAATTTATACAAAACCCCTCATAGGGCTCTTTTATTACAGATTAAAATACATATGACTTTGACGATCAAAAACTTGAAGAATTATTTTGTTGTAATTTTATTAAAAAACAAAAACTATTTTGTGTTTAGTTATCTTAATAAAAATCATTTTTTAAAATTAGTTTGTTTGAATACAATTATGAAAAAGAATTTTTTTGTTGCAAAATTACCTTATATTTTGGACCAATTGTTTATTTCCACTCTTTTCTTAAAAAAAAAAGTAAAAAAAATTCAAAGGTGCAGAATGATTAGAATAAAGCATGAATGTGAGAATAAATTATCAAATTTTATATTAAGTTTCATAATTAAAAAAAAAATTATTCACAACTCTTTTCTTATTTCTCTCTCTCTCTTCTCTCCTTATCAAACCCTAGCCATCACCTTCTTTCTTCTTGTTCTTGTTCTTCTTCTTCTTCTTCTTCTTCTTCTTCTTCTTCTTCTTATAGGGGTGATTTAGGATCAATTTTGACTCAAAAATCACCCCTCCGAGTTGTTTTTCCTTTTATCCTAATTGAATAAGTGATTTCACACATTTTCTGTTTTCTTTCGTTTGTTTTTGTGATTTCGTCGTCTCTGCACGACTCTGTTTGTTTTGATTTCTCGTCTTTGTGCGGTGTGTTATTTATTTCCCGTCTTAGTGTGGTGTTTATTTATCCAGGTTGAAAGATTAGCTTTGAGCAAGTGCAGATCCGATCAATGACAATGACTTTGGCGTCGTCAACGTTGCAGATCCGGAGACACGAGTATTCCGAAGACTTGAATATAGTCATATTAGTCATATTTGTAGGCATATGTACGTTTTATGCTATTAATTTGGATGTTGTGAGTTTGTTCACATATTCATCCTTTTTGTTTTTAGCGAATTTGGATTTGTATTGTATCGATATACTCTATCAATTTGAATGAACGAATATCGTTTATTTTTGTAAAAAAATAATTAAGTCTCATAATTAGAGAATAAATAAATTATCAATTTTTATATTAAGTTTCATAATTAGAGAATAAATAAATTATCATTTTTTATTGGAGATTGTTTTTTACTCTAGGTATTTATTAGTGGTATAGAATTTTTTTTATTTTCTTTTTTTTTTGGTGGTGGCCGGGGTTTGAACTCCGGACCTTGCATATATTATGCGTTCTCTGTACCAACTGAGCTAAGCTCACAAGGACAGAAAATTTGTTTTGATTGTGAGTAAAGTTGATTTAATTGATAATTTTTAAGAGAGAAATAATAGGTGATGCAGAAACAAAAGACACAAAAGAATATAATTTAAAAGAATTGTCAAATAATTAAAATGTGGTAAAATTATATTTTTGGTAGTCATTAAGTTTCATAATTAGAGAATACAAGATTTATACTACTAGGATAAATTACTCTGGGCGCATCATGGCTTCGTCGAGCTATCAACATGAAAAAGAATGAATACCTTGATTACCTTGGATGAGCCGGAGACATTGGGGTACAACAGGCCCTGAGTATGGTGGGAGGAAAGGCCGTCTAGGATATCATTTTTTATGGGCATCAAATTACTATTTCGGTGACCGTCGTGGAACAATAAGTTTCTTTTTTTTGGTGGGCGCCTGATACTTCTGAAGTTTGTCATGTCCTCTCTTTCAGTTTACTTTCTTTTCTTCTTCAAGACACCCGCATGTATAATTTCTTCTATCGATTCTATCTTTAAAAAAAATTGGGCGGGGGGGGGGGGGGGGGGGGGGGGGGTGTAACACCTCATTTTAATTATATTATTTTAAATGATGTTTGAATATTGGTTATATGATTTTGCATGACTTATTTGATATATATATGATTTTATGCGAAAATATATGATTCATGTGTGATATATATATATATATATATATATATATATATATTATGTGTTATTTTATTATATAGTGGTTTTATTATTTAAAATAAAATATGAGAAATAGAAATAAGTAGTAATAATATTTATTTAGAATTAAGGGGGATTAATTGTAATTATGTGGATTAAATGGGAGTTAAGGGAAAGAAAAAGTGGGTTATGTTTTGGGAGTTAGTAAGGAAAGAGTCAGACAAACATTTTCACGTACAGTAGAGAAAAAGAGGAGAAAAACCAAGAGGGCTAGAAGGAGAGCTAGGAAGGGATCAAATTGCTGTAGGCTTTCAATTGTTGCTGAATTAAGGTAAGGGTGGGATTCCTTTCACTAATAATGTATATAATTCTGAAAATTTATGAATTGTGGTGTTCTTGGTTTTCTAGGTTTTAGAATTTTGTGTAATTTCTAAAATGGATGAATTGTGTTGTTTGATGCATGTTCCTATGTTGTTTTGATTGCTATATTGCCTATTTGACCTGTAAACATCACTGTAAATCATTTTGGGAGATTAAGGGATCAAAATTTGGGTTTTTGGGTGAAAAATGGTGAGAAATCGTCAAAAAACGGGCCCCAGTTCCCTTAAGCGAGCCCCAAGCGAACTCACAAGCGAAATTGGGGTTCCTCTCGGCGTGAATCTCGCTTAAGCGAGATGCTCTCTGACAACATTTCCAGTTTCGCGTTCTTGTGTCTTTTTCACACGTTTCTGTTTTGAATTAGCTTTCGCTGTAAACATGAAAGTTGTAGATAATTGAGTTAGCTTTCTAATGGCCTTGTTTTGACGTGTAAACTATTTTTAGATTTTGAGTTATGACAAAAATAGTCCAAGAGGGTATTCAGAAAATTTTAAGAAAACTTAGCATAACTAATTCTGAGTTAGTCCAAAATTTATGGTTGGTTTCCCAACTTCAAACTTAGGTATTGGGGATTTAGTTGCAGTGTTTTATGAGTATTTGGCTTATGCCTTATTGATCACCCTTGCTTGTTTTTGAAGAATGTTTTGGTCTGATATGAATGTAGTTGATTAATGTATGTGTGTTATGTTGATGAATTTTGTCGTAAGAGTTGTTGTGTCATATTTTGACTAAGTTGTGGAGTGTGTCATAAATGATTAGGCACATATGTTGTTGTCGTAGATGTAGTTTTAGTTGTATGTTGATATACACAAGTCGAGTCGAATTTGCATACTCATAACTGTTGGGGGCTTATGCCCTGGAATGCTTAGCATTCACACCCGTTGGGGGCTTATGCCCTGGAATGTTTATCAATTACCTGTTGGGGGCTTATGCCCTGGGATGCTTTAACCATCCAACTGTTGGGGGCTTATGCCCTGGAATGCTTAGCATTCAACGCGCGTAAAATGTTACCACATGCATAATGCATTTGTCGTTGTCGATGTCGCATTGTCGTAGTCGTTGTCGTCGGTCATGTCGTTGGTGTTCATTGCTGATAATGACATTGTTGTTGATGTTGTTTAATGTTGTTGAAGATAATTATGTTGCTATTATATATGTGTATATTTATTCACATTATATATGAATTGAATAATGTCTGTTGTAAGATGTTGTTGTTTCATTGATTTGATGGATTATATATATTTATTATTGATCGTGTATCTCACCCCTTCTGCTTGAAAACGTTGCCTTCCCTATGGGTAACTTGCAGGTAACGAAGATTAGTAGGATGATTGGCTCTGTGTCTAGGGCTCTGATACATATTAGGATGGGGATCGTCGTGAATGTTTCCTTATTCTTTTATGTATCTTATCTATGAAAAGACTGTGTCGTGGGAGTTTATTATTGTTGAAAATAATATTTTATAACTGTTGAGGCCTTTGTTCCAGGATTATGTTGACGTTGAATTCCAATTTTTGAAGATTTATTCCGCTGCAGTTTATGAGAATTTATGTTGTTTTGAAATAAATAGTTTATTCCTATTTATGAAATTTTGAAAAGTAGTGTAATACTCCGTCGTTGAAATACTCTGATATAATTATCTTTATTATTACGTCGTTGGGTGAACGGGGTGTTACAATTGGTATCAGAGCAGGTCGGTCCGTCCGGCCAAGTAGTAGAGTCGAGTCGAGCCTAGTAGAGTTGTGTGACAATTTTGTATTGTCCTTGTTGTCCTGATTTGTTATTGTTGTGTAGAATCTTTGAGGTTGATCTTGTATGTTTTCCGTTGACGGGTATGGATGTAATCCTTGGTATGAACTGGTTGGAATACAACCATGTCCATACAGATTGTTTTAGAAAGACGGTGTACTTTTCCTCTGCCGAAGAAGAGAGTGGAGAAAATTTTTTATCTACTAAGCAGCTGAAGCAGTTAGGATGTGATGGAGACTTGATGTTTTCCTTGTTGGCGTATTTGTCCGTGGAGAATCAAGCGGTAATTGATAGGTTGCCCGTTGTAAATGAATTTCCAGAGGTTTTCCCTAATGTGCCGCCAGAAAGGGAGGTAGAATTTTCAATCGATCTTGTTCCGGGTAGGAAGCCTGTGTCGATGGCTCCTTACCGTATGTCAGCTTCTGAGTTGTCAGAGTTGAAGAAGCAGTTAGAAGACTTGCTTGATAAGAAGTTTGTAAGACCGAGTGTTTCACCTTGGGGAGCGCCGGTGTTGTTAGTTAAGAAGAAGGATGGTAGCATGAGATTGTGCATAGATTACCGTCAGTTGAATAAAGTGACGATAAAGAATAGATATCCACTTCCAAGAATTGATGACTTGATGGATCAGCTAGTGGGTGCACGTGTGTTTAGTAAAATTGACTTGAGGTCAGGTTACCATCAGATTAAGGTGAAGGATGAGGATATGCAGAAGATGGCGTTTAGGACGCGATATGGTCACTATGAATATAAAGTGATGCCCTTCGGCGTTACCAATGCACCATGCACCTGGTGTGTTCATGGAGTATATGAACAGAATTTTTCATGCTTTCCTGGATAAGTTTGTTGTTGTGTTTATTGATGATATCCTAATTTATTCTAAGACTGAAGAGGAGCATACAGAACACTTGAAGATTGTTTTGCAGGTGCTGAAAGAAAAGAAGCTGTATGCAAAGTTGTCGAAATGTGAATTCTGGTTAAGTGAAGTAAGTTTTCTTGGCCATATTATTTCTGGTAGTGGTATTGCTGTTGACCCATCGAAAGTTGAAGCGGTATCACAATGGGAGACTCCTAAGTCAGTTACAGAGATTAGAAGTTTTCTTGGTTTGGCTGGTTATTACCGTAGATTTATTGAAGGATTTTCGAAGTTGGCACTTCCTTTGACGCAGTTGACCTGTAAGGGTAAAGCTTTTGTGTGGGATATTCAGTGTGAGAATAGTTTCAATGAGTTGAAGCAACGGTTGACGACAGCTCCGATTTTGATTTTACCGAAGCCAGAAGAACCTTTTGTTGTCTATTGTGATGCGTCCAAGTTGGGCTTAGGTGGTGTACTTATGCAAGATGGTAAGGTGGTAGCTTATGCTTCGAGACAGTTGAGAATCTATGAGCGGAATTATCCTACGCACGATTTAGAGTTGGCTGCTGTGGTTTTTGTGTTGAAAATTTGGAGACATTATTTGTACGGTTCCAGATTTGAGGTGTTTAGCGATCATAAGAGTTTGAAATATTTATTTGATCAAAAAGAGTTGAATATGAGACAGAGAAGGTGGCTTGAGTTGTTGAAGGACTATGATTTTAGTTTGAATTATCACCCAGGTAAAGCGAATGTAGTTGCAGATGCTTTGAGCAGAAAGACGTTGCACATGTCTGCTATAATGATTAAGGAATTGGAGTTGCTTGAGCAGTTTAGAGATTTAAGTCTAGTTTGTGAGTTGGCACCTCAGAGTGTGCAGTTGGGTATGTTGAAGATCAACTGTGATTTCTTGAATAGCATCAAAGAGGCGCAAAAAGTTGATGTCAAGTTTGTAGACTTGATGGTTGCTAGTGATCAGACTGCAGATGGTGATTTTCAAGTTGATGATCAAGGCGTGTTGAGGTTCCGAGGCAGAATTTGCATTCCGGATAATGATGAGTTGAAAATGTCGATTTTAGAAGAAAGTCACAGGAGTAGCTTGAGTATTCATCCGGGAGCTACAAAGATGTATCATGATTTAAAGAAAATGTTTTGGTGGTCCGGATTGAAACGAGATGTTGCGCAATTTGTTTATGCTTGTTTAACTTGTCAGAAATCTAGAGTTGAACACCAGATGCCTGCGGGATTGTTGACACCGTTGGATGTGCCGGAATGGAAATGGGATAGCATCTCTATGGATTTTGTGACGAGTTTACCAACTACTCAAAGAGGGCATGATGCCATTTGGGTTATTAGCGATAGGTTGACGAAGTCAACACATTTTATTCCGATCAATATTAGTTATCCGGTAGCTCAGTTGGCGGAGATTTACATTCATAATATTGTGAAGTTGCATGGTGTTCCGTCAAGCATTGTGTCGGATAGAGATCCGAGGTTCACTTCGAGGTTTTGGAAGAGCTTGCAAGAGGCTTTGGGTTCAAGGTTGAAATTGAGTTCGGCTTATCATCCGCAAACAGATGGTCAGTCGGAGAGAACGATTCAGTCGTTAGAGGATTTGTTGAGAGTGTGTGTACTTGAACAAGGTGGAGCTTGGGATAGTCATCTACCGTTAATAGAATTCACGTACAACAACAGTTACCATTCGAGTATTGGTATGGCACCATTCGAAGCTTTGTATGGTCGGAGGTGTAGAACCCCTTTGTGTTGGTTTGAGACTGGTGAAAGTGTTGTGTTGGGACCAGAGATTGTTCAACAGACTACGGAGAAGGTCAAAAAGATAAGAGAACAGATGAAAGCGTCGCAGAGTCGACAAAAGAGTTACCACGACAAGCGTAGAAAGGATCTTGAGTTTCAAGAGGGAGACCATGTGTTCTTGAGAGTCACTCCTATGACCGGTGTGGGTCGTGCATTGAAGTCTAAGAAGCTAACTCCAAAGTTTATTGGTCCGTATCAGATATCTGAGAGGATTGGAACGGTGACATATAGAGTGGGTTTGCCACCACATCAATCGAATTTGCATGATGTGTTTCATGTGTCGCAGCTGCGGAAGTTCATAGCGGACCCTTCACACGTTATACCGAGGGATGATGTGCAGGTTAGAGATAACCTTACGGTGGAGACCTTACCGTTGAGAATTGACGATCGCGAGGTGAAGAAGTTGAGAGGCAAGGAGATACCTCTAGTGAGAGTTGTTTGGGGTGGAACAGCTGGTGAAAGTCTAACTTGGGAGTTGGAGAGTAAGATGCAGGAGTCTTTTCCTGAGTTGTTTGCTTGAGGTAATATTTCGAGGACGAAATTCTATAAGTTGGGGAGAGTAGTAACACCTCATTTTAATTCTATTATTTTAAATGATGTTTGAATATTGGTTATATGATTTTGCATGACTTATTTAATATATATATATATATGATTTTATGCGAAAATATATGATTCATGTGTGATATATATATATATATATATATATATATATATATATATTATGTGTTATTTTATTATATAGTGGTTTTATTATTTAAAATAAAATATGAGAAATAGAAATAAGTAGTAATAATATTTATTTAGAATTAAGGGGAATTAATTGTAATTATGTGGATTAAATGGGAGTTAAGGGAAAGAAAAAGTGGGTTATGTTTTGGGAGTTAGTAAGTAAAGAGTCAGACAAACATTTTCACGTACAGTAGAGAAAAAGAGAGTTTTTGAGAAAAAGAGGAGAAAAACCAAGAGGGCTAGAAGGAGAGCTAGGAAGGGATCAAATTGCTGTAGGCTTTCAATTGTTGCTGAATTAAGGTAAAGGTGGGATTCCTTTCACTAATAATGTATATAATTCTGAAAATTTATGAATTGTGATGTTCTTGGTTTTCTAGGTTTTAGAATTTTGTGTAATTTCTAAAATGGATGAATTGTGTTGTTTGATGCATGTTCCTATGTTGTTTTGATTGCTATATTGCCTATTTGACCTGTAAACATCACTGTAAATCATTTTGGGAGATTAAGGGATCAAAATTTGGGTTTTTGGGTGAAAAATGGTGAGAAATCGTCAAAAAACGGGCCCCAGTTCCCTTAAGCGAGCCCCAAGCGAACTCACAAGCGAAATTGGGGTTCCTCTCGGCGTGAATCTCGCTTAAGCGAGATGCTCTCTGACAACATTTCCAGTTTCGCGTTCTTGTGTCTTTTTCACACGTTTCTGTTTTGAATTAGCTTTCGCTGTAAACATGAAAGTTGTAGATAATTGAGTTAGCTTTCTAATGGCCTTGTTTTGACGTGTAAACTATTTTTAGATTTTGAGTTATGACAAAAATAGTCCAAGAGGGTATTCAGAAAATTTTAAGAAAACTTAGCATAACTAATTCTGAGTTAGTCCAAAATTTATGGTTGGTTTCCCAACTTCAAACTTAGGTATTGGGGATTTAGTTGCAGTGTTTTATGAGTATTTGGCTTATGCCTTATTGATCACCCTTGCTTGTTTTTTAAGAATGTTTTGGTCTGATATGAATGTAGTTGATTAATGTATGTGTGTTATGTTGATGAATTTTGTCGTAAGAGTTGTTGTGTCATATTTTGACTAAGTTGTGGAGTGTGTCATAAATGATTAGGCACATATGTTGTTGTCGTAGATGTAGTTTTAGTTGTATGTTGATATACACAAGTCGAGTCGAATTTGCATACTCATAACTGTTGGGGGCTTATGCCCTGGAATGCTTAGCATTCACACCCGTTGGGGGCTTATGCCCTGGAATGTTTATCAATTACCTGTTGGGGGCTTATGCCCTGGGATGCTTTAACCATCCAACTGTTGGGGGCTTATGCCCTGGAATGCTTAGCATTCAACGCGCGTAAAATGTTACCACATGCATAATGCATTTGTCGTTGTCGATGTCGCATTGTCGTAGTCGTTGTCGTCGGTCATGTCGTTGGTGTTCATTGCTGATAATGACATTGTTGTTGATGTTGTTTAATGTTGTTGAAGATAATTATGTTGCTATTATATATGTGTATATTTATTCACATTATATATGAATTGAATAATGCCTGTTGTAAGATGTTGTTGTTTCATTGATTTGATGGATTATATATATTTATTATTGATCGTGTATCTCACCCCTTCTGCTTGAAAACGTTGCCTTCCCTATGGGTAACTTGCAGGTAACGAAGATTAGTAGGATGATTGGCTCTGTGTCTAGGGCTCTGATACATATTAGGATGGGGGATCGTCGCGAATGTTTCCTTATTCTTTTATGTATCTTATCTATGATAAGACTGTGTCGTGGGAGTTTATTATTGTTGAAAATAATATTTTATAACTGTTGAGGCCTTTGTTCCAGGATTATGTTGACGTTGAATTCCAATTTTTGAAGATTTATTCCGCTGCAGTTTATGAGAATTTATGTTGTTTTGAAATAAATAGTTTATTCCTATTTATGAAATTTTGAAAAGTAGTGTAATACTCCGTCGTTGAAATACTCTGATATAATTATCTTTATTATTACGTCGTTGAGTGAACGGGGTGTTACAGGGGGGTGAGGATATTAGAAAAATTGCTTGGGTGAAATGAGACTCCATATGTTTACCAAAAGAGGAAGGAGGTTTGAGGGTTAGGCGAATTTAATTTATCATTATTAGGAAAATGGTGTTGGAGGTTTCATGTTGATAAGGAATGGTTGTGGTACCGTGTGTTAAAGGCCAAATATGGTGAGGAGGGAGGCCGCATTAAGGAGGGGGGGGGGGGGGGGTTAATTGTTCCTTGTGGTGGAGGACGTTATGTAACGTCCGTGGCGGGGCTGGTATGGGAGTTGGTTTGAGGAAAACACTTGTAGAGTAGTAGGTGATGGCCTAAATACTTACTTCTGAACTGATAATTGGGTGGGCGGAATCCCACTCAGGAGTAAATTCCCCCGCCGTTTTGATTTGGCCATGCATCGAGAGTGTTCGGTGGCGGAGATGGCGACACTAGGATGGGAGGAAGGAGGAAATGCGTGGGTGTGGAAGAGATTCCTGTTAGCGTGGGAGGAGGAAATTGTGAGGGAGTGGTCTGCTTTATTACATAACATTGTTTTGCAGGATCATATTAATGATACTTGGAAATGACTGCTTTACCCAATTCAGAGTTATTCTGTGCGTGGGACTTACCAGTTTCTCACATCACCTGATGAACTGTTGGATAGGAGCCTCATTGATAATGTCTGGCATAATCAAGTCTTTTCAAAGGATTATCTGTTTGGTGGTGCCTACTTCGAGACTTAATTCCTACAAAGAGTAATTTGGCACGACGGCGAGTTCTTCAACAAAATGACATCTCTTGCGTTGGATGATGTGGAATTCCTGAGACGACGGACCATCTCTTTATTGGATGCAATCTTTGGAAGCATCTGGTTTCTAGTGTGGAGGTGGCTCGGCGTTTCCTCTATTTCTCATATTGGAATCAGCGGCCATTATGCACACTTCATACATATGGCAGGTTTATCACGAACTACACATTCATATTTGAAGGTAATTTGGCTGGCTTGTGTTTGGGAAATGTGGAAGGAAAGGAACAACAATATCTTCAAAAAATGCGGTGTCCGATCCTTATAATGTCCTCAACAAAGTTAAGTTACTTCCTTTCTTATGGTTGAAAGCTAATCATGTTTCATTCGTTTTCAAATATCATGACTGGGTTCAAAAACCTCTCCCTTGCATGGGAGTTGCAATGTAATTTATAGCTTTTCCTTTGACTGATGCTATCTTGATTTTGCATCACTGACTTTGTATTTATTGTAGTGTGTTCTTCTCAGCACGCCTTGTGCGGGATGAAACATTATTGGTTTCATTAATATATTCTATTTTTGCTTGTTCAAAAAGAAAATATTATTTCTTGTTGTAGTTAGTAGTATATACATTTTTTTTTGAACGAATAGTTAGTTGTATATACATATATTTCTTTTTAATTTGCTTTCAGAAATTCTATTGAAAATATAATTTAGAAAATCTTATTAATGAATGAATCTTTTGCAGCAAATAATGAAAGAAAAAAGACATAACTTCATTGATTTGCTCAGGGCATCAAAAGTCTTAGGGTCGACCCTGACTACAAGATCAATGTTTAGTTGGAATGACATGTTCAGTGACACCAAAAGTCTTAAGACCGACCTTAACTACAAGATCAATGTTTAGTCGGGATGACATGTTCCGTGGTTCCCAGATTCTTGCTGCAAAGGTATATATCATTCAAAACTCTCATCATTCATCTATATCTATATCAAATACATTTTATTTTCTTTGGATATACTTGTTTCAGGAACTAATCATAAGATTTTGACAATTTGTGTGTGTGAAAATGCATGAATTTTACATGAAACACAAACAATTATATTCTTTATAAAATGGATTAGAAGATAAACTTTAATTCTTGCTCCATTTTTTTTAGGAGGGCTCCATTATTTATTTACGTTTAAGAAAATTTGTTAGATTATAATATTTTTTTGCAGATAACTTTGTTATATTTTGGTTTATAGACGAAGTGTTAAAGACTAGAAAACAACTAATTTTCTAACAAATTCGAAACAGCTAATTTTAGCAAAACATCTTATTAAAATATCTTTTTAAAAAACATCTTATTTAAAACAACTTATTTATGCAAAACAATTTATTTATGAAAAATTCCCTGCATAACATCTAACTGTTTTGCATAAATAAGCTGTTTTGAATAAGTTGTTTTTTAAAAAGAGATTCTAATAAGCTGTTTTGCATAAATAAGCTGTTTTGAACAAGTTATTTTGAAAAAAGAGATCCTAATAAGTTGTTTTGCATAAATAAGCTGTTTTGAATAAGTTATTTCGAAAAAAGATATCCTAATCAGCTATTTTGCATAAATAAGTTGTTTTGAAAAAAGATATCCTAATAAGCTGTTTTTCATAAATAAGCTGTTTTGAATAAGTTATTTTGAAAAAAGAGATCCTTATAAGTTGTTTTGCATAAATAAGTTGTTTTGAAAAAAGAGATATTGATAAGTTGTTTTGCATAAATAAGCTGTTTTGAATAAGTTATTTTGAAAAAAGAGATCGCAGTAAGTTGTTTTGCATAAATAAGTTTTTTTGAATAAGTTATTTTGAAAAAATAGATCCTAATAAGTTGTTTTGCATGAATAAGCTGTTTTGAATAAGTTATTTTAAAAAACGAGATCCTAATAAGCTGTTTTGCATGAATAAGCTGTTTTGAATAAGTTGTTTTAAAAAGAGATCTTGAAAAGCTGTTTTACATAAATAAGCTGTTTTGAATAAGTTGTTTTGAAAAAAGAGATCTTGATAAGCTGTTTTGCATAAATAAGCTGTTTTGAATAAGTTATTTTGAAAATGTACGGGTTGCTTTGTGCTTGTATTATTGCCCGGAAGAGAAAGAAAAAAAATGCATATTCTATTGGATGAAATACACCCTCATTGGCAAAGGTTAAGTGTAATCGGAGAAGAGGTTAATGCACATTTTTTCGTTACGGATGAATGGAACGCCAATCAAGAACGTCTCAAGAGTGCCCCTTACAAGATGAAACTCCACGTCAAAGAAAAGTTGCGTGAACTTGGATTTCCGGAGGACATAATGTTGAATCCACCTCCAAGAAAAGTGGTAACCATGGGAGCACCTAAAAGGGTGAGGTCAACACTGAAAGCGTGTTCCACCGGTCAAATCCTCTCTAGGTGGGAAACTATTAATTCTTAAAATCCCGATATTCAATGCTCACAATCCAAGAGTAAGGTTCCAAAGAGTAAAGGTGCACGTCTTGGTACTTACTCCCGTTCACAAACTTTGACGCCTACTTAAAAACAAAACCTTATTTGAATATACCATACATTTCACAAATTCCAATGATCATGAGACCTTACATTGAAGACATTGTGAATTTTAAAGGGATGATAATTGTGGATTCCAAGCCATAGCTAGGCACTTGGGAATGGATGATGATAGTCATGTATTGGTTCGTCATGCACTTATTAATGAATTAAAAAAAATCATAAGAGTGACTATTTGTCGATATTTGGTACCGAGAAGTGTTTTAAACTTATCTTCAATGGTTTACACCCTTCAACAAGTAGAAGTGGGATTTCGTCTGAAGATAAGTGGTAGACAACTCAGGATATGGATCACATTATTGCTACTTGCTACAATAAAGTTGTTGTTCTATTGACTTTGCCCGAAAAAGGTATATGTGAGACAAATTTCCCAATCCGAGGTGCTCCACCACTTAACCCACATTCCAACATCATGTGTCTTTGCTTAATTCTCGGCCACTTTCTTCATGTTTTGTTGAAAGAAGATTGTTAGTTACCACCGCCTTTTGGGGAGTGGATGAACAAGATTGGTGAGGCAGAGAAATGACATTTTGCTTTTACGGATAGATAAGCCGACTTCAATGAAGTCATGTCTAAGGAGCCGAAGCCGCCAAAGAAACCAACAAATGAGCACAATCCCATTATTTGTGACACTCCGACTCTGGAAAAACCAAATCAAGATTTCAAAGTCATTGATGAAGACATTGATTATGCACTATCATTAGACTAGTTAGATAGGTTATGACACATTTTGGTCAGTCGGTGTTCGTCTTATTTTTTGGTGGTATTACACCGATGTATTTTTTGGTGGCCGATTATGTAATTTGAATATCTGTGGCCAATATGTAACTAATATTATATATATTTTAAAAATATATGAAATGAAATATTTTTTTGGTGGCCGATTATGTCACGCCAATTATTGCTCGCATTTTTTGGTCTCTAATTATTCAACTATTTATTTTATCTTTTTTCTCTCATATTTGTTTTTCATTATATTTTGTGAAGTGAAACATGTCTGAAGATGCACAAGAGGATTGACTTAGGAGAGGATAAGGAAGAAGATTTTTGGAAGACCAAGTATTTTCCACAACTTCTCGAAGATGATAGCGACGTCGCTGACATGTTTAGCGTGAAGGATGAAAATAACCCTTTACATCTTTATGTCCGATCCGTTGAAGTGTAATATTTATTAACGTGTAATAGTGTAATGTGTTCGAATTTGTGTCCATATCGTTGAATTTTAATGAATTAGTGTATATGTAATTTAACGATGAATTTGCGTAATTTTTACCGTTTATGTGATTTTGAAAATTTAAGGACGAATTGGTGTTGTTTGGATCGTTTGTGTCATTAAGTGTGATTAAGTGATTATGCGTCATTAACGAAGAATTTGTGTAATTTGGATCGGTTGAATCGTTTATGCGTAATTATGTGATTGTGTGATAAACGATGATTTTGTGTAATTTGGATCGATTATGTCGTATTATCTGATAATGTTGTTAAACTGACGTAATTTGGTTCAATTATGAGTGTGTCAAGGTTACAGATCATTAATGACTTGGTTGCATTCAATGCATTGCAATAAATGTTGTCTGCTATATCAATAGCTACATGAGTTAACTCACGTAGACTTGTAACCATAATGAGTTAGCTCACGCAAAGATTTACACTAGCATGAGTTAACTCACGCAGGAGTATTTTCGTGAGCGAGCAATAATTGTTGCGTAAAGAGAAGAATTCTAACGTTATGCGTAACTGGCAATAGAATAACCTTGGCAAGCCCAAAAAACTCCCTCTTCACTGCGGATACACTTGCCCAAACATGTGACATATTTGGTTCATTCAAAAAAGCAGCATCAATATTACACTTGAATCTACCTTGAGAAGGACGCTAGCACGAAGGAGGAAATGCACCAAAAGGATGTTGCTGCTCCAAGTCACTATTTTTTTTTCCCTTAAAATGTTGTTTAAGTAGAGTTCACAAATAGCAATTTGCTTAATAAAAATAATCATTAATTTGTTAATTATGAAGACAATTGTATCAAAGTTCCTCCTCTCAAAAAATTCTTTCATCGATCAATGTACCCTTCAATCTCACTTGTGGCTTAAAGCAAATCGAATTAATTTTGCTTCTTCTTATCACATATGTGGTGACTTAATGTTTTAGCTTTTCTTGAAATCATTTTATAATCACAGCGCTTTATAGATTTTTTTGATTTCGCATTTCTCTTGGTTGTTCAATGCAATTTGGTACTTGCTTTGCCGGTTTTGCTGCGCTCCTTGTACCGGAATTTTCAAGTTTTTGAGTCAATGTATTCTACTTTAACTTCTAAAAAAAAAATGTACTTCCCACAACAACAAAAAACGTACCGTTCAATCTCTCTTATACACAATTAACTAAACCAATCTTTACAAGTATAATTTCTACATACTTTCAAACAATAGAGTGCTCTACTAAAAATTGGAAGAAAGTACATGTGGTTCTAAATCCAAAAACTAAAAGCTCAAAAGATAGAAAAAAAAAACTGAGCCGCAAAAAGTATAAGGGATTTTAAAAGACTTTTTTATCATGAATAAGTTTTGTGGTATTAAATCAAGACTCTTTCCAATTTAAAAAAGTCTTGTGGTATTCAATCAAGACTCTTCATCACTTAAAAAGTCTTGTGGTATTCAAAATCATTCAAATTTCGAAGGATTGTTTAATAAATCAGATTTTGATGGATTTTGAGAGATTTTCTAATGAAATTTTAGCATAAAAATGTCTTTCATGAAAAAATGAGATTTTTTAAGATTGTTTTTTCTTTTATTTTATATCTCGCATCCCTTCTCTCTCACTCTCTTCTTCTCTCCCTATCTCTTCCCTCCCCCTCTCTCTTCTCTCTCACTCTCTCTTTCCCTCTCTCCTCCCTTCTCTCTCTCCCTCTCTCTATCTCTCGCACGCTCTCCCGTAAAAAAAAAGTAAAATAAATAAAAGAGTTTGCATGGAGATTTTGTGAAAGAGAGTGTGTTATGATCATTTTTTTCAATGAGTCCTTGAAATTCATAAAATCTATTGAAATTCATTTAAAATCTTATGAATTAAATTCTGCAAAGTCTTTTAAAATCATCAAAGTCCTGCAAAGTCTTTTAAAATCCTTAAGACTTCTTTAAACAAAAATTATCCTTTAAAATCTTAATCCAATACACCTCTCTAAATCTCTTGCGGAGATTTAACTCCTCAAAAGTTTTGTTTTTTAGCATCGTAGAAAGTAATTAATTCAAAATAAAATAAACTGTTCATTTGAAAATCAATCAATGATGTAAAAATTCCTCATTTTTATTGGATGCAAAACAATAATGTGTAATAATTTTTTCGTGGACTGACAGTGGAGTCTTCAGGTATATTTGGTCTCAAAATAAGCAAATGCAGAACAATTCATATACTGGTGTGCACAAAAATCAACACTAGGTGGTTTGTTATGGTTTCTGCCAATATTCCTCCACAAAGTTTGTTGTAGTCAGGATGAAACGTTTACTCATTTATTCCTCTATTTAAGTAATGCGGTGGGTAGAGTAAAATTTTATTACACCTCCAAATTTGTTTGTGCATTTTGATTGTTGGCTAAATGAGATTTGGAGAGTTAAAATGATATAATTTTCAACAATGGCGTCGCATTTGATTTGACAGATTTCATCGGAAATTGGCTAAAATTCAAATCAGATTGACAGAATCTAATGGAAGCAAAAACTTCCATGGACATGCTTTCGAGAAATGGAAAAGAGTTGAAGAATCGAGAAATTAAGGATTCCATCGTCTTCTGCGAAGAAATTTGAACCGAACACACCAAGAAATTGGCTGAAGCTCCACCGAAATAAGGATTCTGGAGTCTGTAATGGCGGAGCACCATACCGTTACGGCAGACGGACCAGAACAAAGAGGAGAGGCAGCCCTTCATAAAGAGTCAAGGTTTGAAATCAAATGATTGAACTCAAGAGGATAATGAGCTCCACCAAAGGAAGAATTGTTCAGGAGAGTCCGAGTTCTATTCTTGGATGGAACAATTATTGGACAAACTTTACTTACCTCGTGGCCGAATTACTAATCACCAAAGCTTGTATTTAACCATACAAAAGAAAATATTTAGCACAACATGCTAAACGGATCAGACTATACTTCAGCATAACACCAATCATTACTACTCCTTAGCTACCATATACTAGAAACAAGATAAAATTTCATGAAGAAAAGAAAGCACCCTTCATTTTAGACCTTCATGTATAAAGAGGCATAATTTTTATCATTTGGATCGAAAACATAAAAATCCTAACTTCATGTTTTTGTAATACAATCATATTCAACAAACAAATGATCCCCTGTCACTAGAATTATATGCTTTATATGGAATTTATGAACCTCTCAGCGAGCATAAGCATGTACAAATGCTTAAAATCGAAGACTAACGGGCTAGTTACTGATATATTATTTGATGCATCAATCTTTATACCATTTTCATCAAAGCGTTTGTTGATGGCGTAGTGGCTTCATTCAAGTGTTAGGAACAGATGGATGTACATTACTTTGTGCTACTCTTACTTCAGGATGAAAATCAATCCCCTCATGATTCCCTGCCTCATCCTTCCTGCTTTCAATTGTCTGCAGCACCTCCAACACTTCAGACATAGTTGGTCTCAATTCCTTTTCCTCTTGCAAACACTGGAAAGCCAATTCCGCAACAGAAGTTATCACATTTTTCAATCTCTTATCTGTCTGAAAACCAAGAGAAGGATCAATCAAGTCACAAAATTCGCTTCTTCGAATCTTCCTTGTGGCTAGATTTGCCAACTTAATGTCATCTCTATCCCTTGTCAAATCAACTGCTGGCAAAGATGACATTAGCTCAACAAGAACAACACCAAAGCTGTATACATCACTTTTACTTGTTAGCTGGTAGCATAAGCGATATTCTGGATCAACATAGCCTGGTGTTCCTCTCGGTGCTGTGGAGACGTGTGTGACATCATTAGGGTATAGCCTCGAAAGACCAAAATCGGCAACCTTAACACAGAAACTGTTGTCAAGGAGAATGTTGGTGGTTTTCACGTCTCGGTGAATGACATCAGAAGCATGGAGATAAGTTAATGCACTGGCAGTTTCTATGGCTATTTTCATTCTGACTGTCCATGGTAACGATGAGCTTTGATTGACTTTGTTGTCGTGGAGATGGCTACTAACTGTGCCGTTTGGTATGTATTCGTAGACCAAAAGCAACTCACGACTGTGGCGTGATGTGCATCCATAAAGGGATACTAGATTTTTGTGGCGCATGCGTGTGAGGATCTGAATTTCATTTGTGAATGATTCTACAGGTCTGTAGTTCCGCTCAAACAGGCGCTTCACTGCAACTTCTCGTCCATCTCCAAGCTTTCCTGGTTGTTGAAGAATTACAATTGATGTTACTCAACAATACATGTTTAACTTCATTTTAGGCTCTTTTGTACATAACTGACAGTAAAGAATGGTCAAAATCATATCGAAAAATGAACAGCAACATATCATTTTCAAAGCAAAGCTAAAAGATATATGTAATCTGATGGATGTAGATTAGCCTAGATTGGTCAGACAATAAATCTTGTAACAATTCTAGACCATGATAGACTCGGGATTTTGAAAAAAGTATGTGACATCAAGGTTTTTAATGTCTGTGATCGCATTTGACTGTGATTCTCTCCAATATCAAATATTGCAAAATGATCACAGCAGCGATTTAAAATCTTGCATGGACTATATGGTCATTCCTGCTCAACAACAATTACGAAACATGCAACATGAAAATAAATAAATTTTGGCTGGAAACATATATGTCATGGAAAACTGGTAGAATCCTTCAAGGAACGAATAGTGCAAGAAAAATCACGAGCCACTCACCGTAGTAAATTGTCCCAAAGCCTCCTTCTCCAAGCTCTCTAGCTTGATCAAAACTGTTTGTGGCTTCTTTGAGCTCCTCATAGGAGAAGACAGGAATCCCAAAGTAGACAGCTCCATTTTCCGGGATTGTTGTATTTCTTGAGAGACCATGATAATTGGTTCTTGATTGGTTTTTGACACCATATGATTTGATTCTCCAATAGTAGAGAAACATAATCATAACAAACAACGCAATTGCAATCATAGTTATCAATCCAACAGATAAACCTGTGGTAGGAATAGAAAGCATTTCAGTCTATGCACTCAGTAATATCCACATGTAAATAAAATATTTTTGTTTATTGTGACTAAATTTATAATCATATTTTTGAAAAAATAGAAAAACATCATAGGATTCGAAATGAAAATGTCAAGTCAAACTTGTTGGGTCAAGAAGGGGTGCGGGGGATCATCACATCAGGCCTTGAACAATCATACGAGTGAAAGAAACACCACATTTTAACCCAAAACCTTAAAACATGTTTTTGGGTCGTCTAACTTATAAAGTGTTCAACGTTCTCTTTTGATAATGTGTGACATATTATTCACACTTGATATACCAACAAAACTTGGATTCTATAATGGTAGCTTTAAGAGAAATAAACAACTTTATCTAATTGATCTGCAACGAAACCCGTTTTATTTTAGTAGAGCCAAAATTCTGTACCTATAACAGCATTCTTCAAACGACGTTCATTTCTCTTTGGAATCTGCTTAGGAATCTGAGGTGTCGGTGCTACATAGGAGAAATCATAAGAAAAAATGAGCGTACATTATCTGAAACATATTAAATTATACAATCTTGTACAGAAAAAGAATGAGCAACAGTATGATATAATGTATTTACCTGGGCCACAACTTATATTAAAATTTTCCTCGTCTAGTAGACATGACTTTCCTTCAAGATAACATTTTCCACAAGACTCAAAACCAACTTCTACTTTAATTTCAAGTAATGAAATCAACTTTGCACAACCGCAATGGGGAAATTGTGGTAATTCATAACATGGAACTTGAAACATAGGCAACATGGAACGATCATGTTTATAAGTAAAGTAGATATCATGATCATTACAGTGTTTATATATGGACTTGTTTTCGTGACTATTGTCACAGTTACGATTGCATCGAAAAAAGGTAATAGTGTTAATGCTGAATTTTGACATATTCTGAATTGACTTTAACTTATATCTATAGGACATTGAAGTATAGATGAGAATTGAATCGTTCGTAGAACTGATGCCATCAATTATATATGGTTGTTTTCTCAGGTTGATTTTTTTCACCGAACTATAGTCCTGTTCACAACCATTTATGTAAATGCCACATTCTCGGTTATGAAAAACTGTGAAAGGGTAAGAGATTTCTCCAAGATATCCACATGAAGCCTTCTCGAATACACATTCAGGTAGAGCAGATAAAAGAAGCAGAAAATAAGAGAACAAGAAAAGGAAACAGAACACAAAGTTGGAAGACATTAAAAAAAAATTCAGGATGAATTAAGGAGAATGAGAATGAATGAATATGAATTATATTATATAAGATAAGATACAGTTCTATTGTAATTTTGTCTATTAGGTGTGTTCCTTACGGTAGTTGACTTGACTTGGAAAATTGACTTATAAAGACTTTAAGAAATTGGTCGGAAAGTGTGTGTATTGAGAATCCCATTACGTGATTTGCATGTACTAATTGTCCATTTCATGGAGCCCCAAGTTTACGTTGTAGAGTCCACTACAGATTGACAAGGTAGAATTTTGTGCACAAAATTAAACACATTTCACATGTGGTTGTGATTGTATTTTTAAGTCAAATTGATGAGGTGGCTAGATGGTATGAGGAACATAAGGTATGGACATTTATTTTTTGGTTTAAAAAAGGCAATAAAAACCTTTTTTTTTTGTCCATAGATGAAGTAGTAAATACCACTAAAACTCACGCATTCAACAAGATCTTAAATTTGAATCCAGATGAAAGCGTCTAACCTAACAATTTTAACATTGAAGTTTAGCCAGACTTTTTAGACAAGGAAATAAAAACTATTAAATAATAATATGGCATGAGATATGCATGATACAAAGGAAAAACTTAACAAATAACTACCCTTAAGCAAGATGAAGAGAGAGCCTGAACAAGAGCCCAGGAAACTCGGAATACCACTCTCCCTCCTGCAAAATCCACTCCCGCCCTGCAGGCAGGATGAAAATACCCCTGCGCAAGTTAACTAGCGCAAGTGTAAAACTGTGCGTTAGTTAACATGCGCTGCGTGACTTAACTTGCGCACTTATTTATGCAAAACAACTTTGAGGATCTCTGTTTTCAAAACAACTTGATAAGCTGTTTTGAAAAGTGAGATCTGGATAAGCTGTTTTGCATAAATAAGCTGTTTTGAATAAGTTGTTTTGACAAAAGAGATTCTAAAAAGTTGTTTTGTATAAATAGGCTGTTTTGAATAAGTTGTTTTTTAAAAAGAGATCCTAATAAGTTGTTTTGCATAAATAAGTTGTTTTGAATAAGTTGTTTTGTAAAAAGAGATCCTAATTAGCTGTATTGCATAAAAAAGTTATTCTGGATAAGTTGTTTTGAAAAAAGATATCTTGATAAGCTGTTTTGAATAAGTTGTTTTGAAAAAAGAGATCCAAATAAGTTGTTTTGCATAAATAAGCTATTTTGAATAAGTTGTTTTGAAAAAAGAGATTCTAATAAGTTGTTTTGCATAAATAAGCTAATTTGAATAAGTTATTTTGAAAAAAGAGATCCTAATAAGTTGTTTTGCATAAATAAGCTGTTTTGAATAAGTTGTTTTGACAAAAGAGATCCTCAAAGTTGTTTTGCATAAATAAGTGCGCAAGTTAAGTCACGCAGCGTGACTTAACTTGCGCACGTTATATTTGCTGCACAGACACTGCGCAAACTTGCACACGTTATATTTGCTGCACAGACACTGCGCAAGTTAACTTGCGCAGTGTCTGTGCAGCAAATATAACGTGCGCAAGTTAAGTTACGCATCGCATGTTAACTAACGTACAGTTTTACACTTGCGCTAGTTAACTTGCGCAAGGGTATTTTCGTCCTTCCTGCAGAGCGGGAGTGGATTTTGCAGGGGGAATAGTGGTATTCATAAACTCGAATTGAACCCCTAAAACAAAACCAAAAGCCCCCTTCTAGACCAAAACAAATTACAAGAACAGACTAAAGATCATATCTTGAATGCTCAACACCTAACCATGACCGAACCACACACAATTATATAAGCTGATGCAAAACTTCATAGGTTATACTCCCTCCGTTCCTTTCTAAGTGTCTTTTTAAGCGTGCAATTTGTCAATTACTTATTTCCTTTTTCAATAAAACTAATTAATGCTATCTATTTGAAAAACTAAAGTATGTTTTTTTAAACAAAGTTTGTTTCTTGTTATCTTTAAATTTAAACAAAATTTTGTTACAAACAATTCAAGAAGAGTTAAAATTTTATAAATAAGACGAGCAACAATTGTTAAAAATTTCAAGTGCAAAGTAAAAGAATAGATTTGAGACAAGAAAAATAAAAAACTCCATGAATGTTCAAAAGGATGAAAAAGTGGAAGACTCACTGAAATTCTTGATGAGAGGTGAAGAGGGAGCAATAGTTGAAGACTCATTTGATAAGATACAAAAACAAGAACAAGATGATGATGAAGAAAAGATAATAATTGACAATTGTTTGTTACGAGAGAAACATAACATATTAAATTTATTGGAAAGATAAAGTGTCTGTGGAAAAATAGGAATTTATTGGTGGATTGAAATGAAGGTATAATAGGAAGAAAATGTGCAAAAATACACATCGCTATTTTAATACTAATTTTCTAAAAAGACACTTAAAAAGGAACGGAGAGAGTAATTGTATATACTATACTCCCACTCTGGAGACTAAACACCAGTATTTCACATAAACTTTTTTTTTTGTTATAAGAAGGTAGACAGGGTTTGGACTTAAGAGAGAAAAGAAGGTCACGAGTTTACATACTACCAAAAGAACAGCTAAAATTTGCAATGTCAAGCATAGAAATGGCTAGACCAACAAACTAAGATCATGAAGGAATATAATGGATCTTAGCCGGAACTAACGAGGCCTTAGGTGGAAGTAGGAGATATCTGAAGTTACGTACCACACAAATTCAGCATTTACGATTAAAGTTAAATATGATTTTAGTCCCTACAAAATTTGAACCATTCAACTTTAGTTTTTATTAGAATAAATATATTAACTTTAGCCGAGAATGAAATTTATGTTTATTGGATTTACAAAAGTCCTAGTCAACATTTCCATATAGTCATTTTAATTGACATGGCGTCCCTCAAATTTTGAACTCAACTCTCAAATTAAAAATTTTGATCTTTTCCCTCCTAAAGAATCCTAATCTCCTTCCTAAGCTTCAAAAATTCCATGTCCCCCAGCCCAACTTAAAAACAATAAGTATTGCTAGTGGCATAACTCATAGTCATACCACAACTAATTGTCTAGCTTTCATAAAAGTCACTCAGAATGCAAAATATCTACAAGTAACAAGCAAAAATGCATCAAAGGTTCTACTGGCCTCAATCAGAGGTTATGGAAGACTGTAATGAATCTCACACAACGAGTAGATGATAAGGATGCTAACTTTATTGAGAGGTTCAGAAAAACGGATGGAAAATGTTCAGTCCAATTTCTTGACGTTGAGTATTCATCAATGGCCATCAACGACATGAACCTACCTCTAAATAAGAAATCGGATGGGCAAGCATGTCAAGATCTCAACGAAATAGCTTCTCGAGGAGCACACGTAGAGAAGTTCATTCAAGACAGAGAAGAAATGTGCTAACCGAGGGAGAGTTCTGAACCTTGTTTCCATCGTAGAGTACAGGGAGGAATTCGACTATGAGATGTCAACCAACATTTCAGCAGATGTACTAATGGCTAAAATCCTAAAAGGAAAAAGCTACATGTCCTGCCTTAACGTCATCCAAATGGAAAGATATTAGAGTTCATCATAAGACCGAACTAAATATGCCTTTGATATCAGTAAAGATGACCAGATATTTGATTATCTACCAAAAGATAAGTGGACTCGGCTATTTGATGGTCACTGAACTCCTCTAGCTGAGGAAACCAAAGACAAAAGGTATTATAAATGATAAAACCCTTACACCCATTCAACGGTTAACTGTATTATCTTCCTTTGAAGAAGTCCTCTATATGTAGGTTTACTTCCATAAAGTTCCAAGCCTTCTTGATCGGCTAATGTTTACATGGCGTCTGAACAAGAGGAGATAATGCTTAAAATCAGGCAAATGATTTGAAATAAGATAGTGAAGACCTTGACAACTTCAGGATACTTGCTATTAGGGAACCGATTTGTTAGTTGTCTTTTTTGTTCATTGATATGGATGGCTTCCTTTTGATTGAGAATACATGTATTCTTTGTTTTGATATTATTAAAAGGCGACTATTTTGATTCACCGACTGCAGAAACAGATGACATACGAGGGTGAGAATTCTTTACAGGAAGCTTTGTTCGAACAAAAATAAAATAAATTATCTAGCATGTGCAAACGAGACCTTGAAATTATCCCATGTAGTTTGCTGCGTCAATAATGAAAGAATCTTGGTACAAGTACTGTTTGTGAGTATTGGCAAAAATTAGCTTATTGGCTATCTGTGTAGACACCGAGGCCAATTTTTCCAATTCTGTTTTGATTTGCAATTGCCCTGCTGTCAACTCAGCAGTTCTGTCTATTATTTCCTTTTGTCTCTTAAGGAGTTACCCTTTGTCTTGGTTAAGACCAACATAAATTTTCTTGAAGGATTCCTTACGACCTTGCAATTCCTGAAGCTGAGAGAGACCATATGGAAAGAAAGATAATGTTGGACCTTAAAGCTCGATGAATTTTGTTTTTGCCACTAGTCCTTCCTCCCCATGAATTTGAAAATAAACCCCAAATTCCGGTTTAAATTTCATGAGAAAAGCTTTCTCGAAGTTTAAAAACTCCACAATGGGGTTGGTTTTCTGCCAAGAAAGCCACCATCGGTAATTCACCCGATTTAATTCGAACCAAAACAAAGATAGTCACTCTTCCTTACGAATCTTTCGAGCTTTAAAGTTCTCATAGACTTGGATCAACCACCAATAAGAATCACTATCACTGCTTTCATCAAATCTTGGCATATATTGCCTCCATCTCCATGAACACCGGCACTCCTCAAAGATCTAGCAGGTCGGACCAATTGTTTGCAACCTAAAAATTCGATTCCTAAAAAATAACAGTTTTATTAAGAAATGGCATGAAATAGGAGAAAATATATCTTCAAGAGTGTCCCCTTCACAATAGAGAATACGCTGTTCAAAATTACAAATATTCCAAGATACTCTGTAACCTTTATTTATTTATTTTTTGAGAGAACTCCGTAACCTTTTTGTTCTCCTATTTATACACTTATTCTCTAACTAATTCAAATAACAAACTAACTAAATTCTCTAACAACTCATAACTAATTTAACTACTCTAGTTAGCCAATATTTTATATCCTAACACAAAGCCTCCTTCTCCAAGCTCTCTAACTTGATCAAAATTGTATGTTGCCTCTAGGAGCTCCTCATAGGAGAAGATAAGGATCCCAAAGTAGACAGCTCCACTCCACTCCTTCGGAATGTTGTATTTCTTGAGCGACCATGATTATCGGTTCTTGATTGCTTTTTGACACCTAAGATTTGATTCTCCAATAGTATATAACAAGGATAATAACAAATAACGAAATTGCAATCACGGTTACCAATCCAATAGATAGACCTGTGTCAGGAATGGAAAGCTTTAAAATGTTAGATCATCCTATGAAACCCATTTTATTTTAGTAATTGACAATACAATACCTATTACGGCATTCTTCAAATGACGATCATTTCTCTTAGGAATCGGAGGTGTCAGTACTACGTAGAAGAAATTGTGAGAGAACAAATGAGTGTACATTATCTGAAACATATTAAGTCATACAATTGCGTGCAACGAAAGAATGAGCGTTAGAGCATTAGACTAATGTATTTACCTGGGCCACAACTGAAATTTAAAGTTTCCTCGTCTAGTAGACATGACTTTCCTTCAAGATAACATCCTCCACAAGACTCTAAATCAACTTTAATTTCGAGTAATGAAATTATTTCTACACAATTGAAAGTTTCAAACGGAACTGGGAAACAAGCTAATGGAAAAATAGGGAACATGGGAGGATAATCAGGTGTAGAAGTAAAGTAGATATCATAATCAGAACATGTTCTATACTTGAACTTGTTATCATGGCTATTGTCATAGCCATGATTGCATACATAGAAGTTAATAGTGTTAATGCTGAAGTTTGGTATATTCTTTATTGGCTCTAATTCAGAGGAGTTTAAGCCATAGATGATAACTGAATTGTTCATATAACTGATGCTATCAATTTCATAGGTTTGGTTTCTCAGGTTGATTGTTTTCAATGAACTGTTATTGTCGCAACCAATTATGTATAAGCCGCATTCTCTTTTATCAACAGTCGTAAAAGGGAAGGAGATTTCCCCAAGATATCCACAGGAAGCTTCTTCTTCTTCTGCACATTTTCTATCCCAATCAGGTGCAGCAGAGAGAAGAAGCAGAAAATAAGAGAATAAGAAAAGGAAACATAACACAAAGTTGGAAGACATTAAAATATGACAGATTAATTAAGGAGAGAAATATGAATGAATATATTTTTTTGGTGGTGTAAATATGAATGTGTAAATAGAGTTCTCTAGTGATGTTGGCCATTAGCTGTGTTGATTACTACAGTAGTTGACTTGACTTGGAAAATTCACTTAAAAAGACTTGAGAAATTGGCCAGAAAGAGTGTATTGAGAATTTTATTGGATCCCTTAAGTGACTTTACACTAATAGTCCATTTCATGGAGCCCTAAATTTACATCAAAGAGTCCACCACTTATTTGATAAGGTAGAATTTTGTGCACACAATTAAACGAAGTTTATATGGTTTATTATATTTTTAAGAGGATTAAAATTGATAATGTGGCTGGTTGGTCTTGAAGTTTTTTTATTCAAACTTCTCAATTGCTGAGTCAATATCTTTATATTTTAAAGAGAACCACAAGCATAAAAATGTTGGAATCAAAATCTACTTTTCATTAGCATTTTTTTTGGGATCTTGATCTTCTTTAGGAGTAACTTCCACTGTACAAATATCAGGCTTTATGTAGATAGACAATACATGGAAATGATGTTGGCTGATTTTCATAGGCGGTTTTGACTTGTCTTCAAAGACTAAGCTTCCTTCTTCGATTTCTTTTTGTATTGTATCATTGAAATGAACACAAGAATTAGTGTGATGGTAAAAAGCAGGCTTAATTAATGATTTGATCTCTTAAGTTATTTGTTGGTTACATTTTGGTCTCATAAGTTATTAACGTCACAACTTGGTCCCTTAAGTTAGTATCTGTTAGCCAAATAAATCTTCACTATCAGTCTTTTGCCAAAACGTTAAATAGGCACATGTGAACGGTGACGTGACAACTTGCAATGTGTATCCACCTTAGACATTGGGTTAACGGTTTTGACGGTGGGAATTTATTTGGTTGACGTAAGATAACTTAAAGGGACTAAATTGTAACGTTAATAACTTATGAGACTAAAATGTAACCAACAAATAACTTAAGGGACCACATCATTAAGCCTAAAAAGTATTAAACTTTACAATATTTTTTTCCTCGAATTTGTTTAGGTAGAAGGCATTTTATGACGACCACTTAACAATATATTTTTTATCTTTCAAAAGAGTATAAAAAAATTGATCAGCTCTATTTACATCAAAAGTGTATGTCTTTAAAGTGAAAATTGCTAAAGTACACGGCATGCATTTGTCGTGCTACCCGCACGACCTTGCTTTCCACAGGACGTGATTTCTGATTTTTTCCATTTATTTTAATTAATTTTTTTTAAACAATGGAAGAATGTCACGTATACTGTCGTATGGTTCGTGCTGCATAAATTGTCGTGTGCTTTAGCATTGCTCTTACTACAATTCCAAAAATCTCTCAACTCAGGAGGTATAAAACGGGAACAACTCAATGGTGGCTTGAATTTAACTCTGTAAGGTTTATAGTTCTATATTTTGTCTCATTCGAAACTGTTGGAACATGTGTGAAAATTGAGTTAAAAGACTAAATACAAATTCTCATGTTGGGTAGAACTAGTGTTGTGTGAATTGAAAAAAGTGGAAGTCCCACATCGGATAGATCACACACATTAGTAGTGTTTATAGTGGGGGTGTACCTCTAATAGGGGTGCATAATTATGTGAGCGAAGTAAGCACTAGAGAAAAATATATATTGATACATATTTTATTATTTGGAAATGATAAATTAAATAATTAATCATTATTAGAAAGTGTTTTCTTAATCCCAAATAATATATTTATGTACTCAATATAATATATTTTGGTACTCAATTGAGATATTTTTGTACTAGATTTAATGATTCCTGTGTTTTTTCTTCTTTTCTCCCTCCTTCTTGTGTTGACAAGTCCTTCTCATTTTTCTACTCTTTTCTGTCCCTTCGGAATCAAGAGTCTTCTTAAGACCATATAGTCCCTTTACGGTATGTTGTTATCAGAATATTCTTAAGAACATAGTCCCTTCAATTATTTATGTCTCTTTAGAATAAATAATATTTTAAGATCATAGTCTCTTTTCGGTATAATAAGAATAATCTTAAACATATATATTATTCTTCAATTCATGGAGAAGTTAGATGTTAGAATGGTAATAACACCATATTTGAGTGGTTGAAATACCATATTGATATTTGGAGAAGTTAAAAATTAGAATGGTGGTAACACCATACTTGAGTGGTTTCAACACCGTAATAGAGTGGTCATAGTACCATATTGAAGTGTAATTCTCAAACAGTTTTCTACAGTGCAGTAGTTAACCGCATAGTTGTAGTTGGACATGTTTTATCCTAGAGGCGGCGTGGTTGATAGTCTGTCTTGCACAATTTTGGACAGGCAGTGCCAAAAAACGTCTTAAAGAGAGCGACCTGGTCGTGACTCAACCCAGGTCGTGACTCAACCTAGTAACAACTTCGGTAGATATTCTCTTAGAAAAAAACCAAAATACAATAGTTTGGGAATCCAAAAACAACACAACAGTTTGGGAATTCAAAAACAACAGAAACATCACGAACGAAATCTTTTTGGTCAAGTAGCACTATATGATGACCTTTTTCTTTTCGAGAATAACACTCCGCTTTTTTAAACGTCTCTTCTCAAGATTCAATTTTTCAATTTTCCTAACAGTTTCAGCAATTCAGACATATCTTAAAGTTGTTGAATACCCATTTACTTTCTAACTACATAATTAAGGTATGTTTCAGCCATTTCATACTCAATCCGAATCCAACTGATAACAGGATATGAAGGTAATTCTCCGTGAGGAACTAGATCAACAATAGGAGGAAAACTCAACTCTTGTTAATCATCACTTGGATTTTTATTATCCTTGGTATTTTTCTTCGTTATTATCGTTGGTATTTTTTCTTCTAGAAGAAGTAATTTCGTATATTTTTTGTTACATATATTTTTAAAATAAGAATTCGACACAACTATCTCAAACTATAACATCCCACCGGATGTGCCAATTTGTTAATTCTAAATAGTTTCTCCACAACAAATAAACTCGACAAGCAATCTAGGATATGAGTTAAATCCTTAAAAAGGGTTCTTAGTTGATAGGTTTACGTGTAACAGGCCTAAACTAATAGATCAACAAAACATGCGGGATTTTTAATTATATAAAAAGGAAATACAAGGTATACACATGCAAAATGGAAATGTCTGTTAATATTGGGTGAGATTCATACATCATTCTTTCAATGTTTCCAGTGTGAGTAACATCCATTTAGAGTGACATATTTGTTTATAGTAGGCGTAGTTTTGTCCAACGAAAATTAAAGGAAAATTTCAATCTAACTTTTTTTTCCTTTCGGTGGAATATTACTTATGGTCATGTTCAGGGATCACATGATTAACTTTTGTAGCATAGATCCTTTAAAGTTGACAACACATATACTCAATATATGTGAATATAATTCCTTGAGTCACAATCCTATGTGTTATAGGTTAGTTTCAAATGCTTCAACAAAAGGGTTCTATTTATAGACCACTTGTGTGGTCTACAAGCTAATCACATAAGCACATTGAGAATACCTTACGACATCTAAGGTTCATAGTAGTTTTAGGTCAAAGGGTGGTATACACCACTATCACTATCACTATGAGAATAACTTACGACACTTACATAACATTTTATGTAATATTCTCATTGCGTGTCATTCTAGCTAATATAAATATTACTCATAATATTTAAACATACGTGAAGACTTGATAACTCTTTATCCATGATTTATGAGATATGATTAGTCTACCCATTTAATAGTCTTTACGCTTTAATGTTGTCCAACTTAACAATAAAACTTGATTACGGATACTTTAAGAATAATGTCATTTAGTTTAATAGAATCTTGCGATTAAGTCACACTTAATATTAGAAAAATAATTCTAGAGAGTTTATTTATCTTATAACAAATATAATACAATAAAATATTGCACATTGTTTAATAATAACTCATGATACAAAACATAAGTTTAACTTAAAACTATTGGTCCTTCGAGCTTACACCAACAAAAAATGAACTCCTTTGAATGGAGTTTAAAACTACATTATATAGAAAATTGAAATAAGTAACTATTACAATACATATACGTTGTCGCGTCATTTTTCGGAGATCAAGACTATTTGATTAGCGTTTGACTCACAAATTTATTTCACGACTGAACATTTAATTTTATTTAGAAAAAGGGGAAAAAAGTTCAAATGCCCCATATTTGAAGAGATTTAGGGTTCGGGAGTTGGTTACATAAAGGGAAGGTATTAGCATCCTTTATGTTCGTAGTACTCTACGAGAACCTCTTGATTTTATTTAATTTTTGTGCTATAAACTTGCTTGTTTTTTTTTTTGAAAATAGATTTAAAGTAATAAAAGAAAAAGAAAAGGAGAAACCTAATATCTAAATTTTTTATTAATTTGGAAGGACGTGGTCCTTTGCCTACGTACCCGTGAGGGATCAAAACCTCGTAGTTCGGGGTAGAAATTTCGTTTGATTTGTTTGGTGTTTTTTATTAGTTTTGAAAAAAGTTTTAAAGAAAAAGCCGAGTGGCAAATTGGAATTGATTTGTATTTTTTATTTGAAAGAGACTACTCATGATAAAATTAAATTGTTTTAGACATTTGATTAAGAAAAAGTAAAAGAATGATCACTTGATTTTTGGAATCAAGGTTTATTATAAAAAAATGTTTTTTGTGATTTTTGATCATTTGCATGTTTTTGTTGTTTTTTTAATAATAATTAAAACTAAAGTTTAAACTAACGGAGCATAAAAATAAAAGCGTTGGTACCTTATGGCGATGTTGGACCGCCACAAGGACCTTTTACCTAAACTACCAAGCATAAAAATAAACATACACCCACACACGCACACATGCACCTACAACTATTACATTAAACCTACAATACATGCTATGGTCTGCGAGAAAGTAAATAACGAAAAATAAATAATTTACATTTAAACCTATTATACATTCTAAGGTCTATAATAAATTAAAAGAGATAAAAAAAATACGCAATAAATAAGTGAATGATAAATATGCAGTCTAGATCTAATTTTTTAAAAGGGAAAAGAAAAAAGTACTACCTTTCTGTTTGGTTTGCTGTCTGTGAGAAAAAAACTTTATGTTTGGTTTGCTGTCTGTGAGAAAAAACTTTTGTTTGGTCTGCTGTCTGTGAGGAAAAACTTCTGTTTGGCCTGCTGTCTGTGCGAAGAAATTTCTGTTTGGTTTGTTGTCTGTGTGAAGAAACTTCTGTTTGGTTTGCTGTGTGTGCAAAAATTGATGTTTGGTTTGCTGTTTGTGCGAAAATTTGTGTTTGGTTGACTGTTTTATGCAAAAATTGGTACTTGTGATGTTGATGCGGGTTATGAACGAGAGTGAGCCTCTGAGAATGGTTTCTTTGCAGGTTGTGAATTTAGGCCGTAAAATTGTGTTTTGGTTGATGAATGATGGTGTCGTGATGTTGGTTTGGTTATTGTTGTCTCTGTTGTTTTGTGACTCTGTAACTATTGCAGGTTTTTAATTAATTTTGGCCTCCTTCTTCTGTGTGTTTGCAGGTTGTATTTATAGCATTAGGACTAGGGTTATGGTTTGTTAAAAAGATGCAAAAAATTTGGGGCTTGGGGAGGAGGAAAGCATGTTTGTTACAGATTGCATAATTTGGATTTACACTCTTTTTTGGACTTATCATCTAATAATATAAATAAAAATAAATAAAAAGAAAGGATAATTATGCAGACTTGGACTTTGGACACTATTTGGACTTATCGACATTTTTTTGGAATTTTTGGACAATTAATAATAAATAATTAAAAATAAAATAAAGTGAAAGTAATTATACTAAGAAAATAAAAATGACTAATTAAAAATAGGAATTAAAATTAAAGATTAAAAATAAGGAAATTAAACAAAAGATCAAAACATGAGGTATTTTAAAATACCTCTCTGCCGAAATTTTTACTGAAAAAGTTAGAGATTGATCAGGGTCAAATGACACGTGTCGGTGGGATCTTGGGTCAAAAATTGGGGTATGACATACGTCAAGTGTCCTCGAACTTCCAAGAGAAAATTCTTTGATAACTTCCCTGATAACCTCTTTTGTAGAACTTCACTTGTATAACTTCTCTTTTGAATTTGAATCTTTGTCGCTTTCGGATAGCTGACATATGCTCTTGAAGCTTCTTGAGAAATCTTTGAGTGACAACCTTATGAGGTTACAACATTTAATCGAGATTAGCAATTATCTTTGACGGTTATTGTAGCTTCCGTGATTTCAAATTGTTCGTTCAATCGAAGTATGTTTCGCTCGAAAAAGAATATTGAAATTTAAATATAACATCAGGCGATTTTTTAAATAGACTAAGATTAGGCATTTTTAAAAGCTTATTTAGCTTAAAAAAAGTCAGACTGCATAAGCATTTTAGGCCTACCAGACTGCCTTATACAAGTCATATGCAAAATTTTCTATTACTATAATTATTATTATATTAAATTTTGTTCTTTGAATTAAATTATAAATTGCTTCACTTTTCGATAATTTATGTTTATTCACCTATATTAATTTTTCTCATATTTAAATGTATTATTATAAAATAAATAAATATGATATCATATATAGTCAAGTTAAAGACAATTTTATTAATGAAAGTCTGGCAATAAATAAAAAACCAAGACTGCATAAATATAAGGAAGAGTTTCTTCGATCCATATGCAATCTAAATTCTTAAGAGCATCTTGGTTGGCTTCACGCCTAACATGTAAAAAAATTAAACTACAAAAACTACCCTTAAAACTAATACAATTGTTGATATATAAATATATAGTAAATAATTATATTTATGCTCTAAATATATTTGAGCTTACTCTCTAAGTTACTTATGATATAATATTATGATGAATATTCATTCTGTAAATATATCATATCTTAGGCCTAAGCTACTTACTTCTATATAATAAATCTTCCGTTGTGCTATTTAGACACACGGTATTTCATCATATGTCTCTCCTTTCTCTCTTATTCAACATGGTATCAGATCCGTGGTTAGGCTCAGTGGGGAGTGGGATCGGGATCCTAGTGTGGATCAAGCTAGTGATGTAGGTTACTCACACTTGAGGGGGATATTGTTGGGTAATCAAGTGTGAGTGATAATGTCCCATATTGACTAGGAATGGAGGAAACAAAGGATACATAAGAGAGAGAACCCACAAACTCATTTCCATAAGGTTTTGGGTAAGAGTGTGGTGTTTAAGTCTCTTACGGTCCTGGACGTTTGACCCATTTCCGCTCCCGGGGCTTCCCGGACTCCCCAACAGTATTGTTGGGTAATCAAGTGTGAGTGGTTATGTCCCACATCGACTAGGAATAGAGGAAACAAAGGATATATAAGAGAGGGAACCCACAAACTCAATGCCTTAAGGTTTTGGGTAAGAGTGTGGTGTTTAAGTCTCTTATGGTCCTGGACTTTTGGCCCATTTCCGCTCTCGGGGCTGCCCAGACTCGCCAACAGTGGTATCTAGAGCCTGAGACAAACCCTACACCGTGAGTACCCGATGGACCCACTGTCCTCCGACGATAAAATCTTTTTCAGAAAACCGTGTTTCATCTCCGGTTTGCCCCTCCATTGTTGCCGTGACATACTCCGGCATAGTTTGAACACTTTTCTGACGAGAACAGCCACTACCGCCGTTGTAATCACCACTTCCACCGAGTATTCCGGCAAGTTAACACCACCATCCGCTTCATCTTTTCCATATCGGCATACCCTCCAAAAATCGCAGCTAGAAACACCACCACGCGCCTGCACGCGCTTCTCTCCTTTCCACTGAAAACCACCACGTGCCTCCGCTTTCAACGGTACCTGGCAACGCGTCCGACCGTTGTTCAGGTCGCCTCTGGTCTCGCCAGACTCTAAATCCTCTCCTGGTTCCAGATCTAGTGTTAGTTTTGGGTTTCGATCCACGGGTATTCGTGTTTTAGTTCAAACAGTCGTGTTTCAGGACTTTTCATGCACTTTTCTCTCTCCTGACAAATCCAACAGTCAGTGTTTGTCTTACTTGATTCTTCACATGGATGTACAACATCATTCTAGACAGCCATCAGCCTCCATGACTCGTCCCAAATGTAAGTATTGTTACTGTCGCGTCATTTTTCGGAGATCAATGCTATTTGATTAGCGTTTGACTCACTATTTTATTTCACGACTGAACATTTTATTTTTTAAAAGAAAGTGGAAAAAGGTTCAAATACCACTTTAAAAAAAGATTTAGGGTTCGGGGGTTAGTTACATAAAGGGAAGGTATTAGCACCCTTTATGTCCGTAGTACTCTACGGGAACCTCTTGGTTTTATTTAATTCGTGTGCTATAACTTGCTTAGTTTGAAAAAATGGAATTAAAAATGATTAAGAAAAGAAACCTAATTATCTACATTTTTTATTGATTTGGAAGGACATGGTCCTTTGCCTACGTACCCGTGAGGGATCAAAACCTCGTAGTTCGGGGTAAAAATTGACGTTTGATTGGTTGTGTGTTTTTTATTAGTTTTTGAAAAGGTTTTAAAGTGAAAAGCCAAGTGGCAAATGAGAATTTGTTTGTGTTTTTTTGATATTAAAAGAAAGTAACTCAAAGTAAAATTAAGTGGATTGATATTTGATTAAGAAAATAAAATAAAAGAATGAGATCACTTGATTTTGAATCAAGGTTTATTGTGAAAATGTTTTTTGTGATTTTGATTATTTGCATGTTTTTGTTATTTTTCGAATAATTGAACTAAAATGTAAACTAACGGAGCGGGAAAGTAAAGCGTAGGTACCACATGGTGGCGTTGGACCACCACGAGGACCTTTATCCTAAACTTCCGAGCATAAAAGGAAACATACACCCACACACGCACACATGCACCTAAAACTATTACATAAAACCTATTAATACATTCTAAAGTCTGCGAAAAATAAATAAATTACATTAAACCTATTTTTTACATTCTAAATTCTTGCTGTAAAAATAAATGATATAAAAATAAATGTGTATGAATAAATAATACAAATGCTGAATAATAAACCTAAACTAATAAAAATGCATGAGAAAAGAGAAATAAAAGGCTAGAGAAAATAAAAATGCATGAAGAAATTAAAGAAACAAAATGCGGTCACCAGTTCTCTTTGTTTCGGTCACCAGTTCTCTTTATGATGGAATCTCTTTAACTTTGGAGAGCAGCCACGGCCTTGCAATTGGAATGGAATAGGACAGCCACGGCAAACACCAGTTCTCTTTATGACGAAATCTCTTTAACTTTGGAGAGCAGCCCCGACCTTGCAATTGGAATAGAATTGGTACCAACACACAAAAGCACATCACTACACTATGAATTGAATGGTACTGTGAAAAGTTGGAAATCTTAAATAAGGAAGAAATAAGCCACAACAAGCATCAAAATGGTAATAAAACAAGAATAGCACCAGCCAGGCAAGCACGCAGCAGTGTTAAAAGAACACAATCAGCAACAGTAACCAAATCCAATCAACAATGAAATTATGGAATATAAGAAAGCAAATAACTAACTAATAATATCACTATAGTAGAGTTTGTGCATCACAGAACCGGTTCATGAATATGTCAAGACACCACACTTTAATTGAATATAAGGGAATGATAAGGAAAACTAGAAATTTGTGATTTAAATTGAAAAGAAGATATGCATCAGAACTTCAATATAAAATATGATAGTAAAGAGGATAAAGCCAAACTGAAAGTTAACTTCTATTGGAAAATAAGGGTTCTGAGACTATCTCTCCATTACGGCAGCTAGGGTTTCAAAATTATAAAGTTGTGCTTTGGCTAGCGTTTTTTCCTTCAGTTTTTTTTGGAATATTTTGTGCGTGTGAAAATTGTGTGGTTAAAAATCGGTTGCCCCCTAATGTGTGTTTTGCAGGTTGTATTTATAGGGAAGTGATTAGGGATTAGGGTTTGTTAGTGAGGAGAAAAATACTAGCTTTGGATTGAGATGAAAAAGAGTTTGTTACAAGACCTTTTTCTGGATTTGGATGAGCCGTGAACAGCTGTAATTCTTGGACTTATCGGACATTAAAAATAGAAAAAGAATAGATAAAATAATTGGACCTATCATCTATGAATAAAAATAAATAAAAGATAAATGTGTTTAAACTAAAATTAAATTAAAAAGTAAAATAGAAAATAAAAGATGGAAATGAATTAAAAATTAAAATTAAAAAGACTAAAAAAAAAGTGAGAAGAGGGCCCGACTCGGAACCAAAAAATGAGGTATTTTAAAATACCTCTCTTCCGAAATTTTTACCGAAAAGTCAGCGAATGATCATGATTGAACGGCGTACGAGTGTAGGGTCAAATGACACGTGTCGGTGGTGTCTTAGGTCAAAAATTGGGGTATGACAGTTACCTTTTGAGACATTCCATTTTTCAATGTTGGAAACTTCACGGACGGTCTTCACCTCCTTTGATTGCTATATCTGACGCCATTCGGACCACCGATTCTCCTAAGGTTTCTACGCCAACTTATGATTATTTTCTCCGATGGGTAAAATTTCGTCAAAGTTCCGCTATTTCGGAAGCACACACCGGTAAATCATTTAGTTGTAACTCTATCCCAGCCTCTCTTAGTCCATGGGTCTTGATTCGGGTGCAACTCATCATATTACCGGTAATAGAGATTTTTTTTCCTCCTCTCTCACTACATTCGGTTACTTACCGAGTAATATCATAACAAATGGTTCCGAAACACAGTCCACAGGCATTGGCACTGTCAGAGTGCTCCCTTCTCTGTCAATTACATATGTCCTTTATGTTCCTGGATGTCCATTTAATTTAATTTCTCTCACTCAACTGATTCGTTCGCATGAATGTGTTGTCACCTTTACTAAAGGCAATGTTACTTTGCAGAATCGGATTTCGGGATGGCAAATTGGCGTCAGATGTGAGTCTAATGGCCTTTATTATCTCTTAAACCCATCAACAGCATGCCCAACCACATATTCCCCTCTTACTATACATGCTCAGTTGGGTCACCCAAGTCTCCTCAAACTTCAAAGGTTGGTCCCTAGTCTTTCTAAATTATCCGAGTTGCACTGTGAGTCGTGTCAGTTAGGGAAACACACTCGTAGTCATTTTCCCGATCGAGTCAATAAACGAGCATCGTCCCTTTTTGCTTTAGTCCATTCTGATATCTAGGGTCCACTCTTGATTCTAAATATTTTGTCACTTTTATTGATGACTTTTCTCATTGCACATGGCTATTTTTAATGAAAAATATATTTGAATTATTCTCTATTTTTCAACAATTTTATCAAGAAGTTAAAACTCAATTTGGTTTGTCTATTCGGTCTTTACGTAGTGATAATGCCAAAGAATATTTGTCTCACCAATTTCAAAATTTTATGTCCTCCAATGGTATTCTTCATCAAACATCATGTGCCCATACACCTCAACAAAATGGGGTTGTTAAACGGAAAAATCGTCATCGCATTGAAACCACTAGAACTCTTTTACTTCATAGTAATGTTTTGTTTCGTTTTTGGGGGGATGCTGTTCTAACGGCATGCTATCTTATAAATCGCATGCCTTCCTCGGTCTTAGGTAATCAAGTCCCACACTCGGTCCTTTTTCCTAATACCCCTTTACACTCACTTCCACCCCGTGTGTTTGGGTCCACATGTTTTGTTCACGATCTTTTTCCTAGTCTTGACAAACTCTCAGCCCGATCACTCAAATGTTTCTTTCTTGGTTATCATCGGTCTCAAAAGGGTTACCGTTGCTACTCTCCTACTCTTCGACGGTACCTCATGTCAGCTGATGTTACATTTTTTGAATATGTTCCTTTTTTTAGGTCAATCAATATACCTCTTGACCTACTTCAGGCTGATATGCCAACCTCGTCCGATACTGTTCCTCTTCAACCTATTGTGTTTGTTCCGCCCGAGTCCACTATCTATGTTCCTCCTCCCACGAAGCCTCCTACAACCATTCTTGGAGACCCTCCCACGGAGCCTCCCACTTCACGGACTCTTCAAACTTACCAACGCCCTCAACCACCATTTGTTGTACATGTTGCGACACCTATTCCAGATACTAAGGTTATTCCAGACTCTTCTTCGTCGCCACCACCTTTACCGGATCCGACCATAGATGTTCATATTTTCTATTCGTAAAGGTATATGTCCTACTCGAATTCCATCTCCTCATTACATTGACTTGTGCTATCATTGCCTTTCCTGCATGCATTATACTTGCTTGTCTTCTTTGTCTTATGTTTCTATTCCTAAATCTCCAGGGGAAGCATTATCTCACCCTGAGTGGAAAGTCGACAGTAGGTTGTCGTTGGCTTTATACGGTGAAAGTTAGCCCTGATGGTAAAATTGATCGATTTAAGGCTAGTTTGTGGCCAAGGGATATACTCAGATTTTTTGTGTTAGATTATAGTGACACATTCTCGCCTCTCGCCAAAATGGCATATGTTAGACTATTTCTCTCTATTGCAGTTATTCGTCATTGGTCTCTTCATCAACTTGACATTAAAAATGCTTTTTTGCATGGTGATCTTGAAGAAGAAGTATATATCGAGCAACCACCTAGGTTTGTTGCTCAGAGGGAGTCATCTACCATGGTTTGTCGGCTACAAAGATCTATTTACGGTCTTAAACAATCTCCTCGAGCTTGGTTTGGCAGATTCAGCCCAGTAATGCAACCATTTGGTATGACTCGTAGTCAAGCCGATCATTCTGTTTTTTATCGTCACTCATCTCAATGGTGCATTTATCTTTTTGTTTACGTATATGATATTGTCATAACTGGTAGTGATCAACATGGAATAATCCAGTTGAAACAACATCTTTCTAATGAAATTTGGACTAAGGACCTTGGTAAACTCCGTTACTTTTTGGGTATTGAGGTAGTCCAATTCAAGGATGGTATTGTAATTTCACAAAGGAAATACGCTATGGATTTCTTGAAGAAACAGGTCTATTGAATTCCAAGCCAGTTGATCTATGGATCCAAATGTCAAACTACTACCAAATTATGGGGAGCCTCTATCAGATTCGGGAAGATATAGGAGTTTGGTTGGAAAATTGAATTATCTCACAGTCACTCGTCCAGACATTTCCTTTGTAGTTAGTGTGGTAAGCCAATTCTTAAATTCTCCTTGCCAAGAACACATGAATGCTTTGATTCGAATTCTTAAATACTTCAAAGGTGCTCCAAGAAAATGTCTCATTTATGAGGATAAAGGACAGACTCAGTTGGTTGGTTACTCAGATGCTGACTGGGCAAGTTCACCCATTGATAGACGATCCACATCTGGGTATTGTGTACTTCTTGGAGGAAACCCGATATCCTGGAAGAGTAAGAAACAAAATGTAGTTGCAAGATCAAGCGCTGAGGCAGAATATAGGGCCATGGCACTAGTAACATGTGAACTTGTTTGGTTGAAGCAATTACTCAAGGAACTTCAATTCGAAGAAGCACAACCAATTACGCTTATATGTGATAATCAAGCCGCTTTGCATATTGCCTCAAATCCAGTGTTCCATGCAAGGACTAAACATATCGAGATAGATTGTCACTTCGCCAGAGAGAAGATTGAATAAGGAGACATCGTCGCAAGCTTTGTCAATTCAAAAGATCAACTGGAAGATGTTTTTACAAAATCTCTGCGAGGTCCTAGAATAAGTTGTATATGTGGCAAGCTTGGCGCATTTGACTTATTTGCACCAGCTTGAGGGGGAGTGTTGATATATAAATATATAGTAAATAATTATATTTATGCTCTAAATATATTTTAGCTTACTCTCTAAGTTACTTAGGATATAATATTATGATGAATATTCATTCTGTAAATATATCATAGTTTAGGCCCTATGCTACTTACTTCTATATAATAAATCTTTCGTTGTGCTATTCAGACACACAGTATTTCATCATATGTCTCTCTTTTCTCTCTTATTCAACAACAATCTTGAATAATATAGCCAACATATTAGGAGATTATTGGTGAGCATTCAACGCTAAAACCACATTTGAAACAACTGATTCTGTTATAAGGTTCAGAAAAGACATGTCTTTCGCAAATTCCAAACCATTCTCCATAGCTAAAGCTTCTGCAACCTCTGAATATGGTAATGAAAAGGCTTGTCAGGAACTAGCACCAACGACAACACCTTCATTATCTCTCACCACAATACCAATCAGGGTCGTTCCTATGAAATAGGAGGCTCGACTCTCCTTTTAAAATAGGCCCCAGTAAAATAAAAACGCAATTTTTTTTTGTAGCTAAACTTCATTAAAAAATCAGAATCAAAAGAACTTCTAAACATGAAACAAAATAAAATAAAATTAAGTGAAAGAGAGGTGAAATTTACCTAACAGTGTCGTTTAGAATGTCACTCCTACGACGTAGGAAGGAGGAAAACGAATGGTTTATGTGAAAAAGAAATGATTGTTGTGATTCTTTCAATGAAATAGCTTTTCAATTTGATTGATTAAGTGATTATACAAATTGATGGTGGTTTGATATCAAATTTTTGTCAGGAAAGTAGAACTAAAGTCTAGAAAAAACTCATATGTGTACCGAAGAAAGAAAAAGAAGTAACATGTAATTTTTTTATTTAAGTGGGCGGTGCGTATTATACTTAAATTTTTTTAGGCCCATAGTTTTTAGAGGCCCGGCTCGATTGAGCTCCTTGCGCTCCCCAAGGTCCGACCCTGATACCAATTCCCCATTTTTCACCTTCTATCGGACCTGCTGCATCAACATTAAGCTTATAGAAACCCTTAAAGGAGGTGTCCAATGAACATCAGATATTGACAAAATTGGACCTCCACTTATAGTGTTTCCATCAACACCATACTAACACTCTTAAAATTCACAATAGAACTCTTAAATGTCATGTTAAATATCAAAAGAATGTTTAATCTCATTGATTTATTAATTTGTTGGTTTTTTTAGACATATATTTGAATACTTGTCCATATCAACTGAGCTAAGCTCATGAGGACTAACAGGAAAAACTATATCAACAACTAATGTAACAAACAAAACTATGTTTGATAAAAAAATAGTGAATGATATATATAATATTAACTTACAGAGGATAATCGATAGCGGATAATTTAACATATTAAATTTATTGTTTTAAAAAAAATTAACCGTTGAAATAGTTTATTAAATCATTAATATACTTGATATAAAAAAATAATGGAATTAAATTATCAAAATTTTATGTGTAATCACCCGTCAAAATAAATAAAACGAAAGTAATTAATAATTTGACACCGAAGGTGTAAGTTCCCTACAAATACAGATGTCAAAATTAAGGAAACAATGAGACAAATGTGGTTGGTGTGTAATGTGTTCACTCAAAACCCTAAAACTTATCCCGCTGTTTCGCGCGAGATAGGAAACTTCCTTTGATCCACAAGGTCGGTTTATTATATAACCGTTGCAATCACAAAACCCTAAAACCTATAAATAAATGTGTTTACTTCTCTTCATGGATCACTTGCATTCACTCACTCACTCATTGTTGCAGTCACAAAACCCTAAACCCTAATTTCATCAAAATCACTTTCTTTCTTGTTGAAGAATTGTTGTTGGGTTGGTTGGTTCTCGACCAATTGACTGACACAAATTCTTCTACCCTTTTATAGTCAGAAGACACAACTGTTATTGTCTCCAACTTTGTTTCTTTCTTGTGTTTTTTCACACAAAAAGTGTTATTAGTTTGTATGTAATGGCCCTTTCCATTGACAACCCATCATTCCCTGATGATCTCAACGTTATTGCAATTGATCATGACACCACTTTCCTTAACACCATTGAGGAGATGTGTAATCGATGCCTTTATCAAGGTTAGTTACTTGGTAAATTACACCTTATTGAATTCTAAAGTTTTCATCTTTTTGTATAATAAAAATTCTTAATTATACATCTTTTTACGTATGTTTATTTCAGTTACCAAATGCAATACAGCTTCTGATGCTTTGAACTTGTTGGAAAGAAAGGATTATTTTGATGTAATGTTAATTGATGCTCATATGCCGAACATGGATGCCTATGATTTTGTTCAACATGCTACAGTACAACTCAATATTCCTGTTATTAGTAAGTATTTCTTCAACTTTAAAATTAAAGTCACTAGTTATATTCATTCAAATATATATATACTTATGAAGTGTGATTCACGTTGATATTTCTTCGTTGTAGTGATGTCTACTGAATATCCCACTTTAAGTTCAGTTACAAAGTCTATCACATATGGGGCTTGCGAATATTGGACCAAGCCGTTGTATGAGGAACAATTCAAGATCATTTGGCAGCATGTGGTAAGAAAAGGTTCGAGGGAACATAAAAAACCTGAAAATATTGGAAGCTTGAAGGTTCAAAGAAAACAGCAAAGAGAAGATGATAATGTCACAAAAGAATCAAATGCGAAGAAGGCCGGTGTGTCATGGTCACCGAAACTGCATCAACGATTTCTATGGGCTATCAATCAACTAGGCTTTGATAGTATGATTCTTTCCTAATTCTTTGCTTTGTTTGTATTACTTAGCAACTGGACTAATGTGCATTTTTCTCTCAATTATTTTTCAGAGGCTAGACCTAAAATGATTCTCAAAAAGATGGATGTTCATGGTTTGAATTTAGGACATGTTGCTAGTCATTTACAGGTTTGTTTTTTAATAGAATATAATAAAATTATCAATATATACTATATGTTTTGTGCGATTTTAAATTTAAATTTGTGGAGTAATTTTATTAAAATTGTAATTGGAATGTTGTTTGCAGAAATATAGAAATTATTTGAAGAGATCGATTGATGAGAAAAAATGGGGGAAGAAAAAATCAAAGCTGAGTGATAAATTTCAAGCTGAGTGGATTGACCAAGAGGAAAGTTATCCGCGGGTACAAGATGATGCACAACAAAATTGGATAGAAATATGCAAATCCGACAATTTTAGCAACACTTTTTCTGACTTACCCAACTTGTTCCCAGATTGTGTCGAGATTAATTCATCCGTTGATTATTTCAGCTAGAAGAAGGTGATGGAGGAAGAGAAGGCAACATCATGGTCTAGCATAGTTCTTATGCATGTTTTAGCATATATTTTGTTTTCCATAATGGCTAATCAAAGAATAGTTATCTTTCAATTTTTATAATTAGTTTTACCTTGCCCTTAATGAACTCTTGTTAGTATATTAGTTAACCTTTAGGTCTCATTCCTTTTTGCATTTTTATTTTAGCCTTTTAGGCTTTTGTTTGGTCATAGGGTTCCATTGTAAAAATTCCATTTCTGGTTTTTGTTCAGATGGAATCAATGATATCATTATTTGATTACATTCCTTTAAGGTTTCTTCTATTCTACAGATTATACTTAATTGATTGTTGAGTGATTCTGCTTCAATGATTACTCCTGGAAAACAAAAATTGAAAAATGTAATTTTCATAAAGATACTACAGAAAAAGTTGTGAACAATTTTACAATAGTAACTTTTTCCATTATGCAGCAAAGCATGGTTATTTGATGACGAGTTGTCAAACAATTTTTTATCACAGCCGAAAAATACTAGTTATGTCAGTTGTAATCTTGTCTTGCATATAACTAAAAATGTCCCTTTATCTAACATTTAACTCTTCATTCATCACAATATCACAACACAATGTAGAAGGACAGTCTTATAGAGTCTGCAATATGCTTTGTTGTGATTCTACCGAAACTGTCCTCGGACAGCGCTGCCTTGTTTCAGTCAATTATGTAAAGTTAGCGATACTAGTTGTTAATTAAACCTTTAATCTATTACTACCTACCATATGAATAAGTACAAAAACCTTGCTTTGTTCTGCCATTGTGGTGATCTAGGTTTATTTCTATTTAATTTTGGTATGTTTTGGTTTGGTTTGAGACCAACGTGTTACGATGCTTCATTTCAATGAATGCTGCAGAGAAGGAGAAAATAACAAAAGAACAAGATTTGTCTCCTCAATCAGAAAACAACAAAAGAGAGATGTTCAACAAGATTTTTTTAAGTGGAATGTGTTTTATTGCTCCGTTCTTATTAATTACCTTTATAATTTATATAATGATAATGTGTACTGATAAAAAGTTCAAGGAGAACTATGCCACTATTTTACTGGTGTCATCTTATTCATGTCATCTAGTCTTTGTGGGCGATTTCTAACTACTTTCTTAGGCAGTGGTGCTATCGGCGATGTTTTACCTGCTACAAACTTTGGAAATATCTGATTAGAGATCACCTAGCAGCTTTCTGGTTACTTTGCATAGGGCTTGGTCACATCTTATTATTAGCAAATAGCAATGTAATCCATACTCAGGTGTGTTACCAAACATTCAGGTCCAGGGTACAACCTTCATGCAACATCATCAATGGGAACTGCTGCAGGAATTTCTCACAGGTCCTCTTCTGATTGTTTTAGTGCTAAGACATGAAGGTTTTGTTGCAGGAATAGATCCCAAACATTCTGGCCTTGTTGGAGTATCCATGCTAATTTTAACTAACCAGCAGTGCGCTCATGTTTTTTTCCAAGACTTTCATTTTGATCATGTATGTTTTTATTCTTGCCCCGTCTCTCAGCTTGGAAGAGAAGTCGGAGAGCAAACTACCGGTACATTTTCCAGAACTCTTTTTCCACAAAAAAAAACCATGACCAAGAGAACTGTATGGTACAAATCCAATACCAAGATCTCGTGCAGAGAGGAACTGTCTCATCCTGAACCATCTCTCGCCATGCCAAATTTCATTAGCACAATCTGTAGTCCTTTTACTGAATGCATCATTGAGTATTACACTATGTGTTTTCCTTCCATAATGGTCAACTGTGATCGGCTTGGATTTGGAAATTTATTCAAAAAAGTGATTTGTTGAGTTCAATGCTTGTCCAAAGGTGAAGTTTATAAAGATTTTGAGTTACCTTTTTTCTTGCTATGGAAATAGTAGGCTATACATTGTTTAGAGGTCATGCTCAACTAAAGCTTCCATATTGTAATATCTAATATATGTTATCATGTTGTGTTTGCGTATTAATCATACAATCTACTTATCTATTTATTCAATTTTTTACAATTTCCATACGGTTTTTATAAACATCTTTGAGTAGGGGTGTTCAGCATTTCGGGCAAAATCAAACAACCAGTAATCCGAACTGATTCGTGTTGTTTCGTTTACGCACTTTCTTGATGGGGCCAAATCCGAACCAAACCATGCAAATTTGATCATTTTCTGTTTGGAGAACGAATATTTCAAATTGAACCCACACCCATATTCTCAGCCCCTGCCACTATGTTCTGTCTTTTTATAGTTTTAACCTATTATTATATACATTTATACTAACCTAGATATTTAAAGCCAATAAATACTAGGGTTCATCCTTCAAAAAAAAATACTAGGGTTCAGTGACTCCTAATTTGTATAATATCTCATTTATTTAAATCATAAAGTTGTTTTTTTTTGTTACTAATCATAAATTGTTATTATTTGATTTCTTATAGTTTGATGTGTTTCTTTTTTATAAATGTTTATTGTACATAATCTTGCCCTAAATAGCTAAAATTTCTGAATCCGCCCATGCTAGCAAGCAACAACGATGAGCGGAAGACCGACGAAATTAGCAAAGCCAAAAAATCATGTCTAATTCTGATGGGTCACCATCTATCATGAAGTCAAAGGAGACCCAATAGAACAATTAAAAAATATATAGCTTAGAGACCATTTCTCAATTCAGTCCATGCATGCTATAATCTATCAAAAGCCAGAAATACACTATAGAAAGCATGCTTTGATATTGTATATATTTTCTGTCAAACTATACTACAAAAAATATGCTTCTGATAAGATCATGCATTTTATGGAAACTGTACTTGCAAAAAAGTACGAGTGGTGAATATTAGGGTTTGTATCGTCTATTACGGTTTAGACTGATTATTGGATGACTTGAGAATGCTCTCAAGAGTGTTATTTATAGTCTGTCATGGGCTTGGGTTTCGTTTGCTTAGTCCCCAAGTAACATGGGTATTTTAGTACTTAAGGCGCTTCTAGAGGTTTCTAGAATTAAGTTAAAGCGGCGCCCTGGGAAGGACGCGCCTTGAGCCTTGGAGCCCTTCTGGAGGGCGCTAAGGCCTTTTAGAGGGTCTAAAAGTCTTTATGGAGAGCTTTTAGGTCTTTAGGAATATTATGACGGTCCAAAAACAAATTGTGAAATTATATAACTTAAATTGGAATGATGCTGCCATTCATAATGGTGGAAAGAGTGGCTAAAAATTCAAAGACAAGCTAACCGAAGCTGATTTAATTAACAAAGCAAGAATGAATTGAGTTAGACTTTGATTACTTTTCTGTTGGTTTTAGAAAATTGTTGGTTACTTCTATACCTGTTTAAACAAAACAAGTATTTGTATGATTTAATTAACAAATTAGCAAGTATTTCAACAAGGCTTGAAAGTTTCTATTTTGCCGGTTCAGCTTTGAAAGCAATAGAAACTTAGCAAGCATTCAATCAAGATGAAATTACAGCTAGTATTTGTATATAGGAGAAAGACTTTAGAAAATGGGATTCCAATGACATGAAGGAAAAAAAAAAGAAAAAAAGCAATGATGGTGAAGAGTTCAACAATGATGGCGGGAATTTAATCTTCTTCTCTTGTAATTCAAACAAGTCTTCCTTAGTTTCTCGAACTCATCGTTCAATTCCATCCCAGGAAATTCCTCCAGCATCTTTTTTTTTTTTGCTTCTCCAACGTAGCAACCTCTTTTTCCAAACCTAATTCCTGTATCAAACAAAAAACCAAATACTTTGAAACCTAATTGTTCAATTCACAACAAAAAAGATGGATAATGTTATTTTTCATGTGCTTAAAAATGTTAGCACATAACAATAATCAAACAACATAAAAATATACCTTAAAGTCGTTTATGAGTGACATTAGGCTCTTAAATTTTCTATAAGGCCACTTTGTTATTTTGAGCTCCTTGCACCTTTTCCTCAAAAGGGTCAATCCAACGTTCATATTCTTGGCAGTTGTAGTCTGAGGAACATAAAAGTGTTTCTTTATTTCATCAAATTGCAAAGATGTTGACCTCTTCCTCCTAAAGCCAGTAGGAGGCGATGTTGATGACATTGGAAACAAAAGAAAAAGGGTTAATCGCCAAAATTTATCATGTAATATACATGAAGTCTAAAAATTGACCCTGTAAATTAAAAACACATATTCCAGTCACGTAATTTTTTATTTTTCTCATTTTTTACTCTATAAGGCAAAGTCCAAAAGAGCGACCTACAGGTTGAATTTTTCTATGATTTTTTCCAGGCATGTGTTATGACGTTAAAATATGGGTTTACACAAAAATAGAATGGATCGAATAGAGTCAAATTAATTATGATTTTAAAACACCAAAAAATCCAAAAATTTAACAACAGAAATCTTGACCTAGAAATCGAGTTTTCAGTTGATTGTTTTTTTTGTGGTATCTAGGGTACAATCATCGGACCTTCCATATATTATATATTGTCCTTACCAATTGAGCTAAGCTCACGACGACTTGAGTTGATTGTTTGCAGATACATCTATAAAAATGTATAAAAAGGATCTAAAAAGTTTCATAGAATTTCTAAGACGTTTCTATTTATTTTTATTTTTCAACCAAAATGTGTAAAATTGCAATTTAGTTTCGAGCTAGAATGGACTCACTGATCAAATTTCGTTCTCTAATGTTGTAGACATATTAAAAACATAATAAGAACCTTCACTGTAAATTTTTTGAGTTTTTGAACATGAGACAAATTAATTCTAAATTGTTTAAGAAATTCATAATTATCGGGAAAAATTCATAATTAATTTATCCCTAGTCGGAAAAATTTGATTTTTTGTGTGAAGCCATAGTTTAACGTCCTAAAAAAGATGCATGAAAAAAATCATGAAAAATTTCAACCTCTAGGTAATTCTTTTGGACTATACGCGTATATTATAGGGTTAAAAATGAGAAGAATCTCAAATTGTAGGGCTAAACTGTGTTTTTTATTTTACAGTGTCACTTTTCAGACATCACGTATATTATAGGGTCAATTTGAACAATTAACTCAAAGAAAAAAATTAATCTTTCAAAAAAAATTAATACTCTTTCAAAATTTAAAAAAATAATAATACTCTTTTAAATTTAAAAAATATCTTTATCATTATCTTTCTAATAAACATTTTTCTTACTTCAAATAAAAAAATATATGTGGCATCTTCACATTCTACATCTTATTGAATGCTTTTTTATTAGTTTAATTTATGATATTTTATAAAACCATAAAATTACTAAGAGAGAATATTCAGAAGAAGAAAAATTATACACTCAAATTCAAATCTCAATTCACAATAAATTAAAATGGTATACTCCTATTATAGGTGAGTTCTTTTATGAGAAAATTGATACCATTAAGCGCCAAATAATATAAATAATATAAAAAAATCTCAATTTAATTTGACGTGATATATATGGAACTTTTGACCCAAAATCACCCTTCTGACTCCTTTTTATCTTTCTTTTTTATTGAAATAAGTGATTTTCAGATCAATTTTGTTTTTTATTTTGTGATTTCATCGTCTTAGTGCGACGTTGCTTTGTTCTTTGTCTTTGTGCGGCATTGTTTATCTTTCTTGTTTCGTTTAGGTATTTGTTTGATTCAGATTGTCAGATCAGCTTCGGTCGAGTGCATATCCAATTAATGAATATGGTGTCGTCCATATTGTAAATTTTGAGACATGGGTATTACTGAGACTTGAATATTGTCATATGTGTAGGCTTTTGTACTTTACTGTTTTATGTTATTAACATGGATGATGTGGGTTTGTTCGCGGATTCATCTTTCTTGGTTTTAGCGAATTTGTATTGTATTGATATACTCTATCAAGATATAAGCTTCCAAATAGTAATAGCAATGTTAAGCCATGTTACAACCTAAGTCTCTAATCTAGGGTTGCACCTTGCCAAAATAAATTAATCTTAAATAAAACTTAATAGCGAACAGAAAATATACTAAAAATAAAACGACATTAAATTAAATAATTATCCAACAAAAGTAAACAAATGTTCATCTTAGAACCCTAACCTATAAATATCTAGTTACACATGATAACTAAGACAGAAATATAGAAAGATTAAAAAAAATACCCTAGAAAAGATAGGAGAAAATATAACTACTCCTTGGCTCCTAGAATAGTCTTCCTCCTAAACTTCATCAGTTCTAAACGAGAATTTGTGAATGAGGAATGCTAGTATTTAAAGGGAAAGTTTCCACCTAATTTGGGCTAAAATCATGGGCTTCCGGGGGCAAAAAAGTCATGAAAGGTGACTATTTTCGCAAGTTTTCATGCGCATAGCGCATAGGTTCGTGCGCCTTGCGTATGTGACTTTGACTTCTAGGCGCTAGGCGTCTACAGGCATGCGTCAGGAGCTTTAGTTGCTCACATTCATTCTCTGCTATTTTACTATGTCATTACTCTCTCAAATCAAATAGCGCAAAACACTTATGACTTTCTTATTCAAGTTTATATCTTAGAGATCCTAAAGAGTCTGTTCATTTGTTCAATTTACACTACCATTGTTAAATCTAGTGTAAGAACAAATTAATTTATTTACAGTTGTGTAAACAATTAGAAAATATCTCACCTACGTGCTTGGGCAGATAAGTCTCTTGGTGAATACTAGAGCACCTAGGAAGTCTCAGTCAGTTGTGATTGAGCAAAAGAAGTCTTTAGGAGTTGTCCTAAAGAAAAGAGAAGTCTCTTAAAGTTTTCCTTCAGCAAGAAGTCTTTAGGTTGAGTCCTATAGGAGGAAGTCTTAAGCAGCTGTGCTTGAGCATTGAGAAGTCTCTTGGAAGAGTCCTTGAGCAATTTGTAATCATGTGTGATTATAGTGAAATTCTTTGGAAGTGCAAGGGAACTGGATTACTCTTGTGTTATGCTTTCTCTTTCTCTATCTCTTTCTATATAATTTGCTTTGTGTCTGCTTTCTCTTTCTCTATCTCTTTATATGTTTTTATTTGTGTGTTCTGTATATTATCTGTTGTATTCAATAGGGGTGTTTGCGATACGGATTGGTTCAACCTATAAATATGGTTGGGTTGATCGGTTTGCAGTTTTTCTATTGGACTGGTTCAGTTTTGAACACCCTTAGCATTCAGACTCTATGTTCGAATCTACATACCACATATTTTGACCAAGTTTTAACACTCAGAGAAAGAAAACCATAAAAAGTCAACACAATTCAACCCATTCAACCTAAGTCTCTAATCTAGGGGTGCACCTTGCCAAAATAAATTAATCTTAAATAAAACTTAATAGCGAACAGAAAATAAACTAAAAATAAAACAACATTAAATTAAATAATTATCCAACAAAAGTAAACAAATGTTCGTCTTAGAACCCTAACCTATAAATATCTAGTTTCACATGATAACTAAGACAGAAATACAAAAAGATAAATAAAATAAAAAATACCCTATAAAAGATAGAAGAAAATATAACTACTCCTTGGCTCCTAGAATAGTCTTCCTCCTAAACTTCTTCAGTTCTAAACGAGAATTTGTGAATGAGGAATGCTAGTATTTATAGGAAAAGTTTCCACCTAATTTGGGCTAAAATCATGGGCTTCCAGGGGCAAAAAAGTCATGAAAGGTAGAGCTGTCAAAATGGGCCGGGCCGCACGGGCCGGCCCGTTTAGCCCGATTAATTATAGGGCTTGGGCCTTAAATATTGAGCCCGAATTTTAATAGGGCTTTTTAGCCCCGCCCTAAAAAACCCGATAACCGTTAGGGCTAGCCCGAACGGGCCGCGGGTAGCCCGTTAGCCCGCATAACAAAAAAATACTATAAATTATTTATATTTTTCAAATAATTATTTACTTAGTTGATTATGAAAGTAAAAAATAATAGTAAAAATTTAATGAATTAACACAAATTTAAATGTAATATAAAATTATATTTACTCGTTTCGTTATTTATCATTTTAAAGATCGAATATATATAAATATTTATAATCATAACGTATATAATCTATTTAAAATTGTTTTTCTCGCCGTTTTAGTTTACGACATGTGTACGAAAATGTTTCAAATTTTTTTTTGTGCTAGATATTATTTAAACATATTAAAAATATTATTTATAAAAAAATTATAGGAGTGTTTTATAGTAATTTTTTTATAAAAAAAATTTAATTTTTAATACGGGCCGGCCTGTTAGCCCGCGGCCCGTAGAGGGCTGGGTTCGGGTAGTATATTTTCAAGCCCGTTTTTCAACTGGGCTTTTTGGCTCGGCCCGATAAAGCCCGAAGCCCGTTAGGGCTGGGCCGCCCGTTTTGACAGCTCTAATGAAAGGTGACTTTTTTCGCAAGTTTTCGTGCGCATAGCGCATAGGTTCGTGCGCCTTACGTATGTGACTTTGACTTCTAGGCGTCTATAGGCATGCGTCAGGAGCTTTAGTTTCTCACATTCATTCTCTGCTATTTTACTATGTCATTACTCTCTCAAATCAAATAGCGCAAAACACTTAGGATTTTCTTATTCAAGTTTATATCTTAGAGATCCTAAAGAGTCTGTTCATTTGTTCAGTTTACACTACCATTGTTAAATCCAGTGTAAGAACAAATTAATTTATTTACAGTTGTGTAAACAATTAGAAAGTATCTCACCTACGTGCTTGGGCAGATAAGTCTCTTGGTGAATACTAGAGCACCTAGGAAGTCTCAGTCAGTTGTGATTGAGCAAAAGAAGTCTTTAGGAGTTGTCCTAAAGAAAAGAGAAGTACTCTCTTAAAGTTTTCCTTCAGCAAGAAGTCTTTAGGTAAAGTCCTATGGGAGGAAGTCTTAAGCAGCTGTGTTTGAGCATTGAGAAGTCTCTTGGAAGAGTTCTTGAGCAATTTGTAATCATGTGTGATTATAGTGAAATTCTTTGGAAGTGCAAGGGAACTGGATTACTCTTGTGTTATGCTTTCTCTTTCTCTATCTCTTTCTATATAAAATTGTTTTGTCTCTGCTTTCTCTTTCTCTATCTCTTTATATGTTTTTATCTGTGTGTTCTGTATATTATCCGCTGTATTCAATAGGGGTGTTCGGGATACAGATTGGTTCAACCTATAAATACGGTTGGGTTGATCGGTTTGCAGTTTTTCTATTGGACTGGTTCAGTTTTGAACACCCTTAGCATTCAGACTCTATGTCTGAATCTGCATACAACATATTCTGACCAATTTTTAACACTCAGAGAAAGAAAACCATAAAAAGCCAACACAATTCAACTAATTCTTGTGTTTTATATATGGCTTAATTAATGATTTGGTCATTTAAGTTATTTGCTGATTATATTTTGGTCTCATAAGCAATTAACTTACAATTTGGTCCCTTAAGTTAGTATTTGTTAGCCAAATAAATCATCACCGTCAGTCTTTTGCCAAAACGTTAAATAGGCACATTACAATGACGTGACAACTTGCAATGTGTATTCACTTTAGACATTAGGTTAACGGTTTTGACGGTGGAGATTTATTTGGTTGACGGAAAATAACTTAAAGGACCAAATTATAATGTTAATAACTTATGAGTTTAAAATGTAACCAACAATTAACTTAAGGGATCACATCAATAATTAAGCTTTTATATAATGATCCCAATGTTATGTGACCCGTACGAAATCACATGTCTTTTACTACTCCAGAAACTAATTACTTTTTATATTATATTATATGATATCAATATGATATGGTAATTTATTTCTTTAACAATTAAAAAAATTAAATGTAGAAGATACTATTTGTTATCATTCATTCAACTAACAATTAATTAATTATTTTATTTCTTTATACTCCTTTCCAAAAACTAATTAATTTCTTTTTAAAAAAAAATCTAATTAATTTTTTAATTAGCAGATAGAGATGACAGGTGGCATTGAGTGTGAGTGATCCTGGAAATCAATTCTTTCCTTTCTACATCGGCAATTCCGGGTGCTACCATTGAAGGACAAAACCGTAATTAACCATTGCCGCGTCATTTCCTACGACTTTCCTATATATCATCATCATACGACTAATCTCAACCGTACGATCATCCTCCCTTATTCTCAGATCTCGAAACCCTAGAATCTCCAATAATCCACCACTCTCTATAAATCCCAATTCAAACCCCTCCCTCTCTCTCTCTTTGAAATTCAATTATCGTTAGTTATGGCTTTGAAAGAGAGATTGGTTTCATCTTGTGAAACGACGTCGTCACAAGAAGAAGAAGAAAGATATGTTACGTGGGAAGAGAAATTTGTTTCGATGGATAAAGGAAGAAGAGAGGTTCGTTATTTTCTGAAGAAGAAAAGTGGTGAATTGGATCTTGCTCTTATTGGTAAAGAGAAGAGTTCAAGGCATATGAGTTATCATTATGCTATTAGAAACTCTTCTTTTGGTCCTTTTTTTAGACTTAAATCGCGTAGAGAAGTTGTTAATTGGTTAGATTCTATTGTTCAAGGTCAGTTTTTTTTTTTTTTTTTAATTCTGTTCAAAAACGGTTATTCATTATTTCGAATCTTAATTCTGGTTTTTTATTTGTTTGATTCATAGCCTTTTCATCCTTTTCTTAATTAATCGTAAAAAAAGTCTTTTTTTTTTTTTAATTTGAGATTCGTTTTTCTTAATTTTCTTCTTAATCTGTTAATTCTTCTTAAAAAGTGTTTAGTGTTTATTTTGTTGGTCTTTCTGTATTTTTTGTCTGTTCTTTTCTTGTTTTTGTATTCTAGATCTCTCGCGTGTGGGGTTTTTTTGTTGTGTCACTTTTTTTTTTTTGGTTATGTGTCACTGGTTTTGGTTTTCTAGATCTGAAATTGTTACATATGATTTTTGTTAATTATTGATTTCATTGGTTAGGTTTCTTATGATTTTTGTTTTGATGTTCTTTGAATCTCTTCTCATATTAATATCACTGATTTTTTTGTTTTGTTTTGTTTTCTAGATAAAATTCTTGTTTCAATGTAATTGAAGTTAAAAATTGTTCTGTTTGCCTCTGAAATTTTCAGATTCTTCTTCCAGGGATACGAATATGGCTGTAGAGAAACATGGTTATGAACCTGAGATTGGAGCATTGAAGGTATTAAATTCAATTATTCAATTTTTGTTGTAATGTTTATTAATGATAATGATTCTCTAAATTAATTTTGTATCAAATTAAATTGCAGACATAATCAAATTAAATGTTGGATTGTTGTAATGTTCTTTCAGGTTAATCAATTGCAGACGCTGCAACCTTGTTCAAAAGATTTCACATGGTTAGGTTTACCATGGACATGTAGGAAAAGAAGAAACCACTATCAGGCATTTCGGAAGAACGGCTTTCAGATATCTGTGAGTCATCCTCTTTGTTTCCCTTTTGTTTTTATACAAATTCTGATGCTTTGTTAGTGTAAAATTTTTACACATGTTAACCAATCTCAATCTGTTAGTTAGTTGTATAGTTTTAAGCTAGAGATGATTAAAGTCAGATTTTTTTAAGATCTAACTGTTATAAACTTATAATCGACCAACAATAAAGACAATCTTTGCACTGTCGGTGCATAAGTTATATATACCTCTGTTTTTTGTTTCGTTGGCTATTTGTCTTTGCCTCGAATGTATTGTAATCTGACTCTTGTAATATTGATTTTTCCTGCTGCTTTCGCAAATTGATTTTCAGGTGTATGATTTTGTGTTTGTTTTAGCAGAGGAGAACAAACGTCTGGTTGCCTACTTGGAAGACATGTACGAGGGTTCCAAAGGCAACAAGATGGTTGTAGTTCGGTGGTTTCACAGAATTGATGAGGTTGGTTTTGTTTTGCCCCACAGTTTTAGTGAAAGAGAGGTTTACTTTTCTCCTTATCTTCAACGTCTAAGTATTGAATGCATAGATGGTTTGGCTTCCGTCCTCAGTCCACAGCACTACGCCAAGTATCGGAACAATGCTCGACACGCTCGTCCAGAACCATTTGTGTGCAGCAAGAAGTTTGGTAAGGATGATGTCAAGGATTTTGATATAACTCAAATGGAGGGTTATTGGAAACAGGTAATACTTAAGCAAATGTATCCCCACGTAGAGTCGAACTCTAGTGGTAGTTCAGGGAAATCTGATGATGGACCAGAACTGGAAGAAAACCTCCATTCTGCGATAAGACCTAAGAAGAAGCAGCGGTGTACAAAGGATGATGGAAAAGGTGCTGTTGAGTTAGGTTCTCTTAAATTAGAAAAAATGAGTAATTTTAAGATCGATGCCAAAACCAGTAGCGGTAACAAGTTGGAGAGTTCCTTAAAACCGGTTGGAACCACCAAGTTGGCCACAATCAAAGAGACAGATGAAGCTTCACAGTATTTAGCTGTAGGTTCCAATGTTGAGGTCCTCTCTCAAGACAGTGGGATTAGAGGATGTTGGTTTAGAGCTTCTGTTATCAAGAGGCACAAAGACAAAGTGAAGGTGCAATATCACGACATCCAGGATGCAGAGGATGAAGCCAAGAAGCTTGAGGTGTGTTAAAATATGTTTTATATTTTTCATTAATATTGGTAGACTTGCTATATGACATGGCTGACATTTTTTTATTAATTTTCTTGAAGGAATGGATTTTAGCTTCTAGACCTGTGGTACCTGATGATCTGGGTCTCCGAGTAGATGAGAGGACCAAGATCCGACCACTTTCAGAGAAACGAGGAATATCGTTCGTGGGTGATGTTGGTTACATTGTTGATGCCTGGTGGCATGATGGATGGTGGGAAGGCATTGTTGTTCAAAAAGAATCTGATGATAAATATCATGTTTATTTCCCAGGTATGACCTTCTGGTCTTATATTTTGTATCATAATTGTGTAAGCTTTGTAAACGTTTTTGTGGTCCTTGTAATATTAGGCGTCGTATTAATTTTGAAGTTAATGTTTGCAGGGGAAAAGAAGATGTCAATATTTGTACCATGTAACTTGAGGCATTCTCGAGATTGGACAGGGAATGGATGGGTAAAGTTGAGGGAAAGGCCTGATATTGTGACTTGTAAATTATCAAGCTTGAAAACAAAACGAAGTTCCTGCAAATCCGAGGACAGCAAATCAACTGTAGCATCTATGGGAGATGGAATACAATCTAAGCAGGCTGATACTTATTCGGGTTCTTCTGAAAGGGATAAACTTAGAAAGACTGAGGAAGTTCCAGATCTTGTGAAGGATGTTTTATCATCGAAGTTAAGGTGGAAGTCATCCAGGAAGAGGAATCGAAGTGGCACTTCTCAGCAGAAGCAACAAAGCAATGACATACATAGGAAATTGTCGCCGAAGTTTCTGCAGTCTGATGCTACTGATAGTTTTGTGGTTCCAGCCTCATTGAAGGTTGATCATGATGACTATAAATACCAGGGAGATCCTTCCATTTTCAGTTCCTCAGTCGTGCCGTCTTTAACCAACATGGTTATGTGTAGGTGACTCCATGTTGGTTTTTTGTTAGACTGGTGTCTACTTTTTAGGTTATTTTCTTCATCCTCCCACTTAGCAGAAACACAGTATTTAGTTTTAACACTTGAACTTTAGTGCATCCATTCGATGCCTTTTTTCTCATGGTTTCTTCAACTGTGTTTTTCCTAACTTAGGTGCTAGTCTTTTGTTTCCCTTCTAGTTATTGTTTTAGTGTTTCGTGGCATCGGAGCCTCAATTTATTTGAAGCGCAAGGAAGCAAGGATGATGCCTGCGTAAGTTTTGGCCGGACAGTTTAACTTAGTGGAATAACCAACATTGGCTTTGACTTTAGGGATGTTTTTTACCAGTTTGCAAGCCCATGCAATGTGTAACTTTGGCCAATGATAATATAAGTTTTACCTTTCTTGTGCCTTGTTTTCATAATTCAGTTGATGAGTGTCTTTTATTCTCTCTGCTATTTTGTTATTTTATTACACGTTCTTACCTTAATCCCCAGTTTTGTTATATTGTATTCATTTAGTTTAGAAATCACCTGGTTGTATTTATTTAATTTTATACAATAGTTTTTCATCATGCTGAACTTTGTACAAAAATCAACACTCAAAGAAAGAGTGCACTGTATAGTTGTATATATTGTGTATTGTTCTCTGTAGTGTGTTTTTCAAGTTTTAAATTTGTAATTCACATCTCTTTGTATAATGGGTTGGTTCATTTGTTCTGTTTTGTTTAGTATTCTATGATGATCAACAAGAAAAACATTCTCCTCGTATATGATTTAATTCTGGTGATGGTAGGACTAATTACTACACCATTGTTTAAAAATGTGAGTTTTTACTGTACTATGTAAAATCCAATGTTTATAAGTGATTTATTTTGACAGAAATTGTTTATGACCGAATTGAACGATAAATTTTGAGATTAAGTTGTTGAGGTAAAAAATTTAACTTCAAAGTGGCTTACTTTTATGCCTTGAATCTAAGTATGTAGTTGGATATGTTTGAATGTTATTAAGTTTTGTTTTACCTTGATCAGATTTCAGTTTGAAGTTTCTATCATAATAATATCCAAACATAGGTGATATTTTTAGTAGGCTAAGTAGGTGTTGTGTACTTTTGAATCCAATCCAAACCATATATAGTATAAGTCAAAGCCGCCTAGTAGAATAATGTGTAGTGTAGCAGTGTTTCTTTGCCGTATTGAATTTGATTACATACGAATATGCCATTGCCAGCTAACCAGGAAATTGACCACCTTCCTTGCATATGGATATGTCCAAATCAGAGATAGACATCATCCAAAAAAAGGAGCCACTTCTTTGACTTTATAATACTATTCTTATTTGAATCCTGCTCCCGTATACAATACACTCCCGTTCTGCAGACAAGACGATTTTACTCATGCGCATGTTAACTAACGCATCTGTAAAACTGTGTGTAAGTTAACATGCGCTGCGTGACTTAAACCAGACACTGCACAAGTTAACTCACGCACAGATTTAACACGTGCGTGAGTTAACTTGCGCAGTGTCTGTGCAGTAGATGAAACTTGCGTAAGTTAAGTCACACAGCGTGACTTAACATGCGCAGGGGCATTTTAGTTAGTTCAGCTGAGTGGGAGTGTATTTTGTTGGGTGAAGAGCATGATTCTTCTTATTTATACAATAATTTGAGGCCCAATGCTATTTGTTACGAGGTCAGCTTAGCTACTTCTATTTTTTTGGTAGATAGACCAAAATAACAAAGTCATTATAAATTCACATGCACAAGTGAAGATATCGGGGTTCGAACCTCAGTCATGGCGTCCGGCCTAACAATTTCGGACTTAGCTACTTCTATTAACCTTAACTAAGACACCTTTAAATAGATTTAGATTCTTTGATGTCAAAATTTTACGCAATAGTTAATGTTTTAAAAACCGGATCGAATTGGTTGATGCTATTGATTAAACTGAAAGTCAGTTTTATTTTTGACAAAAAATAAAAGAAATTTTTTATTGGTTAAATTTTGGTTGTATTATAATTTGATGAATCAGATTGAATTTAAGTCCGATTCAGTTTTTATTATAACATTTTTATAATTTTATGGTCAATAATCTCCTTTTAAAAAGATCTAGGCGAATTGTCTCGTACGTACTATTAGTAGAGGGGTTTAGGTTTGAACCAATAATTTTTCATTTATCCATACTAACGTGAGCCTAATCACTAGTCAATTTGAAGGGAAAAAAAATTCAGGGTCTATTTGTTATAGATTTAAAAAAAATGGATTTTCCTATGTATTTTTAAAAATAGATTTTTTGGAAATTTACTCGAAAATAGTATAAGTTATTTCAAACTCATTTGTTATAAATTAAAAAATATATTTTGACATTCACTAACCTAAATATTCATTGTTCAAGATTTTACATATTGAAAATCGCATATTTTTTCAAAATGATATATTTCAAAAATGATTTTTACGAAATAGCTTTTTTTTTTAGAGATTTTTTCAAAATTTTAATATCCAAAAAAATTATAACAAAATGATGAAATATCTAGAATGACATTTTAAGATAAGTTATTCAAACCGATTTTTTATTTGAAGCTTTCCTTAAAAATCTCTTTGTTAATTTTTTTTTAACAAAAATCTATTTTATAAAAAGCTATAACAAACGGGCTCTCAATCTCCCTTAAATACTATCAGTTTAGCTGGTTTATTGAATTAGCTTGATGTCTGTTTTAGTAAGCAACATTAAAGGAATAATCCTTATATTAAGGAAGAGACAAGTAAGCACTATGTGGGGAATATATATGCACGTTAGTTAAAGAACAATATGTGTCAACTTAGGCATAAGACGTTTTTCATTTCAACATGTTGAGTTAAGCCATCCATTTTTCTAACCGACCAACTACTAAACAATAGACATGGTAGTTCATAGAAGGAGCTGTTCATAGATCATTTTCTACATATTAATCTCTCAAAACCATGCGATTGAACCTTCTAACCTATTGAATTTATATAATATAAATGCTTCTTTATGATACAGCTTCACACCTAATCATAGTTATGGCTTTTAAAGATAGTGCTAAAAGCGAGCTTCACGAAATTGCTATAAAAAGTTCAAAGGATTTTCCTCTATTTGGGACTAGTCTAGCATCTATAGAATCTTTGTCCATGCCAAAGGTTTGTATTTTCACTTACTTTATTTTGGATTTTGATTTATGTTTGTGAATTTAGCAAAATTACGATGGCACCGTGATTCTATGAAGCTTTAAAATCAAGGCGACTCATTGGATTTTGTCAATCTCACCGTTGATCTAAACATAAATTTGGTGAGATGGTATTTTAGAGTATTCGGCCTAACGGTTTGCTTATGTTGCTATAAAAACAGGTTCATGAGGTTGTTCTTTCAGCAGATATGCAGTGTGAGAAGTGCCAAAAGAGAGTTATTGACATTATTACAAAAATGAATGGTAAGAATTTTATTTTTTAAAAAAAAAATTCACTTAATTGCCAATTTAGAGCTATTTTTAATTTTTTTTTTAGAGGAAACAACAATAGTATTACAAATTTAGGGCTATACCTTTTTATGATTTTTCTTTGAGATGAGAAATATCATTAGTAAATTGTTAAATGATTTGAACTTTGAAGCATTTCAAAGACTTTCTTATAAAGAATCCAAGTTAAAATTCCTAGAAAAGTATTCCATGGGAGACAAAGAGGGTGGGACACACGTTGTAAGAGGTGGTCCTTGTTGGTTTCCACCTAGAAATAGCCTGGCATTTGTTTTGTTTGGTAGCAAATATTATGAATTTATGAGTATCAGATTTCAAGTTGTATTGAAAATCTTATCAATCTAATCTCATTCCTATGCAAACATCAAATCTCTATTGGATAGTCAATATTCACCACCTATAGTAACTATACACAATTTAAATTTTAGAACAGGTAAATTCTTTGAAGTCATGTGAATATATTAATTAATTCTATTTTTTAGAGCCTCAATTGAGCCAATCTGTCTTGAACATAAATAAATAAATAAGGTGGTGTGTTGAGAGTTATACCATAATTTGCATGTGATACTCTTTGAAAAAATGTTTATGTGTTTATAAGTAAGAGGAGCGCTAGCAACACTCATTTTTCAACATTTTTTTTTAGCACTCACTTGTTTATTGAATGAAATCAATGTATGTTCCACCACTTTGTGTGAGTTCAATTTTTAAAGTCTAGACCCACAATGATTTAAACCAATAAGAAAGTGAGTATTAGAGAGAGTGTTCAAAAGAGAGTGTTGCTAGCATTACTCTTATAAGTAATCGTTCACCATGTACACACATGCCTGATATTACGGTGGATACATCAGAATCACGACGATTCATCACGTTTTTTTAAAGAACTACATTTTGTAGCTTCTATAAAATTAAGGTGGACCGTCGTGATTGCAGGGACGGATCCATTCATAGGCTATGTGTGGCTAAAGCCCCACATGAAATTCTCTATTTTTTAAATTATAAATAACGGTAATAGTTACTTTAGTCCCATAATGTGTAACGAGTAGTCACAATAGTCTCTTAATGCATTAAAATTTTAAAATTGTCTATGATTTTGCATTTTGTTAATCAAAATAGTTCCTGAAGTGACAAAAGTAACTATATTGAATGACTAATATGACAATATTGACGAAATATTTTAATGTTAGAGACTAACAAAATGCACAATCAATGACTATTTTGAAATTTTGATACATTGAATGACTATTATAGCTACTCCTTACACATTCAAGGACCAAAATAACTTTTTTTTGAAGTAAGGGATCAAAATAACTATTACCCTTTATAAATAAATCAATTCACCTGAAAAGCCTGTTCCGGGAAAGGACAGAAGCCCTGGGTTAAAAACCAAACCCTAATCTTGCTAGGAGGGGCAAGGCATTAGGGATAGCTGCTTTCGTCTCTAGTAATGGATGGATAAGGTGGTAGTGCAAAATTTCGGAGTAGCCGTAATGGAAGAACTTTTAGTATCATCCGAATCATCCTTTTTCGGATTCTCATCCGAATCATCCTACACAATATTATTTTTTATTTTAAATATAGTTTGCATGATTGTTTCTTTAAAATTTTAGCCCCACATGTATCAAATGTCTAGATCCGCTCCTGCGTGATTGTGACATACCCACTTGATATCAAACATTCATTACGATTGATTTTTGAAATTTTGGAAGGCTCGTCTCAAAATACAACCATTATTGCCTATATTTAATTTAAAATATTGTAATATGAGATAAATATTCAACAAAATTGAACTCCTCTTTACTTTGAAATAATTTTTCAAAAAGTGTGAGGGAGCTATACTTTTATACAATACTTCTTTTGTTTTGATTTTACATACTATTTTTAGTAAGTCAACCTTTGGAATTTTCTATTCTTAGTTTTTGTCGAAACTGCGAGTGTTACTTTTTTTGACTGGACCGAAACTACTATTATTAGCTACAAACTTGTCTTCATCTTCTTTTTTTCACACATAATGTCTTCATCTTTCAATTATCATAAATTCTTAATTAGACTCACTTTTTGATGACTCATTTCCAAGCCACCAAATAAGACACAAGAAAAGAACAAAGCTGCAATTATAAGCTTTTCTAGTTTTGTCAAGGGTGATGCACATAATGACAAAATAGTCAACTGCTCTGATTTTGTAGCATGCTTCAAATATCTTTGAAAATTGAACTAATAGTCATCATATGATTAACCATTACAAATATAAAGTATGCATTAATTTGATAGTCATGTTAACTTGCGCCCTAAGTACATATGTTAAGAAATCTAAAAAGAGTAATTTTACATTGGAAAACATAAGAAATCTAAGTGCACATAAGATGATGTTGATACATATATTTCTATAACGAGTTCTTTAACATGTGTCCTTGAGGGTACAAGGGCACAAGTTAACATTCGCCTAATTTTATTAATTTATTTATTGGTCGATTTTGCATTTTCTTAATTTGTTTTTCTTTTAAAGATTCTACAATTAAAGTTCACATAAATTACGAGTGGATAAGTGGAGAACCGCAAATTTAAACTTACGTATCAATAAATCAAATATGTTTATGGACCTATTTGACTCCGACACACATATCAATGCATATTTTTTATCTTTAATATCTTTAATTATTGATTTGTAAAAATTATGAAACTTTAATATTTTGAAAATATTAATTGAGACGAATTCAACATCATCTTATATGATATTATTTATCTTTATATATTATTAAAAAAATATGGTCAAAATATGTCACGTCTAAAATGCAGATTGTCAGTAATTGCTAACTCTTGATGCTTGCTGCAATTTTGATGTTTCAGTAGAGACAGAGTCCATGGAAGTGAATGTGTTGGAAAAGAAAGTGACACTTACATTCATATTATCAACTGTGGCTAAAGGAATCACTAGGCAAATTACTCCCATCAATAGGAATCATCTCCCTAAAGTTGCCATTACCAAACGTTTATTTCAATGTTCCCTTGATTAGCTACGACTTAACAAAGGATCTGTATGTTTTGAAAGGATATTTTGTTTGTTTTTTTGGTTCATAATTGAATAATAAATGGTTCATTTAAAAAATAAATAAAGCAATGGTTAAAGCAAATACTGATGCATATCCTTCAGCCCAGAACAATGAAACTCTTTCTCTCCTTAATCAAGCACTTTTCTCTTTCACTAAAAACACCTTGAAGTTATGTTTGTAAACTTTTCAATAAAAAATATATTTTTTAGTCTAGGAATCTAAGGACGAAGTTCCTCAATTGTTATTTCCTGAAGACCTTTATTATGAAGGAAATTATTTGGCGATATCCTACATGCATGTAGCATAGTCCAAGGTTGTCAAAATTAGGACTTTACTTCAGATCGAAAGAAAATAGAAAGATTGGGACTCGTAAAATCGATTTTACTTGAGAACTTTTGTAGAATCGATATAGGATAGAAGAATCGTAGATCGTAAAATCACAATCAAAATCGAAGATTCTGCCGAAACAAAAATAATGCTAAATATATGTTAATAAATTACATATAGTCATAAATGACTTAAAGTTCAAGTTCAAAGTTCACAAAATACATATACATATAATCATAAATGCTAAATATACGTTGACATGATTTTGCCAGTTTTTGGGATTCTACTATGAATTTGAGTCGTTGAAGCTAAGTAAAGTCGCAAAATCTTGAATTTCGGGACTTAAGTCGGGATTTTGACATCAATGACATAACCTTCTTATAAAATCTTGAATGTTAACGTGTGCATAGAATGTAACATTCTGAACATATTTTCAAGAAGAAATTCTATAATCTAGCCGTTGTGAACAAATTTCAAAATTAGTGCATTTTACCTTCTATTTTAATTTGGTGTGTCATAAGAAACCCTTGAATTTTCTAATTTTGATGGATCTTCCTTCAATTGAAGGCTTGATTATCTTGATCAGAATGATCTACAATATGTCAATGGATCTAATTCTTGATTTGAACTACCAAAAATGAATTCAAAATTCTTTTCCTCCAATGTTGCAAAATCATAATCTTCATCCTCATTTGTGGTTGGAACATAATATGAAACAAAAGTTGCATCCTCGTCTTTCAAATATTGCTCATTTGGGTTAGTCTGATGTTGTTGATTTGAAACTTGAAGTGTGTTTTTCTAAAAGTCTCATGTTAATTTTCTCCGATGACAATTTCGGTGAACTAATTTGAGTTTTTTTTTTAAAAAAAATGTGACTATATGAGGATTATTAAAAGCATCAACTACAACTTGAAATGAAGCTCACAAAATTACTCGATCAAAATCCAACTCAATGACCCGTTAGATAGCTTATATAATTCTATACTTGAAAATACAACAATATAAAACAATACCTATGTCAACAATATAATTTCAATATTTATACATGATATACATAAGCCATTTTAAAATTACAAAAGAGAGAAAAAGATGCTTAACAACTTTCTAGTGTTGCTTTAGGTAATGCACAACATGTGCTTGAAGAGATTCTTCCCCTTGCCATGTTGTTTTCAAATAAATGAAACGTTAAGATAAGGTATAGGATATTAATAAAACTTACAATATAATCAACCACCTCTTAACCTAGTCCAACTCCAAGCAGAATCAGATTCCAAAATATAGAAATTACATTATATTTTACAAAATTATAAATACATGTTGATCAAAGACAATGAACATTCATATTCTCAAATTCCCACAAAGTCCTTTTCCTTTTCTTTGTGCCTTTTGGCTGATATATACAAAAGAAAATCAATCCTGGGTTCAGTTCATTCCAACCCTTTGTCCGAAAAGGCAAGTTTTTGTTCTATTTCCATTTTCTTCACAAAAAATTAATAATTGCATTTTGGTTATAGATTTTAATATTGGTTCCGTTTTTACAATTGCAGTATTGTTGTATGATCATGAGAATCAACGTTGACTGCAATGCTTGTTGTAGAAAATTAAGGAGAATAATTCTAAGGATGAAAGGTAGAATATTTTAAATATGAATTTAGTATATGGTTGGTAAATTATATACTTTTTTGTTCTATTCAAAGGAAATAGTTATATTGGAGGCACGCCGGATATCAAATATATTTACTTCTTTCAATCGGAATTTGAACTTTAATTCGTCACGTTGCAGAAGTTTAGACCATTCCGTTAGACCAAACTTCCTTTATTTTATTTTTGGAAGAGAATAGAAAAAATTAACGGGGTTGAGTCTAATGCAAAGTGCTAGGCTATTACAATGTAGCGAATCTAAACTCGAATTCCAAAAGATGTATCCATATTAGTGCCCAACACGCCTCAAATAAGATCGGGGAAATTTAGGGGAAAAAAATTAAACTAAGTAAAGTTTGGTGGTTAGTTCTAAGTTTCTAACAGCCCATTTCTCATTTTATATTGATGAAGCGATCGAAACCCATTTGATAGAGAAGCAGCAACGCAGGGTATGTGTATGTGGAAGATTTGTACCAGCAGATATTGCAATAAAGATAAAGAAGAAAATGAACCGTAGGGTTGAGATCCTTGAAGTTCAAGAATTTGAAGGCGAGGATCAAAATGAACTACCAAACTAAAATAAGAGAACAGAGAAATTTCACATTCTTAGGGTGTTTATAGTTCCTTCCTATCAGCCAAGATTCCAATGGCATATTTTGTGTATAATAGTAAACTTTGTTGCATGGTTACTCCAAAACTATATGGAAAAAATGCAAGAGAAATGTTATTTGGACAACAAAATTGTTGTCCAACACTGTATTCTTCTAACTCAAATCAATTGTTACAAGTGATGAATTTTTTAACGGTCAAATATGATTTCAATTTTTAGATGTTTAAATAACATTTTTCAAAATGTAAATGCTATATTAGAAGGAAGATCAGAAGAATCTTCCTTGAAAATAATTTAATACATCAGTTACATTCAAAATTCTTCAAAAGTTAGGATACGATATTTTTGTCAAATTTAAAAGTTAGTTGAAGATTCAACAAATAACTCTAAACCGTGATTTCCTTTTAACTTCAAGCTATTATGTTAAAGAAATAACTTTGTCCATAAGTTATGAGTTTTTTAACTTCACCGAAGAGCGTTTAGTATGAATTTTGAATTTTTTTGTGATCCACTAAACTAAAGAAAACATAGATAAATTGCAAAGCAGAAAGGTTAATTGGGAGAAAAATAATAAGTATGAATTTTTGTGTACATCTAAAATGACATGTACACTAGGTATTTATAAGCATTATAGATGGACATCGTATCCCTTTGAATTTGACAATCTTTAATACCACTTATGTCATATAGTAAAGATAGGTGTCAACCCCATCACTGAAACCTCAATTGATGCACATTAAGTTACACATAAAGAAGAAAAACAGAAATATTATTAGGCGTTGTTTATCATTCATCAATGTGTCAGTTTTGACATTTTTGTGAATGTCATAGATGCTAAAAAAACAATACTTAATGGTTTAGTTCTTTATTGGCCCATTTAGAATTTATCAATAAAAGTTGGAATGATGATAATCCTATCAACGAAAATGATAATGTTTATGATACTTCAAATGTTGATATAGACATTGATGGAGTATTCTTGATGCTAATGTTCTATGAATCTAAAAATTGAGGTATTCTTGATGATAAATCATTAGAGACAAATGTAATTGAAAGAGATATCAAATTTCCTATAGACATACTTTCTATATATATTTTTCATATTCTTATTTCAGAATTTTTTTTTCCTATAGACATACTTTCTATATATATATTTTTCATATTCTTATTTTTTTTTCTTCAGAAAATTGAGTAATGGAGAGACTTTTGAAAGAAAATGGTTGATTTACTATAAACATATGGATAAAGTACATTGTTTTTGTTGTAAATTGTTCATTTATCAAAATAGTAGCCACATGAGTCTTTTAGCAAATGATGAAGTGAATGATTGAAAGCATTTAAGTGAGAAACTCAAAGAACACGAGAATTGTGTTGAGCTTATCACTAATATTGAATGACTATTTGAGATCGTCAATGTCACAAAAAATGTTATATGATCTAACCATTTTTAGTATCGAGAAAGATTTGATAGAACATTTTAATTCCTTTAAAAAAAAAGATGATAAAAGATTTTAATTTAAATTCAATCATTAGCGACTTTGCATTCATAAATGCTGTAGGAATATTTTTTGTATGATTTGTATATTAAATAAAAAAACTCAACGTTTTTTTTCATTTTATTTTATTATTTTATAACATGATAAAAACTATCATTTTCAAGAATATTATGTACACTTGAGAACTTGATTTTTTTTATATGCCTGCTAGTTAGGATCTAAATTTTAGATTCATCCTTAGACCATAAAAATCTCAGAAACGGTTATGCTAAGGAAAATATTTAAATTTTATTTCCTTCTTTTCATTGTTTTTTTGAAAGAAAATTATTCTCACTTGATAGTTTTTTGTCATCGTCAAAAATAGGAAAATTGTAAGATCCAATTTGGTCCCAATACTTCACACCTTATGGTTTGACAATAACAAAGCAATTAAAACAAAGGAACATCATTATCCGATATCCTGATAGCAAAGGAGCAATTAAAACAAAGTGTACATGATTCAAGTGTCTTAGCAAAACTCAAGACAGAGTTAGTTGAACACAAGATTAATAGAAGACTCATGAAATCTAGAATATCAAAATCACAATACTCTTCTAAGTATGAATAGATAGCAAGTGATATCCAAACTAAAGAAAAATGATCAAGCTAAGCACTGAATCCTTCTTGGTCAAAGCAAATTCAACAAGGAGCTTAAAAACATTATTTGTGCCCAAGTGATCATCTAATTAATAACAGAGAAGAAAATTAGTCAAATCATCTCAAAATGACCGACCTCTAAATGAGCTTATCATAATAAAGTCAAAGATCAAGCATTTGGCCTCAAGATGAATTAAAATAAAAAGAACGAGATACAGAAACTGGAGGACATAAAACCTAACCTAGAATTAACCCAAACGGGAATACATTGTGTTAAAACAAATCAAACGTGCCAACCTTAATCTATTCTAACACAAATTCACTACTCACGGGCGCAACCTAGCAAACCCGCGTACGGGCACGAAACCAAGTTAAAAAAAATATGAAGAGCGAAAATGTGTAAGCAACATCGAGGGCTTAAAATGGCAAATGGATCGACCGTCAACACGGTAACAAATCCAAGTGTCAGCTCCCTGTGCAAAGCAGCAAACGGTAAGCTCTTTCGAGCATCAGAACGAGGGTGTAGGCAGAGACATAAACCACCAAACACAACAAGTTGGTAACCAGACCCTTTCGTGTTGAAGTAACATTACCCTTTCGGGTTTAAAGAACCAAACCCTTTCAGATTTTTAAATCACGCAGTAAAATACCCTTTCGGGTTTTTGAATCACATCCACCGCAATCGAACCACAACTAAGTCAGGATCTGAGCTCCCCAATCTCTGGACAAGAAAACACAAACACAGAACAAGAAGTCGGATACCTCACAAACCAACCCGCCAACAAAGAGGATCCAACAAACCTACGAACAGAAAAAAAACAAAGCACATAGACCGGTCAACAAAAAGCGATGAACTTAGAACCCCAACGACGGAACTTGCACGAAACCTCCCGACATACACGAACAAAATCCAAACTGAACCAACTTGAACCACCAAACCAGCAGCTTCGGATCCCAATGAGCAACGATCTAGAAACAAAACATAAACCAGATCCGAGTTCGAGTTCAAGTTCCAGTTCCAGATCAAACCAACACCAACTACCTCGTTCCTTCTAAATGTAGTGACAATGCAACAAAGGAGGATTAAACAAGGAGATCGCCGGTCGCCGGAAAGGGAAGAGCAATATGATATTTTAGTATTAAATATATTTAAATGTATTAGTGTCAACACCGCAGCATTGCACCCATGTCACACTGTTTTTTGGGTTGGCCGCCTTGCACCGCTATCTTGCAATCATTTTTTTTAGATTATTATTTGAGCTACATCAGAAGATAAATCTCAGATTCACCCCTACGTATCACTTATGTCGATTGCAAGTGTGTAAATTGAGTAGATAAACATTTAAATGTGTTGATCTATAAAATGACTAATAAAATAGATATTTGCCGATGCTTTTGTAACTTTGACATATTTAACGACTATAGTCACATTGTCTCTCACAAGTTCAAGGACAAAAATGATAGTTTACTCTTTTATAAATCAATTAGTCAAAATTTAATAATTTAAATCAATTTTCTCAATTAAAAAACTTTAAATAAGTTCAAAAGAAAATTCGTTCAAAAGAAAAATGTACCAAACAAAAAAAAAAAGGTAAAAAGAAAATACTCGCAAGCACGAAGTTACAAAGTTATGAAAAACAAAGAAACAACTCATCTTCAGAATTAGAACCCTAACAACAAAACAAAGAAACTCTTCCAGGTTTTTCCCTTTTCTTTTTAATCTTTATTTTTCCAATTTTCCTTTAATTAAGCGATTCAACGAAACAATTGCATTTTTATGAGCAATTCACCTATTCTCTCCCTCAAGGTTGTAGGGGTCGAGCATTATTCGGTGGTAAATGCTCGGCCCCTACAATTTTAGGGAGCAAATTGGTGAGTGAGTTACTTAATTTTTTTTCAATTATTATCTAAAATTTGATGAAGCCTTATTTTGATTGTGTTAAGGTTTTTAAGGGAGCATAAAAGAGATGATCTACGCAGCAATTGACACGTTTTACCTTACGGATGAGCAGTTAACGAATTCTCCGTCGAGAAAAGATGGCATAGATGAAGCTACTGAAACCACTCTCAGAATCTATGGCTGTGATCTTATCCAAGAAAGTGGTATTTTGCTTAGATTGTATCCTTTTTCTCGTTAGTATCGTTATTGTTTTCGTTTTCTTTTAAATTAGTCTTTTGAAATGCATTCGGTTTAGTTTGTTACCTTAATTGTGTGGCAGACCACAAGCGGTCATGGCTACCGGGCAGGTTCTATTTCATCGATTCTATTGCAAGAAGTCGCTTGCACGGTTCAATGTCAAGGTTTTGATTTATATATAACTTGTTCTTTTTCCTTACTTGTGTATAATGAACCAAAATGCTTATAATGGCAAAATTTTTTGCAGAAAGTTGCTGCAAGCTGTGTTTGGTTGGCTTCGAAGTTAGAGGAAAACCCTAGAAAAGCCAGACAAGTTCTGATTATTTTTCATAGGATGGAATGCAGGAGGGAGAACTTACCCGTGGAGTATTTAGACTTCTATTCAAAGGTCCAAAGCTCACATTTTTCCCTTTTTATTTTTAAGCATACATACCGATAAAATCATGTATTTAGGCCCATGCTGATAGAATCCCTAAATGACAGGGACCTTGTATGGAAGGTGTATAGAATTAGAAACGGAAACCACAATTTGGTCTTTGAAAGTGTAACTCAGTCACATTGATCCCTAAATGTATCGAAATTGCAAACAAGTGTCTCTTTTAATAGTCATTTTGATCATTGAATCTGTTATTAGGTAGTCAATTTAGTCCTCCGATGTGTTTTTCGTTGGTCTATTTAGCGCATATAATTACTAACAAAAGAAGAGACACTATGAATGTGTTTGCTATTTTGATATATTTAGTGACTATAGTGACAACGCCTCATACATTCAAGGACCAAAATGGTGGTTTGTTCGAATTAGAAAGTTGCCGGCCTTGCAGTTAATAAGGATATTTCAATAATTAGAAGGTAATTGGATTGGGAACCATTTTTGGTTGGGACTCTTGCGGAGCTGCAGTTTGGCAGAGAGAGAGTGTTTCTCTTCTCTGATGAGCTTGGCTCTGGTATATCAGGGCTTAGTCACTTATGGATGATCAATATAATAATTTTCTGAATTTTTTTTTCCATTCATCATTTCTCTTCTCTATCACAATAATTTATAGTCATTTGTTTGATTTTGTCTTTTGTTGAACAGAAATATGTAAATTTGAAAATGGAGCTGAGCAGAACAGAGAGACATATTTTGAAAGAAATGGGATTTATTTGTCATGTTGAACATCCTCACAAATTTATTTCAAATTACCTTGCCACCCTTGAAACTCCTCCAGAATTGAGTCAAGAAGCTTGGAATCTGGCTAATGATAGGTACGTAGTTGTAGATATTATGATTTCTATTTTTATTATGCTGATTGTGTATATTTAAGGCATGCACTTTGTTCCTCTTGACAGACACTATACATACCCTATGATTCATTACTCTCACAGTCCATCCCTGTATACGATCCCCGAATTATACCATTTTTGTTCTGTTAAATCTTTGAAGGTTTGCTTCCAGTGGAGTCTTAGTGTCCAGTTTGGATATTTCATCATGGTCATTATAATTGGATGCTACATACATGATACAACGGCATGTGATGGAGTAATCCTCTTAGCACATTTAATGAAGTAAAAAATAATATTGACAAATCTTTCCATGAATTTTTGTGATAGATCTTAATTATTTAGGGAGTAAAAAATAGATAGAGAAGGGATATGAAAATTGCAGACTGTTATTGATTGCATACGGTTATGTCTCCAACAGAGCATTTATACAAATGACATAGTTACAAACTGACAATACAAAATAGTAACTGATATAATTTACAAATAAATACTCTAGGAATTAGAGAGCCTAGTCTCTCCCAAACCAAACCAACATACAAAATACCTTATACTTTCTAGCTGTCTCCTTATTTATAATTATTTTACTAGATAACTGCCGCCTTTTGTTATGCTGATTGTGTATTGTGTATATTCTTGGCATGCACTTTGTTTCACTTGACATTGTATGTATTGTACCCCATGATTCATTACTCCCACAGTCCCAGAAGATCCCTCAATATGATCCCTGATTTAGACCGTATCTTTTGTATCATATTAAGATCCTTGAATATCATCTTAATTATATTTGGAGGCAACATACAATGTCAAGTGATGGACTAATCCTTTTAGAAAGTTTAATGAAGTAAAAAATAATATTGGCAAATCTTTCCATGAAATTTTTATTCACTACCTGATAATGTAATATCATCCTTTGCGGGCAGTGTTAAAGTGAAAACATAAGACATTATAAAAATGATTTGACATTCTGATTTTTGTATTAGCTCTATCTGATTGTTCTCCTTATTTCTTGTAATAAAAGTGCGAAAAAAAGAAAAAGAAATTAACGCTTTGAAAAATATCGCACGGTCTAGGCAGCAAGTGTGATTGTATTATGGTACTAAATTTTGACACTTCTATGATATTGTTAAACCTATTGAACTTGTTGTCAATAGTAGATATTTTGATGATTATTTTACTTATTATGATGTTGGACTTGTTTTACTTGTCGCTATTAGCGACATGGTTGTTAAATAGCGGCGCAATAGTGCTATAGCTTAGTGGAGTTTTAGTAAATTGCCATTGTTCCACGATACACTATTTAATACAAAAATGTTGTCAAATAGGGGCGCTATAGCACTGTTGTGTTGTGAAATTTTAACAAGCCACCATTTCCCGCGATCCCCAATTGATAGCACTAACACTTGATGCTTATAATCTTGTGTTACAAACATCTGATCATATCACAATGTAGGGGAGTTAAAATTTATTTACTCACAATTTCTGACTAGAATTCGTGCTATTCTATTTAGTTATGACATGTATTCAATGCTCTCAACTAGAACATCACGCTTGATGTTTCTTAGTTATATGCCTACCTAATTATATTTTTTTATGCAGTTTGCGCACTACATTGTGTGTTAGATTTAAGAGTGAGGTTGTGGCCTGTGGAGTTGTATATGCTGCAGCTCGTAGGTTTCAAGTACCCCTTCCTGAGAACCCACCATGGTGGAAGGCATTTGATGCAGAAAAGTCTGGGATTGATGAAGTCTGCAGGGTTTTGGCTCACCTCTACAGTCTTCCTAAGGCACAATATATACCAGTTTGCAAGGACGAGAACTCGTTTACGTTCTCCAACAAACCATTGGAATCAAAGGTGATGGTCAGTTTTGCCCTTTTAATTTTGAAATTTTGCTCCTCTAAACTGAGGTATATATTTTATATAGTAAAGTATGGTTAAAACAGTGATATTTCATGTTTTATGTATATATTTCATGTTTTATGTATGGAAAATCATGTAAATTTATACTGATGTTTTCAATCTACGTATAAAATACATAATTTTTATCCTGCTGACTGCTAGCAACACACTGTCTAACACACTTTCCAACTCACTCTTTATTGGTTAAAATCATATGGGTCCACAAATTCCCATATAAATTTGGTGGGATCAATATGAATTTTAAGCAATAGAAGAGTATTCTGAAAATTTTGTTGAGTGTTGCTAGCCTTATTCTTTTTATCTTTTGAAGTGTATCCCCCATATTCGAAGGAGTCTTGCTTTATTTTTAACCTGCTTTATAGGTGCAATATTAGTTCACTTGGCTGTTATTTTATGAGACAACATTTGCTTTTATAAACCTGTATTATTGACAATCAACTTATGGTTTTGATCTAACATATTTGAAATCATTGCCAATCTGTAGGATGTTACTCAAAGCAGCTCCCCAATGAATACCGAGACGTCAGCCCTAAAGGGAGCTCCTGCGGAAGCTAATATTGACTTGAGTAATAGCAAGGGTGATTTGGTAAAGCAAGTTGGTGATAAGCTGAACGATGCTAGGAAGTCTGATGATGAATCCAAAGGCATGGCTGCTGAGAGAGATGTAAAAGATGAACTCGCATTCAAATCCAAATCCGATCGTAAAGTGGAGGCATGTGGAGACTTACGCAGGGACCTGGACAGAATAAAATCAAGGGATCGTCGGAGAAGGGGTTCTGATAAAGAACATGAGCGAGAGGACGCTGAGAGGCTCAAACTCAAGGATCATGGTCATCATCCTAGGCAGAGAGCAAGGGATTCAGGTAAATTTACTGATTTTATGTGTGATTATTGTTTTGTTGTGTATTTAAGTTAAGATTTAGTATTTGTATTGGATGCAGGACATTCAGAGAAGTCAAAACGCCATTCATCACATGGTATGGATCTGTGTCTTTGAGTTTGGCATTTGATATTTGCTTTTGGTGTATAATTTCCTAAACACATTTTTTCATATTTCAGACCGTGACTACTACAGTTCCTCTTACTCATCAAGAGAGAAGGATCGGCATAGACATCATTGATGTAACTTAGAAGAGCTAAGGTGTGCCCTACGGCGTGTCCATGGATGCTTGTCAAAGTCAGTTGATCAAACATTGTACAACCCTTGATATACTGATATAGTCTCAAATAGCTTATGCTCGTCAGGGTAGAACTTGTTAAAGATATAAACCTGAACTTTGATCTAATGCTTATGTATGCGTGTGTTACATTCTGCAATATCTGATCTCACATTATCATCCAAACAAACATCATGATCTTTCTTTCAATGCTTTTTTCACAAGCTTTGATTACTAGCAGTTTATATTAATATCATTTTATTTAAATTAAAAAAAAACATATGTATACCCATACGTATCTATAAGTTTGCATTAAATATTTTTTGTCTATGCATGTATAACATTGTTTACATGTGTAGATCTATATATTAAGTAACTTTCTTATCCTGTATATATATGAATAACTTTTTGTAGTTTTTAACTCCATGACATATGGAATAATTATGCATTAATAGTTATTACATAATTTTCCTATTTTTTCATGTAAATGGTCATTTTTGTGTATGTCTACAAACTTTATGTTAATACGTAGATGATAATTTATAAAAGAAACTTCAAGATCTTCTTATAGAATAACTAGTTATTTAGGTGAGAAATATGCCATCAACCCGAATATAATAAAAAAGTGTAAATTTAGAGAATACTACAACAAAAGTCTCCAAGTATAATACTCTTGTCAAAATCGATCATTTTACTAGATTAATAATAGAATTGGTTAATGTTTTTATTTTAGTATTTATTATATGTAGATAATGATGTAAAATAATTGGTGGTACGTTGGTAAATAAATAATTGGCCAAATAGCTTCTGTGGTCCTTTTAAGTTATATGTCTATAATAGTTCAGTCTTTTAAGTTTTCTTTGTTACTAATTGGTCCTTTAAGTTATTTTTTTGTTACAAATTGGTCTTCTAAGTCATAAAATATTTACACTGTCATTCATCTTTTCAGCCAACTTCGTTAAAAAGTGCTTATAGACCGTTTAACATTAAGATGGTAGGTCTAAAAGTGCTTATGACATCAAATATGATTACTTATACACATTTTCTTCTTGTTTTTGAATTCCAAACCTAATTTTACATATAAATATTGATCAACTATATTATAAATTAAGTAATCGGTCAATTTTGTTTTGAATCAAGACCGAATAACACATTTATGAGCTCTAGTTTTGAGAGCAATGAATTTGGACAAACCAACTTAACATCAAGCAGACAACGATCCGCAAAAGAAAAACAAACACACAAAGACCCCGGAGGGAGTCTACCACCAAACTAAGCAAAAACAGCCAAAACTGAATCAGATAGGACAGCAACACGACCACCGTCGCAAACACAACCGCCAACAAGAGCAACCACAAACGACCACGATCCTTACAACGACGAACGATATGGAAGTACGTTGAATGAGGATTAATCGAAGAGAAAAGCGATGCCTACACCTCTAGTCGTCGGCATCGGAGCAGCCATCACCGTCACCATCATCAAAACCAATTGAAACAACCATCGATCTGGAAAAATAGAACCCCCAACGAGGAAAAGGGTGGTGCGGGGGACAAAGCCACCCATTGCACCACCACCAACCACCTCTACATCTTGGAGAAGGGAGGTTTGGATCGGAAGGGAGTAAGGCGGTCCGGTGAAAAGAAGAGAGAGGTCAGAGAGTTGGAAAGTTTAGAGAGAGAAAGTATTTGTTAGGATAATGGTGCAAATATTTTATGACTTAAAGGACCAATTTGTAACTAAAAAAACTTAAAGACTAACTTGTTATAATCATGTAACTTAAAGGACCGCAAATGATATTTGGCCTAAATAATTAACGTAGCTGAAAACTTGAAGGGAATTTACAACAAGAGAAAAACTCCCAAAGGTTTCTATATTTCCAGAGGTTCCTATACTTTTAACCGAGTAACGTCCATTTCTCTCTAATTTCCATACTAGCTTTTCAGTGTTGACTTGTTGGAAGAGTGGTTTGTTCATAACTTGTTGAGTTGTTTCTTCTTCAAAAAGGTGTTTTGTGACCATGAATATTTTAGGAACCAATGATTCATTTTCGGATCATGATTAATTTAAAATATTAACTAGTAATAAAATAATACAAATTAAGTTATTGTAAAAAATAATAATCAAAATCGCAAATAAAAGTATTAACCTGCATATATATCCAGGAGTTGGAGTTGCTGCAAGAGCAGCTTTGTAATAGAAATCACTCTTTTAAGAGGATACCTTCTCAAGGTATGTTGCTGGAAAAGAGGTAGGAACAGCTTCCAGGCAACTAGATTTGAATACAGTGAGGACTAGATGCAGAGTGCACCTCAGGTTAATCAGGAAAAGAGGCCATTTTCAGTGAGGCGTAGATGATTGTTAAATTACTCGGTATGAGCGCAAGCAGATGCGATGTTGCATATCAAATATGAATATGCTAGTAGCCTAGCTAAATATGTAAATACTTCAGTCATTATAATTTTTTTATTCCACATTTACCATCAAAGTTTTCGCATGGATTTCCAGCATTATCATCACATAAAAATAGGCACCCTTCAGACAAGTACATAGGAAACAGGTTGGTATTTGACAATTCACAGATGAGTGCAAAAGGAACCAGAATATCAGAAGACATTTCAAAGTGAAGTTGCTAATTAGTCTTTACTCTTTAGTGGGATACAGCATGTTAACATTAGATGAAAACAATTGTCAACAATCTGGTGTTATTATCATTTATCAACAAGTTTAGAATTGTGAGTTTAGACCAGAATATTAGCATACCAGGCAAAGCATTAGTAAGTTTCTTAAAGGTGACATATGAGAGGGTTTCTACCATAGAAAATGAAATTTTAAAGTTCATTGCTTATATTTTTGTTTATTGGACCCGATTTTTGTGAAATTATCAAGCACATGTTAGTGGATATGAAATTTGAAACTTAAGATATTATGTGCCTGAAACATCAATACACAAGGATAGCATGCTATATAGTGTGACCAATGTCACAAACCAGACAGATATAAACAATAATGTTGCACTGAGACCATGCCCTGGTGAGTTAGTCTTGTAAATGACGGTGGACTAAAACCCGAAAACTGAGTCTTAATTGTAAAGACTTGCATTACATTAGCTATGTAATTTGTATTCATGTTCAGTACTGTCACAAACTCCATATAATCTATATACCTATGTCATTGATTAGGAAGGAAAGACTTTCGAGTTTCGATAAATATATCACTGTCCCCTTGGCCGCTTCTTACCTTGCGGTATCAGGTCACTGTATGACTGCAAACTCACACCAACATCTTCATCATATTCTAGCCCAAGCTCCTCCTGCAATGTTCAATTATATTAGTAGTAATAGTAGGCACAACACAGCAATAAAAAAGAACAACTATGATAGTGACCGGACAAAAAGAAACCTTAAATTCTTTGGGATCCTTAGGTGAGTTCTCAGTGAGGGTATCCCATAAATCTCTGAACATTCTTTTACGCTTCTTCCACTGACTTATTTTCTCCGACAACATACTCTCAACTGCCACACGTTCTTCTGGCCTCACCAAAGTAACACCTCCACGTAACTTGTTCAACTTGATCTCCAGTTCTTGAACCTGAAGCAGAATTTAATAGATGAGAACCATATCTTAATTGAACAACATTCCAAATCACTAATTCCCTTTCAACAATGTAAAAAGACACATGAACAACCACATTATTTACCTGCATTCTCAGGTCAACTTCTTTTTCACAGATCTGCTCCATTGTTAAATTTGATTGCAACGACTTAATTTCTGCACCAACAAGTTACATTCATCAATTGCAAGAATTCTAAAAGACCAAGCCCTCACCAGTTTCAACAATAACTGGAATCTTTAACAAATGTCCTACTAGATTGTTATTTGAAATATTCAATAGAGAATCGAATGAATTCAGATTAAACAAAACGAAATGGAATACAATAAATACTATAACTCCAGATTTTTACAATCAAATCCTCTCAAATCTGAGAGTTGATTTGTTTCATTGTATTCCGTTCCATCTTTTTTCAGCAATGAAAGATATCGCTGGAGACCACAACAAATACTATAAAATGAAATGCAGCACAGCAAACACTATAATTGTGTGTATTTTTACAACGAAATCCTACTAATTTGAGAGATACTTTGTATCATTGTACTCCGTTCCATCTCTTTTCATTAATTAAAGATAGTACCGGTTCAAGGTTCAATCAATTGAACAATCTGGTGAAGATCACAATATGACTTCAATTAATTGCAGTGTTTGAAAGACTGAACCGGGCATCGAACCAACAAAACCTCCAGGTATCCACTCAAACTGGGATGAAACCATAACCAAAACGCTCAAATAACCTAACCATAACAATTATTAAACTACTCAAATTAATTAGTGTTTTAAAGACTCAGCCATACATCAAACCCAAACCTCGTTTTAAATCACTCAAATTGGAAAGGAACACAAACTAAACTACTCAAATAACCAAACTGTAGATAGCACCGGTTCACAGTTCCATCATCTAGGTTTTAAAACACCGAACTCGTGAATCATTCAGGTCACAATTCAACTACTTTAAACTGCTCAAATCGGAACGGAACCACAATTAAGCTACTCAAACAACCTAGTACCTGGTTCACAGTTCAATCAGTTGAATCATCCTGTTCATTTAGGTTTTAAGACGAAGTATCCAGGTCATGATTCAACTGTTTTAAACCCCTCAAACCCTAAACAAACCCAAATCAAAACGCTCAAATAACCGAACCACGTCGAGTTCAATCAATTAAATGACCCAACTCAATTAAATTTCCAAAACATTTTATATCATACCTGCTTCAACCTCACCAATAACCTTCTTCTGTTCCTCAAGCTGCTTTTGCAAATTAGCATTCTTTTCCTTCATCTCATTAAGCTCTTCATTATTCGGAATCTCAAACTGATCTTGTCGAGCAACGTATATCTTCTGCTTACCATACTCCTTAAACGAAATCTTCCCGCCTTTTTCAAGACTATCCAACGCTTTCTGTATCGCCGCCTTCTTCAAATTAAACTTTTGCAACGCATCCGCCACATTTTGCGTATTCAGCGGCCTATTTTGCTACCCAAATCACAAAAACAAAACAATAACACAATAATTCAACAATTTTTTTACCATAAACACATTATAAATACCAAATCAATAGAAACTAATTGAAAAAAAAAAAAATGAAAGTGAAAACAATTTTTACCTCGTTAACGAAGTTCAACACGATTGCTGAAAATTGAATCAAAGAGAGAAAATGTTAGGTTTACGAAAGGAAACGAAGTAATGGAGAGAGATGAGTGAGTGTGTGATGAGAGTACCTTCAGCGCTATCGGATTTTGGAGCCATGGTTGAGATTGGAAGAAAATTGGCGGGAAAATTCTGAAACCCTTTTTCGTTTCTTTTGTTTCTGAGAAGGTGAATGAAATGGGTATTTGATAAGGAAATTGTTGACAAGGGTATATGAGCTTCTACGACGTCGTTTGTTTGGTAAATGAATGGAAAACGAGCCAAGTGCAATTTGTTTTCTAGGTTTGCAAAATGTGAAACTAGTTTTTAAAATTGAAGACTAGTTTTAAGTTTTAGTCAATTTTTTTCATTTACTTACTACATATTAAAAAAAGAGGTTAATTAAGTAAATGGTCCCTACAAATATTGAGAATTTTGCTTTTAGTCCATACAAAATAAAATCACACTTTTTAGTCTCTGTAATACTTTCCTTTAGTATTTTAGGGACAAAAAATGCTGACGTAAATTTTTTACATGGACTAAAAATGTTGATGGAAAATTTTACAAGGACTAAAAATAATGACAGAAAATTTTACAGGGACTAAAAATGTGATTTTATTTTGTAAGGACTAAAAATAAAATTCTGAATATTTATAGGGACCATTTACTTAATTAACCCTTAAAAAACTGAATTTAATTTATATACCGACATATATATATATACACACACTAAATTGATGACCCGTATGCCACATAAGTCTTACGAATTACAAGTCACTTTACAATAAAATAAGGCCTTAGATAGCCAGGAAAGGTATAAAGGATGACAGCTAATTATATTTAACAAAATATCATAAGACAGATATGTCCAGAGTATTATATATGAAGCCTGGATAATAGTAAAGTAATAATAAGATGGCGATGTTAGTAATTGCTATACACTATATGTGACTTTTACGTCAGATATTTTGAAATACTTCCTCATGCACCACATTAGATGTCAGATTTGTGTCATTATCATCTTCATCAGAGATCAATATTGTCGTACCCTAATTTTTAACCGATTCATTTTATTTTATTCATACGTTGATCGTTTTTTTCAGTTGTCCGTTCGCGCGCGAATACCCGTAATATCTGCGTTTGATTCGTATTTTGCGGTCGCGGTTATTTTTCGTTCGTCGTTTATGTTTTAATGTCGCTCGCGTTTTAATTTCGTAATTTTTGCTCGCGTTTTGTGCGTTTTTAGCGTAGCGTATTGTTTGCGTTCGTAAAATTTATTTTATTCACGTCGTTGATTTATCGTTTTAATTAGCGTAAAAAGCCGCGTAATCTCAGTCGTATCAGACGAAATTTCGGCAGAGAGGTATTTTAAAATACCTCATTTTTTTTGGTTCCGACGGGACATTTTTTTTATTTATTATGTTAATTTTCGTTTTTTATTTAAATATTTATTTAATTATTTATTTTTTTTATTTATTTAATCTGTTTTTTTATTTATTCATTTTATCAGTTTTTATTATTTATTCATTTTAAGTCATTGTCCACATGTCAATCCATCATTGGTCATGTCCAACTTTTTCCCCAAGTTTCCACCAAGGGTATTCTGGTCCTTTCCGTGCGTCAGATGATTAAGAGAGGGTATCAGAGTTAGTCAGCCAGTCACACTTTCCAAGACAAACAAATTCAGAAAAAGAAAATTGCAAAAAAATAGATCAAAAGCCTTTTTTTCACCAAGAACACCAAGAACAAATTTTTTTTAAAATGATTCTCAGTAGTTCATCAAGGAACCATCATCATTGAACCATTTTTCTCTGCAATTCAAGTGCGAGTTCACAGAGAATCGGTGAGAAAGAAGAAAAAAATCCAAACCCTAGCCATACCAAAAAACCAATTCGGCTAGAAACAAACACCAGATCCGAACCTTAACAATCATAAATCCGTACCAAATTCAACACCATAATAACAAATCCGTACCAAATCCAACACCATAACCACCATAACATCATTTTTTTTTTTGGCCAAAAAACAACCTCATATAATCCGAATCCAAGCAAGAAAAACGCAAGGCAAGGATAACAAAACCAAAGACTCAAAAACGCAAAGAACGTGAAAGAAGAAGAAGAATCCGAACGTGAAAGAAGAAAAAGAATCCCAACGTGAACCAAAGCAAGGCTAACCGAAGCATAAAGAGGTAATTTTCATGAGTTTTCTTTTGTGTTTTTTGTAAACTTCATTCGTAGATCTAGGGATTTTGGATGTTGTTTTTAAAAATTTAAGGCCAGTTCTATGTTTAGAAGAAGGAGAGGAAGGAGTTGATGTAAAAATTTTAAAAAAATAAGGTGTTTGACCGCTCCGGCGCGGCGGCCCTCCGGCCGACCACCGCACCGGAGCTCCTCCTCCGCCTCCCACTTCTTCTTCTCCGGCGAGGCCATTGGTAGAGAGAAGGGAGAGAGTTTGGTTCAGAAATTTTTAGAGAGAGAGGGAGTTGAAAAAAATGAAGAAAAAGGGGTGAAAATCCCTTTTATATTCATTAATGGGAGCTGGGTGGGTCGACCCAGTACCCATACCCATGCCCAGCTCCAGTAACCCAAGCCCAGTTTCCTTTGTTTTCTACTGTTTTGCCATATGCACCTCCATTGATGCTGTCTGCACCCCCTCAGTATAGGTTTTTTATAGCATTCTTTTTATCCTTTCATACATTATTTGTTATTTTCATACAACATTAGAGCCATTTTTTTTTCATGCATTTTTATTAGTGTTTTATTCTTTATGTCATGCATTTTTATTTTATTGGTTTATTTAAATTTTATCCCTTACATTTTAGTTTATTTTAAGCTTTGAAATAACATTTTATATTTTTTTTCTATTTTTGTCTAAAGTTTCAATTTTTGTGCATTTGTTATTTGATTATAGTTCAATTCCTATCTTATGCATTTTATTTAATTAGCATTTTGAATATCCCGCATCATATAGTTTACCTATTGATTTAATCTTAAACTCATGCATTCTTTCATTAATATTTTCGTGTTTTTTTGAAAACTTGCATTTTATTTTAATATGTTTCATGTCATGCATTTTATTTGGTATTTAATTCTAGTATGTGGTGTTCTTTTTATGCTTAATGTTTCGGTATATTTCATTTTACATCTCATGCATCTTTTAATTTTTCCGTTATGTATTTATTTATTATACTTAGTATGTAATTAGGGAATTGATGTAATTTATTTTTCGCACATTTTTCTTTTGAGACCATAGAATGTATTTAGGGTATGTAATATGTAACCGGCACACGCACTGACACACGCACCGACACACCACTTTATTTATCGCTTTACGCTCTTTATTTTTATTCCGCCGTTACGCGATTTCGTCGTTAGTTTAGAAAAAAAAATTTCTTCAAAAAAATCCAAAAAAAGTCAAATTCAAATTTCTTTTAAGTAAACCTTGGTATGTAATCCAAGTGATTTTCTTTTTATTTTCCTTAATCAAATGTTAATTAATTTAATATCCACATTAGACATGGATTTCGTACAATTAAAATTGACCAACTTCATCGTATTTTCTTCTCATGCCTTGAGGCCTCTCATCTCTTCTTAAAACCTTTCTTTCAAAAATATTAAAATCAATTCAACTCATCAAATAAGTTCTTTAGCCGAACTACTTGATTTTGATCCCGATTTACTTGGGTAAGTAGGCAAAGGGTTTCGACCCTTCCAAATCAATAAAAATAACCAAAAACATGCTTCTCCTTTCTCCCTTCTTTCACTTTAACTCTTAACTTTTTTTAATATAAGTAAAATTAATGTAGCGCAAGATTAGAGAATAGGTAGAAGGTTCCTATGGGATACCATAGTCGGTTCGGGTGCTTAACACCTTCCCCAATCGAAACCAACCTCCGAATCCAAGGTCTTAAGGGTTTTTACTCACTTTTTTCCCTTCCCGCGAATAAAAGTTGAGAGTTCAATGATTCAAGGTTCAAATCCGATCAATGATTTTGATACCCGAAAATCACGAGCACAGAAATGGCGACTTCACTGGGGATCTTTTTGAGGGTTAAGCCTATTTTATCTTTCTTTACTTTTTGCGCTTTATTTGCTTATACTTTTGTAAATACGTGCCTAATTGTTTACTTTTTTACGTGAGTGGTGAGATAAGTCCCCCTACCCGGACTTGAGAGGAAATTAGGATAGGACGGTGGTATAATCATAGTACCTTACCAAGAGTGATTTTTGGTTGTGGTACATGTGATAACCCCACTCAACTAAGGAATCTTGGAAGTATAATTTGTTAACATGAGTATTCATGTTTGGCATGCTATTTTCAAGTGACCGTCGAAGTTGAGAACCTAGAGTTACATTTAACCCATCTCAGCCTTTTAGGATGTAGTGCGGTGGCTAAAATCATGAGTCAGTCTTGGTTTAGTCGTTACGCGATACTACACTCAAACTAGACTTCCTTGTGAATGTTATGGGACTAGGAGTATTCTTAGGCCCCAATATATTCGAAAGGGGGTTGTAATTTGGGAACTTGGTAGAACCCGTGATACAGGTACATTTGAAACCATAGTCCTTACCTATTGACGTGTTTTACCCTCAGCTCCAACTTTGTGGACTTAACCCCACCATGTTTTATATGTTCTTTAGCATAATCATGCATACATGCATTCATCCATAAATATATTTTTGCATCCGATGAAATATCGAAGGACTTATTTAAACTTTTCTTGTAAACATCTTTAGATATGGACAAAGTAAGGAGATGCACCAGGAAGTATGTTTTCCACAAGCCGGATGTTTTAAGGCTAAGAGATTTGGCAAAGAAGGTAACTAGTCAGGAAGCTTTTCACGAGCGTCATGGGAGATTGTTGGGTATCCTCAAAACAGATGTTGAAAAAGGAATCTTGGAAACTTTGATCCAGTTCTACGATCCACTCTACCACTGCTTTACTTTCTCTGATTACCAATTGGTTCCCACCCTTGAAGAGTATTCCTACTTAGTTGGTCTGCCAGTGCTTGATGAAATACCGTTCAGTGGCCTTGAACCCGTTCCTAAGTTCGCAACTATTGCCGCAGCTCTCCACCTTGGAGCCTCTGTCATAAAAGCCCACCTCACTACCAAAGGAGGTCTTCTAGGCTTGTCTACTGATTTTCTTTACCAACAAGCTTCCACCTTTGCTGACGCATCCAGTAATGAGGCATTCCATTCCATTTTAGCTTTGCTCATATACGGCATTGTACTTTTCCCAAACCTCGACAACTTTGTCGATATCCATGCTATCCAAATTTTTCTCACCAAAAACCCTGTCCCTACTTTGTTAGCCAATACATACCATTCTATCCATGACCGAACCCTCGCAAGACGTGGGATTGTCTTTTGTTGTGCGCCTTTACTCTACAAATGGTTTACCTCCCATCTACCTCAAACCCACTCATTTCAAGCCAATCAAGAGGGTCATCCGTGGTCCCGAAGAATCATGTCTCTAACTCCATCCGATATAGTCTGGTACCGTGCAACTAATGATGTGGAAGCTATCATTGTCAGTTGTGGTGAATACTCCAGTGTACCCCTTCTCGGTATACACGGGGGAATTAACTACAACCCCATTCTAGCCAGACGTCAGTTTGGATATCCGTTGAGAACTAAGCCAGATAATATCTACTTAGAGAATGAATTCTATCTCAATAACAAAGATCACCTGAACCAGAGAGGGTTGTTTGTGCAAGCTTGGCGTGGCATCCATAGACTTAGTAAAGGTCAATTAGGAAGAAGAGAAGGCTTTGTGCACGAATCCTATACCCAATGGGTCATTGACAGGGCTGCAGACTTTGGAATGCCTTACGTTTTACCGAGGTTCCTATCTTCAACTGTACCAGCACCAATTTTGCCTTTACCTCCTCAGACTGCGGAAGAGTATCAGTTACGTTTGGCTAAGTTAGATCGTGAAAAGGCTGAGTGGGAAGGAAAGTATCAAGTAGCTAAGCGTGAGAATGACACCCTCATGAATTTGCTAGAAGAAGAGAATTGGAAAAATCATAAGAAAGATCAAGAGATTGCTGAGCTGAAAGAGCGTATCAGGGTGAAGGATGCTATACTTGAACAGGTTCCCAGGAGTAAGAAGAAACGCATGGATTTCTTCGCTGGTCCGCATTCAGATTTGGAGGAGTAGTCTGCTTCAAGAACTTGAGATCTTCATTTTTTGTTTCCTTTTATTGTATTTTTTTTTAGTTTTCTATTATGTACTTTGAAGTCTATCCCTTGGCTCAGTTTGTTAAAAGGGAATTATCTTGTTTTTGCTTTTTATTTTTTTGTAATGAATGTTTAAGATTGTTATGTTTACAAAAGATTGTTTCTATAAGTTCTTCGATGAATCAAAAAATTGCATTGTTTTTGCATTTAGCATATCATGCATCATACTGCATCCATAAACTGTCAAAACCGAGTCTCATAATTCTCTCATTTCTGCCTCAGTCAAGGAAAGTGGCCCGGCGTATTCAGTACAAGCCTTCTCGCATCCACAACACTCGGGCAATTGTTAAAAAGAAGATGGATTTGATGGAACAAGAGAACAGGGATCTCAAAGAGCAGGTTATTACACTCAGAGAGGGGATGGATAAGTTAACGGTTATGATGGAAGCTATAATGGCCAATCAGGCACAAGCGGCAGCTACCCAGCCGATTCTTGATGTTATCCCGGTTCAACCAGTTCTTGATGCTCAGCCAATTCCTGTTGTTGTGTCTGCTGCACATAATTCTCCTGTGGTTGTTTCGTCTGCCCAGACTGGTCCTACACAACCGATCCTTACTGCTACGGCTGCTGGCACTGCACAGCCCACCGCGGCTGGTTTTTCTTTTGGAGATGCATCAAATATGTACAATGAAGGTCTTCGTCCTCCCGATTTTGCTTATCACCCTCAGAACTACATGTCCAAAGAATATCCTTGGAGTATGCCTCTCACAGCTAATGAAGGTGTACGCTTTGCTGGCCCAGAAATGCCAACTCCTTATGGACAACAAGCAACGCCACTTTTTCATCATGGACAACTATTCCCTCAAGCTGTCATGAATCATACGGCACCCATTGTGCATACTGCTCAGCAGAAGGAAGGACCAATTTATCATTCGGGTAGTGTAGTAGGAGATGACAGAATGGTAAGTCTGGAAGAGAAGTACGACGTAGTGCAGAAAGAACTGAGGGCTCTTCGTGGTAAAGACATCTATGGTCAGAATGTGCACGATCTTTGTTTGGTCCCAAATGTGGTACTGCCTCCCAAGTTCAAGACTCCGGATTTCGTCAAATATGAAGGGAACACTTGTCCACAGAGTCACCTGGTTATGTATGTAAGAAAGATGACAGCCTACAAAGACAATGAACCTTTGCTCATTCATTGTTTCCAAGACAGTTTGACTGGTCCCGCACAAATATGGTATATGAATCTGAAGGGCATCACCACCTTCGAAGAACTGGCCAGGGCTTTCATACAGCAGTACATGTATAACATACATCTGGGACCCATCCGAAGGGAACTGCAAGCTATGACTCAAAAGGATAAAGAGTCTTTCAAGGAGTATGCTCTCCGCTTTATCCAAAAATCGGCCCAAATCCGCCCTGCTCTGGAGGAAAGAGAAATGGCTGATCTTTTCTTTGAAACTTTGAGTCCCTACTACTCGGAGAAAATGATTGGTTGCGCATCGCAGAAATTTACTGAGATGGTTGACGCGGGGGTCCGCATTGAAGATTTGGTCCGAAAAGGAATTTTGGCCAAAGAAGGTAGTGTATCAAGTGCTTCGTCAGGTGGGTCGTCTAATGGACCCAAGAAATTTGGAAACAGTTATCCAAAGAAGAGTGCTCAGGAAGTCAGTATGGTAGCCCAGGGGGGATCCCAGCCAATATATCCAAACTACCCCTTTATCGCCAATATTCCGCCACCTTTTCCAGCTCCACAAAATCAACATTACCACCCACAAACGCCCCAAAGGCCTCCACCATTCTACCCGCCATTATACCAACAACCGTATCCGCAACCTTTCTACCAACAACCATATTACCCACCACCACCTCAACAACAACAACCTCGTAATCGAGCCCCACAACAGCCAAATCGCCTACCCAGAAAAGAATTTCCCCCCATACCCATGTTGTATGCAGACTTGCTACCCTCTTTATTAGCAAGGAATCTTGTGCAGACTAGGCAACCTCCTCGCCTGCAGAACCCACTACCTCCATGGCACCGTGCTGACCTTACTTGTGCCTTTCACCAAGGGGAACCTGGGCATGATGTTGAGCACTGCTACCCGCTCAAAGAAGAAGTTCAGAGGTTGATTCAAAGCAAAGAGTTGTCCTTCGAGGACACCAATTCCAATACTCAGAATAACCCTTTGCCATCTCATGGGCCGGCTGTTAATATGATTCAAGAGGATCAAGATTTGAGTCTAGTTCTCAGGGCTCAAGATATCAGAACTCCTTTGGTCCTGATTCACGCCAAGATGTGCGGAGCCAACATGTTTAACCACGATCACGATGCTTGTGAAGTGTGTTCTGTGGATCCCCGAGGGTGTGAGAAAGTCCAGGAGGATATACAAGGACTGATTGACAGAAAAGAGCTGATTGTCAAGAAGGAATCCAGGAATGTTTGTGTTATTACCCCGGTGTTTAAGAATCTTGAGGTAGTCCGTGATAGTGTGAAGTCAGACGTCACTCCTCTGGTGATTCGTTTGCCAGGACCTGTTCCCTATACTTCTCAGAAGGCCATACCCTACCGGTATGAGGCAACTATTGTGGAGAATGGTAAAGAGATCCCTCTGCACTCTGCAGATGCTGTCATAAATATAGCAGGTGTGGGCAAAGTAATGAGAAGTGGGCGTATTCTCCCCACTGTTGTGCGCAACGAGAATGCTACTCCGAATGTGCCAGTGCAGAATCTTGACAAGGGTAAAGGTGCTAGCCAACCTGAGGGGATCATTCAGGAAGGTAGTGATGAGATCTTGAAGCTGATCAAAAAGAGTGAATACAAGATAATCGATCAGTTGTTGCAAACCCCGTCCAAAATTTCCATAATGTCTTTACTAATGAACTCTGGGGCTCATAGAGACACTCTGATGAAGATTTTGGCTCAAGCATATGTGGATCCCGATGTTACCCTGGGGCAATTCGGGAGTATAGTGGGGAATGTAACTGCGTGTAGTAACCTGAGCTTTAGTGATGAAGACCTCCCGGCGGAGGGAAGAAACCATAACTGGGCTTTGCACATTTCCGTCCTTTGTAAGTCAGACTCGATGTCGAATGTGTTAATAGACACCGGTTCCGCCCTCAATGTGATGGCAAAAACTACTTTGGAAAGGTTGGCATACCGTGGCGCCCAGTTGAGACCAAGTGCAGTGATGGTAAAAGCATTTGATGGATCTAGGAAGTCGGTGATTGGGGACATAGACTTGCCTATCACGGTGGGTCCTCATACCTTCAAGGTTACATTCCAAGTCATGGACATCCAAGCTTCATACAGTTGCCTACTTGGAAGACCGTGGATCCATGAGGCTGGAGCAGTGACCTCCACTCTTCATCAGAGACTGAAGTTTGGGTTCTCTGCAGAAGAAGGAGCTGCTAAGAAGGGTGAGACTTGTATGGCCTCTTTGAAGGATGCCCGGAAGCTTGTACAAGATGGTAAAACAGGAGGCTGGGGTCAGTTGGTACAGCTGCCTGAGAACAAGCGGAAAGAAGGCCTCGGTTCTCTACCAGTCAGTCGAGCGCCAGTTTCAAGCCAGTTGAGGGTATTTTTCACAGTGCTGGGTTCATTCATGCTCCACCTGAAACCCATGCTATCCTGGAAGATCAGTCGGAAGAGGTTGCACCTGTCTTTGTCACACCTGGAGGAGCCTGTTGCAATTGGATCGCTGTGGATATTCCTTCTGTGATGCATGTGTCTAAGTAATATGTTTGTCTACTTTTTCGTTTTTTTAAGAAAACTCTTTTCGTCCTGCCCCAGACGAAAATGAACTCTTGTAGGGCTTTTGGTTTTATCTTCAAGTATTGTCGTTATTAATGAAAAAACGTCGTTTCTATCATGACTGTTTTATTTTTATTTACTGCTTTTTCTGGAAAAATGGTAATAGAAAAATCCCAAAAATTTTATTCTCTTTTTCTTTTTAAATCAATCAAATTCAAAAGTCTGCATTTACTCATTTACTAAAATCAATCATAAATCATGTGCAGACTGAACATACATAAGCCCGTTGAACACAGTGACCCTATGCTTCTGCCCAACTTTGAATCCCCTGTTTACGAGGCTATGGTAGAGGAGGATGAGGAGATTCCTGATGAGATCAGATGGATGTTAGAGCAAGAGAAAAAGATCATTCAGCCTCATGAGGAAGATTTAGAATTGATCAATCTGGGTACTGAGGAGGATAGAAAAGAGATTAAGATTGGAGCGTCATTGAAAGTTACTGTCAAAGGAAAGGTGATTGAACTTCTCAGAGAGTACGCTGACATATTTTCTTGGTCATACAAAGACATGCAAGGTTTAGATCATGAAGTTGTGGAACACCGCTTGCCTTTGAAACCTGAGTGTCCTCCAGTCAAACAGAAGCTCAGGAGGTCTCATCCTGATATGGCTCTCAAGATCAAAGAAGAAGTACGGAAGCAGATTGATGCAGGCTTTCTAGTTACATCCGAGTATCCTCAGTGGTTGGCCAACATTGTGCCTGTTCCGAAGAAAGATGGTAAGGTCCGAATGTGTGTTGATTACCGAGATTTGAACAAGGCAAGTCCGAATGATGATTTCCCTCTACCTCATATTGATGTATTGGTTGATAGTACCGCTCAATGCAAAGTTTTCTCCTTCATGGATGGTTTCTCTGATTACAATCAGATCAAGATGGCTCCTGAAGATAGAGAAAAGACATCTTTCATCACGCCGTGGGGCACTTTCTGCTATATAGTAATGCCATTTGGTTTGATAAATGCTGGTGCCACTTATCAGAGGGGTATGACCAAGATATTCCATGATATGATGCACAAAGAGATAGAAGTTTATGTGGATGATATGATTGTCAAGTCTGGTACTGAAGAGGAACATGTTGAGTTTCTGTTGAAGATGTTCCAGCGGTTGAGAAAGTACAAGCTCCGTTTGAATCCTAATAAATGTACTTTCGGTGTCCGATCAGGGAAACTTTTGGGCTTCATTGTTAGCCAGAAGGGCATTGAAGTAGATCCCGACAAAGTCAGAGCCATCCGGGATATGCCCGTTCCAAAAACAGAGAAACAAGTCAGAGGTTTTCTTGGAAGACTGAATTATATCTCCAGGTTTATCTCTAATATGACTGCTACTTGTGGGCCGATATTCAAGTTACTCCGCAAAGATCAAAGGATTGTTTGGACGGAAGATTGTCAGAAAGCCTTCGACAGTATCAAGGAGTATTTGTTAGAACCGCCAATTCTCGTCCCTCCAGTTGAAGGAAGACCGTTGATCATGTACTTGACTGTGTTAGAAGATTCCATGGGTTGTGTACTCGGACAGCAGGATGAAACTGGTAGAAAAGAGCATGCAATCTATTACTTAAGCAAGAAGTTCACAGATTGTGAATCCCGATACTCGGCACTTGAGAAGACTTGTTGTGCTTTAGCCTGGGCTACCAAACGTCTCCGGCACTATATGATCAATCGTACCACTTGGTTGATATCCAAAATGGATCCAATCAAGTATCTCCTGGAGAAGTCTTCAATATCAGGGAGAATTGCTCGTTGGCAGATGTTATTGGCCGAGTTTGATATTGAATACCATACTCAGAAAGCAATCAAAGGGAGTATCCTTGCAGATCACTTGGCTCATCAACCGGTTGAAGATTATCAATCTGTTAAGTTTGATTTCCCTGATGAAGAGGTCATGTATTTGAAGATGAAAGATTGTGATGAACCGATGTTTGGTGAAGGTCCAGATCCTGAGTCTGAAATGGGTTTGATATTTGATGGGGCCGTTAATGCTTATGGCAATGGAGTTGGGGCAGTCCTCGTCACACCTGAGGGTACTCACATCCTTTTTACTGCAAGGCTACGATTTGACTGTACAAACAATATGGCAGAATATGAAGCTTGCATCATGGGCATTGAAGAAGCAATCAATATGAGGATTAAGAATATTGACATATGTGGAGTTTCAGCCTTGGTGATTAATCAGATCAAAGGGAAGTGGGAAACTCACCATGCTGGTTTGATTCCTTACAGAGATTATGCAAGACGGTTGTTAACTTTCTTTAACAAAGTGGAGTTGCGTCACATTCCCCGTGATGAGAATCAGATGGCAGATGCTTTGGCCACCTTGTCTTCGATGATCAAAGTAAATCGTCACAATGATGTGCCATTAATCAGTGTCCAGTTCCTTGAAAGGCCCGCTTATGTGTTTGCAGTTGAAGTACTTGCTGATGGTAAGCCATGGTTTCATGATATCAAGGTTTTCCTTCAAACTCAAGAGTATCCGCCTGGGGCATCTCACAAAGATAAGAGGACTTTGAGAAGACTGTCTGGTAATTTCTTCCTGAATGAAGATGTATTGTACAAAAGAAACTTTGATGCAATGTTGCTCAGGTGTGTGGATGAACGTGAAGCAGATTTATTGATGCATGAGATACATGAAGGTCCTTTTGGTACTCATTCCAGTGGACATGCAATGGCTAAGAAAGCATTGAGGGCAGGTTATTACTGGATAACGATGCAAAATGATTGTTATAATTATGCCAAGAAGTGCCACAAATGTCAGATATATGCAGATAAGAGCCATGTACCACCATCTATGCTCAATGTTATCTCTTCTCCATGGCCTTTCTCCATATGGGGCATTGATATGATTGGTCGGATTGAACCAAAAGCTTCCAATGGACATCGTTTCATACTAGTGGCTATTGATTACTTTACCAAGTGGGTTGAAGCGGCATCCTTCGCCAATGTGACCAAGCAAGTAGTGGTTCGGTTCATCAAGAATAACATCATCTGCCGTTATGGTATTCCTAACAAGATCATCACGGATAATGGTACAAATTTGAACAACAACATGATGAAAGAATTGTGCGATGACTTCAAGATTGAACATCATAACTCTTCTCCGTACAGACCTCAGATGAATGGTGCGGTTGAGGCTGCAAATAAGAATATCAAGAAGATTGTGCAAAAGATGGTGGTTACCTACAAAGATTGGCATGAGATGTTACCCTATGCCTTACATGGATATCGTACCTCAGTGCATACTTCAACAGGAGCAACCCCGTTCTCTTTGGTATATGGTATGGAAGCAGTGCTCCCTGTGGAGGTGGAAATCCCATCTTTGAGAGTCTTGATGGAGGCTGAATTAACTGAAGCTGAGTGGTGCCAGAGTAGGTATGAGCAATTGAATTTGATTGAAGAGAAACGCATGACCGCTTTGTGTCACGGACAACTGTATCAATCAAGGATGAAACAAGCGTTTGACAAGAAGGTTCATCCCCGTGAATTCAAAGAAGGAGACCTTGTGATCAAGTGTATCAAATCTTTCCAACCGGATCCCAGGGGCAAGTGGTCTCCGAATTATGAAGGTCCTTATGTGGTCAAGAGAGCGTTCTCTGGTGGTGCTTTAATCCTTACAAATATGGATGGAGAAGATTTACCTCGTCCAGTGAATTCTGATGCAGTCAAGAAATACTTTGTCTAAAGATATATGAAAAGAACAGCTCGGTAGGTCGAAAACCCGAAAGGGCGGCCTAAACCAAAAAAAAGCGTCTCGGTAAGTCGAAAACCCGAAAGGGCGGCTTAGGCAAAAATTAGAGACACAAAAAAAAAAAAAAAAAAAGAGAAAAAAGAATTGAAAAAAGAGTTTATCCTGATAGGTCGAAAACCCGAAAGGGCGGCCTATGCAAAAGTTAAGGACTATGACAAAGTAACTGCATCAGATCAAGCATCACCCAGTTGGGGCACCTTAGCTGTCAGAAGTCCTCCGACACTAAAGCATCTAAACAGTGGTTCAAAGTTGTTAAGGAATGTAGTGGTTATCGTGTTCAATGTACCTTCCCATGAAATTACCATTTTCCAACTTTTGTAATCCGTGGAGCCATGCCTTTGGCCGGTTACCACCCTATTACATTAATTTGAGCCAGTGCACTCTTTTGGAATTCTTGTTTATTCTATATGCGAATTTTCTTCTTCCATTTTTTAATGACAATACTTGAAGTAAAAACTTTGAAAATTTCTTTTACTTTTATGTTTTCTTTTGAAAAAACACAAAACAAATGACAAACATATCATCTGTAGGTTCATATATCATGGAAACATATGTCAACATCCATTCAAACACAGGTGAATTCAACAGAGTGGATCATAGTCTTGCAAAAAAAAAAAAAGCAAAAGAAAAAGCTCGCTAAGTCGAAAACCCGAAAGGGCGGCTTAAGCCAAAAATGAGCGTCCCGGTGGATCGAAAACCCGAAAGGGCGATCCAGGCAAAAATTAGGGACACACAAAAAAAGAATATATTCCCGGTGGATTGAAAACCCGAAAGGGCGATCCAAGCAAAAGTTAGGGATTTCAAAAAAAGTGAAAAGAATACAAAAAGCAATGACTATGTGAAGCACGATTTTGAGAAGGTACTTTGGTTCAGTTCAGAAATGGCGACCTCAGCCAGGTTTTTTTTTGTGTTATGCGGTCCTTACCCAGTTTCAGTTTGGTTAACGGGTGGTACCCCGATTGTGGTTTGATTCATCTCCAGTGATATTATCCCCAGTGAAGAATGCTAAGTGTTGGCACTGTAATACCGGGTCACTATCCTTACGACCTGCCCAATCTTGTCTCGTCAGTTTCACCAATATATTTTCATACATGTTCATTCATTCATGCATACATATCATGCATACTGATATCATTCATATGCCTTTTACCTGTGTGTCGTACTCTGTGTGTATCCAGTAAAATTTGTCATCACCAATGTGTTCATTTCGGTCTGTTTATCAATTAAGTTTTCTTTCAAGTGGCAGGTCCCACCTTTCAATTTTCCCCAGTATCTCATTGAAGCTACATTCGTACGAAGAGTATTCGCTTGTACCTTGTATTTTGTTCGGCTAAATTGCCTCAGTAATAGTAACGCATCACCAGTATTTCAGTTCGTATGTTCGTCATTACCCCAGTAAAGGTAATTGACAGTTTTTCTCTTCGTATGTTTGTCGTTACCCCAGTAAAGGTAATTGACAGTTTTACCCGTCGTATGTCCGTTGTTACCCCAGTAAAGGTAATGACCAGTATTTCTTTTCGTATGTTCGTCATTACCCCAGTAAAGATAATGACCAGTATTTCTTTTCGTATGTTCGTCATTACCTCAGTAAAGGTAATTGACTGTTTTACCCTTCGTATGTCCGTCGTTACCCCAGTAAAGGTAATTGACAGTTTTACCCTTTCGTATGTTCGTCATTACCCCAGTAAAGGTAATTGACAGTTTTACCCTTTCGTATGTTCGTCATTACCCCAGTAAAGGTAATTGACAGTTTTACCCTTTCGTATGTTCGTCATTACCCCAGTAAAGGTAATTGACAGTTTTACCCTTTCGTATGTTCGTCATTACCCCAGTAAAGGTAATTGACGGTTTTACCCTTTCGTATGTTCGTCATTACCCCAGTAAAGGTAATTGACAGTTTTACCCTTCGTATGTTCGTCATCACCCCAGTAAAGGTAATGACCAGTATTTCTTTTCGTATGTTTGTCTTTACCCCTGTAAAGGTAACAGACATCGTTTTCTCCCCAGTAACATTTATTTGGTTCTCGAGTTAGTGTTTTAATCGTCATTGCATTCGTACTTGCATAACAGACAATTCATATCATTGCATCCATAGAGCTTTCTCGATTTCTGAGTTGGTCAAAAATTGGTGTACTTGATATTTAAGTCTCTCCGACCCGTCGTTTCAAAAATATTCATCTTTTTAAACCCTCGTGACGGAGAAACTTAAATAGGGGCATCTGTCGTACCCTAATTTTTGACCGATTCATTTTATTTTATTCATACGTTGATCGTTTTTTTCAGTTGTCCGTTCACGTGCGAATTCCCGTAATATCTGCGTTTGATTCGTATTTTGCGGTCGCGATTAATTTTCGTTCGTCGTTTATGTTTTAATGTCGCTCGCGTTTTAATTTCGTAATTTTTGCTCGCGTTTTGTGCGTTTTTAGCGTAGCGTATTGTTTGCGTTCGTAAAATTTATTTTATTCACGTCGTTGATTTATCGTTTTAATTAGCGTAAAAAGCCGCGTAATCTCAGTCGTATCAGACGAAATTTCGACAGAGAGGTATTTTAAAATACCTCATTTTTTTTGGTTCCGACGGGACATTTTTTTTATTTATTATGTTAATTTTCGTTTTTTATTTAAATATTTATTTAATTATTTTATTTTTTATTTATTTAATCTGTTTTTTTATTTATTCATTTTATCAGTTTTTATTATTTATTCATTTTAAGTCATTGTCCACATGTCAATCCATCATTGGTCATGTCCAACTTTTTCCCCAAGTTTCCACCAAGGGTATTCTGGTCCTTTCCGTGCGTCAGATGATTAAGAGAGGGTATCAGAGTTAGTCAGCCAGTCACACTTTCCAAGACAAACAAATTCAGAAAAAGAAAATTGCAAAAAAATAGATCAAAAGCCTTTTTTTCACCAAGAACACCAAGAACAAATTTTTTTTAAAATGATTCTCAGTAGTTCATCAAGGAACCATCATCATTGAACCATTTTTCTCTGCAATTCAAGTGCGAGTTCACAGAGAATCGGTGAGAAAGAAGAAAAAAATCCAAACCCTAGCCATACCAAAAAACCAATTCGGCTAGAAACAAACACCAGATCCGAACCTTAACAATCATAAATCCGTACCAAATTCAACACCATAATAACAAATCCGTACCAAATCCAACACCATAACCACCATAACATCATTTTTTTTTTGGCCAAAAAACAACCTCATATAATCCGAATCCAAGCAAGAAAAACGCAAGGCAATGATAACAAAACCAAAGACTCAAAAACGCAAAGAACGTGAAAGAAGAAGAAGAATCCGAACGTGAAAGAAGAAAAAGAATCCCAACGTGAACCAAAGCAAGGCTAACCGAAGCATAAAGAGGTAATTTTCATGAGTTTTCTTTTGTGTTTTTTGTAAACTTCATTCGTAGATCTAGGGATTTTGGATGTTGTTTTTAAAAATCTAAGGCCAGTTCTATGTTTAGAAGAAGGAGAGGAAGGAGTTGATGTAAAAATTTTAAAAAAATAAGGTGTTTGACCGCTCCGGCGCGGCGGCCCTCCGGCCGACCACCGCACCGGAGCTCCTCCTCCGCCTCCCACTTCTTCTTCTCCGGCGAGGCCATTGGTAGAGAGAAGGGAGAGAGTTTGGTTCAGAAATTTTTAGAGAGAGAGGGAGTTGAAAAAAATGAAGAAAAAGGGGTGAAAATCCCTTTTATATTCATTAATGGGAGCTGGGTGGGTCGACCCAGTACCCATACCCATGCCCAGCTCCAGTAACCCAAGCCCAGTTTCCTTTGTTTTCTACTGTTTTTCCATATGCACCTCCATTGATGCTGTCTGCACCCCCTCAGTATAGGTTTTTTATAGCATTCTTTTTATCCTTTCATACATTATTTGTTATTTTCATACAACATTAGAGCCATTTTTTTTTCATGCATTTTTATTAGTGTTTTATTCTTTATGTCATGCATTTTTATTTTATTGGTTTATTTAAATTTTATCCCTTACATTTTAGTTTATTTTAAGCTTTGAAATAACATTTTATATTTTTTTTCTATTTTTGTCTAAAGTTTCAATTTTTGTGCATTTGTTATTTGATTATAGTTCAATTCCTATCTTATGCATTTTATTTAATTAGCATTTTGAATATCCCGCATCATATAGTTTACCTATTGATTTAATCTTAAACTCATGCATTCTTTCATTAATATTTTCGTGTTTTTTTGAAAACTTGCATTTTATTTTAATATGTTTCATGTCATGCATTTTATTTGGTATTTAATTCTAGTATGTGGTGTTCTTTTTATGCTTAATGTTTCGGTATATTTCATTTTACATCTCATGCATCTTTTAATTTTTCCGTTATGTATTTATTTATTATACTTAGTATGTAATTAGGGAATTGATGTAATTTATTTTTCGCGCATTTTTCTTTTGAGGCCATAGAATGTATTTAGGGTATGTAATATGTAACCGGCAGACGCACTGACACGCGCACCGACACACCACTTTATTTATCGCTTTACGCTCTTTATTTTTATTCCGCCGTTACGCGATTTCGTCGTTAGTTTAGAAAAAAAAATTTCTTCAAAAAAATCTAAAAAAAGTCAAATTCAAATTTCTTTTAAGTAAACCTTGGTATGTAATCCAAGTGATTTTCTTTTTATTTTCCTTAATCAAATGTTAATTAATTTAATATCCACATTAGACATGGATTTCGTACAATTAAAATTGACCAACTTCATCGTATTTTCTTCTCATGCCTTGAGGCCTCTCATCTCTTCTTAAAACCTTTCTTTCAAAAATATTAAAATCAATTCAACTCATCAAATAAGTTCTTTAGCCGAACTACTTGATTTTGATCCCGATTTATTTGGGTAAGTAGGCAAAGGGTTTCGACCCTTCCAAATCAATAAAAATAACCAAAAACATGCTTCTCCTTTCTCCCTTCTTTCACTTTAACTCTTAACTTTTTTTAATATAAGTAAAATTAATGTAGCGCAAGATTAGAGAATAGGTAGAAGGTTCCTATGGGATACCATAGTCGGTTCGGGTGCTTAACACCTTCCCCAATCGAAACCAACCTCCGAATCCAAGGTCTTAAGGGTTTTTACTCACTTTTTTCCCTTCCCGCGAATAAAAGTTGAGAGTTCAATGATTCAAGGTTCAAATCCGATCAATGATTTTGATACCCGAAAATCACGAGCACAAATATCTTCAAACTTCCTTTAGATGTAACCCTCGAAACAACAACATACAATTGTCTGTGAGAAAAAACAGGGATTGAGAGATATACTCCAACATGTTTAAGCGATTGTCCTTGACTCTTGTTGATAGTCATTGCAAATGATAGAGCCAAATGAAATTTTCTTCGTTGAAATTTAAAAGGGATTCTTACATCGGACGATGATAGAGATAGTTTAGGAATAAATACTTTGTCACCCACATTACTTCCAGAGATTACCCTACCCTCGAGGACATATCTTCCCATTATGGTTATAATAAGTCTGGTTCCAATGCACAAACCATTATGTGTGTCTAAATTCCTTAACAACATAACATGCACTCCTACCTTCAACCTTAACTTGTGGTTAGGAAGTCCTGAAGCAACAATTGTGTTAAGGAATTTCGGTGTATGAACATCGTCAATTGCATCACTATGGCTGTTACGTTCGACCGGTGAATCATAGCTCAAATAGACCTTTTCCTCTCCAGCCACCATATCCAACATGTATTCACTTATTTTCTCAACAATGGAATTTTTCGATGTCAATATGGCTCTATTTTGAAAGTATGTGACATCTCCCATGCTTGCCAATATATTAGGATACGTGCTTTGGACAATTGAAGCAATAGGGCAGCCATCAATTTCTACCAACAAATCAGACGGGATATTAATTGTTTTGTCCACAAGATTGTCTTCCCCTATTCATCCATTGCCGATACTTAAAACTCATTCTGAGAATTGTCTTCTTCCCTCAATGTCTGCTTCAGATGCACCATTCAAAAGTCTCATGTTATTTGTTAATGTAAGAACCTCACAGTATCTCCAAAGATACGAAGAATTGATAGTAGCATGGACGATCTCTGGTCTTGTGCCTTTAGAAATCATAGGTAATATTTGCCTGAAATCTCCACCAAATACCACGACTTTACCTCCAAAAGAATGTTTTTGTTTCTCTTATCCACCTCCTTCATCACATCTCTAAATGAACGATCAAGTGCCTCGAAACAAAATTTGTGCATCATAGGTGCCTCATGAAGTGAATATAATAGTCACAAGGAAATGAGGTTTTGAATTGTGACCTTTTTAAAATTAAACATGTACCTTAAAATTGTTTCTCAAGTTGTGAACTTGGAATGGTTAAGTTAGGAGACAGACTTCAGAACGTTCTGAAGTGTTAGTGCAAAAACATTTTAAATAAAATTGTGTTTGCATGTGTTGTGTATACTGTAAATAAAGAGTATAGGGAAAAGAAGAAGAACACACAGAGATTTATTGTGGTTCACCCAATATGGGCTAGTTCACTCCTCACAATCTTGTGAGAGTTTCCTCTATGATGCTTGAGATAACCTCTCAAATCATGCACCTTACAATCTTGTTCACCTGAACAATTTCAACAATTGTATTCTCTAAGCCTCAATAGACTTGCACCTTCTTTCTAAGTTACCCACTTAGACTTTTACAACTTCTGCTCAAACTAACACTTTAGTACCCCTAAAGCTAGATGAGACTTTCTTTACAATTTGTATGGAGTTTGAATGATTGATATAAGATCAGAGAAGAATGGAGGGAGGAGTTTATCTTTTTAGAAAGATGAGAAAGAATTGATTTACACTTTTAAAGACTTCTTGGAATCTTTGAGATGATCAATTTTTTCTAAAGCTTCAAAACACTCTTATGTTGTTTTTCTTGTATGCTTTGCAATGATGCAAGTAATCTTGAGCCTTTGATCTCTATTTATAGAGTTTTTAGGCTCATATAGCCGTTGTAAGGTGACCAATGGTGTTATGCCACGTGTCCTGGGCCCCACAAACTTTAACTTGAAATTCTGGGTAAACATTCTGACCATCAGAATGTTGTTGTGTTCTTCAGTATGATCATCATGCCCATGCTTTAGGGGATTTTCTGATACTGAACAGTACATGCTCCCTTATGCGTCTAATTCTAATTGAATCTGACATGAGCTTGTTTTTTGATTTTGCTTTTGCTTTTGCTTTTTACCTACTGTACTGTTCACAGTTTAAAGCATGTGCTGAGCTGAACATTCTGATCATCAAAATGTTCCTCCTGTTTCACTTAGGATGATTTGTAAGACTACCATTTAATGTAATCAAATCCTAATAGTGAAACAACAATGAAGAGCAGTGATTAAAACATCTAGGATGATATTCTCCTTGGAATATTCCTAATACTTCAATGTTCATAGTCTTTAATGAACATTGAATATCATTTTTGACATTAATCTTGTAAATGTCTTTATTGCTTGATTGATCCATGCCAATGTACTTTACTGGACATTTATTCATGTCATGTGTACCTTGCATGTTCTTGATAATGTTCTTGAGATTCTGGGCTTGTATAAGAACAACCTTCTGAACTCTGCTTGAACATTCTGATCAATTTTCTGAGCAACATTCTAAACTAACTGTCTGAACTTAAGAGTTAGTTCATGAACTCAAACGTCCTTTGATTTCTTGTATCCTGGTATGATTTAAACTTTGTTTGTGTCTTGGTTAAGTACTAAAGAATGCACAAATACCAAGAACTATCAAAGTCCATTAATCATCATAGATGTCTTTAATGATTTCTTGATCCAAAGTCAAAATCATTGTATGCATAAGATATGTTTATGTCAAATCTGTTCTTGCATGTTCTTGGTGTGGACATTGATTTATGAGTTTGCTCTAATGAACCTTCTGAGCAACCTTCTGAACAACCTTCTGAACTTCTTCTGGGTTCATACATATGAACTTCAGAATGTTTCTTATGGATTTCTTCCTTTTTGACGGTTATACTTCATGTTGAACATTCTTATCAAACAAATTAAACTCCCCCTCAACATATTGAAAACGTTAATTTATAACATTCTTCATTAATTAAATCCATTTTAGATTTTTCTCTCCCATAATACATGTCTCTCCATCCTAGGTTTTTCTCCCATCATATATATCTCCCCCCTTTTGTCATCTATCAAAAAGTACTAGGGATGATATGAAGGAAAAGTGACATAATCTTGGAAGGTAAGAATCATAACACATTCATGTAATTCACAAGTGCATTTATATATCAAACCCATGGTTTAATTAAAACACACTGTAGGGATCATGATCAATCATTATTTCAATAAGTTGTGTAAACAAGACATGAAAAATGATAACATATGCAACCATTTCAACATATTCCAAATATGAGATATTGTTTTCAAAATTTGAGAAAATGTTTTTGTCCTTGGTTTCAATGTTTTTGAAAAGATTGATATTTTCAAGTATAGAAAACTACTCCTAATTTTTAGAGATGAATGTCCCATTACATTTCAAATCTTTTGATTTTCTAAGAAAATAATTATTTTCTTTTACTTATTGTCATAGCAGATAAGTTTTTCATTCGGACAAAGTCATGCTCATAATTTAGAAAATGATTAACTAATCTAAATCGAGTCTTTAAAAGAGAAAAAAACAATTGATCTTATTCAGCAATTTCTGAAATTGAGAGAAAATGAAGTATTTGTGGAAGCGGTGAAATCAGAGTTTAGAAAAGATCTTTCTCTCTCTACAGTATTCTCATGTTAGAAAATATTGCTGAGTTTTTTTTTCAGAAGATGAAATGCTTTAAAGTATCATTTGATGTAAGATAGTTTCTTTTAAAAGAAATCAATCACAAGCAACAATTTTTTGACAATTTGTGAAAAACACATGTTTACAATCAAGTATAGGATTATTTTTACTTGCATTTGCATGTGTGTGTGTGAGTGATACCTGTTGAGTGTTGATCTTTCAAGTTTTTATGCTTGAAAAGTATGTCAAACACTTAAGGTCAAATTGCATAATAGTCTTATGCAACACATTTATGCACAAACACATATTGATATGCCATTGATGTTTACAACTCTATCTTTATCTTCAAATTTTGCAATTAAAGTAAGATAATCATTCAACAATGCTTAAAACAAACTTTTATGCTCAAAGCAGGGCCAATGTAATTTTAAGAACAAAATATGCAGACCTTAGAACAATTTTTGAAGATTATAACAAGATTACACACAACATCAAAATGAAGATCAAGTATATATTGTCTTTTTGTTGAAAAAAATCTTCTAATGATAAATTCAAACACAAGATTCATTTGAAATCATGTTTGAAGAATGGTATTTACAAAAACCATATCAAAATCAAGTGAATATCTTCACGTTTTAGATTATTCTGAAGTTTGACAAATTAAGATATTTTTTATGTTCCATATCTATGGACAATCATGATTCAACATTTATGAACAAACATAAATCTTCTTATGAATTATTTAACAACAATGATGATTTAGTTTGCAGCTCATGTCAATAACTCAGATAGAAATATCTCATAATCATTTATTTCACAAATGTGAAGATATAAGTATTCACAAAAATGATGTATCTCATTTAACATTTAACATGATAATTAAGAGGGGATTTGAGACAAATAATGAGGGAATATTTTGCATGAAATTATAAATAACAGAAACAACCTCTTGTTCGATTATGAGAACACTAATTCATTTTAAATGCACCCTTAATATATCTTGTTAAAGCATAAGACAACATGCAATGATTTTAATCATCAATTATGACTTGTACAATTGCAAATGAGTATAATACCATCATGAAAGGAGTATGAACCAAAAGTGAAAAGAAAATTATTGCCTTTAGGTTTAAACATTTGATATAAGCACATATTATACATGACATAATTTGATGCGTTCAATCATCATATTTATTATAGTGCAAATAAATGTGTACCTTATGAGATGACTTCCCTCACTTTGAGATTCAATGAAAAGAGCATGTTTCTCTTTCTTTGAAATACTTTCTCATCTTGGATGAAGAAATCCAAGCATCAATAAACATAACCTTATGAAGAAATTTAATCATCATATGTTTTCTCTTCTTTTTATCCTTTCTAGCTTTCTAATATGTGTGTCTTTTAACATATCCAGATGTTTCAGGATCCGAAGACATATGGTCAACAGATGGAATGCTTTGTTCACGAGGAATGTTTTCTTAAACATTCTGAACTTGAATTGCAGGAATTGTTCCATCATTTTCCATCTAAGAATCCTAAAAGACACTAGCATTGAAGTCTGAGTTGAATTCCTCCACATTCAGATCAAACCCAGCTTGATTTCTACCTAGCTGATCTTCATCAGATTCCTTTGTGGTAGTGTTTTCACTGAACATGTGTGTGGCTAGAATTTTAGCAACGTCATGCATATCTTGATCTTTTAATGACACAAAGTCATTTCCCATATCAGATTCTAGAACAATTTCTTGTTCATGAACTTGGAGTTCGCTCATGATGTTTGTAACATCAACTTCAAATTTTGAAATTGTTTCAGTAGTAGAATATTTAAAGGATCCTTCTCCAATAAAAGCTTCCATCTTTGTTAGCTTTCTGAGGTATTTCTCCATAAGCTTCTTCAATTTCATCAACCTTCTGAAGCTGTTATGCAGGAACTTCATCAACTTTCTGAGTTCCACCTTTTAGTAGCTGCATCAACTTTTTGAAGTTGTGTTTCAGTAGTTGCATCAGCTTCCTGAATCGCGTCAGCAGCAATGAGAATTCTATCATGTTTCTAAGGTGTGCCATCAGCTAGCTGACTCTATTTCCCAGCAGCACCATCATCTTTTCGAAGTTCTTCAACATTCTGAACTTCATCAGCTTTCTGAACAACTTCCTTAGCAATGTCAGAAACTTTTTGGAAGGTTTCTCCAGGGATGTCTTGATCCATTGTTGAAGGACCTGCTTACATAGGATCACTTCGAGGAGATGCATCTTCTTCTTATGAGAGATTCCAATTTTCTCAACTTTTCTCTCATTCTTAGTTCTGATGATTCAAGTACCCTCATTGTTGTCAAATTCTTTATGTCAAAGATTTGATAATCCTTCTCATACACTTCACTTTTTCAGAGGCATCTTAAAATGCTTGAATGTGAGTGTGAAAGCCAATTCATATAGAATATGAGAAGTCTTCTTGTTCTTCAATCATATGTTGCAGAATCATGTAGTTGAGATTGAAAGACAATTTGTTAAGAACATGATATATGATACATGATCAACATTAATGACATTTTCAAACACTTCCACTCATTGTAGTGAGTGATTAATGCAGAGATTGTTTAGAATCTTAGGTAGATACTTGATATTTGAGGACTTGTATTTCTCCTTGTTGTTTTTGACAAGTCTTTTGATTAGACCATCTTCAATCTTCAGTTTGCAAAAATCATTCCCTTATTTGCATCATATGAGTCCAGTTCTTATGACCAATAAGGTCCTTGATGTTGGATCCAACATTCTATAATTTTCCAAAGTTATTGAACCTTCTTTGAGTAATAGCTCTTGCTAACCAATTTTCTCAAAGTAGATTATTTCTACCTTGCTTGAAAATAGAGGGATGAACTTTTGAAGCTTTCAACTTTTTGGATTGAGTAGCTTCAGCATCAGGAGCATTTTCCTGAACATTCTGATATACAGAAACATGTATCTTTTGAACATTCTGATCTTCAGTTTCACGAGCATTCTGATCTTCAGTTTCAGATGTTTCTTGAACATTCTGAACTATTTCCTGAGCATCTTGAAACATATCAGTATTGAACTATGAGTTTAGATCTTCTATGTTGAGATCAAAACCAGTTGAAAATTCCATTTGCTCGTCTTCTTGTGATTGAGCATTTTCTCCACTCATCATCTTAGAATCCAAGATTTCTGCAATTTTATGAGTATCTTCATCAACTTCTTAAGCAACTTGCTTAGTATTTTCTTCAACTCTCTGATCATGGTCAAGAGGGTTTTTTTCAACATTCTGAGGTGTGTCAACCTTCTGATGTTCTTTTTCAGCAATATTCTCAACTTCTTTTTGAAGAGATGCATCACCAGCTGAGTCAATCTTCTGACTGTCTTCTTCAGTGATTGCAGCAACCATATGAGCCTCTTGAGGTATCTTATCATCTTCCATTTGAGTGACATCCTCATCTTGCACAATTTCTTCTTCAACAACTTCATCTTCTTTCTGAAGTTGTTCTTCATTCTCACCAGCAACATTCTAAACTGATTTTCTTGCAAGCTCAACAAATTGTTGAAACAACTCCAGGGCTGAAGGAGAATGAGCTTCACCATCTTCCATATTTTCAGGAGATCCATCTCCTTCTTCATTTTGAATGCTGGATAGGTTTTAACCTTCTCATCTCTTCTTTTCTTCGTAGTTTTCTAAATTTTTTAATCTGCATGTCTTTTCATAGATCCAGATGTTCCTGAAGTTGGAAGAGTTGACATGTTTGAAGTGGTGATGTGAAGTTGTCCTAAGGTTTTGGTTGTGAATCTCATGAAGGTGTATTTACTTTCTTCACCTTCTAGGGATACTTGTGCAGCCTAAAAGATGGGAATCATATGGATCCTATATGGCAACTCAACAAATTTTTGTTTGACAGCCAAACAAGAATCAATCATGTATTGAAGGATTATGAAGCAGAGGTTGAGTTTTGTTTTGGTCATGAGATGATACATGATACATAAATCTGTATCAATTACAATATCAAAGGTTCCACATCTAGGGAGTAAAGTGTGCCTAATCATGTTATGGAGGATTTTAGGGACATCTTGAAGATTTGTGGAATCATGATCAGGTTTGGTGTATTCTAGGATAGGTTGTGGTTCATGTTTAGGTGATGACAGATGATAGCTTATTAGAGGTGTGCAAATAAATGAAGTTTTGGTTCTTTGACTTGAACTCATTTTAAATTGTTCTATTGTTCTATAACAACTCATCATCATCTTGATAAGTTTATGAATCTTCATCATTTTGGTCTCCACCTATTTCTTGAACATAATTTGTCCATGAATCAAGCTTTTCCTAGAAATTTAGACGACATTCCTGCATCACAAATTGGTAAAGTTTTTGGTACCCGTATTACTTTGGGTCCTTGGAGGTTAGTGTTTCCCTTCTTGAGAGATTCTTTCTTATGACCAAATTCTGATTTAAGATGATCATATTTTTTGAAGTGAGAAATTATATTTTACCAATCTCAACCTTTTGAGATTATTCTAATTTAGGATAAAATGTCTTTTTGAAATGAGGATTTTTCTCAGTTTCTTTTTATAAAAAAACATACAGGTTCAGAATGTTAAATTATTTTTCAAAATGAACATGTTTTATGTACCTTCTCACTTTTGTTTGTGATAGGTTATGAATCCTAAACCATCTTTTTGAGAGGTCTTAACAGACTTTAGAAAGTTGGTTATGTCCTTTTTCAAAATATTTACTTCACTTTTCAAAATAACATTTTGTTTCAAAAATTCATACTTTTCTAAATCTTATAAAATTTTGCTCATTGAGGATCTTATGTTTCTCAGATATTTTAAAATGAGAGTGCTACAATTTTTGAATAGTTTTAAGATATATATCATTCAAGATTAGTAGTTTCACATTTTCTTTCTTTATACAAGAAAAGTTATTATTTGAAAGTTCATACTTTTAAGATAAAATGCATGAGTCATATGAAATATTATTAAACACTTTATATAAAAGATAAGGATTAGAATTTCTTACCTCTTCACTTTTTGTGTTTGTCTCTACTCGTGTGTTGACCTCTTCTTTTTCTTTAAAATCATCCCCGGTTGCCATCTTTGCATTTTCTTCTTCAGAGGGCATTTAGTTCTGAAATATCCCATGTTGTTGCATATGTGACATGCACTTTGATTTGCAGGTTTTGACATCACTTCTTTCCAGATCTTTTCCCCATACACTGTTAAGTGCTCAAACCATAGAGGCATGCTCTGATGCCAATTGAAGTGAATATAATAGTCACAAGGAAGGGGGGGGGGGGGGGTTTGAATTGTGGCCCTTTTAAAATTAAACTTGTACCTTAAAATTGTTTCTCAAGTTGTGAACTTGGAATGGTAAAGTTAGGAGACAGACTTCCGAACGTTCTGAAGTGTTAGTGAAAAAACAATTTAAATAAATAAATGTGTTTGTTTGTGTTGTGTATGCTGTAAATAAAGAGTATAAGGAAGAGAAGAAGAACACACATAGATTTATAGTGGTTCACCCAATGTGGGCTAGTCCACTCCTCACAATCTTGTGAGAGTTTCCACTATGATGCTTGATATAACCTCTCAAATCCTACACCTTTCAATCTTGTTCACTTGAAAAATTTCAACAACTGTATTCTCTAAGCCTCAGCAGGCTTGCACCTTCTTGCTAAGTTACCCACTTAGACTTTTATAACTTATGCTCAGACTAACACTTTAGTACCCCTAAGCTAGATGATACTTTCTTTACAATTTTTATGGAGTTTGAATGATTGAAATCAGACAAGAGAAGAATGGAGGGAGGAGTTTATCTTTTTAGAAAGATAAGAGAGAATTGATTTACACTTTTAAAGACTTCTTGGAATATTTGTGATGATCAATTTTTGCTAAAGCTTCAAAACACTCTTATTTTGTTTTTCATGTATGCTTTGCAATGGTGCAATTAATGTTGAGCCTTTGATCTCTATTTATAGAGTTTTTGGGCTCATATAGCCGTTGTAAGGTGACCAATGGTGTTAGCCACGTGTCCTGTGCCCCAAAAACTTTAACTTGAAATTCCGGGTAAACATTATGACCATCAGAATGTTGTTGTGTTCTTCAGGATGAACATCAGAATGTTGTTCTATTCTTCATCAAAATGTTGATGTTCATCAGACATTCATCTGGGTTCATTATATATGAATGAACACATGAGTTTCTGGGTTTGTCATATGTGTTTCATATGATTTTTTGGGCAATATCCATGATAGTAACTTTTCCACATACATCAGAATGTTGCTGGATAAAGTTGCTCCAGATCTGCGTTGGATTGTGTGCAGGAGAAAGAGTAGTGTATCTGCAATCTCCAGTCCCATGCTTTAGGGGATTTTCTGATACTGAACAATACCTGCTACCTTATGTGTCTAATTCTAATTGAATCTGACATGAGCTTGCTTTTGCTTTTTACCTATTGTACTGTTCACAGTTTAAAGCATGTGCTGAGCTGAACATTCTGATCATCAGAATGTTCTTCTGTTTCACTTAGGATGATTTGTAAGACTACCATTTGACGTAATCAAATCCTAATAGTGAAACAACAATGAAGAACAGTGATTGAAACATCTAGGATGATATTCTCCTTGGAATATTCCTAGTACTTCAATGTTAATAGTCTTTAATGAATATTGAATATCCTTTTTGACATTGATTTTGTAAATGCCTTTATTGCTTGTTTGATCCAAGCCAATGCACTTTACTGGACATTTATTCATGTCATGTGTACCTTGCATGTTCTTGAGATTCTGGGCTTGTATAAGATTAACCTTCTGAACTCTGCTTGAACATTCTGATTCACTTTCTGAGCAACATTCTGAACTTCAGAGTTAGTTCATGTACTCAAATGTCCTTTGATTTCTTGTATCTTGGTATGATTTAAATTTTGTTTGGTTTTTGGTTAATTACTCAAGAATGCACAAATACCAAGAACTATCAAAGTCCATTAATCCTTTAATAACCATATATGCCTTTAATGATTTTTTGATCCAAAGTCAAAATCATTGTATGCATAAGATATGTTCATGTCACATCTTTTCTTGCATATTCTTGGTGTGGAAATTGATTTATGGGTTTGCTTTAATTAACCTTCTAAGCAACCTTCTGAACAACTTTATGAACTCCTTCTGGGTTCATCCATATGAACTTCAGAATGTTTCTTCTGGGTTCCTTATTTTTTGACGGTTGTACTTCATGTTGAACATTCTAATGTTCTTAAACATTCTAATGTTCTTCAACACTTTGAACCTTATGAAGGTTGTTTATTTATTCCCTTCAAAAACTACTTGAAGCATATAAATGAGAAATATTTTGTTTTGACAAACAAGATGGTTCTTTCTTTGAAGTCCAAAAGAATATTTCTTTACATCTAGTTCATCATTGCTTGTAATCGATGACTTCAAATATTATTGTTTATCGATGAAGTAATCCTTTAACATTTCTAGAATATTTTGGGTTAATGTTTATGATCATTATGAACTTCATTCATATGAACATTCTGAACTCTGTTCATACAAACATTTTTAACTCTAAACTTCTTATCTTTAGAAGCTTTGGAAGTGTGATACTTTGAGGAAGTACTTAGAATCTTCCTAACTTGTATTCATATTTCCTTTTATCTTGTTTACCAATGGAGGATCTTCAAATCATATAACATAAAACTCAATGTGAGTTTTGTCACATAACTTCAAACATATTCTTGTGTAGCTTGTGATGTGAGTTCTTCCATCATGATTCAAGTTCTTCCATCATGATTCTTGAGCTATGAATCTTCATGGAGATATGCTATTGTTGTTTCAACTGATGATATACTCATTCTTTCATTGTTGAGTAGATATAATGCACTTATTGATGTGAGTGGCTTCTAACTTATCCACTTGTGTGATTCGTGTTCTTTTAACAAAAACTCAAGTGCAACCATCAGTAGATCACCATGCATAAAACTTATTATTTATTCCACGAGGTTTGTTAGCATTAAAACATTTATCAAAAAGATTTTTGCTTCACCACCTCATCCCATATTATTAATCTTGCTTGCACTACCAACTGAGCTAATGGGGTATTTGGTTTCAGACTACATGTCGAGCACTCATCTATAGTGAATGGAATGCCAAATCTTGAATGTGCGGTTCGACCTTCAGGTATGAGTAACGCAGCAATACCACTCGAGGCTACTATCAAAACTATTTCGCTTCTTGAACTTATCGCAGCTGATATCGCTTTCCAAATAAATGTCTTGCCTGTTCCACCGTATCTGTATAAGAAAAATATACCAGGATTTTTTTCATCAACATTTGACATTATCCTGTTATAAACTTTGTGTTGCTCGTCTGTCATTGTTGACATTAGCTGATGATGCTCTTCTGCTAACTCCCTCCTATTGTAATTAATCTCGTCAGGGATAAAACTGTTTTGCAAATCAAGCATCAAAGATGGGTCCACTGTTGGCATCAGAGGATAGTCAGACAGACTTTTTCCAGAACTTCGTAAGAGTGTTTCTACATCAGCCAAAGCGTATATCTGCAGCTTATCATATGTCAAACTTAAGTCTTCATCGCACGTATAAAATTTCATCAGATATGCTAGTTGGCGAGAAGCATTTTGATGCAAAAAAAAAAAAAAAAACAAAAACGAAACACATAGTTATTCTGCATTAAACTGAATTTCATTAATTTAACACATGAGTGATGCAAACATACGTCGCATAAAAGATATTGTACCCCAAATACTTAATTCAATAATTGCACCAATGTACTCCTTATCATCTTCTAAGAGACCCATAGCAAAGCAGGCGTCCCTGAACATGTCGTATTTTACGTTATTGACAGTCTTGATGTCGTTGAAAGAGGTAGGGCCTTTGACATAATTGAGTAAGGTCCTCAGATAAAATATCTCTCCTAATCCTGGAGGCGCAAAGTGAACCATTCCAATAGAAAAACCTCTTTACCTGGGAGTCCACCTAGAAATTAACAGTCACAAGGTCGTGACCCTTGTTTACATACTTGAACAAATATTTGATCGACCTTGTCTAGTTGCACCATTCAACGTTGATATGAGCATTATATTTCAATAGCAAGTCTCTATTGTACGGCACACCGTACCTATTATCTACAATGCCATCGCCTTTGGTAATTGAAACACCATCATCCTTCCTACGATACACTGGATATCCATCTTGATCAATAACAATATTGTCAACATACTTTTTAGGAAAATGCTTTGAGCATCGGTTATTAAACATACACGATGAGCTAGTGTTCTGACTTCCGCTTGGACCGTGAATCATCAAAGATATGACCATCTCATACAGCCTAGGTTCTAAAACTTTGTCAGGAATCTTGACACAAATTATATTGTCTATGTCCTTTGGTTGCAATGGCCTGAATTTCGGCTTCAAAAACACCAGTATATGAGCATGAGGAAGTCCTCGCTTTTGGAACTCGATGGTGTATAGAACTGGTAAAAAGCATTTATTAAACACAACAATATAAAAATATAAAATTATAACAAATGAAGGAAGTAGCAATAATAAGGTTGCGACTGATTTAAAATTGTATTAGGTTTGGGGGTAACTCCTAAGGGGTTACTTGACTCTATTAATTCTTAAATGCAATGCAGACTTTATCTAATTAATTACTAAAGTTATTACCTATTACTATTACCAATATATATCCTAATACTAATTATGACTAGATGTTAATCCTAATCCTAAGTGCAATATGAATGGACCGACTCTTATGACCTAATTTAACTAGACTCAATCTATTGTAGGTATTATAAGAACCGTTATTTTTATTACGATATTCTAAAATGCAATGCAACTAATTATAAACTAAACTAAGACTTAAAGAAAAATAAAAGAAAATAAAATGGGTTAGTTCCTAAAAGAAAAGAAAAGAAAATGGTTAATACTAAGATGGATAGAAATAAACTAAATGCACAACAGAAAGATAAACTATTTTAGTAACGATAAACTAGACTCTAAAAATAAAATAAAATGACTCAACTAGAACTAAATTTTTTGGTATTTTTTTGTTGTTGGTATTTTTGAATTTTTGAAACAGTAACATAAAATGCAGAAAATTAAATGACTGTGAAATAAAGGACAGATAAATAAAATATAGAAATAAGTAATTTGAATTGCTTATTCGAAAATATCAAGAATCTCCGGCAACGGCGCCAAGAACTTGATGGTCGGATTATGCAAGTGTACCAAATCGTTTACCAAGTGATAAAGTTATAAGTAGAGTATTGTATCCATAGAGATTGTCGTTGCTTCTAAACATCTCGTGTTAATTATTTTAAGTTAACGATATAAAATAAAAGAGATAAGGGTTAGAGATTGCAATTTTTATCTATTTGCAATAGAGCAAGTTACCTGTTTTTGGTTGCAGAAAAGGAAACAGTTGTTAGGACTCTTTGAATTCCCCCTATTTACTTTGCTGGATATTAAATAACATTCATTTTGCGATTAGTTATCTTAAGTAGACAATACAAGTGATGAGGCCGTTGGGATGTTCTAACCTAGTCGGTTGTCAAGATGCACCTGCTGATTGTACGGTGATCCTTACGTGTGAGGTCTATACTATCATGGTTGATCTAGGTCTATCCCATCGATGACTAAGTGCATCTGCTGATCAGACGGTGATCTTTACGTGCATGGTCTTTCTAATTCAAAGGTAATTGAAACATAGACTTATATTGGCATTCTTGTTTTTCAAAAGGCAATGAAGGTCAATGTTCCATTAGGTTGACCCATCTATGAATCTTAAGACACTCATAACACACTCTCCTTCCCCCCTAAGTAGTTCTACAAACGGGCAGCCTTATCATCGTCTACCTTACCTAGAGGTTGAGGACAATGGTTCTACCTAGATGTATTTCCCTCAGTGCTTCTTTCCCTAATTACTAAACTAGTTACATCCTAGGTTCAACAGATTTTACTCAACATTTGTAATGTCACCTCCTAAGTACTTACTACTAGGTCAACTCTCTTTCGGTATCTTTTGCTAGTTTACTAATCACTTAATTTTCTAGACAGATAGTTACTAGTATAAGGAAATAAATATCAAGATATAAGCTTCTAGATAGTAATAATAATGTTAAGCCCTGTCACAACATAAGTATCTAATCTAGGATTGCACCTCACCGAAATAAATAAATCCAAAATAAAACTTAAGCGAATAGAAAATAAACTAAAATATAAACAACATCAAATTAAATAATTATCCAACAAATGTAAACATAGGTTCATCATAGAACCCTAACCTATAGATATCTAGTAACACATGATAACTAAGACAAAAATATTAAAAAAAACATACCCTATAAAAGATAGGAGAAGATAGAACTCCTCCTTGGCTTTCTAGAATCGCCTTCCTCTTGAACTACTCCAGTTCGGAAGGATAAGTTGTGAATGAGGAAGGATGATATTTATAGGGAAAGTTTCCACCTAACTTGGGCTAAAATCACGGGCTTTCAGGGGCGAAAAAGTCAGAAAATGTGACTTTTTCGCAAGTCATGGCGCTAGGAGCTTGAGGGCATGCACTAGACGCATGTGCCTTGCACCTCATGGCTCTATGCGCCCTACATCATGCGCCTAGGTGCTTCTGACACAATTATGGGTGGTGGGGTCCCCACCCTATGCGCCTGGGCGCTTCAGTGCAAATTCGATGCTGAAATGCCTTTTTTTCGCCTATTGAGGTGTTTTCTTGAAAGTAAAATGTCTTGGAACTTGGTAACAAAATTCCTTGTTTTGTAAAGTCTTTTGAGGTCTTTTGAATCTTCATTCTTCATCTTCCAGAGAACTACATAAATCTTCGGATGTCGTGCTTGCCTGATTTGCTTGATTTCTTCATAAGTTACATCAAGTACACCCTAAAATTGCTCTGTTTCGAGAAGAATAGAATTACAGACTCAAATATAAAAAATATCACAAATGTTCCGAAATCATAGACAATTGTTGTAATAATCTTCTGGTTTTATGGTAAAACCTACTAAAATTGACTGAAAAACATGCTAAAAATAACGTAAGATGACTTGTCATCAATGGTATAACAATTGTTGTAGATGTGTATGCGAAGTTTATGTCATCATTTTTTTTGACAAAAGGTTTATGTCATCATTTATAAATATCAAACAATTAAAACATTCTTGTCACAATTTTTTGTTTTAATTTTTTTATAAAAACAAAACAATATTTCTTCATTTAAATTGATAAAGTACATCTAAGACAATTATATATTCAACATCGCTAAAAAATGTAAAATGATGAATCCATGAACAAACTCATGACATCTAAGTTTACTCATGCCTACAACGAATTTTTTTCTATAAATAATATGATAGAACCAAATTGATCGGAATACCCATGCTTCCGTATTTGCAACGTTTACTCTCAAATCATTGATTGAATATAAAAATGATTGAAATTGATCTTTTAATAGAAACCAAACGAACACCGCAACAAGACATAAAAAATAAAACACCGCATAAAATGACTAATAAAACAAGCCACACTCAGATGATGAAATCACCAAGAAAAAAAATATATATCTATGTGAAAATCATTTATTTGGATTAAAATAAAGAGAAAAAGATGGAGAGAGGTAATTTTGGGTCAAAAATGACCCAAAACCACACCAGCAAGGAAGAAAATGGAAGAAAGAACCTATAGAGATAAGAGAAAACTAGAGCTGATATATTGGAGAGAGAGAGAGAGAACATGCTTGGAAGGTACTTTTTCACAAAAAAAAAACTTAAAATACAATTATTTAATATACACCATACTTTTGACCCGTGATATTGCATGGTTCTATTGTAGTGTTAGTCATTTATATTAGTTGACTACGTACAATGAATTAGTCTTTGACATTTTTCGGTATCTCAACAAAACTTTCACATCATGTTTGAAACAAAGTAGAAAAATCATTGTAATAATGGTATGCAAAACAATAAATTTATCAGCAAATAAAATAATGGGTAGTTTTCTTATTATAAGAATCAACCGAAAATATATTTTTAAAATAGCATAAATATTACCAAGCATGGCTAAAACTGAAACAATCCAAACACAAAGGTCAACAACCATTTATTTAAAGTAAGATATGCCTAAATAACATAAACATTTTAATTATTGTCTATCATATTTTCTTTTTAAAACTAAGACATGCTTAAATGACATTGGACATGTAATGAGATCCGGTGAAATCAACCTAACCCATGATCTTGCAAGCAAATTAGTTATCCTAATCTTATGGTATCATATTCAGATTAAAATTGTTCCATAAAAATGTATTGATGACGGAGCGTCATATGATATTTTTTTGCTATCAACTTTTCTTTGCATTTGAAGACGAATAAGATGGGAGTTAGAGGAGTTGTAATTGGTTTGAGGAACATATTGTATAGTTTTCACCCGTGTTGTTGTAATTCACCTTTATCCTAAATTATGCAACTTAATAAGTGTTTTGAGTGTTTTGTAATGAGGAATCATGTAAATTGACAAACCAAGACATCACATGAATGAGAAAAGATATGTAGATTGAAGATTAATGATTTTTAGAAGGTTTTTGAAGACAATACAAATTTAAGAAAATTCATTTCAAGTTCATAGGAGTTTCCAGATGGAAGAACGATAAAAAACGAGACGAAAACGCAAGAATTCGCACATGAGAGGCTGCCTCATGCGCAGACGCGCATGATTTATACACCATTGCGCATGTGCGTCCTGCGCCCCAGGGATGCTCAGTTGCGCTTCTCTGCTGGTTAAAATCACTATTTGCTTGTTTTCCAAGTTGGATCGGTGGAAAAAGCCTATTTTTCTTCTCTTAAACCCTAAGTAATCATATGTTATAAATATAAACCCTTGCACACATTCTTATTCATTCAAAAAGTTAACGGTTCAAGGCAAGGGTCATGCATCAAAGTCTAAGGCAGATGATCTCCATCCTCCTCTTGTTTTCTTTAGGGTATATTTTTCTATTGTTTTGTAATGATGTCTGTTGCCATGTGCAAGTAAACCTTTTTGATTAGGGTTCTAAGATGAACCCTTTATTTTTTGTTGGATTCCATTAATAAAGTTTTATTCAGTTATGCGTTTCTTGTATCTGATTTAATTCATTATTTCCCGTGTTTAATGCTTTTTCAATTGAGAACCCGTATCAGTAATCTTGAAAATTGATCTGTATAGATTAATAGGACTCACAACCCTAAATTCGTCTTTTGTTCATGGGAGTTCTAATTGCTTATTTGGTTTATGTAATTCCAGCGTACTTGTTTTAAGATGTTCTATGCGATGTTTCAACTTTTAAAATGTTCCGTTCAATGTTCCAACATCATGTAATAAACAAATAAAAGCGAGAAATAAAATGACAAAAAAGTAAAAGACATAATGAGTTTGTTGACCCAGTTCGCTGACAAACACACCTACTCTGAGGGCTACCAAGCCAGAAAGGAAATCCACTAGTGTAGTCCTTATTCAAAAGCTCTTAGCAAACTCCTCGTTTACACTTATGACCTAGGACCTACCCTATTGACTTCAACCTAGGAACTCCTAGATCTGAGATCCCCATCTCACTATACTACAGTCAATCACAACCCCCTGTGATTATAAGACTTAAAACACACAAATGGTGAAGTTACCTTCAAACAAACAACTACGAACTTGCTTAAAAGTTTTGGTGCAGCACAACGAGTTTACAACTCAACACACAGTCCTTAGCATGTATCAAGATGATACAAGAAAGGCTCACAACTAAAACAGGACTAGACTTGCATCAAAAACTCAAAACCCTAAAAGCTAAACTTTTTAGAATGACGGCTTGAATACCTAATTAGGTCTTGAAGTCTTCCTTTTATACTGAAGAAATATGGGCTAATAAACCTTGTTGGGCTTCATAACAAATTAGATCGTCCAACTGATCTACAAAACATGAATCAATAACAAATAAGGAAAGTCCTAAGAAGTAGGAACATCTTTCGGAACTTCCAATCATATCATTTTATTCCCTAAAATATTGTTGCTCCTTTGGGAATAAAAGCACAACTGATTATGTACATATATTAGACATGGCAACGGGGCGGGGTGGGGGAAATTTTTATTACACCCGGCCCCGCCCCCGTTTCACTATACCCAACCCCGCCCCCACCCTCACACCATGCGGGGATAGAAACTTTACCCCCAGACCTGCCCCCACCGGGGACGGGTTTCTCAGACCCGCCCCCAGCCCCACCCGCGAAAACTATAGCAAAAAAAAAATCAGCATAATTTTTTTTCATAATGTATAACCACTTATTTTTTTCGTTACTAATGTCTATGAAAATACCTTCTCTTACAAAACCAGAATGATGAAAACAAGCTAAAATTAAAGAAACTATCATTCTAGTTCAACTGGAAAAAAATTCATGGTATGAAACACTTCAAAAGGGTACAAAGAGAGAAGAAAAACAATTACATGGGTGCAAAGAATCAAACAACAATTACAAGTGTGCACAAAATCAAACAACAAAGCATTGATAGTGATAAATGGGTATAACAATTAGATCACTAACAAAAAAGGAAAAGAAACCACTCATAGTAAAATTGATAACAAACTATGTTCAATCCTATACTGATAAAATGATTTTGAGAATTTGATATTGATTCCAATTTACATGGGTGCACAAAATCAAACAACATGAACTATGAAAAACAATTAACATTAAAAAAATCAAAAAATATGAAAAGATTTATCACGAAGAGTGGCATTTCACGGTGTGAAACGAATTGAGGAGGAAAAGGATTTTGCATTTTACGTTTTCACGGTCGTCGACGATGACTGAGCGAATGGTGGTTGATGGAGGAACGACGCAGCAGAGAAGAGAAGGCAGGGTTTTCAGTTTCCACTTTCCTTTCCTTTCTTTACTTGAACGGCGCAACAAAGAAGAGAAAATGAGGGTTTTCAGTACTTGCTATGTTAAGATTAAGAAAGGTATATGAGTAATATGACTGTCAAATATAAGGGTAAATTTTTTTTTTAAACAAACGGGGCGGTGGGGGATGTGGGGAGGGTGTGAGTGTCTCCCGCCCTCGAACCCGCCCCCGTATTAAACCTCTGGGTTTTCCCCGCACCCGCACCCGGACCCAATTAATTTGGCTTTTCCTCGTTAAAATTGGGGCGGGGACGGGTGGAACCCGGTGGGGCCGGGTTGTGTTGCCATGTCTAACAGATATGCACATTGCTTGGTCCTTAAGATACGGGAAAATGGTTTCCTTAAAAAGATAAAGCGCGCGTACAAATAGGCAAGAAACAAGGCACACTGAACCGTGCCAGGATGTTGGAACATCGTGTCCAACATCTCACAGAGATGCCTAAAACATGTTGGAACATAACATCCAACTACACATAGCATGAATATTTGTTTTAGTAATAATGCAGCCAATACAAATACCCAACAATCTCCCCCTTTGGCAATTTTTTGGCTAAAACAAATTAAGGCCAATTTACATAAAACAGAGGGATACAAACTTCATTTCTCCAATTAGTTTGAACACACACTCATGAAGAAACCAAGCAGCACATAAAGTCTAAAGAGATACCTTAGTTAAACTTTTTCGAATCATCATTAACTTACATCCATGAAGAAGTAATAGATAGAACAACATCACTAAAGAGATTTGAAAATGTGTACACAATAAAAGAATACCTCTTAAGATCTTCAGATAAACAGGTATTACAAATATCAGAGACATGCAGCAGCGGATAGTCTCACAAGAGCAAAGGAAAAATAAATTCCTATGCTACAAACAGGGATAACTAAATTCCCACGCACAGGTTTGGATGTTTCAACATTCTTCACCACATCAGACATGAGTACCTGTCATAAATCAGCAAGGGAAAAAATAAACTTCCCATACATACAAATAGCTGATAGTTAGATGTTTAGCACATCATACTCCACATTTTGTCAAACAACTTGAAAATTTTCAAGCACTCATCATATTATCACTCCCCCTTAATATAACAACCTATGATTGACTACTAAATATATTCCACTACTCCCCCTGAACACATGCATATGGAAGAAAAAGAAAACCCAAAATTCCTAATGCATAAAGAAACTTCAGGGCCTGGCCAGATAACTCTTCAGGGAATATATATATATATATATATATCAGCTAACAGACCTATTAAGGTCACACAAACATGTTCCAACATTCTATAGACCATTAGTAGGGAACATGTACATTTAGAAATACTGAGAACTTAAGCACATTGTCAGAACAACATCAGGATGTTGCAACAACAGAGACAATATCCACAAGATCCAGAAGTAGTTTCAAAATAAATGCAACAACAAATAAGTATGCAAAATAAATGCATTATAGCACACACACATTAGGCATATAGAGAGTATAGATATACCATTTTACTCCCCTTTTTAGCCACAAAATATGCCAACAAAACAAAGTCCACTTCAAGAGTATACCAATAGAGTATACCCCACAAAACAAAGACGTGCAATGAAATAATGAAGTTAGCACCGCCTTACAGAAACAAATCCCAACTTTCCCCTTAGTTTTTCAAACTGCTTAGCATCCAAGGCCTTGGTGAATATGTCTGTTAGTTGTTCCTCTGTGTCAACATGCTTATGTGTCACAATCTTCTCCTCAACAAGATCTCTGATGAAGTGATGTCGTATGTCAATATGCTTTGTCTTGCTATGTTGAATAGGATTTTTAGAAATATTGATTGCACGCAAATTGTAACAAAACAATGTTAGAACATCTTGCTCAACATTGTACTCCTTCAGCATCTGCTTCATCCACACAAGTTGTGCGCAACTGCTACCAGCTGCTATGTACTCAACTTCAGCAATAGATAGAGACACAAAGTTATGTTTCTTACTAAACCAAGAAATTAGATTATTTCCTAGGAAGAAACATCCACTAGAAGTACTTTTTCTGTCATCTGCACTTCCAGCCCAGTCAACATTACAATAACCAATTAACATAGAGTTCTCACTGTGTGAGTACAAGATCCCATAATCCCTGGCGCAATTGATGTACTTCAGTATCCTTTTTACTTGAGTAAGATGACTCATTTTAGGTTCAACTTGATACCTTGCACATACACCTACTGCAAAAGTAATATCAGGTGTGCTTGCAGTGAGGTACAACAGACTTCCAATCATGCTTCTGTATATGCTTTGATCTACAACAACACCATTTTCATCTTTTGTCAGCCTCAAATGAGTAGCAGTTGGAGTTCTTTTGTGGCCACCATTATCCATACCAAATTTCTTCACAATGTTCTTGGCATATTTGCTCTGAGAGATAAATATAGTGTCTACCATTTGCTTGACTTGAAGACCAAGAGAATATGTCAGCTCACCTACTAGACTCATTTCAAACTCAGACTGCATTTGTTGAATGAAATGTTGAACCATCTTATTCGACATCCCACCAAAGACAATGTCATCAACATATATTTGTGCAATCATTAGTCTTCCATTATCATCTTTTACAAACAATGTTTTGTTTTTTCATCCTTTCCTGTACCCTTGATTACAAGAAACTATGTGATTCTCTCCTACCAAGCCCTAGGTGCATGCTTTAAACCATAGATATCTTTCTTCAATCTATAAACATGATTGGGAATGCTAGGATCAATAAATCCCTTTGGTTGTTCAACATAGACTTCTTCATTTAAGTAACCATTTAGAAAGGCACTCTTTACATCCATCTGGAACAACTTGAATTTGAGAATACAAGACACTCCCAATATTAACCTTATAGATTCCAGCCTAGCAACAGGAGCAAAAGTGTCATCGAAATCCAGGCCTACTACTTGAGTATAACCTTGAGCTACTAACCTTGCCTTATTTCTGGTCACAGTTCCATTTTCATCAGACTTGTTCTTATAAATCCACTTGGTACCAATACCATTCATGCCTTCAGGTCTTGGAACCAGATCCCACACTTCACTTCTCTTGAATTGATTCAATTCTTCTTGCATTGCTTCAATCTAGAACTCATCAGTAAGGGCTTCTTTGACATTCTTTGGTTCAACCTTGAACACAAACAAGAATTGGAAATGACTCCAACTGATATTCTGGTTGTGATTTCTTGATCAAGATTCCCAATAATGAGTTATTGAGGATGACTCTTCTGAACTCTTATGGAAGGAGTTTGCTCGTGAACTCTTGATCTTGCTCAGCTTCCTCAGTTTCTTCTTTCTCTGGTTCATTCTCATTCACCTGGATAGGCACATTTGTTTCCTGAACAGATGTTCCAACATCAGGAACTGTGTCTTCAAAAACATCATCTATTACCACATTGATAGATTCCATGACCGCCTTGGTTCTGGAATTAAAAACTCTATATGCCCTGCTGTTTGTTGAGTATCCAAGAAAAATCCCTTCATCACTCTTGGGATCCATTTTCCTTCTGTGATCTCTATTTGCCAATATGTATCACTTGCTTCCAAAGACATGGAAATATTTAACAGTAGGTTTTCTTCCTTTCCATATCTCATACAAGGTTATGGTGGTGCCAGTCCTCAGAGTAACCCTGTTGTGTATGTTAAAAGCTGTGTTCATGGCTTCAGCCCAGAAATGATAAGGCAAATGTTTTGCATGGAGCATAACTCTTGTTGACTCTTGTAAGATTCTTTTCTTCCTTTCCACAATACCATTTTGCTGAATCCAACACTAGATCTTTTCAGGACTAGATTGCAGAAACCATTTCTACTAAAGATGATAGGACTATAATACAAGTAGAAGCTCTTACCTATAGCCTATGGCATGCTCGAAATCAAGCGATCTTTGAAGATGTTCTTGTCCCAGAAATATCCATCATCTAACGTGCCCAATCTAGCATTTTTGCTTTCAACCAAGCTACTACCATTCCTCTGGAAGCTCCATCTTCGCGTGTTACTACTAAACCCAATTTGCAGAACAATCGAAATAAAGTTAATCCCAACACCAATGTTCACTGGGTCAAGCCATCTCCAACAACTTTTAAGGCTAATAGCGATGTGAATTTACAATCACCTGGCCGGTGGGGTTTGGGATGCATCATCATAAATGAGGAAGGTGAAGTTATGGCTTCAGCTACATGGGGAAGAAATGGCTTCGAATGTGCTACTACAGCTGAAGCTTATGCCCTTTACGCCTCTATGCATCTGGCGCATGAACTTGGTTTCCGGCGTATGAACTACATAAGAGATCGTGAAATTGTTATCAACAATCTGAAAAGGTATCAAATGGAAGATAGAACATATCTAGGGTCTATCTTGAAGGAAACTCGGCAGACCAGTCTTATGTTTGACAGTTGTACATATTTGTTTAAACCTAGATTAGGAAACCAAACGTCCCATTACTTGGCCAGGTTAGCTCATTCTGAGCCCAACAATATTTGGATGGAAAGTGTTCCTCCCTAAATTGCTAATGTGTATATCTATGATATAATTCATTAATACATCCGTCTTTTGATAAAAAACAATATAACAAAAAATTATAATCTAAATTCTTTTTTTAATGACACAACAACAATCTTTCTTATAGAAAAAATAGTAAGTATGAATATACTCATATAATTTGTTACACTTTTTAAATAATAAAAGAAAAAAACAAACATATATATATATATATATATATATATATATATATGTACTTGCAAAAAGTACGAGTAGTGAATACTAGGGTTTGTGTCTGTCTATTAGGGTTTAGACTGATTATTGGATGCCTTGAGAATGCTCTCAAGGGTTGTATTTATAGCCTGCTATGGGCTTGGGTTTCGGTGGCTTGGTCTCCAATCCATGGGGGTATTTTAGCATATTTGGCGGGTTCTAGAGGTTTCTAGAAGCCACTTGAGGCGGCGCCCTGGAAAGGACGCGCCCTGGGCCTTAGAACTCTTCTAGAGGGCGCTAAGGCGTCTTGGAGGGTCTACAGGCCCTTCTGGGGGTCTTTAAGACTCCTAGGAATATTATGACGGTCCATAGCCCAACAAGCACGAGTCTTGGGACAAGGCGAAGTGATTTATATCTTGGCAAGCGTAGGAGTCCTTAGGAAGGATCCTCCTAGCTAATTAGGAAATTATCATGACGGTCTATAGCCCAACAAGCACGAGTCTTGGGACAAGGCGAAGTGATTTATATTACATTGACATCCCCTTATGATATTTCTGATTTGTTTGATAGCTTTTGAGGGTATATGTATTACCCTTAAGTCGTAGATCCCTTCTGTATTGAAAATAGTTTGCTTCGTATGGGACTGTCCGCCTAGTTTCTTCAGTATAGGTTTTAGGATAAGGCGTGACGCTTCTCGTCTCGCCCTCCTGAGGGGCGGGATAGATGTTTCTTTAAAGATTGGCAAGGACTCTTGAAGTTAAAATTGTTGGATGCTTTGACACTTTTATATATCTTTTCGTTGCCTTGTTTCTGCTCAATTTTTATCTGTGCTATTGGCACTTGTTTTACGTGCTTCTTCGATGTTTGCTAAATAATCTGCTTAGCAGTATTTAACTAGTGTTGAAGTTATATTTTTAGGATTTGCTTGCCTATCTTGAACGAGATTAATCGTGACACTTGTATTTAACATCATGGGCCTTCTTCCTTTTAAAACTTCGCAACATTTATGCCTGTTAGAAATTACGGCTAACCTTCGTGGGTTGTCTGAATTGCGCTACAAGGCGTCTTACTGTATTGCGCTACAAGGCGGCTTACAAGATTGCGCTACAAGGCGTCTTACTGGATTGCGCTACAAGGCGTCTTACGGGGCTGCGCTACATGGCGTCTTACGGGGCTGCGCTACATGGCGTCTTACGGCTTCTATCTCAGAGCCCTCTTGGGGTTGAGTTTTCACTGCCCAGTTGGGTCTTACGGCTTCTATCTCAGAGCTCTCTTGGGGTTGAGTTTTCACTGCCCAGTTGGGTCTTACGGCTTCTAGTTGATTTGTAGATTCATGTGGATACGAGTAGTAGTAGCACCTAAACAAAATAACAAACAAAAATAGCAAAATATTTGTAGACATTAAGTTGCCTCGTTAAAAACCTGCAAAACAAAACTCAAAGGTTGAGAACTGTTAGAATAACTTCGTGTTTCATTTTCAAACTTGTAATGGCGGGACGTTGCTTCTATAATACAATTTGGCGTGCTGGTTGGCGAGCTCTTCTTTCTGTTAACCTCGCCCTTGACGGGTTTGTTTGTCTTCCAAACTTGATTTGTCTGAAATATAACAATTCTTCTTCCAAACTTGATTTGTCTGAAATATAGCAATTCTTCCACGCTTCCAAAGTAATCAGTATCGTGAATAAAGGAGTCTTTAATCATATGCAATTATATTCAGCGGGAACTAAGTGTTCTTTGTCTTCCTTACTTAGCTCGCTTATACTTTGTACTCCTCTTAAATATCTCGCCCATTAACTTATCGTTCTCCTATTAAATCTGAACTAACTCGCTCATTGCATTATTTTCTATGTCTTCAGTTTCTCCTATGTATTAGGACTGAGTTTGCTACTCAACTTTATTCTTCTACATGGCTCTATTAATCCATTATTTACTTTTACTAAGCAGTTAGCTCAGGCACTTAGTTCAGTTTGCAAAGTAAATGGTGCATGAAAGGGGTTCCCAGGAAAGAGAGGTGGGTCACCTGGACCACTTAAATACCAAGGCTTTCCTTGACAGAATCCCTTCTATGTGACCTTTTATCAATACTACACTTCACTTGTGCCACTGGGTACCTAGAGTAGTCTTGCTTTAATAACTTAGTCCTATGTCTTATGTTTTACTTATCACTCTTTCTTCATTACATTGTAATTGAATCGCCCAACGAAAATTAATATCAAGTGAAACAAATTAAGTTAAAGCTAATTTGTTTGTCTATAAGACTTATTGTCCACATATGATATATATGCACCAACAAATAATTGCAAAATAAACAAAATATTTTCTCAAAATATATTGGGCAAAAAAATTTCTTTGAATTAAAAAGTGGAAATATATTGTCTCCAAATATATTGAACATAAAAATTTCTTCAAATCTAAACATATTTTCTCAAAATATATTGAACGTAAAATTTTCTTCAAATCTAAACATATTTTCTCAAAATATATTGAACGTAAAAATTTCTTCAAATCTAAATATATTTTCTCAAAATATATTGAACATAAAATTTTCTTCAAATCTAAACATATTTTTTCAAAATATATTGAACATAAAATTTTCTTCAAATCTAAACATATTTTTTCAAAATATATTGAACGTAAAAATTTCTTCAAATCTAAATATATTTTCTCAAAATATATTGAACGTAAAAATTTCTTCAAATCTAAATATATTTTCTCAAAATATATTTAGCAATAAAATCTCTTCAAATCAAACTGTATATTTTCTCAAAAAGTATATTTGACAATAAATTATCTCCAAATCAAGCAATATATATGCTCAAAATATATTGAGCAATAAACCTCTTCAAACCAAACAATATATTTTCTCAAAAAATATATAACCTGATTTTCCTTTCAAAGAGAGTTGCTTCAGGATGGGAGAATCGCTTCGAGAGAGTATGTCGTCGCCTAGATATTTAGACCTCCAGAAAGTTTCTCAAGTCAACTGCTCCTTAATCCTTACGTGGGTTTAGTTGAAGATCTCGTTTTGTCTTGTTTGTAGAATTCTCCTTACAAAGATATTACATGCTTATTCGAACAAATAATATTAGTAACTTTCAAATCAATTGTCAAAACTCTGTAATAACGTAAATGCAATTTGTTTCAAGCTAAATTTTAAGAAACATAGTTGTCTATAATGATTACATATAGTGAAAAATAAATTCAGGTATTCGGTCTGGATAATATTTGGAAACTATGATTAGAAAAATATATAGCCTTGTTGTTTTATCCCAACTTTATCACATATATTTTTCGGCTGATGAATATCATATGTAATTGATTGAACTACTCATGATGACAAGATTACTTCACTCTCACATGCAATTATCATACGTAATTAGACACATAAAAACAAGATTTACTTGTAGAAACCATAAATACTTTAGAAGTCAAAAAAAAAATAGCCTCCAAGAGAGGACTAATCTCCATCTGGAGTATTTATTGCAATTAAAAAACGATGTTTAGTTGGAGATTTCAAAGGCTTATAAGTATATCTACTATGATACCATGTGCTTGTGTATTCTAAAATACAGGATTATTCTTTAATATATCGTAATTGTGATTAGACATATCAAGATCAGGAAGTAAACTAAATGTCAAAACAATCTCCAATAAATAATAGCAAGATTTCAAAGCTAACATCATCGATCATCAATGACTAGGAATTCAGAATAATCAAATAAAATTGTTTTTCGTATGCATTATTAATATATAAAGACAGTATGCATAATATAGATTTGAATTGAAGTAGTATGATAGCTTTTTATGAATAAAAACACATAACCGAACATTGAAATCGATAGCATGTACCTGAAGTATTTAGGCCATTAAAATCGAATTGATAGCCCCTGTTCATTGGACAAGTTGATCGCCCAAAGGTGTTTGTTGCTTCCTAGAAAATCTGAAACCGAAGCTTGTTTGGTATTCGCCGACCTCCATCTTTTTGAGATCGCTGATAGTTTTTTTTTAAGGTTTAAGGTTTCCAAATCGCGATTTACGATTCAGAAGCGTGGTCAAGGTTAGTTTTACCTCTTCCCACAGACGGCGCCAACTGTACTTGCAAAAAGTACGAGTAGTGAATACTAGGGTTTGTGTCTGTCTATTAGGGTTAGACTGATTATTGGATGCCTTGAGAATGCTCTCAAGGGTTGTATTTATAGCCTGCTATAGGCTTGGGTTTCGGTGGCTTGGTCTCCAAACCATGGGGGTATTTTAGCATATTTGGCGGGTTCTAGAGGTTTCTAGAAGCCACTTGAGGCGGCGCCCTGGAAAGGACGCGCCCTGGGCCTTAGAACTCTTCTGGAGGGCGCTAAGGCGTCTTGGAGGGTCTACAGGCCCTTCTGGGGGTCTTTAAGACTCCTAGGAATATTATGACGGTCCAATATATATATATATATTCATATCGTGTTTGTTATATTTTTTTAATATTTAAATTTTTAATCGATTTGTTACGTGTTATTTGTATTGAAATTTGATGGCATTTTTTAAAAGAGAAATAACCAACCCAAAAGAGATTATTTTCTTTATATATAATGTGTGTATATATATAAACCCACTCGGGTTGACCTAATGGTATTGGCTTGGGATCTGAGAGTGTGCTGCTCCTTGAGGTCTCAGGTTCAATTTTCTCTGGTGTCAATTTAGGTGGGCTAATTTAGCTTCTTAAAAAAAATAATAGTATATATATATATATATATATATATATATATATATATATATATAAACCAATTGCCCTACGTATAATAATGTAATAAATTAATGTTGACTTATTTCATCATATTAAATTAAGGATAACTATTACTTAAAAAATGAATTTAATTTGAAAATTATATTTCTTTTTGAATTATAATATATTAAAATAATATATTTTTAGCTATGTCATTATTTTAATTTATTGCAAGTCAATAAATTTAATAATATTTTATAAAAATGACATCCAGATAAAAACTTTTTTTTTTAATAATTGAGGAATGATGAAATTATTATTAATTAAAGTAACATTAATTATCATTTTAGCCACATCGTAAATCCATTAATCGATCAATTTTGTTTCATACTAAGACGAAGTTAAACACCTATGAATCCAAGTTTTGACATCGGTGTATTTGAACCTACCAACTAAACATTAAACCTATTACATTGTTTGTGACGGATACAAACATTATTCTTTATAGGGTACCACACTCGTTATAATTATTACAAATTCCTTGAAATATCCAAGTACAATTTATTTAATACACTAATATATATACAAATTGACAAAAGAATGACATTTTTTTAACATTGAATCACATTCCATATAAGACATATTAAAGGAGATTTAATGAAAATCTCTCAATCCAGTAAATATTTTAATGTAATAAAAAAGTAGATTTTGAAAAAGAACCGTGTGTCGAAATTATACTCACAAAATTTGTCTATAAAATGACCCCTTCACTCCCTATTACAATGTGCCATTTCTTAGTCTAAATAACAAATACACCCACCCATATTTTTCCTCTCTCAGTTTTGTGCTTTAACCATGTCAAGCGGAAAGAAAACCCAAGGTCGTCAAAAGATTGAGATGAAAAAAATGAGTAATGAAAGCAACCTACAAGTGACTTTCTCGAAGCGCCGTAGTGGGCTCTTCAAGAAAGCCAGTGAGCTTTGCACCCTTTGTGGTGCATATATTGCTCTAATTATATTCTCACCTAGTGAGAAGGTATTTTCATTTGGTTATCCAAATGTTGAAACGGTCATAGATCGTTATCTTTCTCAGGGTCCACCCCAAAATGATGATATCATGCAATTAATTGAGGATTACCGTAGAGCCAAGGTGCGCGAGCTCAATGGTAAATTGACTCGTATGAACGATGCAATAGACATCGATAAGAACCGTGAGAATGAGCTGATCCAGGTGCGAAAGATAAATGAGGCTCAGTTTTGGTGGACTCGTCCCATTTATGAGATGAATAAGGTCCAACTTGAATTATACAAGAAGGCTTTGGAGGATCTTTTGAAACTTGTTGCACAACATATTGATAGGGTTGAAATGCAAGGTACTTCTACCCAAATCCTTCCATTTTATGTTGGACATGGTTCATCTTCTAGGATGCCTCTTGAGTATCAGCCAAATCCTCAACAATATTCAACCTTTCCAGCAGAGTTTTTTCATAACCCTATGTTGCAACCTCGTTTGTTTGATTTCAACAATATGGGTGATGAAGGTGGACATGGTCCCCATGGGTTCTTTTGATATGAGCCCTTAAATCCACCTTAAGATGATCCTATTAATTATTTTTATAATTTTATGTTTCAAAATGTTTTAAATTATTTAATTAAAGCACACAGACTTAACTAGTTTCATATATTGATCTAGTAAGGACTGAATGATATTGATGTTGTATTATGCATTATTTGAATAAAGAGCATCTTTATTTATATTTTCATATCTCTCCAAAAATCTTCATTAATCCTTTTAATTTTAATGAATCCGTTTTATACTTGCTTGTTATTCAACCATCTAGTTAGCAGTTTTAAAATTACAATAAAATGCAAACAAAGATCGTCGGTAAAAGAACGATGAAGACCTGTCTTCAAATTAATCATGCATTATATAGATAATCATGTTCAAAGGGTGTAAGACACTAAATATGTGTACCTCCACCATCATATTGTGGAAATCTAACCACTTCCACTAGACTCGTCATCCATTGGTATTACATATTTTACATTAAATTTTAATATTATGGTGATGGGTGAAATTAAAGAGACTAATTCATTTATAAGAGGCTTCAATATATGTAAATTTTATTGCAAGTTCTACAAAGGTTTGTGGTTTTTTTTTGACTTTTTATGAGGTGTGTTTTCCATAATCTAAAATTTTATTTATAAAAAAACGACTTTAATATACAAATATGTAAATCTATACATTTTGATAATTAAATCAATGATTTTGACTTATGGTTGAAAAATCTATCCCAGTTTAGAACACAATTAATCTATAGGTATCTAACACCAATACAATTTAGGTTAACACGTATACAAATTAAATATGTGCTAGCCTCGTGCGGAAATGTCGATTAATTATGTTTTTATTAGGTCATGCTTATTAAGATTTTTTTTGTTGCTAAACCAGGAGAAATGACAAGTATTAAGGGGAAACATCGACATCCCAACTAAGTTGGCACTCCAATGAACCTCCATCCTCTACCGCCAAATTCAAAATATTATTAAAAACAGGGAAAAAGATACAAGAGGGGGGACTAGACCAAAACCCTAAAAAGAACAGAAGAAAAACGGAAAACAAAGAAAACAACCGACTAGGGAAACCTATAACAAGGCTTACCACAACGGTCTAAATAAACATTCGCTTATAACAGTCTTATGAGACAAATAAAAATTCTTTAAGGCATTTTTCGTGTCCGAGTTACCGAAGTCACGGACAATCCAATACAAAACAATCAGTTGGAGAAGTATGACCCCTAGAGAGGGTTTTGTATGTCTTACCAACAATAGTTTTCTTCAGATGTTGATTCTGTTTCTTAGTTAAAACTAGAATAAATGGCAATTCAGCTGACTTTTGATCATATTCGCGAATACGGCGCCATAACTTCATGTCTTGCTGAATTCTCATATTACTGTGAATGACTTCTTGTGTTTCCTGCGCCAAACTATCAGGGGTCGCATACCAAAGACTCAATCTGAGACTTCTCCTCAGGAACTGTTGCCAAAACTGAAGCTCTGAGAGGGCCAACTGGGGAGCCAGAATGCACATCATCGTGCTCTACAACATTATGATATGTATGGACCGGTGACACCTCCATACCTGCATAATAAATCAGTTCAACATATCTCTCTAGCATGTCATCATGCGCTACAGGGGATGTATGTGCCGCAGTTGCATCTGAAACCTTAGTACTCTCCACCAGATCCCACGGTTGAGAATGTTCCTGTTCCAAAACATCAAAAAGAGCAGCAGTAGCATCGAAAACCTTGGGGTTCTCCACCACCTTCCGTGAAATCAGATGCAACTGCTCCATTTCCTCTAAATTGAAAAATAGGAACAATTTGCTGGAAAATTTTGAGTCAAATTTAAAAACTTTGAGAGGTCAATTTGTAATATTTTAGTGATCAGTTTGCAATTTAAAAAAATTGTAGTGGCCAATTAATATTTTAAAAATTATAGGAGTCAATTAGAAAATTTTGAAAAATATCGGGACCAACTTAGCAAAATTTGAAAAAGTTTTAAGGACTAAATTTGAAACTCTACTAACTTAATTTGGTAAAAATCCTTCTTAAATCGTCATCATTTTAAAAATTCTACATTTTAATCGGTAAAATAATGAAATTCATCTAAAAGGATTTAAGTTACCTTAAAATATTACATTACCTCAAAAAATTGTCCCATCCAATTTATTTGGGAATCACAATTTCTTATTCATTCTGTTAACTCATAAATGCAGATGCGAATCATGGTGCTGGAAAAAAGTTTATATTGGCAGTTTCAATCACAGTTTCAATGGTTCTTGTGGTTTTATTCACATTCTCCTACTTTTGCCTATATAAGGGGAAGTATAAAGGTAGCCACAAAGCTTTTATATTTCACACGATATAATTTTTTTAATTTATTTGGATATATAAACACAAAAGTAATATATTACGTGCTTTATTGATTATTCTATGAAATTATCTTTGAATACAGATTTTTCAAAAGTTGATTTTTACTTATTTGACTTCTTTAAAGTTCATTGAGTTTTTTTTTTTCCCCAAACAATAAGAAGCAAATCATAGATGAGAATTTGCAAAAGGGAGCTGTTGATCGGGGATAAGGATTGTGAGAGTGTTTACTAGCGAGAGGTTTTGATATTTGCAAGTGAGACAGGAAAAGCTTGTGAGTGTGACAAGATTTGTGAGCACATAACCGTCTTAAACACTATAGATGATAATTTTACCAAATGAAGCAACAAAAACTTAAAATTTCACTGTTGTTGGCCTTCTAGCATACCATAGTGAATCCACTTATGTTGGTTTGATGGTGTTGGTTTGGGCCTTTGGAATTTGCTCCTCCTCAAAGTGTCAAGTTAGATTATGTGAGAGAGAGAGAGTTTTATAATGATGACTTTCATTTAGAGGCTCTATCCCGAACTGCTTCCAATAAGATGGTTCTACGTCCTAGATGCAAGACTTTATCCGTCCATACCCTCACAAATTTTTCCTTAAGGTTCAAAACCGTTTCTTCAACATATTTTATGAATTTCGGAAATGGCATGCATACCTCTTTGAATTTCAATAAATTACTTGCATATGATTCCTCCGTAGGAGATTCGACCAAGTCTCTCAAAGCGATCACGACTTCCTCAACAACTTCTTTATTCTTCACCTTGCTCTTCTTCAATTCTTTCTTGTCAACTTTTGCATCCTTAGGAGGCTTTGGGTTAACTTTACAATCCCTGATGCACTTAGCCCTTACATTATTCCCAATATGAAAATATCAAAGCATGGTGTATGTTTTAGGGAAAACTGTGCCAATGGCATTCATCAAAGCACCATCTTTGTCGGTGACAATCAACTTAGTCATGTTGTCTTTTGAGGACAAAAAACCTTTCAACATCGTAAGTGCCCAAACAAAGTTATCCTCTAGTTCAAATTGAAGGAATGCAAAACCAACAGAATACGTCATTTTTGTAGAGGTGCAAAAACCAATCTCAAACAACGGCGTTCCGTAGTTGTTGGTTTTGTAAGTGGAGTCCATGACCAAAACGGTCGGAAAAGTGTTGAGCAATTTAATTGACTCCGGATGAGCAAAAAATATGTCTTCAAGAGTGATTTTCTCACTATTGCATCTTGTGTAATATACATATTTATGCTCCACCAACTTTGAAATCAAGAATTGCAACTCCGTCATGTTACCTCTTTCCCCCTTTCGCCATCTTGCTCGCACATTGTACACTTGCTTAATAGTTGCGTCATTTTCTTTGTTATTTTGCTTCAAATTGATGAGGATATTTCGAGGCACCGTCAAGCTCTTTGTCATGTCGATAACTTTTTTCTTCTCCTCTGCACTAAGCCTACCCATAATAAGGTGCCCCTTTACCTTGTCATCCAAGTCATGGCTGTGCATTCCACAAAGCATTGCAAGCCACCAATCATTTGTATCTTTATCAAAGAAACCTTTCAACCTAAACAGACAATTACATTTCATTGAACCGATGCCTTCAAGGTTTGGTTTCTTCCTCGTCTTAGGTGGCTTGTATATTTCACTCCTTTCACATTGCATCGTCAAGTACGGCCTTTTTAAAACGGGTTTATCTACACAAACACTAAATCCGCCCCTTACCCCTTGTTGACGAACCCAAGCAAGTAACTCTTCTCGCTTTCTCCATCTTGCATTTGTTGTAAAAAAAAGAAGCGGTGCCGCGACCTTCGCAAAGAACACCGATAGGTACCGGTTTAGGTTCTTCAATTTTACCAATGCAAACTTAAAATGGAATTTTGACTTTAAACGAATTCACATTAACGGTCGGTTTGACATCGCCAGAACCTTGGCCGGAACCATCGTCGGAAGCTTCTTTTTTGGCCTGTTTCGGTTCGACGTCATCACCCGCGACATTGTCAACCATATCCTTATATATCTATTGAATAAAATAATTTACAAAGTGAGAATAAATAAATTACTTGTGTAACAAGCTAACCAAGAACAAAAGTGGCGCAAAAAATTCAAAAAACAGGACAGTACTGTGGCGTGACTTAAGTCACGCAACACATTAACACCTGCGTGACTTAAGTCACACCTGCGTGACTTAAGTCACGCAGCCTCTAACACATGCGCAAGTTAACTTGCGCACCCTGCTCTACTGCCTACGAAAACCAGACGAACCAAGCACAAAAACCAACAAAATGAGATGAGTTTTGATGATACATTACCTGATATTTGGTGCTTGATGAGCGTAGAAACATGCTTCCTGACGATTTGGGATGAGGATTTTGACCCCAAAAATCGCACTTTTTGGGTTTTTGAAGGTGGAGGAAAAGAAAACGATGGTTGGATTATGGACTGATGGGGTTTGTACGAAAACAGTAACTCTGCGCAACTAAACTTGCGCTGCGTGAGTTAACTTGCGCAGCGTGAGTTAAGTTGCGTTGCGTTACTTAACATGCGCATGGGTAAAATTGAAAAGCATGCAGGGTGCGAGTGTTTTGTGCAGGGGGGAGAGCAGTATTCTATAAAGTTTAGATATGTTTAGCCCAGTCTGTGTTAGGAGTCCCACATCGAGTAGATCAGAATGCTTGATGTGGTACTTAACCATGAGGTTCTCCTGCCTATTGGACTAGCCTTTTGGGTTGGGCTCTCCTCGTGAGCTTAAGTCCTAATGCTTTTTACTTTCAAATCTTAACGAGCAACACTTAAAAACACGTGTTCTATATTGTCATCACTTTCATAATTGCTGCATAGATCTTAGCTCCAAGAAAATAGAACATCTTTTTAGTTGAAAAAAAAGAAGTTTCCTATTCGAACGCTAGACCACAAGTTTTTAGTTGTGTACTAGGACAGTGTGGTTTAAAGTTAAAAATGTTTTAGTGGTTCATTTAAATATTGGAATATATATTACCATCTTTTACTGCAACACAATCCCCTCCCTATAAAATCAATGATGTTTTAATAATCTAATAAATTTATCTCATTTGATAAACAAAAGGAATGATAAACAAAACCATGATGATAAAAGTGAAAGATGAAGATGGACATGACGATTTTGAGCTTCCTATATTTGAACTAGCTACAGTACTCAAGGCGACCAATAACTTCTCAAATGATAATAAACTTGGTGAAGGTGGTTTTGGACCGGTATACAAGGTAAATTTTCATCATATGTGTAAAAGTAATACAAAAAGAACTAGTGAATTATGTTATTGATCCCTTTCTTTATCAACTATGAAAATTAGGGTACATTGCAAGATGGACAAGTAATTGCAGTCAAAAGACTTTCGAAAAATTCAGTACAAGGATCAATAGAATTTAAAAATGAACTCATATTGTGCGCTAAATTGCAACATCGAAATCTTGTTAAGGTTATTGGTTGTTGCATTGAAGGAGAAGAAAAAATGTTACTCTATGAGGACATGCCGAATAGAAGTCTCGATTTATTCATATTTGGTTAGTGACTTTTGTAATGTCTGATATTTATGATAATGAAGTGATTTGTTTTTAAGGACATTTTTGAAAGGAATGACTAATAAACTCACATGACCATCTTGACAGATCCAGTTCAAAGTAGGTTCTTAGGTTGGCATGTGCGCTTTAACATGTTGAATGCAATTGCTCGAGGACTTCTTTATCTTCATCAAGATTCTAGATTAAGAATCATACATAGGGATCTAAAGGCAAGCAATATTTTAGTAGACAGTGATATGAATCCAAAGATTTCAGATTTTGGCATGGCTAGAATGTGTGGAGGGGATCAAATTGAAGGAAAGACTAGCCGAATAGTTGGCACATAGTAAGTATGTTATGTGATGATAAAAATTTGCCATGATTAAAATAATCATTAAACTAAGTGTAGTTTATTTTTTTTCCAGTGGTTACATGGCACCTGAATATGTCATTCACGGATTATTCTCTATAAAATCAGATGTATTTAGCTTTGGCGTGCTATTGCTAGAAATCATAAGCGGGAGAAGAAATAGGGCACTGACCTACCATGAACATGATCACAATCTTATTTGGCATGTAAGTACCACATGAAACAAAGACTTTCTTTTAATAAAGTAGAGAATAAAAATTTATTGAATTTTGTTGTAGGCTTGGAGATTGTATAGAGAGGACATTCCACATGACCTCATTGATGATTGTTTAAGGGATTCATGTATTTTATCTGAAGCATTACGTTGTATTCAAGTTGGTCTTTTATGTGTGCAACATGTTCCAGATGATAGGCCAAATATGACAACTGTAGTTATGATGTTGGGTAGTGAAATTCCTTTACCTCAACCAAAAGAACCTGGTTTCTTAAATCAAAGAGTCTCAATTGAAGAAACATCTTCTTCAAGAGAAGAAATACCTTCAATCAATGGTGTAACTATCTCACGATTAAATGCCAGATAGATGAATTAGTACATTTTAAATATTGTTGCAAGGTTTTGAAATATAGTTTTAAACATGAATATTCATAAGCTATTATAGTTTGTTATTGAAAAGTATGAATAGATTTTCTATTTTTTAAATAAATGTAATGAAAAGCTTCAATTTTAAGGTTTAGGTAATGTTAAATCCTTGTAATTTGTAAATACTACAGATTTATCATAATGTAACCAAACTATAATTAAGATTTGGTGTGTAGATTTCTACCTCGAATTGAGATTTGTGGTTACTGTACCCTTTAAAGTTATTAGGTATTTTTTATTTTTTTAAAGTTATTATGTATGTTGTATTAACCTACCAGTTGTTTTCTGTTTTTTTTACTCAAACCTCCAACCTTACCTATATTATGTATAATTCTTACTCATGAGGAGGACAGTTGATTTTTGTTTTTAAAGAGTAAGGTTATATGTCATCTCAGTCTTACGTATTATTTTTCTTTTTAATCTACTTAAGTGTCGCAGATCCGTTTGCGCACCCTTTCCCTAAAAAGATAATAAAATGATATGTCTTAGCACTCAACAATAAGATTGCATCATCACAAATCTTTGATATGCCATAACTATGTGTGTATAGTTAAATGATATGATTATACAATATTCAACTATGAACTCATCAAATCTTCTAAAAAAAAGCTATGAACTCATCAAATCTAATGTATATATTTAATCATCAAGTCAATAATTAAACAAATATGGTATTTTTTTTATATACAAAAACAAACATGGTATATTTTTTAATTAACAAATTTTATGAATTTTAGTTAAAAAAGAAAGCATTGTGTGAAAAATAGTTTTAAAAGTGTATTTAAAAAATAAGTTATCAATATGAATTTTAGTTAAAAAAAAAAAGCATTGTGTGAAAAATAGTTGAAAACCACTCTTCACCCAGCACAAAACACTCCCGCCCAACCAAACTACCAAAAATGCCCCTGCGCAAGTTAAGTCACGTTGCGTGACTTAACTTGCGCAAGTTATGCGCCCTGCGCAAGTTAACTCACGCACCCTCTGGCACGTGCGCAAGTTAACTTGCGCACGTTGGCCGGTGGTCAAAACAGATGATCAAACGTTTTTGGACGGTGGTCAGTTGTTCAACATTCAATCTACACATTTTTAACACCATTTACACGTTTTTTTTTACCACATTTATGTTTTTTTATAACTTATACTACCATTCTCACCTATAAATACCCCTCCATACTTCCCTATTCCCTCACACCATCTCACTTTCTCTCCCTCCTCACTCTCTCCCTCTCTTTCTCTTTTTTTTCTTTTCTTTCTTTCAATAGTCTCTTTGGGGGCAAAAATAATCAGTCTTCTAGGGATAAAATAGTGAGTAGCCGACTTGGGGAAGTGATCGACCCTTGAGATAAAATTAAATTTGCTTCTTTTTACCCCATGAAGACTGGTTATTTTTTACCCCAAAAGAAAATAAGTATATTATTTAGTGAATTCGAATAAATGTATCAATGTAACAATGTATCAATTATTGCATGAAGTTGATTAATAAAATGAGATGTTTTTATATTTGCTTTTATTTTCTAATTTTGTATTTAATGAATTTTGTTAAATGTATCAATTATTTAATGAATAATTCAAAGTGCATAATGACTAAATAAACTTAGCGTGAATTCAAATAAAGACTAATTAAACTTAGCGTGAATTCTAATAGAGGATTGTAATAAATAAATTTGAATAAAGTTGCATATTGAATAAATTCGAATAAAAAGTCTAATTAAACTCAGCGTGGAATCGAATAAAGTTGCTTATTGAATGAATTCGAATAAAAGTTACATTTAAATTACATTACATAAAGTTCCTAAATATGGTTTATCGTTACATGACATTACATTCGGAATTGCACCTTTCAACTAAAACAATTGTGTTACCTCTGAATGGTGCAAATTCAAAGTTGCTAAGCAGCAGGACTCCAGCATCCGTTCTGAAAGTGCTTATGTTCCATTCAAAATGTTAAATTCTCGTTGGTCTTGGTTTTAAATGATAGTATCCAAGTGCCAACGGAATGATGTCCATACCTTGACACTTCAATACCATCATTTAAACGAAGCCAACAAGAATTTAACATTTCGAATGGAACAAAAGCACTTCCGGACGAATGCTTGAGTCCTGCCGTTTAACAAGTTTGAATTGCCCCATCCAGAGTAACACAATTGTTGTGGTTTGAAGGTGCATTCCCAACTAATCACGACCGCCACCTAATCAAGATATTTTGGTGGAATCAGACTTTTGATGATATCTTCAGCTGATCTCACCAACGTTGCTCGCATATCGATCCACTGGAACATGATGTGCTCCCAAAACATGGTCGTCACATTTTCGTCGTTCGTCAATTCCACCCAAGTGAATGATACTCTTCCATCGTCGAGCATTGGACGTTTATATCGAACGTATTCCACCTTCCTTGTGTCTCGGGGGTTGACTCCTTTGTTGAATTCATCCAGCTGATCCTTGAGACCTCTTAACGTTACACCAAGGCACCGAACCTTCAACCTCTGAGGTTCTCCGCTGTTGAATTGTGCACGAACGTCGATCCACCCGGCCATTGTTTCAAATCTACACAATAAGAAATTAAAAATAATCAATGAAAATTCTCTAAAACAAACCCTAAATCTTAAAATTTTTCTCTAAAACTCAAAACCTACAACATAAACATCTAAACATTTAAGCAACACACATCATTTTCATGTAAACATTGTATGATTTCTTGACAAAAACAAAAATTTAAACAAACCCTAAATCTAAAAAAAAATCTCTAAAACTCAAAACCTACAACATAAACATGCAAACATCTAAACATTTAAGCAACACACATCATTTTCATGTAAACATTGTATGATTTCTTGACAAAAAAATAAAGGTCGATTGTGTTTGATTATGAAAACTTACTTTTTATCAAAGTGTGGTTTGATTTGAACTTGAAGGAATTTTGGATTTGGTGATTTTAGAGAGATTTTGGAGAATTTTTGAGGTTTAGGTGATGAATGAGGTGTTCTGCCTTGTATAAGACAGATTGTTGCGCGAGTTAACTAGCACTGCGCTAGTTAACTAGCGCTGCGCTGGTTAACATGCGCAAGAGCAAAATCGTCCCGCCTGCAGGGCGGAAGTGTATTTTGCAGGGGGGAGAGTGGCTTTCAAAATAGTTTTAAAAGTGTATTAAAAAAATAAGTTATCAAACAAGTTTTTTACTTTTTCATCTTTAAAACAATTTTTAATAGTGTAATTCTCAAAACAAACAAAAAATTGCTTCTTAAAACAGTTGTAAAGAACAAATTTGTAAAACAATTTTCAAAAACTAAAAAGCAAAACTCAATAAAACAAGCCCCTCTCTCAATAATCCGTATAATTTTCATTTCACTTTTCTATACTTTCCTATCAATTATGAGTTCTAGAAAGAATTGTAATATGACATCAGAGAGATAATTATTTTGCTGCATTCTTTCTCAAATTTTCATGAGATAATTATTCGCTTTTTAAATCCCCAAGATTTTCATTTCCTTTTTCAATTTCTGATGATATCTTTAAGTTCATTGGTTCTATTTGGCTTTAGGGTTCAGTTTCTACAATCAATAAAATTCTATTCGAGCAACATGTCAATTTTTCGGTCCTCAAACCAATTAGATTCTTATTCCTCCTCATCTTTTTGTCACCGGTTAACATTTCCCTTTTGTTATTTAGCAACAACCTTGAAGACAAAGTTTGGCAAGAAAATGCATCGAGGAATGTGGAGCATGAGTTTTGTGATGCCCACTTTGCTAGAATCTCCATCTCCTCCAATCTACAAACAACAAAAAGCGTGCCCACATATATTGCTAGTTTTGTGATGCTATTTCTTGCAGAGGACAAGCTTAAAAAAAAATTGTGGGATTGGTGATTTTCAAATTTGTCATCACTCTCAATGTTCAACACCACAAGATAACAACATTTACCCTACCATCACCAAAAGCAAATGGATAGTTAACCAAAATTCTGTCTTTTTTCCTAATTAGCATCATAACTTCTATCAATTTTCATCTAGCAAAATTCTTTCTTTTTTAGTCAATTTAAGCATTTCATATTTCTCTTTGAATGTCTTTCGGTATTTCTTTTTTATATTTCACAAGATGAAAATGTCTTGAATATCTTCCGGCTTGTGAGGGGGTTATTAGAGATGTAAAAATTGGTTACATTTTAGTTATATTGGTTAGAGGATTTTTCATATGTTTCCTAAATCATGTCCTAGGTTTTTTCTTGATTTTTATTTCGATTGGAACACAACATTTTTCTTTTAAGTGTGTTGTTATGAACACTTACACTGGTCTTTTTTCTTCATCTGATTTCTTGAAGACTTCGTTGAAGGAAGACAACAACAAAGAAAATTTCCATGTCTTGAATAGTTTCTCTGCTATACTAAAGAGAATACCACCATTGAGAATAGAAACGTTGGATAATAATACAAAATTAGTTAGAAAAAGAGTTGTTAGATAAGATGTACCATGTTGTACTTTTTACCATTATCTTCATTATGGACCATTTACTTAATTAACCCTTTTTAAATGATGAGTGTTGTGTGTTTTAAAATTTGATCTTTAGTACAGTACACATGATTTCTTGATTTCTCTAATTGAATATCATCTAGAGGATTGTTGTGGTCAAATGATTGATCTTGATGATGTTGTTAAGCTCAAACTATTCAGAGGTTCGTCTAGACCCTGAAGATAGGCAGTTGCTTAGGCACATACAATGATAAGCAAGTATACTAAATTGATTATCAAGTGATAAGTGATAAGTAGAGTATCTTATCTACAACGAAATAAAAACAAATAATTATTTTACAATTTAGCCTATTTGCAGCAGAGCAAGAATGTAGGAGTAACATATTTTGATTGCAGAACCATTGCGTTAGATGGTTTCATAAATGGTACGACATTCAAAGATCTACATGCTTGTGTTATGCTTGTCTACATGCTTGTCTTAATACTTCCACTAAGTATTAAGCATTAAGTTCCAAGAAGGAGGAGGGCCTTGAGATGATTTTTGTTGTTTTTAGTTTTTTTTCTTGTAAATGATGAATTGATGAAAGTTGATAGGAATGATTTTTTTTTTTTTTACTTTTGTTTACCCTAAACAATTATTTGCACTTTGTAGTGAATGGAGGAATGACTTTCCAAAATTTGTTTCTAATTTTATGATTGAATGAATGTATGAATGAATGAATGTATGAAGGAATGAATGTATCAATGTATGAAGGAATGAATGAATAAAGCAATGAATGGAGTAGTCCCTAAAATTACCTATAAAACTAGGTTTCTATTATGAATATTAGTGGATGTACATATCCTTGTTCTTCCACATTCTTATAACTCCCATTAGTGAATGGATTGGAAAAGATTGGCGAGAAATTGGTCGCTCTGAGCTCTGCTAGGGTTTGGCCGCGATTCCCAATTACACCACCTCTTCTGCACCGTTCTCCACCCTGTCTGACTCGGTTGTGCCCTAGATGCATCGTCGTTCTGCTTTCCTGGTCATGTTTGACTGGCAGGCGGAGCTTGCTCCTCCTTCCACCATAATTGCATCCCATCCAGCAACAGTAATGCGGCTGTAATTGTCCCGACACTCAATGTTTCTTCTGCTCAGATTGATGCACATGTGTAGCCTGTAAAACACTCTTTCGCACAGGCTATATGTGGCACTCCATCAATTGCTGATCCTCTACCGTTGCCCTTTATCCGTGGAGAAACTCTAGCCATATCAATTTCAACCACTGCTTACTCCTGGGGATTAGATTATTGTAAAATTAACCTCCGTAGTCGTTTGGTATTGAACAAAGGCGACAAACCATATGCAACCAAAGATATAACCGCGCCAAACTACAGAAACTATGGAAAGTCAAAGGACCATGGCATATGCTCTCCCTTGGCCGAGGTTTTTATGAATTCTTTTTTGCGTTGCACGAAGACATGGGCACGGTTTGGGAAGCTGGCGTTGTAAGCTTGAAACTGGGGCTGCTTAGACTTTTCGAATGGACCAAGGATTTCAACCTGCACACTCAAAGACAAACTCACACACAAGTATGGACTCGGCTGTGGGAGTTCCCGTAAGAGTATTAGATGGATAGAACTCTGTATGAAATTGCGGGCGCGGTGGAGACGCTGTTACTAATTGATAATGTCACAAGGAACAAACTGTATGGACACTACGCACGGATACTTTCAAAGAAGGTTTTTTACGAGGTGATGGTCGAACGGGAGGGTTTTGCTTTCCCCATTTCTATTGAATACGAGGGTCTTCCAGACTTCTGCACGCACTGCCATAGTATTGGTCACAATATTAATTCATGCCGTCGGTTACACCCTCGAAGAGCGGAAACACATTAGCAGCCAACGGACGTTGGAAAGAAAACTATTGATAACAGAAAGCAACCGGTTCATTCGCAAAAATCAAACCAAACTTGGAAACCGAAGGATAATCCGGATGGCATTGGGTCTTCAAAGGCGTTTGCGTCAGTGGATATTGATCAGCAGGATGTCTCTATTCCCGAGATGGTATTATTGGATAATGATAATACTGTTCCTGCACAACAGCATGATATAAGCACATAACCTCATGATTTGGCAGTCACGCATAATACATATGGCAAGCTGAAATGACAGATAAAGATGCAGAGAAAACCATAGGGAATGACATAACAAAAATGGCAGTACCACAAAATTTTGTCAATGAAGAGTTTGAAGCTAATTACACATTTGAGGTTCAATCACAAGTTACTAAAAACCGCACAGACCGGCTGCCTAACACTTCATTACATGTGTTGGAAGAGATATCTGCTGATGAGAAAATTGGCTTGGCTAATCGTGGAAACGAGCAAGACTCCACTTCTGCAGATTTCAAACATGATGCCCAACAATCCCAACACGCAGCAAACAATAACACTGATGACGCAGAGGTAAATGTCCCATGTGTTCAGCCAGAAGTACACAACAGCAGGAACATTCAGAATGATCTTGATTTATGGGCCAGAATCCACGAATATGACCAACGAATGGCTGATGAAGGCCTTCACTCAAGTTCTTTTAAAGTCGTAGAAGAAAAATCTTAAAAAGCAAGTCATTGGAAAGCCTTATCAAACCTGTGCAAAGGGTAGTCCTCCTCCATTTTCCCAATGATTATGTTATATTGGAATGTCCGAGGTATTGGCAATGCCGATACTAAAATTGCTTTAAAAAATTTATTTACTTTTCATAAGCCATTAGTAATTTTGGTGGCGGAACTGATGATTGCTTTTGAGAGTGTTCCTCCATGGTATTGGGGTCTCAAAATATTGTGTAAATAGTAGAGAGAATTTACAGCCTAATCTTTGGGGCAGTGAGGTTAGTGCCACTGTGATGTTTATTTCTGATCAGTGCATTGCATTAGAAATTTCTTGTCATCAATCTACTGTTTATATTGCCGCCATTTATGTAAGCATTTTCTATTTAAATCGGCGTCAGCTTTGGGTTGATCTAACTAATTTGCAAGGGTGCTTCCAAGGTCCTTGGTTGTTTATTGATGATTTTAACGCAGTTTTGGGTGCTCATTAGAAGTGTGGTCGTCAGGCTCCTCCTCCTTTGTCTTGTATTGATTTTATGAATTGGTCGAATGCTAATCTTTTACATCACCTTCCTACTTTGGGTGCTTTCTTCACTTGGTCCAATGGTAGGTTGGGCTCGAATAATGTTGCTCTCCGTCTTGATAGGGCAATTTGTAATGAAGATTGGGTCAATTTTTGGCGTAGTTTCACTTGTTCTTCTTTAGTGCGCCATCAATCGGATCATCACCCTTTGCATATGTCTATGGATTTTTGTACTTCACAACATTCAGGGACTTTCAAAAATTTTAAAACCTGGACCGATCACGAAGACTATCGGAGAATTGTTGTGGAAAATTGGTCTAAGAATACTAGAGGGTATGGAATGGCTCGGTTGCAAGCTAAGCTCAAACACATGAAACAAGTGTTTAGGCATTGGAATCGCAAGGTTTTTGGTGATGTTGATAGGAAGGTTCGTATGGCAGTGAATGAGGTAAATCAGATTCAACAAATTATAGATATTGATGGATTTCCGAATCAGCTCTATGCTCAGAAGCTTGAGGCGCATCTTATTCTTACCAAGGTGTTGAATCATCAAGATAAGCTTTGGAGGGAAAAAGCAAGGGACCAAAAATTTATTCATGGGGATAGAAATACCGCCTATTTTTATAGAATATCCAAAGTCCGAGCTGCAAAAAATTTAATTCTTTTCTTCAAGTTAGTGATGTGGTTCTAACCGATCCTGCTCTCATTGAGGTACACGTTCTAAATCATTTTCAGGCCATCTTTAGTGTCGATAATAACTGCATACAAAATGACTTGGTTGCCGATACTATTCCTTCATGGTGTCTACTAAGGACAATAGTGTTTTTCTTCGTCTTCCACAGTGGGAAGAGGTTAAAGATGCGGTGTTCACTCTTAATGGAGACGGTTCCCCCGAACCTGAAGGGTTTCGGGGTCATTTTTATCGGACTTATTGGGACATTGTTGGTGCTGATGTCATTCAATCGGTGCACAATTTTTTTATCTCTTGTCAGCTCACTCCGAGTATTAACTCTAATCTGATTGTGTTGATTCCAAAGGTGTCGGGGGCGCGTGTTATGGGGGACTACCTCCCTATTGCACTTGCTAACTTTCAGTTCATAATTGTCACTAAAATTATTGCAGATAGGTTGGCTGACATGACTACGCGAATTATTTCTGTTGAAGAACGTAGCTTCATTCGTGATCGTAATATTTCTGAATGTGTCATACTGGCAACTGAAGCTATTAACTTACTAGAGAAGCGTCAATACAGTGGTAATGTGGCTTTAAAAGTCGATATTGAATATGCCTTCGATACTTTAGACTAGAATTTCCTTATCACGGTGCTTCAGCGGTTTGGCTTTGATGAAAAATTTGTGCATTGGATCTTGGTGATTTTGCATTCCGCTCGTTTATCAGTGTTGGTTAATGGGAAAGTTGTTGGGTTTTTTTCATGCTCGCGTGACGTTCTCCAAGGAGAACCTTTGTCACCACTTCTCTTTTGTTTGGCTGAAGAGGTTCTTTGTCGTGCTCTCTCCATGGCTTCGACTGATGGACAACTCACACCAATGTCTTATTGTCGTGGGGTCTCTCTTCCCACACATATTTTATACGTTGACGATGTTTTGATTTTCTGTACAGGAACTAAGCGTAATTTCCGTAGGCTTCTAAATAATTTTCATAAGTATTCAGAGGTTTCTAGTTAAATCATTAATAATGCAAAAAGTTGCTTCTTCACTGGAGCCATGACTGGTTCGCATGTTCAGATGATTTCTTCCCTTTTGGGGTTTAATGTAGGAACTTTGCCATTTACCTACTTGGGGTGTCCAATTTTTCGAGGAAACCCTAAGGTCTCTCATTTTCAAATTATTGCTGACATCAAATTATTACTGACAGGATCAAAACAAAGCTCTCCACTTGGAAAGGTACTAGTCTCTATATAATGGGTCGTGTGCAGCTCGTTAAATCTATTATACATGGTATGTTAGTCTACTCTTTTCATGTCTATTTGTGGTCGAGGAGGCTGCTCCGTTCTTTGGATACTTGGATTAAAGAAATTATTTGGAGCGGAGATGTTCTTACTCGAAAGGTATGTACGGTCTCTTGGAAAATTCTTTGTCGTCCGTGGTGGGAAGGTGGTCTTGATATGAAATCCACGTGGTTGATTAATGATGCTTTAATGTTGAAGTTAGCTTGGAATCTTTTTTCCTCACATTCTCAATGGGAGGTTCTATTCAAGAGTCGGTTTTTTTCTCAATGGCAGCCTATCCGTCATTTTTTCAAGTCTTCGGTTTGGCATGATGCTAAAAACCATATAGGCACCATCCTTGAAAACACCTTATGGATTGTGGGAATGAGAGATAAGATTAATCTTTGGATAGACAATTGTCTTAGAGAACCGTTAGTAAATTTATTTAACATTGATCCTTTCTTCCATTCTAGTTTTAGTGGCAAAGTTTCGGAGATCATTGATAATGGAAATTGGAACCTGCCTTCGTCCCTTTTGGTGCATGTAGTAACGTCCAGGTTAGCTAGTATTACACTGTCGCAGTCACAACTTCATGATTCTCTTATCTGGACACATTCCGTAGACGGACAGTGTTGGAACAAAGGTGTTCAGCAATACCACGTTTTGAGTTTTGATGATAACAAGGTATTAAAAAGTTGTCAATTGGATATTGCTAATATTTGTTTAAGTATGCAGGATATCAATTAAGATTTGTATCTTAGAAAGCATTCTGTTTGAACAATGTTAAAGAGCAATAAATCCATAGAAGCTTGTTGCTTGTGATACTGTTTCGAAGAGAGTCTGAAGACTGTTTCGAAGAGAGTCTGAAGACTGTGCTGAAGAAAGTCTGAAGACTGTATCGAAGAGAGTCTGAAGACTGTGCTGAAGAGAGTCTGAAGACTGTATCAGAGTCTGAAGACCATCAGAATCTGAAAACCAAGAGAGTCTGAAGATTATCAGAAGCTTAGTGCTACAGTGAGTCTGAAGCCACAAATTTGATAATCTCCTAACAGTGATCTCTACTGCACTGCTATGCACAAAGAAACTCTAATGGAGTAACGGCTAGCTTCTAAGTCAACTTGAGCGTGGGAAGCACAAAGACAAAGATTGCAGGCCAGTACAGAGTACGTTGTACGAACTCTGTTTCCACTACTCCACTACCACGTACAGTTTGGCAACTGTGTCTACCGGTATTAATCCTCAAAGGGTATGGAATTCAAATGATGCTATTGAAGGACTATTACCAAATCAAGCAACAGATCAACAGTCATTGATCAAGCTTCAGAAATCATCCTGATGCGCTGGATGACTCAATGTCTCTTTCCTACGCCTATATAAAGGATATAAGACTTGAAGAATTGTGAGACTCTATAACATAGAAAAACTGCATTGCGCTGCTTTCGTATTCAACTGAGTCTTAACAAAAGCACATCATAAACTTAGATTCTTACAAACTGAGTATCCTAGAATCTCTAAGTTTCACAGAAAAACAGAGTCTGTCTTTTGTGTAAAACAGAGTCTGTCTTTGTTGTAATTGACACACATTTTGATTGTTGTCAAGTGTTTCAACTCTATTCAATTTTCTGTAATTGCGTAAAAGTCTCTTGCTTTTGTGCTTGAGCAAAGGAAGTCTCTTGGCTGCGTCCTTGAGCATAGGAAGTCTTTTAGTTGTGTCTTTGAGCAAGGAAGTCTCTCGCCTGTGAGCTTGAGCAAGGAAGTCTCATACTGTGTGTTTGAGCAACTTGTAATTTGATATTACATTTTAGTGAACTCTCCTTGGAAGTACAAGGGGGACAGGACTACTTTCGGTTTGTGGAAGGAACCTGTATAATTGCTTGTGTTCTCTGTTCTCTCTTTATCTCTTGATTATTCCGCTGCAATCAGAACCTAATCTCCTATCAGACTCTGATCTCATTCAGACTCTGAGTTAAAAGGAATTAGATTCTCACTCTTCAAGAGTTGCGAAAAGAAAACACAATTCAACCCTCCCCTTCTTGTGTTTTTCTCACTTTCAGTTGGTATCAGAGCTCCGGCTCTGTTGTCTTAGCACTTAACCGTGTAACAGAAAAGATCCAGAGAAAAACATGTCTTCCAGCGAACTGTCTTCTTCTGGTGCCACTTCTGGTGCTGCTATACCATATGAATATGGATCCAATAACAACAGTAGAAAGGCTGATTATGGAAAAATTCCTAAGTTCAATGGTGATCCTGAAGAATTTTCTTGGTGGAAAACCAACTTCTATAGTTATGTCATGGGTCTTGATGAAGAACTCTGGGACATACTTGAAGATGGTGTTGGTGACTTACAACTTGATGACGAAGGTGCTGCCATTGACCGCAAACTTCACACTGCTGCTCAAAAGAAAATCTATAAGAAACATCATATCATCAGAGGGGTTCTTGTCACTGCTATTCCTAAAACGGAATACATGAAGATGAGTGACAAATCTACTGCTAGAGCCATGTTTGCTTCTCTCTGTGCTAACTACGAAGGAAGCAAAAAGGTCAGGGAAGCTAAAGCTCTTCTATTAGTTCATCAATATGAACTATTTAAGATGAAAGAGGATGAAAGTATTGAGCAGATGTACTCAAGATTTCAAACTCTAGTATCTGGTCTTCAGATACTGAAGAAGAGCTACATAGCTTCTGATCATGTTAGCAAGATTTTAAGGAGCTTACCCTCTAGATGGAGACCAAAGGTCACTGCTATTGAGGAGGCTAAAGATTTAAACACTTTAAGTGTTGAAGATCTTGTAAGCTCACTCAAGGTTCATGAATTAAGTCTCAATGAACATGATTCTGCAAGAAAATCCAAAACCATTGCCTTAAAATCAAAAGGAAGGTCTTCAAAGGCTCTCAAGGTTGAAGAATCTGAAAATGAGTCTTCAGCTTCTGAAAGCTTAGAGGAGGATCCTGATGTAGCAAAGGAAATGGCTATGCTTTCAAGCAGAATGCAGTACCTTGCTAAGAAGAACAAGAGATTTCTGAGCAAGAGCAGTGGGAAGGGGTTCAAAAAGGAGGATCAGAAAGGTTGCTTCAACTGCAAGAAAACTGGACATTTTATTGCTGAGTGTCCAGAACTGCAGAAGGAGAAATCCAAGTCAAAAAGGCCAACCTTCAAGTCAAGCAAGTTTAAGAAGCAGATCAAGAAAAGTTTGATGGCCACCTGGGAAGATCTTGATAATGAGTCAGGATCTGAAGATGATGATGCTGATGGTGAAGCCAATGTAGCTGTTGGACTAATGGCTACAACCGAATCTGTTAAAGAGACACCTGAGGCAGAATCAGATACAGACTCTGAAAATGAAACAGAGGTATATTCTGAACTCACAAGATCTGAACTTATAGAATCTGTCAATGAGCTTCTTGGTCATTTTAAAACTAAGACCACTGAGTTGAAAAAAGTCAAACAACAGCTTGATAAGCTGTCAAAAAGACATAATTCAACTCTGTTGGAATTAGAAGATTTAAAAGAAGAAAATAATTCTTTATTGATCAAGAAGTGTAGCTGTAAATACTTAAATGAGCAAGATGTTGCTCTGCAAGAATTTATTGCTACTGGAATTGACAGATCAAGGGTTGCATCCATGATCTATAGCACGTATCAGAACAGAGGACAGGGTCTTGGATTCATTGGAGGAAACTCAAATGAAATGACTCTGAAATCTGGTCCTGATGGAGCCAGAGAGGCGTTGAAAAATCTGTTTGTAAAAAGGTCTGATGAAGTCAACACAGAGACTCATTCAGAACCTACAACTTCTACTTCTAAGATTCTGACTAAGTCAAAACTTCAGAATGTTAAGTTAAAGGATCTGAAAAACTTTGAAACCAAAGCTTTAAAGTCTCAGACTCTGAAACATTCAAAGTCTGATAAACAGACTCTGAAAAAGCCAGAGTCTGAAAAACCAAAGTCTAAGCTTCAAAGGAGAGAAACTGTGAAAGGCAAGTTGAAATCTAAACCAAACGGTTCCAACCCTAAGGTTTGGGAGAAAACATTGCCAAGGATTTCAAGACATAACTTGCGAAAAGAGTTCAATGGTTCTAAGACTAACCAAAAAGGACCCATAAGAATATGGGTACCTAAGTCTGATATTATTGATGCTGCAGGTATGTCTAAAAGGACTAAGAAAGCACAAGGCTTGGTACCTAGACAGTGGGTGCTCGCGTCACATGACGGGAGAAAGGTCTATGTTCCTAACCCTAACCATGAAAGAGGGAGGAACTGTGGGATTTGGAGGAAACCAGACTGGCAAAATCATTGGTTCTGGAACCATTGGTAACTCTCTGATCTCAATCAGTAATGTGTGGTTAGTTGATGGACTTAGACATAACTTACTAAGCATAAGTCAATTATGTGACAGTGGTTATGATGTATTGTTTAATAAGAACAACTGCACAGTGGTTAACAAGGATGATCAGTCCATAGTCTTCAAGGGAAAACGAAGAAACAATGTGTACAAGATAAAATTCTCAGAACTGACTGATCAGAAGGTAATGTGCCTTCTGTCAATGAGTGATAAGAAGTGGATGTGGCATAGACGCTTGGGACATGCTAACTGGAGATTAATCTCTAAAATTAGCAAGTTACAACTTGTCAAAGGCCTACCAAACATTGACTATCACTCAGATGCTCTTTGCGGAGCATGTCAGAAAGGGAAAATTGTCAAGAGCCCCTTTAAGTCGAAAGAAATTGTTTCAACTTCCAGACCCTTGGAGTTACTTCATATTGATTTATTTGGACCAGTTAACACTGCATCCTTATATGGAAGTAAATATGGACTAGTTATTGTTGATGACTACAGCAGATGGTGTTGGGTTAAATTTCTGAAAACTAAAGATGATTCGTATACTGTGTTTAGTAAATTCTGCATCCAAATTCAATCAGAGAAGGAAATGAAAATCTTGAAAGTCAGAAGTGATCATGGAGGAGAATTTGAAAATGAACCGTTTGAGGTCTTCTATGAAAAACATGGAATTATTCATGAATTCTCTGCACCTAGAACTCCACAACAAAATGGAGTTGTAGAGAGAAAGAACAGAACCTTACAAGAGATGGCTAGAACCATGATCCATGAGAACAATCTGGCTAAGCATTTTTGGGCAGAAGCAGTAAACACAGCTTGTTATGTTCAGAACAGAATCTATATTAGACCTCTGTTGAACAAAACAGCTTATGAACTCTTTAAAGGAAGAAAACCCAACATATCTTATTTTCATCAGTTCGGATGTACATGTTATGTCCTGAACAACAAAGTCTACCTAAAGAAATTTGATGCCAAAGCTCAAAAGGGAATCTTTTTAGGTTACTCTGAACGCTCTAAGGCATACAGGCTGTATAATTCAGAAACACAATGTGTGGAAGAATCTATGCATGTAAGATTTGATGACAAAGAGCCTGGAAGTGAAACTCCAGTGCAAGATGAGAGTCATGAAAAATCTCAAGATTCTGATGATAACTCAGAGTCTGATCAGATTCCAGAATCTGAAGATACTTCAGAAGCTGGAACAACCCCTGAAGTTCCTTATGAAGAGGCTTCTGATGAAGCTCAAGATGGTTCTCTGCAAGCTAGTCAATCCAAACAATCTTTCAAATACAAGTCTTCTCATCCAGAAGATCAGATAATTGGCAATAAAGAAAGTCCTATGAGAACAAGATCGCATTTCAGACAAGAAGAGTCTGCTTTAGGATTATTATCTGTTATTGAACCAACTTCTGTTGAAGAAGCTCTTGGAGATGAAGGATGGATTCTAGCAATGCAAGAAGAACTGAATCGATTCAAAAGGAATGAGGTATGGGATCTAGTAGCTAAGCCTAATCACAAGAACATCATTGGAACCAAGTGGGTGTTCAGAAATAAGCTTAGTGAACAAGGAGAAGTAATCAGAAACAAGGCCAGACTTGTTGCACAAGGCTTCAGTCAGCAAGAAGGCATTGATTACACAGAAACTTTTGCTCCAGTTGCAAGATTGGAAGCAATCAGGTTACTTCTTTCCTATGCAGTCAATCACAACATAACTTTGTATCAAATGGACGTTAAGACTGCATTTCTTAATGGTGTCATTTCTGAAGAAGTATATGTCAAACAACCTCCTGACTTTGAAGATTTAAAGCATCCAGAGCATGTTTATAAATTAAAGAAATCACTCTATGGCTTGAAACAAGCTCCCAGAGCTTGGTATGAAAGACTGAGTAATTTCTTGATTCAAAACAACTTTGAACGAGGACAAGTTGACACTACTCTATTCAGAAAGACTCTAAAGAAAGACATTCTTGTAGTTCAGATTTATGTTGATGATATTATCTTTGGTTCAACAAATAGTTCACTTTGCAAAGAATTTTCAAAAGTAATGCAGGATGAATTTGAAATGAGCATGATGGGAGAATTGAAGTTCTTTCTTGGAATTCAAATCAATCAGTGCAAAGATGGAGTCTACGTTCATCAGTCCAAGTATACGAAAGAGCTTCTGAAGAAGTTCAATCTTGAGGACTGCAAAGAAATGAATACTCTAATGCATCCAACCTGCACTCTGAGCAAAGAAGATCAAGGAACCAAAGTTGACCAGAAGCTGTATAGAGGTATGATTGGTTCTTTGTTATACCTAACTGCATCCAGACCAGATATTTTGTACAGTGTATGTTTGTGTGCAAGGTTTCAATCAGATCCTAGAGAGTCTCACTTAACTGCTGTTAAGAGAATCTTTAGGTATCTGAAAGGAACTACTAATCTTGGACTTCTTTACAAGAAATCCTCTGACTACAAGCTAGTTGGATTCTGTGATGCTGATTATGCTGGAGACAGGATTGAAAGAAAATCTACCAGTGGCAATTGTCAATTCTTGGGAGAGAATCTGATATCCTGGGCTAGCAAGAGGCAAGCAACCATTGCTCTGTCTACAGCAGAAGCAGAATACATCTCAGCTGCTAGTTGTTGTACACAGCTACTCTGGATGAAACATCAGCTTGAGGACTATCAAATAACTGAAAACCATATCCCAATTTATTGTGATAATACAGCAGCTATATGTTTGTCTAAAAATCCAATTCTGCATTCAAGAGCAAAGCATATTGAGATTAAACATCATTTTATAAGAGACTATGTTCAAAAAGGAATTTTAGATATCCAATTCATTGATACTGATCATCAATGGGCTGATATATTTACTAAACCTTTATCTGTTGAAAGATTTGATTTCATAAAGAAAAATTTGAACATGTGCTATGTCTCTGAGTAATATGTGCCTCTGAAAACAGAATTCAGACTCTGAAAATTTTCAGAAGCTATCTGGGAATCAGACTCTCTTTTGGAGATTATGATGAAAGCTTCTGGTAAAATATTCAGATTCTGGTAAAGAATCTTTAGACTCTCAGAAGCTTGTATTAGTGGAAGCGTGACTGTTAAGTTCAGTAACACCTGCCCCACTATGGTGACAGTTACTTTACGGTTTCTCAGACGTGGCCTGTCTGTATTGGGTAAGAACTCAAAGGGCAATGATTTCATTATGTTAAACAAGTTACCTTCGCTTTGTCCCAATACGTTTACGGCTGCATGCTATATGTATTTATTGTTTGTGTTTATTTGTCCCCCACTCTTTCCAAACAGTTTTCAAACATTTTCTCTATAAATACATAACACACACAACTCACTTCTCTTTTCACTCTTTGATTTTCTCTCTAAACAAATTTCTTGTTTTTTCAATACTTTGCAAAACTTTTTCTTTTGTTCTCAATCAAACTCTTAGATAACCCTAATGGCAAGTGATCTCATCCAATCTGGTGTTATAATCAAGTCCGGAGGTTCTTATGTTATCAAACCAAGAACAATGAACATCATCAAGGAGACTCTGGAAATTCAAGTTGAATCTCTAGTAGATTTTGGTTCAATCAGTCGTCATGGAGTTGACGTTGCACCTCATTTCTTAGCACAAGGAATGATGAGATACTTTGGTATGTTGAATGGACCAACATATCAGGAGCTTGTTAGAGATTTTTGGGTTAGGTCAGAAGTCTACGACAAAGCTGAAGCTACTTTGGAAGAAACAGTAGCAATCTCAAACAACCCTAGTCTTGCTGGCAAAAACAGAGACCAAATGGGTTTAAGACCGTACAATGGTCTTGAAATTAGGTCTGCTGTGATGGGAATTCCTATAGTTATCACTGAAGAGGTGGTAGCCAGGGCTTGTCAGATGGAGAGCACTGGTAAATTTCAGTGGAATGTCAACAAGAAGAGTGAATGGGCTGTTGTCTGCAACAAGTTGTTATTTGAAGGGAGACCCTCAAACAAATTGGTGGATATGCATCCTACGCATAGGGTGCTTCTGAAGATTATACTGGATAGTATGCTTCAGAAAGGAGGAGGAACAGATACATTATCTGTGGATCACAAAGTTCTTCTTTATTTTCTTATCAACAAAATAAAGATCAACTTCCCCAGATATGTGATGCACCACATGTGTTGGGCCATCAAGAAGAGTCAATCAGAAATCAGGAGGCAAGTTCCTTTTGGAAGATTAATATCTGAGATTCTGTATCAAGGAGGTCTTTTGAAGGTCCTATCAGAATCTGGTGTGGTATCAGATATTCATCTAGGAACTGTGACCGGCAGAATCATCAATAGCAAGACTCTACAGTACATGAAGATTGTCAAGAGATTCAATCCCTCTAAGCATGATATGAGAGAATCATATGTACAATCTGATTTGATGATGGACTTCCCTCCCATATCCAAAGAAGATAATCCTGAAGTTCTTGCTAGATTTGTGGTGGATTACTTCAAGGAGACTGGTAGAATAATCAACTATTCTGCTATTCCTGAGACTGCTGGAGGAGGCCCTCTTAAGGTCAAAGGAAAAAGGACCAAGGAGGTGGTTCTCAAGGAAGAAGAAGAGAAGCAGGAGCCTCTCAAGAAAAAGATCAAATCTTCTGCTCTTCCTGGAGTTTCAATTGGTTCTCCTTCTGCATCTTCTGCACCTTCTGCACTTCGTGAAATTAAGGATGGGAAGAAGGCTAAGAAAGATGAGAAGAAGGCTAAGAAAGCTGATAAGAAAGCAATAATGGGAAAAGCTGACAGAGACTATGACAAGTTAGCTCAAGAAAATGCTGATTTTATTGATGCTGACTATGAAGGTGAAGAGAGTCAGATCAAGAAGAGAAAGGTGGATGTGATTCCTGTGGCTAAGGATGTAGCACAGAAGATAGGTACTTCTGTATCTATGATTGAGGATGAACACACTGCTGGCAAGGTTATGGCAGCAGATTTGATTGCTGAAGAGTTGAAGGAAGAGACTGTCAAGGAAGCTGCTAAGTTACTTGCTTCTGCTCTTAAACAGAAGAGTACTTCAGAACCTGCAGAAGCTGAGATATCAGAAGCTATTGTGTCTGATCATTTTGCCTCTCCAGAAGCTGGCATTGGCACCTCTGGCAACGTGGCATATAACTCATCTTCTTCTTTGAATCATGAGTCAGAATCAGATTCAGAATCTGACAACAAACCCTTGAGCCAAATTCTTCCATCTCTCAAAAATTCATCTCCCTCACCAATCAAACCAATATCATCCCATAACCCACTTGACCAGGCAATAGTTAATTATGTTGATTCAACTATGGACAGAGTAATTCAAGACACAATTACAGTGTCTATGAATCTTCCTGCTGATCATCCTGCTCAACCTTCATTCCTCAAACCACTTCAGGTAATTAAACCTTCTGAAAAACCTGAAGCAACCACTCAATCCAAACAACCACCCTCCCATACTGAAACCATTTGTGTAGACTCTCCAAACACTCTAGATTCTCTTGAAAAACATCTAGGAGGAGAACTACCAAAAACCCCTGCAAAATCCAAAACAACAAAAGCTACTTCATCCATTTCCAAACCAGACCCTGTACTTGTACCTACAGAGAATCTGACCTTAGCTTCTGTTGAACCTTTAGAACCTGTTGTTGAACCAGCTTCTGAAAATCTAGAACAAGCCTCTGATAGTGTATCAGGAACTGTAACATCATGTAAAAATCAGACCAGAAGAGTTTCTCAACCACTCTGTGATCCTATAACCTTTTTACCTTTTGAAACTTTTCTAGCTTTGAGAGCTTCTCTACCCTCAACCTCTGAACCTCAAAATGACTTATTTGATTCAAATAAGATTGATGAGTTTTATGCTTCTTCATGCAATAAGCTCAAAGAAGTTATTGAGCAAAGGTCTGTGCCAATACTTATTGTGAGCTATGAGGACAAGTTCTCTACAGTGAAGACTGAGTTTTTGGATTTTATCACCAAAATTCAAAAAGCTGCTGCCAGGGAACAAGCTCTTATTACTGCCAAGCATGTTGAAGAAGTAAAGCAGGCTGAGAAAGTTGTAACTCTGGTAAATGCTCCTATTCTGAGGATAAGAGATACACCCTTCTTTGATGAGGATCAGTATATTCCTAGAGAATCGGTGGCTTATAATTCTTTGAAGAGGAAGATGTATAGAATTCAAGAAGAAGCTAGACTGGAAAGAGAAGAACATTTGCGAAGAACTGAGGCTCTGGAAGAGATGGTAAAGAAACAGCAAGAGGATCTCCAGAAACTGATGGATCATCTTGCCAAGCAAAACCAACCTTAGTTTAATTTTGTTTTGTTTAATTTTTTTTTTTTGTAATTTTGTTTATGAACTTGTTCTTACTTCTATTTATTCAAGTTTTTTTTTCTTACTTTGCATTCTATCTATGCTCCGAATCTTCTATGTTTTCCCTCTGAATCTCTTTCTTCTTTAAATACATGCTTACACCCTTACCTTAAGTCATTTAAAAAGGGGGAGGAACCATGTTCTGAACTTTTTTTTTTGTTGATGACAAAAGGGGGAGAAGGGAAAGTATTTATGTCAGGAAGCCGTCTTTAATTACATTGCATGTATATGTTAAAGGGAAATATGCGAAAGGTGCTTAGTTAGACTCTGAGCCCTGTTTAAGAATCAATTTTTCTATATAGTCTGAGTATGAATTTGATTGCGTTTGAAAAACAATTTAATTAACCTGGATAGAACTCAAGATGAGCTTACAAACCTCAACTTAAGAACTATCAGACTCAGGGGGAGTCAGAGCCTTCAAACCTCAGACTCTGAGCTTACAAACCTCAGAACCCTTTAAGTCAACTTGTTAATTAGATTAACAACAATTGACCTTTTAAATACTAATGTTTGTCATCATCAAAAAGGGGGAGATTGTTGGAACAAAGGTGTTCAGCAATACCACGTTTTGAGTTTTGATGATAACAAGGTATTAAAAAGTTGTCAATTGGATATTGCTAATATTTGTTTAAGTATGCAGGATATCAATTAAGATTTGTATCTTAGAAAGCATTCTGTTTGAACAATGTTAAAGAGCAATAAATCCATAGAAGCTTGTTGCTTGTGATACTGTTTCGAAGAGAGTCTGAAGACTGTTTCGAAGAGAGTCTGAAGACTGTGCTGAAGAAAGTCTGAAGACTGTATCGAAGAGAGTCTGAAGACTGTGCTGAAGAGAGTCTGAAGACTGTATCAGAGTCTGAAGACTGTATCAGAGTCTGAAGACCATCAGAATCTGAAAACCAAGAGAGTCTGAAGATTATCAGAAGCTTAGTGCTACAGTGAGTCTGAAGCCACAAATTTGATAATCTCCTAACAGTGATCTCTACTGCACTGCTATGCACAAAGAAACTCTAATGGAGTAACGGCTAGCTTCTAAGTCAACTTGAGCGTGGGAAGCACAAAGACAAAGATTGCAGGCCAGTACAGAGTACGTTGTACGAACTCTGTTTCCACTACTCCACTACCACGTACAGTTTGGCAATTGTGTCTACCGGTATTAATCCTCAAAGGGTATGGAATTCAAATGATGCTATTGAAGGACTATTACCAAATCAAGCAACAGATCAACAGTCATTGATCAAGCTTCAGAAATCATCCTGATGCGCTGGATGACTCAATGTCTCTTTCCTACGCCTATATAAAGGATAGAAGACTTGAAGAATTGTGAGACTCTATAACATAGAAAAACTGCATTGCGCTGCTTTCGTATTCAACTGAGTCTTAACAAAAGCACATCATAAACTTAGATTCTTACAAACTGAGTATCCTAGAATCTCTAAGTTTCACAGAAAAACAGAGTCTGTCTTTTGTGTAAAACAGAGTCTATCTTTGTTGTAATTGAAACACATTTTGATTGTTGTCAAGTGTTTCAACTCTATTCAATTTTCTGTAATTGTGTAAAAGTCTCTTGCTTTTGTGCTTGAGCAAAGGAAGTCTCTTGGCTGCGTCTTTGAGCATAGGAAGTCTCTTAGTTGTGTCTTTGAGCAAGGAAGTCTCTCTCCTGTGAGCTTGAGCAAGGAAGTCTCATACTGTGTGTTTGAGCAACTTGTAATTTGATATTACATTTTAGTGAACTCTCCTTGGAAGTACAAGGGGGACAAGACTACTTCCGGTTTGTGGAAGGAACCTGTATAATTGCTTGTGTTCTCTGTTCTCTCTTTATCTCTTGATTATTCCGCTGCAATCAGAACCTAATCTCCTATCAGACTCTGATCTCATTCAGACTCTGAGTTAAAAGGAATTAGATTCTCACTCTTCAAGAGTTGCGAAAAGAAAACACAATTAAACCCCCCCTTCTTGTGTTTTTCTCACTTTCAGACAGCTCACATCGAAACATGCTGTTTCTTTTCTCACGTCGGTTGCTCCGTTGTTACCTTGGGCAGAGCGCATTTAGACAAGTTGTATCCCTCCATTTTATTCCTTTTCCTATTGGCGGATGATGCATGGTAAGATTCCCACGGACGAAAACCTTCGGACTAAGTGTTGTGTTATTGTCTCTGACTGTTGTTTTTGTTTTAATTTTGTCAAAACATCAGACCATTTATTCCTCCATTGTACTTTCACGGATGAGTTGTGGACTTGGCAGCAGTCATTCATACAGTGCACACAATTTGGTTAGCCAGAAATGCTTTTCATTTTCAATCTAAGTTACAGTTTATTCACATCAAAAAGGTGCGCATTCACTCTTTGATTGCAATGTCCGGAAATGCTTCAACAAGTAAATGTATACCTTCTGACTCTGCTTTACTTAATGATTTCTCGGTTTCATCTCATCACCGTAAATACAAGAAAATTATTTTGGTGCTATGGAAGTCTCCCTCCTCTCCTTGACTGAAAGTTAATACTGATGGTTCAGTTATCAGTGCCTTCTCTTGCAACATAGGTATTGCCTTGGTTTTTCACGCGGAAACTCTTGCTTTTATTCTTGCTATAGAACATGCGGCATATCATGGGTGGAGGAACCTTTGGTTGGAGAGCAACTCAACTAGTGCTTTGATGATTTTTTCGAACTATTCCTTAGTTCCGTGGTTGCTTAGGAACAGATGGCATAATGCTCGGAGACTAGGTATTCAAGTTAATTCTTCTCATATTTTTCGTGAAGGCAACAGCTGTGCGGACAAATTGGCGAATATGGGTCATGGGATTCAAGGTTCTATTTGGTTAGAAACGCTTCCAGCTGAGTTGCATTTGGATTTCTATCGCGACAGAATTGGCCTACCCAATTATAGATTTCCTTATTCGTTTTTTTATTTTTTTTTATGTTTCATTTTCTTTTTTGAGGGTTTTGGCCTAGTCCCCCTTTTTCTTTGTACAAACTTTTTTCCCTGTTTTATTGAATTTAGAGTTTGATAAACATAGGATGGAAGCTTCCCAGGGTGCCAACCTAGTTGGGATATCGGTGTTGTCTCCTGATGTATGTCTTTCTCCCTGCTTAGCAAACAAATGGATTGTTATTGATGTTTAATTACATTTGATCATTCACTTACTATTTGTATCCTATAAATAGGACTCAAGTTGTAATGTAAAGAACACACTTGTGAAGTAATGCAATATACTCTCTTCTTCTCCTTTTATCTCTTTCTCTCTACTCTTCTATACAATGCAACTTTTGATAATAGTTTTGATTAATTTCATAACATGTTATCAACACAAAACTCTATCGATCGGAGATTTAAAAGTTTGATTATTAAAGGAAGGGTGGATCAAGAATTCATTCATCTCTTTCTTTGAGCATTGATGTTGAAGTGATAGAATAGTGGATCCGTATTATGTGGCATGCTTGGGATTGGATGTAAACATTTTTGGTCCCATGACAACAAAGGGAATTGGCACATATGTACATGGGTGCTCCTTAGCAATTATACTTTTCAGCTTGTTGTGTTGGATTCACGTGAATATGCTAAGATTCTTCACTTCTACAAGTTATGTCTACATGTTTTTTTATTGTTTATTGAAACAAATTTGAAGCTGTTGCCCTCTCTTAAGCTTTTTTCCTATGAAGTTATCATTTTCCCTTATTTTTCTACGGGAAAAGAAAAGTCACGAAAACATTGGAGAAAAGTCTTGTCCTGGGCGCCGCAACGAGAGCAAGTAGCAGACGGAGCTATGTTCCTGTGATTCAGCAAAGACAAATTTGGGGCAGCATAATGACAAGTCAACCAAAAAAGGAATTTGTATTTTTCAGGAAGCTGAAGTTTCCAAATCCAAGACCAATAGTGTGAAGGAAAATTTTGATCAGTTGAATTGGCAGTTTTGAGAAGCCAATTGTATCCACTTTTGGAAAATAAGTACCATTTTTTTGGTTGTTCCAAATGACAACATCTTCAACAGTATCATTGAAATTAGTATGAATGTGGTTTATGTGATCAGAGGCCGCCTGAGATAGGTTGATATAGAGAATATTTGTGTGCGGATCATTAGCAAAGAGAACATCTTTGACAATGAGCTGCAAGTCATGGATATCAATATAAGGGACAAGAGACCCAAGAATTCCAAGAAGGAAAAAATTTGCTTCCTTAGTTGGTCTGATACCGAGGCCACCAAGAAACTTTGGACGAGCAATTTTATTCCAACCTACCTAGTGAATACCTTTCTCATTTGAGCCTCTACAAATAAAATTTGTAGTTGTTTGATCAATGTTGTCACAAATAGATTGAGGGAGTCAACTAGTCTGCATGTAATAACTGGATGGAGGAGAGTACAGAAGAAGCAAGAGTTCATCTTCCAGGTTTGTTCAGCAATCAATTCTTCCAAGAAGCGAGTTTGGATTGCATTTTCTCAATAATAAAATAGAAATCATTCCTCTTCGCCCTCCCTTTAAGAGTTGGGAAGTCCATATATTTGTCAAGTGAAGTGGTGCTTCTAATTCTAGAGATTGATGTTAGTTTAACAATTTTGGCTTGAGGGATACCTGAAGAATAAAATGCTCTAGACTTGGACAAGTTTATCCTTAAACCTGAAGCACGACTAAAACGGTCAAATAAATCAAATATAAATCTAGGTTGAGAGTTTTTTGCCTTAGAGGACAGGAGGAAATCATCTGCAAAGAGGAGATTGGACATCTTAGACCCAGAGTTAGTAATGTGGATGGGCTCCCAGTTTCCCTGAATAATGGCATTGTTGATGGAAACGGAAAGCTTCTCCATGAAAAGGATGAAAATATAAGGAGATAGAGGATCACCTTTTCGAAGACCGTGAGTAGGATTGAACAGAGGCATCTTATTCCCATTCCAGAGGATCAAGAAAGAGGATGAAGTTACACAATGCATGATAAGATTGATAGTTAACAGTAAAGCAAACCGCCATGGGAGAACAGGGAAAAAGCTCCAATTGGAGAAAGAAGAATATGAATTTCATAGAAGTGAAAGAGTTAGTTACAAGTTGTTATATACACATAGATGCCAGCTCATAACTACTCTAACTAACTAGATGTAAATGTAATTACAAGTGAAATTCATATATAAATGTAAATGTAACTAATGAGGTAACTTGCGCTCCAAGCTATGTGTTGTCTGTGCTATTTTCTTCATCTATTGTTACCCCCTCGCAAACTGGAGGTTGGTAGATATCTACCATCCCAAGTTTGATGATGCAATCATGAAACTGTCGTAGACCAGATGCCTTAGTGAAAAAAATCAGCAGTTTGATGTTGAGAACTAATAGGTAGCAAATGCATGACTCCAGCTTGAATCTTTTCTCGTACCAAATGGCATACTATGTCTAAATGTTTGGCGCGTTCATGAAAAACTGGATTGGCAGATATATGCAGCGCGCTTTGGTTGTCACAATACAACACAGGTAAACATGAAGGAGCCTGCTTCAAATCATGAAGGAGAAAACACAACCACTGAAGTTCTCTAGTTACAGAAGCTAAAGCCCTGTATTCTGCTTCAGCAGATGAGCATGAAACAGTTGGTTGTTTCTTTGATTTCCAGGAAACCAAAGATTTGCCAATGAAGATACAATAACCTGAAATGGACCGTCTGGTATCCACACCCCCAGTCAACATCACTGAAGCCAAGAAGCTGAAGTTCTGAAAAATGGGGGAAAAGAACACCACGTCCAGGAGAACGTTTGAGATAACTTTGGACTCTAAGAGCTGCCTTGTAATGTAAGTTAGTGGGAGATGCCATGAATTGACTCAAATTTTGTGCTGCGAAGGCAATATCAGGACGTGTAGTGGTGAGATAGAGCAATCTCCCAACCAAACGCCTATAACCAGTGACATTAGTGTGAAGGGATCCAATATCTTATGCCAAACGTATGGAAGGATCAAGGGGAGTAGATACTGGTTTGCAACCAGTTAAACCTGCATCATCAAGTAACTCTAAGCAATATTTGCGACAAGGTGAAATGCCTCGAGAAGAACAAGCTACTTCCATACCTAGGAAGAATTTGAGGTCCCCTAGATTTTTTATGCGAAAAACATTGTTCAGAGCCTATTTTAGAGAAGCAAACTATTGTAGACAGGTGCCTGCTAAGATTATATCATCCACATACACTGAGAGCACAGTGTATGATGTATAGGTGATTTTGGTGAACAATGTGTGATCTGCAGTAGTTTGAGTGAAGCCTTGGGCATAGAGAAATTGAGTGAGCTTCTCAAACCACTGCCTGTTAGCCTGCTTAAGACCATAAAGAGATTTAAGCAGTTTGCAGACTTGACCAGGTTTAGGATGAGAAAGACCTTGAGGTACCTTCATATACACAGCTTGATGCAAGTCCCCATGCAAAAAAGCCTTGTTTACATCAAGTTGATGTAAGTGTGAACCATGAATGGATGCTAGAGCATGAAGCACTCTAATAGTTAAGAGCTTAGCAACTGGTGAAAATGTCTCAAAATAATCCAATCCTTTAGTTTGACTGAATCCTTGTGCAACCAAACGTTCTATAGTGCCATATGCATGACTTTTGATTTTGTATACCCATTTACTACCTATAGGTGCTGCATCTAAAGGTGGATCTACCAATTCCCATGTTTTGTTAGCATTTAGAGCTTCTGTCTCTGTCTGCATAGTAGTTATCCATCTAGAGTCTTGACTAGCAGAAAGAAAATTAGTTGGCTCAACTTTAGTGTTCAGGGAGTAAGCATAAGCTAGATGTTTGGGAGATAAAGCTGAATAGATAATGAATTTACTCGTAGGGTAATTGCTCCCCATTGAATTGCAGATATAATCCTGCAAATGAGTAGGTGTCTGGTAAACTCTAGAGAATTTTTTGACATGAACAAGCACATTCTCAAAATCCATAACTTCAACATTACTTTCATTTTCTTCATTTGAAACTTCAATATCTTTATCAGTAGATCTCACAACAGTGTCACTAACAGATATAGGTGAAGTAACTTGACTATCAAGATAAATCTGTGTATTAGGGACTGAAGTGAGACTGGTAGAATGAAATGGAAATTATAAGTCAAAAAAATTCACATTTCTGGATACTAAGATTTCAGAAGTATGTACATCAATAAGGACAAAACCTTTGATGCTAGACTTGTAACCTAAGAGAGCACATTTCTTAGCTCTTGAATCAAACTTATGTCTATTGACATGCAGTGTTGATGCATAACTCAAGCATCCAAACACCTTCAAAATGCTGAGATCTGGTACTTCACGATATAACACTTCATATGAAGACTTATTATTCAAAATCTTAGTGGGAATCCTGTTGATCAAATACACTGCATGTAGTACAACATATGACCAAAACTTCTTAGGCAATTTTGATTGAAACCTGAGAGCCTACTAACATTGAGTATATGTTGGTGTCTTATCTCCACTCTTCCATTTTGCTGTGGAGTATACACATAACTCCTCTGTTGTACTATGCCTTTATCACTTCTAACTATCTTAACATGACATTCGAATTGCCTTTCAACCATAGAAATAAAAAATTTCACCTTTTGAGAAGCCTCAAATTTATTTTTCATCATAACATTCCAAATATGCCTTGTACAATCATTTAAAATAGTAAGAAAATATTTGTAACCATGTACAGAAGCTGTACCAAATGGTCCCCAAATGTCAAAATGAACTAAATCAAAGGCAGATTTAGCATTCTTATTACCAACAGGAAAATGTAAAACCTTTTGTCTACACATCTGGCATACATCACATGCAGTGTGTTGACTAACAGGGACATAGCTATACATTTTATTCATACACACCATTCTATCTTTAGACAAATGTCCTAACCTGAGATGCCATAATACTCCATCAGGCACATGCTCTTTGTGTAACTTTTCTGAAGCAGATACACTAGACATTGAAACTTTATTACTCTTTTCATCAATCTTCAAGTAATACAAGCCATGCTTCTCTTCAACTAAACCAATCTTCCTCAAACTGCTCCTTTCCTATATTATACAAACATCAGCTTCAAATTGCAAAATGCAATTTTGCTCTTTTGATAACTTTGATACAAAATTGAGATTCACAGCAAATTGAGGTATATATTGAACATTATCTATAGTCAACTCCTGTGTTAATCTAATTTGTCCTCTGCAACTTGCTTCTATAATGTTTCCATTAGGTAAATTCACACTCATAGGTTCAATTTTAGTATAGCTACTAAACCAACTCAGATCAAAACAAGTATGGTGTGTAGCTCTTGTATCTATAATCCATCCATTATCAACATGCTTATTATCTAAAGTAGCATAACATGGATTACCTTCACTATAGGAATAAAGATTGATACCTTTCACTACATTTGCAGAACACTTTGTCTCAAGATTGTTCTTTTCAAGCAAAGATATTAAATTCTGATATTGATCTTTAGTAAGAGTGATTCCTGCATTGTCTTCATTCCTGCTAGAAGATGCAGCTTGAACCTTATTCTCTGCATCATCTCCATCAACCATATTTTCATAGGAGTTTCCACCACCATCTTTTCCCCAGTTTGGTGGATATACATGCTTCTTATAGCAGGTATCAACAATATGGTTGGTTCTTTCACAGAAGGTGCAGTACCTTCCATATTTCCTCTTCCTTGAAATGAGTTATTTCCTCTTCCTCTACCAAATTTCTTTTGGCCATTCACAGCATTGATCAAACCTGTGTTATCTTCTAGAGGTGTATGCTGAACATTAATAACACCATATTGGAATTTTCTTTCTTGTTGCACAACCATAGAAAAGACTCTATTGATTGTTGGCATAGGATCCATCAACAAAACCTGAGAAGCCACTCCTTGATATTCTTCATTCAATCCAATCAAGAACTAGATAATTTTGTCTTCAGCTCTAAATCCTTTGGCATTTCTCATTGCAGCACAAGTACAAGCAATAGGACAACTACATTGAGGCATAGGTTTATATTGCTCTAATTATTCCCATAGACCCCTCAATTCAGTGAAGTAATTTGTGATTTTGTGATTACCTTGCTTCAAATTAGCAATTTCTTGATACAACTGAGCAACCCTAATGCGATCACCTCTCATAAACCGATCCTTCAAATCATTTCACATATCCATTGCATTCTCAATGAACACTACACTTTAAGCAATAGAAGGTTCAATTGAGTTAATAATCCATGCGTGAACAAGATTGTTGCATCTTTCCCAAGCCATGCGGTTCAAATCATCTACATCAGGTATTGGAATAGATCCATCCACAAATTTGAACTTATTCTTCATAGCTAAAGCTCTTCTCATCTTCAAGGACCAAGCATGATAGTTATCACCATTCAACTGCTGTGCAACTATCACAATTGAAGAATTTTCTGACGAATGAACAAAGTATGGATCAAGACTTTGATCCTGATTTTGATTATTGTTATTTCTCACCACGATTCAATCAAAAACAACTCAAAGAAACAGAAATTGATCGAGGAACGAATCAAATTGAAACTTGAAACAAAGAAAAAATGTGATTAGAAAAACATAAGAAGAAGAAGAAATTGATTCGCGTTCTAAAGAGAGAATCACGTAATCAAGCATAAGAAATCATTGTTGAAATTCGCAAACATATATCTTATGCTTGACAAGAAATTCGCAAACATATAGGTGAAGTTCAATCTTGCTCTGCTTCCGCAATTGCCATTGTTCTGATACCATAACAGTAAAGCAAACCGCCATGGGAGAACAAGGAGAAAGTTCCAATTGGAGAAAGAAAAATATGAATTTCATAGAAGTGAATGAGTTGGTTACAAGTTGTTATATACACATAGGTGCCAGCTCATAACTACTCTAACTAACTAGATGCAAATGTAATTACAAGTGAAATTCATATGTAAATGTAAACGCAAGTAATGAGGTAACTTGCGCGCCAAGCTATGTGTTGTTTGTGCTATTTTCTTCATATATTGTTAATTGTGATGTCAGGAAATTCAAAATCTTTTAAGGGTAGACTTGAGAAATGAATTGTGTGAAATGAATACATTCTATTTGAAATGAATTTATTCATTAGAGGAAAGAATCAATTCAATAAGAAATCAGAGAAATGATTGTTCCGCCAAAATCCATCTCTATTAATCAATTCATTTTGGACATTTCAAGAGAAAGGGATATTGATTCATCCAAAATAGACTCCCTCTTAGTCGATTCATTTACTAAATTTAAACTGAAATGAATATATTCAATTCTATATTAATTGATTCATCTCTGTCCAGATTGCTGTAACGATCTATCTATGTCTCATACTTATTTTCATTATACAAAGCACCCAACTTATACAAATCCACTTTGGTTGGTCTGATGTTGTTGGCTTGAGACTCGGGAGTGTGTTAGCTCGAGACTCGGGAGTGTGTTTCTCAGAAAGTCTTAGGTTCAATTCTCGCCAGCTTAAATTTCATTGGGCTAAAATAAATTAGATTCGCTGTTATAAAGTAATTTGCCTTCTAGAATAAACTGGATTTGTTGAATATTAGATTTGATGAATATATGATTCAATTAGAACTCTTTCAATTTTTCTGATAAAAAAGAAGAGGCTAGGAAGCCCCCTTATAAAAATAATTTTCTATGTTTGCAAATTTCTTGTCCCCTTATAAAATTATTTCAACCTCTTCCATTGAGTAGCTAGGAAGCCACTGATTAGGAAGACAAATATGTTTTAGTTATTCTAATTGGTGTAAGTTCCCTAGAGAATGCTTGCAAGACTTATTCAATGACCGTTTTTTTCTATGTAATGATTTGAGTATCTCTTAAATTTTTTAATTAATTTTTGTTTATAAAAAATTAAATGAAACCTTAGTCGCAATTTCTCTTGTGTGTGTGAACAAATATAAAAATATATCTGAAAGTTTTGTAGGAAAAAGAAGGTTTATTAACATCAAATCCAACCCCCAACCCCCAATGAAAACTAAAGTCAAGTCAATCAATAGTTTCTTTAACCATATAATCTTTCATTTATTTCTTGACTCAACATATAAATCTTTCATTTAACGATAGAAAATAATTTATGCATTCAATGTGGAGAGTATAGTATTATATACAGTACGTCATTGAATTGATGTACGAGTAACAATATTCACACAAAAATTATTAATTTATTATGACCAATGTATTGTTATTGCTATATATACGAAATCATGCATGTTGAAGTTCACAAACAACCAAAGTTCCATATCAAATTCTTTTCAATAACAAGTTAACTTGCCACATTTTTTTGCCTTGGAGCACACACAAATGGGTATTTTTCGCCAACTTTCAGAATTTTTCATTTCTTGTATAAAGCCACCAGAGAAACGTATTCCTAAGAAGGTTTTCTTCATTCATCTCTACTTTAATTAATTCACACACTCACATAATTGAGGTTTTATGTGCCTATTATAATTTTTTTTTCTTTTTTTTAATTTAGACCGTCCATATCAGGGTGAAAATGGATTGTGAAGGTTGTAAAAGGAAAGTTGAAAACGCTGTTAATGATTTGGATGGTTCGTATTTATAATCAATTATATCTATATATGCATATATATGTAGATAATGCTATCATATGATTCCTTTGCGGGTATTTGAAATACACTTACAAAGATGGCCATTAACATACTTTTTACCCATGAAGTGTGTTAAAAAAACATGTATAAAAAAAACTTGCTAGCATTTTTTCATAGTGTTGTAAGTAATAACACACTAGGTTAAAAATATAAAAAGTTAACATAATTTTATCGGTCTTCATCTAGATAAAGTTTCCCTAAAACAAAAACTAGATAAAATCCACTTAGAATATGGTTGACTTGCCACGACTTATGGAGTTTAAGAAGGTTCAAAGTCCATTACGACTACTAACATGACATATTAACCATTAATATTTGTTTGTAAAACCAACTTATATGTATGTATATATGACTTTCGATACAGACACCTCAGATTGAATATCCTAGAGCATCACATGGGTTTAAAATAACTAATGAGCCAAAAGATTCAGAATAAACTAGCTCTTGTATGCACTCAAATATATATATTTTTTTTTTTAACTATTGTATGCACTACAACTAATAGAGGGAAAAATTATAATTATGTTCATGACTTGGTCCAAAAATTTGCAACTGAGCAAAAAATAATATTATTTATGCATTCATTTCAGAGGTGATAGTCATTTTATTCCTTGAATGTATAACGATTAGATACATCATTAATTTTTTTTATAATGTTTATGGATATCAAGTAACAATCAACAAATTTTGCCCTTGGCCCTTCAATTTTATTTTATTTGTTTTTATAATTATTTTTGGGTTTTCAAACATATGTACCAGTACCATGTACTCTCCTGATACACTGGGAATTAAAATATTTCTTTATAAACCTGAATTAACAGAATCCTATCAATATTTAATCATATGCGTGAGGAACATATATAACATGAATATTAAAATACATGCATATTGTAGATATAGAAAACTATATGCATAAGTAATTACTATAACAATAAAAAAATATTATATTTCAAAATTACATAATACCAACTTTTATGTTTCACCGTAAGAAACATCCTTAAGCTATTAACCTTCACAGCAGGTACAAACGTAAGTTTTGTTTTGTTTCACCATTTATATATGCATTTTAAAAAAAAAGAATATTATAAAAGTATTTATCTTGTTTCTTTGATGCAACTTCTGTTACTTTGACATATTTTCGTTGCAACTTCTTCTATCATTATCTGACTTGCAGTTGTACGTTAAAGTATTATAATACGCCATCGTCATGTTTAATATAAAAATACATATATCTAGACCAACGATGCAATTTGTACAAAAAATAAACTAAGGCAGACAAGGAATATTTTTTAAATATATAAAATTGCAACTCCAAAACCGTAGGAAACAGCACTCCAACACACACAGTTGAATTAATTAATTATCATGTACGAAATCAAGAGAAAGGAAAAGGCTAAGCAATTGTGTTTTGAAATAGAAAAATTATTTAAAATAATGATATTTTTGTAGGAAATGTTAACTAGTGTTCCAGAAGCACGGGTTAACATAACCCTATTTTTTCTAATAGAAGAATAATGATATTTGAACGAACAAAAGTTGTCGTAGATTTATTGAGGAAATTATATTGTTTTTCAGGTGTGGAATCATCTAATGTAAATCCAAAGCAACAAAGGGTAACCGTGACTGGAAATATAGATGCAAATGAGTTATTAAAAGAAGTGAGGAGCACAGGAAAAACAGCTGATATGTGGCCCTTTGTACCCTACAATTTAGTGACTTATCCTTATGCGATTGGCGCATATGACATGAAAGCACCTACTGGTTTCGTCAGGGGAGTCCCTCAAGCTGTGGGTGACCCTAAGTCTCCAGAGTTGAAGATGATGGCGCTTTTTAATGATGATAACGCAAACGCATGTTCGATCATGTAATTTCATGTAGGAAAATGTTTTGTGTACACCCACGTGCGTGTATACACCTTGAAATAAAGATATAAAAAAAAAAGTGTTGTGATTGATGTAATTGTTTGATGTGATATAAAGAGAGATTAGATAGAGAAAAATTAGGGTGTTGAATCGGTTTGTGAAATTTATAGTGTTTGTTTCCTTTGCCAGTTTCAAGCATCAATTCTTTGGATAAATATGATATTATTTTGCTTTCTATCAACAACACATGCAATAGAAGATCCAGAGTATGTAGGAGAAGCCTCAAATGTGCTAGATATTTAGTTAGATTTTATGTTTTGCTTAACTGTACTTTCGGTTAAGAAGTTAGCTGAGGTGGTACTCTTGTCCTCTCTTTCGGTCTATATAAACCAATATTCTCTTCTACATTCATAATCAAGTTGAGTTGAATCTTACATATCTGAGTGATATTTATGCGCATAGTCACATGATTCGCATCTGAGTTGGTATGCAATACGGGTGCAGGTTCGCGATACACGATATAAGGAAAATTTGGTATATATATGATGTATCACTACTACAAATTTGGCAAAATATAGCGCTCCATTAATAGCGCTTTTAACATTAAAGCGCTATATATCAAAACACGGAGGCTTTTGCTAGCACTTTTTTTGAAAAAGCGCTATCTATGCTTCTATCTCTATATAACGCTTTATTTAAAAAGCGTCATTAAAGATTCAATAAAAATAATAAATATTTAAATAAAAACAATTATAATGGTATATGGCGCTTTTGATGAAAAGCGCTATAAATAAATCTGTATTAAATAACGCTTTTTGGGTTAAAAAAAGCGCTACTGTATGCTTGAGAAATATAGCGCTTACAGGTTAAAAAAAGCGCTATTTTAATGTACCTGAGTGGTAAAGGATTAACATCATCACCTTAAAGTCCCTAGTTCGATAGCAGTAACAAAGCACACCCTTTTTTTTATAAATATTTTTATCATATATATATTATATATATCAAACTAAATCCAAACTTTTCCCAAAAAACAAATTCAAACTTTTTGAAAAAAAACAAATCCAAACCAAAAAACAAATCAAATGTCCAGAGATCCCACTAAATCATTTCACTCACGTGTTCTCTCTCCTTTTTCCAAAACTATTCAACTCCTTTTTCCAAAAAACAAAACCCTAAATCCCTTTCCATCACTCTCTCCATCACAGCTCTCTCTCTCTCACGAGTCTTGAACAACAAATCAAAACTCGCCGGCCGGAAAATGTACAAAGTATATTGAAGCGTTGAACTCAACTCGTCGGAAAACGTCGCCGGAGTTAGTTATCGGCCACCAGAATTAGCTTTCTCTCTCTTTTTTCTGTAATTTCTTCTTCAGGTATCTCTCTTTATCTTGTTTTCAATTTTTGTTTTTGATGTTGTTGTTAGAACATTTTAATGTCGTTTAGGAGGGAGCAAGAAGGGGTTACGGGTGGTTTACCCAAAGTTAAATTCAACAACCAATTGTGAGGAAAAAGAATTTAGAAGCGTGTGTTTGGTTTTGTTGTGACTGAAATTGATTTTGACTTAATTGACTTTCTAAAATGATCTTGGATGAAAGTGAGTTCAACATAAAATGATTTATATATTTGGTTTCACAAAAAAAAAAGTGATATTTATCCTTTGAGTATGTTGGAATAGTTTGGATCATAATTGTTTTTGTGTGTATATTTGTGGTTAGTAATAATTTTATTCTATTTTTATATTGGTCATTAGGACTTGAGCAGGTGATCAACTATTTGAAAAGGTGAAGGATATGAGCAATAAATTTGGCAAACCTTTTGCAAAAGATCTTGTTAAAAGCAGGTGGAAGAAGAAGTCAATTTTCTTTGAACTCCCATATTGGAAGTCATTGTATGTAAGATATTTCCTTGATGTGATGCATATTTAAAAAAAAAACGTATTTGATAGCATTATTGGTACGCTACTAAATGTACTTGGAAAGTCGAAGGATGGCATTAATGCGAGGTTGGACTTAATCGATATGGGAATTAGAACTGAATTGGCACCCGTTAAAGACGGAAAGCGCACATTTTTACCACCTGCGGCTCATACTTTATCAAGAAAGGACAAAACAGTATTGTGTCCGTTTCTTCATGAAGTTAAAGTTCCAGAAGGGTACTCATCAAACATTAGTAATTTAGTATCTATGAAAGACCTCAAGTTAAGGGGTTTGAAGTCTCATGATTGTCATGTTTTGATGGAACACATGTTACCAATAGGTATACGTTCCATTTTTCCTGAAAACGTTAGAAGTGCAATCACTAAACTTTGTTTTTTCTTTAGGGCGATTTGTAGTAAAGTGATCAATCCAGAGAGCCTACAAACATTGCAAAGAGAAATTAGTATTACTTTGTGTGAGCTTAAGATGTATTTCCCACCCTCATTTTTTGACATTATGGTTCATCTAACTATTCATCTAGTGAAAGAGATACAAATGTGTGGACTAGCTTATATGAGATGGATGTACCCTACTGAGCGTTATATGAAAATATTAAAAGGCTATGTGAAAAATCGAAGTCGGCCAAAGGGTTGTATTGTTGAACGGTACATCGTTGAAGAAGCTATTGAATTTCACACTGAATATTTGTCCAACGTTGAATCTATTGGACTTCCTAATATGTCTCATACATCGGAAAGAATAACTGGAAAAGGGTTAGTTGGGAAAAAACTAGTGACGATATCGTAGACTGGATTGGAGCAAGTACAATTGTATATTTTGCACAATTATGATGAGGTTGAGCCGTATGTTAAAAAACACAAGGATGTTCTGAATACTTTGAACCCAAATAGAAGTTAAAATTGGATAGCACGAGAACACAATCGAGTTTTTGTAACATGGTTTAAAAATCATATTTATTCGAAGTTGTCTAAAGATCCTGCTTCAGTTTCAGAACGATTGACATTGTTAGCACGTGGTCCAAATTCACATGTCTATTCTTACACTGGATATGCAATTAACGGCTACACATTTTATACCAAAGAACAAGATGATAAAAGCAATATGCAAAATAGTGGTGTCACCCTAGTAGCTGAAATCGATGCACATCTCAAGTGCCGAGGAGACAAACCTGCGGCATACACAAATCTATCATATTTTGGGGTTATCAAGTGCATTCGGGAGTTCAATTACACAATGTTTCGAGTTCCTGTATTTGGGTGTACGTGGGTTGATAATAAGAATGGTGTTCGGAATGATGAGCCAGGTTTTTTGAAGGTGGATCTTAATAGAGTGGGTACGAAGATGAGCCTTTCATTTTAGCGTCACAAGCTAAACAAGTGTTCTATGTCACTGATCCCGCTAATGTAAAATGGTCCATGGTACTTTTGACCAACAAAGTTAGAGATGATAACAATACCAATCAAGATGATGAGGAAGTTGAGGATGATCCTTTCTTAGCAAATCCACGATCACCTGAAACTGGTCCTACTATAGACGATGATTTGTATGTTAGAGACGATCATGCTGAGGGAATTTCCATCGATCCATCATTCCATGTAGTCAAGCAAAAAAAAAAACGTATTGCCACAAAAAAAAAGAGATCTAAAAACTCTTAAGTTCTACATTTGTTGATGGGAAGATAATATTTCTTTATACTCTTCTAATTAGTAGCTTCTTTGTGTAATAAAATTCAATGTATTCATTGTTTCTTATTGAATGATCATTAAACCATGATAGTTTGTGATTAAAGTATGCCCACCCTTTCTTCTATTTTCTACTTATGTGTAATTCAACGTATTTATGTAAAAAAAATTATATTTTCTTATTGCAGATCAATGGGGTATTATGATGAAGACAAGGACTATGATCCTGACAATGAGGAAAGTGACAATGAGGAAAATTACTCCCATAATGATGGAAACAACTCTATTGAGCGTGAGATCACGCGTGGGATAACTCTTATGAAGAATATCATCCGCGCAAGAGATAAAGGAGTCAAATATGAGGTTGTTCAGCAATTTGTTTAAAATTAAATTATATGTGGTTTCTTTCTTCTAGACATACCTATAGTTGTTTTATGAAATTATTAGGTGTCATGGAATCGTCGTAATCAACCAATTGGGAATTACTCCGCACGGTTTGCAAGTTTCGTTGGTGCCGTTGTTCGTAGACACATTCCAATCACTTGTGATCATTGGAACCCCAAAGACAAATCAATGAATCCCCATAAAGATTTTGTTTTTAAGGACATACAGGTATCAAATATTAGTTGACGTTTGACTGCATATTAATGCTTTTACTTATACATTTTTTATTTTATTTTGTAGTGTTATTTCCTTAATGTTAATGAATCACGGAAGAAATATGTACTTCAACTTGCTGGAAAGTTACATAGATCTTTTCGATCTTATTTAACAACAAATTATCTTAAAGATGCTGATGGAAATTTTATCGATGCTGATCGTCCAGCACTTTACGAAAGCTTGATATCTCCGGAGGAATGGGTGACTTTTAAAGCTAAACTGAATACTGTTGAATTTAAAGTTAGAATAATTTATTGACAAGTGTTTTTTATGATATTATATTATACTATATATATATATATATATATATATATATATATATAATTGAATACCATGTTTTGATAATGCTACTTGTTTGTACAGGAATTAAGTGAAAAAAATAGAAAGAGAGCGCTAAACCCCCAATACCCATACCTCAGGGGGTGTATGGGATATGCACGCTTAACCCAAAAAATAGTGAGTATATCTAATCAAAAACCATACCATGACGTATTAAATTGTAACAATACTTCTAATTGGTATGTATTTTTTGTCATTTTGTAGCTAGCAAAGACTAAATCTAATGAAGAAGACATTGATGAATGTTTAAGGTGGAGAGAAGGGCGTGTGAAGAAGGATGGAACGGTTGATGAAAGTGTCCAGAAAGTATATGAAGAATGTGTAAGTATTATTTTTGTTTAATTTGATTCTGAAAATTTATTTTTACTTCATATAAAACTTGTGAATTTCTTTATGACGATCTTATTTTTTCCGTACTACCATATATTATTCCAGGTGACTCTATCTCAATCTTCTCAAACTTCTAGTTGTAGGGACATACTTAGCAAAGCATTAAATGTCCGTGAGTATTCTGGTCGTGTAAGGGGTATGGGGTTAGGGGTCACTCAAACAGTTCTTAATAAAGGTCAAAAGAAAAGTGAAAAAAATCCCACTACTAGAGAATTATTAGCCATTATTCAAAACCTATCATCTGACCTTGATCAATTGAAAAAGGAAAGGGGAAAAGATATCTCAAGAAGTCAACAGGATATGCATATCCCTAGTGACAAAGATAGTACCAACATTGATGTTTTGAAGAACATTCCTGAGGTATTTAATTTAATTACTTGTATATATTTCATGTAGTAATTTGCTAATTGTATTTGTCAATAGCTTTATGTTGATTATTAGTTTAGGGTATATCACCTTGTTCATTGCACCTGTTGTCTCCTACTTATCGCATAGTCGCTAAGGGAATGGTACACAACATCTTGGGAGATAAACTTCACCATAAGCCACTTCCTGATGGCTATTTGAAAGTATCAATTGATATTGCTTTAGAACAGAATGCAGAGTTGCCCATACCTGATGATGTTGCTGATATAAGGTTGGTTAGAGATGCAATAGGAACATATGTGGCATGGCAAAGAAACCTCATTTCCCTTAATCTTGAGGTAAAGTAAATTTCTCTTTCTTTCATTTAGCAACGCCATACATCGATCATACATGGTTGTTTCTGACTAATTAGGCATATAAGTTCTTTTGATATCTACTTGAAACAAACTTATAGGATTGATCTTTCAAGAGAAACAATAGTTTGTGATTCTTTGAAATGAAGGCAGAATTTGTACTTCTAAGAAGTTGTGATACCGTGTCTAATCAAAGATAGCCTTTATTTTTCCACTCATAAAATGAATTGTTCACTAACTGAATCAATTTCACATAGATTCCTGCAACATATAAAGGCAATGATAATGACGGGATTAGGAGGGGTGGCGAGTCGGTCACATTAAAAAAACAGGTATATTGATATACATAAGAAATGTTCATCTTACTATTCAATCATTTGTTAATCATTAACTAATTTAACTATACAATTAATATTTTAGATTCAAACACAAAAATTGCATGAAGGCACTAAAATCATGAAGGATAAACCAAGAAATATGTCTCGAGCACAAAAGTTGAAAGAAGTCACTAATAAGGGTGGACATAGCAATATTCCAATCACAAAACAAAAACAAGATATTGCAAAAACCAAACAACAAAAGCCTAACTCTACAAAGTGTCGTCCATCATGGGTGTCAGCTCTTAAATCACTGGTGGCAGTGCAAATGGAAAACTTAGATACGCGTCAGATAACTATGGAGGAAGGTATTTTTGGCGAAGAACAGTATAACGAAGAGATTACCAAAGAACAAATGTATGAGTTTTTCGAAAATACAGAAATAGGTGTCTCTGTTGTCTGCGTATATATCAGGTGTTCCGAATAACTTTAAATTGACCGAACAAATTATTTTATTTGTATAACATTTAATAGTATCTAATATTACATTTTCATTCTAGGTACTTGTATGAAAAGTTTGTGCGCGACACTGATTTCCCAAGGAAATTCTCCTTCTTATCTCCCCATCGAATATCCTTGGTGTTAATTGAAGCAGAACAAGAATTGGTCAAAGCATACATGATTGAGGAATTCTTAAAATATAAAGATGAGCGCAAGTTATTTATTCTACCATTTTATATATATAAGCATGTGTAAGATTTCCCTTGAAACTTTGATTTTGATTATTTTTTCCTCACTTTTTACCATCGTTTATTGAAGATTTTCTAATTAACTTTGACATTTGTGTAGTGGACATTGGATGTTGTTTGTCATTGATCCTATATCGGAAATCATATATTATTTGGATCCATTACTCAATGACTATATGAATTACCCAAAAATGAAGAGTATGTTTGACACGTAAGTGTGTGTGTGTGTGTGTATTTATGGTCAGTTGTTGTATATGAAAACTATATATATATATATGGTTAGTTGTATGTAATCTACGTTTACATTTATATTTTTTAGAGTTCTAAAGGTATTTCGCTCTGCAAGGGACGCTCAAGTATCAAAGAATAAATTTAACAACATATCATGGGTCCGAGTACAGGTTTAATAATACAACATAACAACCTTAAACAATCAGTGTATGAATATAATATAAATAATTTTATTTATACAAACTTATTTTATTTTTTGTAGTATCCTCGCCAAGAAAATGGTATAGATTGCGGATACTTTGTGATGAGGTTTATGAAAGAGATTCTCATTTCAAAACTAAATGAGATTCCAAAGCTGGTATGTTATTTTTATATTAAAGTATAATATTTATATATAATTAAGTTTATTAAGTAACATGGTTATTTTTTGTTATAATATATGCAGTACATTGATGGTTTTAAGTGTGTGACATACTCAAAAGATAAACTAAGAGAAATCCAAGAAGATTGGTGTCAGTTCATGATCAGCCATTTGGTTATATGATATCTTTATGATAAGGTGAGTTTGATATGTTTCTAAATATATTTTCTAGAAGTGGTAGTGTTTTTAATTTATAATCTTGCTTTAATTTGTACTATGATCAGTAGTACTTTGAATTTGTCTAGTAGTACTTTAAATTTGTCTATAGTTACTTATTGCTTAATGGTGTTTTCTGCTATATATATGCAGGTGGTGGAGAGTGAACGAAATTTGCAAATGAATAATGATTTGTCTTCTTGTTTTGGATAAAAATGTTGAGACAACCAAGAAGATAGATGAAGACAGCATGCTACCAATGAAGATTTTGATCTTTATGTTAACTAATTAGTTGTAACTTAGAGATATCCATGTTACCATATTAGTGACTATATATACATTTCTGACTTTTATGCTATATATACATACATTTTTGATGATATGTTTAAGTTTTATTTGATAATTTTAATGTGCCAAAAATATATATACTTCCCTTAGAATTTTATATATATATATATATATATATATATATATATATATATATATTCTACTTTAAATTAATAAAAAACGCTATCGGTAAAAAAAAAAAACCAGACAAAAAAAAAATTAAAGTCTTTTCTAGCGCTTTTTTCATGCATAAAGCGCTATCTAAACCTAGTGTTACATAGCGTTTTAAAACAAAAACGCTAGTGTTACATAGCGTTTTAAAACAAAAACGCTAGTGTTACATAGCGTTTTAAAACAAAAACGCTATTTTTTAGTAGTGCTTGCGTTATTTAAAACGCCTTTTAGATGGCGTTTATTATTGAAAGCGCTATCTAAGGAGAATCTTTGCTAGCGCTTTTTGACAAAAAGCACTATATAAACACTGCTTTAGATAGCGCTTTTCACAGAAAAAAAGCGCTATATTACTTTTACCAGCGCCATTTACAGTAGCGCTTTCAAAGCGCTATATAAGCCTATTTTTGTAGTAGTGTATAAAAGTTTGGAATACGTCGGTTCGTAGTATTAATATTGTCTAATTAAGTATAGTATCCTCTCTTAAAATTGCAAAAAAGTAGAAGAAGTTTAGTATCCGGCTGCAACAAACTAGCGTTTACTTTCTAAAAGATTTTGTATATTTACTCTTTTCTTTTTTATGTTATTTTGCAAAATCTTTATCTTTCTTCGATCTTCATCCACTTGTCTCGGTTCCTTAGTTTCCATAAATAATAGGGGAATTTGTACAAACCAATTCGCAAATATACCACGAACCGGTAAGCAAGTACCAATTCACGGTTCACATGTTACGAGAATCATGTTACTATGTTCATTCATTTCAATCTATGCTTCCGCGTCACTTGTAGTTCCTTCTTTCTTGATTCAATTTGATTCATTCTCCTTAGATTTACACTTCTTCTGTACAAGTTCTTCTATAACTAGAGCTGCGTTCATCGGATTGAGGCCCGCGAACATGCGTTGGAAAGCTAAAAGAAAATTCTACAACTTTCATGTTGAGGACAGAACCCAGTTCGGAACGAAAAGGAGTCAAATAATTGTGTTTTGTTCCAGACGTTATTTTAAATAATTAATTTCGAGACAACTTTGGTTTTTTCGGCCCGATACATTTAAGGCCCGTCTTTTGCCATGTAATATAAAAACTGAAAACGCAGTTAGGGCTGCTCATTCTGTGTTCACGCTTTATGAAATAGAAACCCTAAGGCAGCAGTGGAGAACTAATCTCTCTTTCAATCCATTGGTGAAGGAACTTTGTTGTTGACTCTTTAGGTTCGGTTTTAATATCAATTTGTTATGTCTATGCTGCTGATCAAATATCAATTTTCGTGTCTCTTTTATGTGTATGAATTTGTTACAATTGATGCTTAATTATTCTGTTTCATATTCATACCGTTGAGATTGTTCAAATTAATTCATCGCTTGTTTAAATTAATTTGAACATATGCTTTCTTTTTCACTTGCAAAAAGAGTTGATCGAATCTTGTTATGATATTAACTTTGTTCTTGGTGACCTTGATCATCACCATAGTTAGTTGAACACGTAAGATGCTTAATCAAACGAATTCTTTATAAAACCGATTTTCGCTTGTTAAATGAGTTTTATAATCAACCAAAGCATAAACTCTTAAACAAATATTTTCTGAGAACTTGTGATAGATGATAAACAAAGTTTTCTAAAACCAGTGGGTTGTTTTTCTATTAACCAGTTACAAACCCGTGCTGTTCTACACGAAAAATGAGCAAATTAAGGGAAATAGCTATATTTTTCAAAGAAATAGCTACATTTTTCACATTTTAAGGGAAAGAGCATAATAGAAGTGAAAATGCAAACTGCCACATCAAAATCGGATCATATACAAATATTTAAGTATTCTAACTAAAATGTACATGTCTATGTTTCATAACTAACATGCCTAATTGACTTAAAATGCAAGCAAGCTTTTTTCAAGAATTAACAAACAGAAGGGAATGTACATGGACTATGTAAATGCTACAGGGAAGAAATGAATCCTAGCCTTACATAACAATCATCCTGAAAGAACAAATTAGTTCATCAGCTCTGCCTCATTGCAGAAAGAGAATGTGAAAGGTTATGCAAAGTTTTAGGGCACATTAAAGTTGCTCTAAACTAATTTTGAAAGAGCGATGTTAATCTTGTAGGATTTTGTCGGGGAAACATAAAGATTTACGTGATTTGACATTTGTTGCATAAAGATGAAGGACGGGATCACACTACCCCCAAGTTGTGCAGTTAGGAGTTGCTCAAACTGTTTGAGGAGTTCTGGAGGACAATATTTGTCAATCTCAGCTCCAAGTACTGCAACTGGAATACTAACCCCTGAAATTAACACCAAATGTTAACTATTAAGTTATGAGCATATAGCTTAGCACTGTGATACCTCTAGCATTATGATCTTTTATAATTGATATACAACGAATTAGTCCTCAAAACTTAGAAAGAAAAGGTGTGCTTCCCAAGTTAGTAAATGGTTTTTCCTTCTAATTTAGAGTCGGAATAGACCAAGCCAACTACACGGGTTGTCTAGCCTACGACAGGGTCACGAAAAAGGCAATGATATACATTGCTGGACTATTTAAGAAAACTTTCAGATGTTAAAGCAAAGAAAACCGGGAAACACCCATATATAATTGTCTCAAAAAATTCATCCTTATTCTTGTTTCACCCATGTCAAAATAACAAATAGAGACAAAAGATGTGAAAGATAGACCCCTCACGAAACAAAATATCATTTATTATAAATTAGTAGTAATAGCATGAATGGTTGAGGAGTTAAAGGGAAGATGCCGTACCGAAAACTAAACGATTTGGAGAATCTATATCCTTTGAGATAATAAAATGAAGATAGTTTTTAACTGCAAAAATGAAGAGCGTGATAGAAATTTGATGAATATCTTTGAAAATGTGAAAAGCAAAATTGAATAGATGAAACAATTAACCAAGAAAAGAACAATAACAATAGAATTAAGAAATAAAGCAAACATTGGCAAAATTAAAAGTTCATTTTAGGGGAGAGACTGTTAACTACATATTTAATCTAATAGTTAATCTTTAATTGTTCTAGTATGAAATATAGAGAAATAAGTATGTTGGATAATATAGAGAAATAAGTATGTTGGATTGCCTCAAAAAATTGTAGCCAGAATTTTCTAAACCATTCCTTTGTGAAACTCATTAGTATCCCTCGTTGCAAAGGCAACTACATTTTTTTATGTTGCTGTGATATATATATATATATATATATATAGTTTTGCTAGAAGACACCTTTTATGAAGGTGTCTTTTAGCAAGTTATTCTATGAGCATTTGTGAAAAGACACCAACTAATTTTTATTATGAAGGTGTCTTTTTACAAAGTTATAACTAAAAAGTGTAAATCACACCTTAAGGTGTGGGTTGCTAAAAGACACTTTCATAGGGTGGCTTCTAGCATAACCTATATATATATATATATATAGTGAATAATGTTAATGAGGAACAATGCTAGGATTGGTGTTTTGATCTACGATTATAATAATCGCTCAGCTGAAATGCATAAGAAAATAAATACACATGATCCCTGCATAGAAGTATTAAGCTTTAAAACCTTGTATCATTTCCTAACTATCATTATGCTTTATGATATCTTATAAACAAAACTATTCTTTATGATAACCCTTGTAATGTAACTCTAAAATTAGTGAAAGTTTGAAACAGTAAAAATTGGAAAAACGGAGAGAAAATAGGATTGAGAAGTCCAAAAGAATGCTTTGAACACAAAAGGAAATCAACCGCGACAACAACCATGAAAGATAATGATTATTCAGAAAAATAAATAAACCTGGTGTGGACAAATAGGCATGACACGAAGTACCTCTGCAACAAAAAATAGACCAAATAGAAAGAACATGTGAGTTAATTATACACAAAAAACCAAAATAAAAAAATAAAAAGTAAAAACAAAGAATAAATCATATCATAACAAATTGAGGGAGAAATTTTGGCAAGAATTTTTTTTTTCCTTTCAAAATAATATGTTAAATCCACACACACAAGACATGGTTTCTTAATAAAATCAAGGGCAAAACAATGACAAAGTATATTCAGATCTGATTTATCAAATTCTAAATTGCCAATTTCACTACATCTGTTTATCCAATTCCATTGCTTACTAATTGTTAAAACAGACTGTTATGTCTTTGAAAGACTAATAGTGGTGCATTCATCTCCTATTGATACCTCTGACTTCAAATCAAATTTTGGTTTTATTCTCATGCAATCTCTAGTATCTCATCATAAGACCATTTTGCAGTACCTCACTGACTTATGTTTGCATCAATAACAGATTATTTGTCGATTCTTCTTGTTAAAGGATATAGAGATATAGTCAAGAGAAACAAATTCAATACATATAATTAATCACACATTGTTGTATGAAAAATGACATTTTGATCAACACAAATGAGAAACTGCAAGAAAGTGAGTCAATTGCTAATCAATTGCAATCTTTAGTATTTGTACCTCCCACACTCTATTAAAAAAAGGCTGAAACAAAATTGATTGATTTTTTTTCTACCTTCCAAACGAGATGGGCCTTAGCCCAGTTTGGAACAATTCTATTGTTATTTTTATATGAAAACCACTCTTCACCCAGCAACATTCGCTCTCGCCCAGCCAAAATACCGAATATACCCCTTGCACAAGTTATGTTATGTGCGCAACTTAAGTTGCGCAGCGCAACTTAAGTCATATAACAGCAACACAGCAACCCATCTTCCTCATTTCCCAAACTTCCAAAATTCGAAATTTTTCACCCCAAATCCAAAATTCAAAGCCAATTTCGCCCACAATATCAAGTAAGTGATGATTATCCTACTTCATTGCATTTTTTTGGTTGAAATTTTTCGAATTTTTGAAGAAATTTATCATTTTTAGGTTTTTATAAATTTTGCTTGCGTGTTAGTTTTTATGATTGTTAGTGATGATTTAACTTAGGAATTGTTGTTTAGATGTTGTTTATAGTGCATTGTGGTAGTTTAGGGTTTAGAAATTGTTAGATTTTATGTTGATTGAAAATTGCACTCTAGGTGTTTGATAAAATGTGTCAATGAAAAATTTGTGTTTTTTGGATCGTTAATGATGAAATTAGTTAGAATATAGTATGTTTGACAACAATTTGGTAAATTACGGATTGAAATGACATTGTCGAAACTTTCGTGTTGTTCTTGAATTGTTAGAAATGGCACGATGTCCGTGTGAAAATGTGTCATTGATTTTGTGCTTTTTAAATTGTTGTGTTGTGCAGATATGTCTCAGAGGGAGAGGAGTGACAGACTTAGGTTAGGGAGGCCTACATCTACTAGTAGTGCACGGAGGGAGAAGCAAGCGGTAGTCCCTCCTTTACATGGTCGAGGCCGAGGGAGAGTGGGGGGCACGAGACTTACCGGTGATGATGATGTTGTGCCTGGGCCTTCTTCATCACAGACCGGTCCATCCCAGGCGATGGACCCGACGCGGTATCAGTTTTTGGAGCCTCAGCCTCACCAGTATCATTTTGAGGAGCCTCAGCCTCACCAGTATCGTTTTCAAGGGGTGCCGAGGGTGGTGTACGATGCCAGTGTGGACGGCTATACAGGGGGGCCTTCTAACCTCTCACTTTTACCTCGCTTTGGAGGTCATGTGGCATGCAGGATATGGGTCGATGTCGATGTAAGTATATTTTAATGTTTATTTTACTTCTTTTTTTTTTAATGGTAATTTTACAACTTATTTATTTAACGGTGTTGTTTGTTGTTTTTTGTTTTTGTATTTCAGTTTCGGAGAAAGCGTAGGTTGAGAGGTATCTCCCACGGGAAGAAGCTGAGCCTGAAAAACTTGACGGTGCCTCAGCCGGGAGCACAGAATAATTGGTTTTGGGATGTACTGAATGTGTCCGGCCTAACTCCCCTCCTGAACAGTGGGTACGAGAACATCTCCCACGGGCTAGTTTGTGCTATGTCAGAGAGATGGCATGAGGAGACCAGCAGCTTCCATCACTGGGAAGCTCCTTTCTGAGAGAGAGCTCACCCGTACCGAGGCGATGGACATTATGACGACCGACTTGCTTATTTCCACGGAGGATGCCGCTAGGGAGCTGACCAAGCAGGGTGGTCCGTATATTAGTTTTGGTGTGATGAAGAGGCGCTATGAGGAGCTCCTAAATAGGTGTAATCAGCTGGTGGAGGTTGACACACAGGAGGAGGAAGACGAGCGCTTTGATGTTGGGCTGGCCTGCGTGAAGGCGTTTATGTTGCTCTTGCTTGGATGAACCATTTTCTCCCGCAAGAACAACAAAAACATTAATCTGTTGTGGATGCTTGCGCTGCAAGATATGGACGACTTGGACGAATGGTCATGGGGTGGGATGGGGCTAGCATTCATATACGAACAGCTCTCTCTGACCTTCGATTCATCATTGCCCACCTGTGGTGGTTACATGACCCTGCTTGTGGTAAGATTTGTTTTTCTTCTTTTTTACATTGTTTGTATAATACTTGTGTTGATATATATTTGGTTCTTTGTGTTTGCAGGGATGGACTTTGGCGCACTTCACGAACCTCATTCTGAGGGTTCGTAGTGATGTGTACGACCCGGCAGTAGCCCCGCTCGTGAGCCAGTGGAGACCTCCTAGGGGCTTTATGGACCCTAGACACTATAGAGATGCCATTGATGTGATGGATCACTCTCACGTCATCTGGAGGCCGTACGAGAGACGGCGACACATCACGCCATTCCACGACATATACTGGTACTCCATATGGATCATGGCCGGCAGAGACAGGATGTTCCGTCACTTGCCTGAGCGGGTTCTTAGGCAGTACGGGTATGTCCAGACACGGCCCAGGTCTCCTACGGATGTTGAGCTTACTGCTGTGGCAGATGTCGTGGCCCAGGCTTTCGTGGAGTTTGCTCTACATGTCCTTAGCTAGCAGCAGAGGGGTGATCCGGTGCCAGAGGACGAACCGTGGGCTCATAGCAGGGGGTACATGAGATGGTTCTATAGAGTGTCACATCCTATTGTGAACCCCCATGCGGCCATTCCTGACTACGCAGCTCAAGCACCTCCTCGTCCTGTCCCTCCTTACGAGGAGGTTATTGTTGACCAGTAGTGGGCCAGACATCCTCTCGACCCATACCAGATCATCGCCAACATCAGAGCCAGAGTGGATAGTGCTATGGGGCATCCTGATGTGTTTGGTAACCCAGAGGTACTCCGCATGATGCAGTGTATACAGTCTGAGTGGAGCATGCTGGAGCAGATGCAAGTTCCACGACGACGGAGCAGGAGTCCACAGCAGTAGTGTTTAGGGGTTATGACTTGTATAGTTTTTGTTTATGATATTTTTTCGGATTTGGATGTATATAACATTTGTGCTTTTTTAGCATTTTTATGACATTTTCCCTTATCTTGGTCCTTTATTTTTTCGTAATTTGTTTATGAGTTAACACGTGCTTGAATGAATAACGAAAAATGAAATATAACGAAAAATAAACAGGTAAATAGAACCGTTAAAATTGTTGCACATAACTTGCGCATGTGTTAAATCTGTGCGCAAGTTAAATCTGCACAGACACTGCGCAAGTTAACTTGCGCAGTGTCTGGCTTAAGTCACGCAATGTTTAACACATGCGTGACTTAAGTCACGCAGCGCGTGTTAACTTGCGCACAGTTTTACACTTGCGCAAGTTAACATGCGCAGAGGTATTTTCGTCCTGCCTGCAGGGCGGGAGTGGATTTTGCTGGGGGAGAGCAGGATTCTTTTTATATTAATGTAGTTACGTTTCATTTCACCCATTTATTCAATTTTATATTTAGATGACTAAAATAACAATTAAATTCATATTCGTATATATTTAAAATAATTTACTTTATTGGCCAAAAAATTAATAATAATTTATTCTAAATTTTATCTATACTGTATATAAAGAAAACTACCATTTTCAGCATATTTTTGGGTTGAACTTTTCTTTCCAAAAATACCCTTAATTTTTAATTTTAATTTCAAATACAAATAATACATGTAACAAATAGATAAGAATAAATTTAATTTAAGGAGAAAACTTATGCACAATTCCTTATGAACTATTCTTACTGTTAGCCAATTTAAAATAACACGTAGATTACTAATCCATGTCACTAATCGTCCCGTTAACCCTCTTTTACATCTGTTAACCACATATCAAACTCACAAAAAACTAGCGCAAAACAAAAACTCATGTTACTTTTTTACCAGTCAATTTTATGTTGTACATCTATGTTGTTCCCCTCAATACAACCGACAAAGATTGTCAAGTATTTTCATATGTCTTCCACAAAAAAACAATATTTCCATATTATTTTATTACTTCCACAAAAACAGTATTTTCATATTATTTTATTGATATAAGTTTCTCTTCCTTAGCCTATGATCAATTGTAACAAACGTGAGCAAAAAATAATGTTAAAGATTGGATTTTAAATCCTCTAAAAAAAATATTAGTAACAAACGTGAGAAAAAAATTTGTTAAAAATTGGACTTTAAATACTCTAAAAAAATATTAGTAACAAAAGTGACCAAAAAATAATGTTAAAGATTGAACTTTAAATCCTCTAAAAAAATATTAGTAACAACCAAAAAATAATGTTAAAGATTGAACTTTAAATCCTCCAAAAAAATATTAGTAACAAACGTGAGCAAAAAATAATAATGTTAAAGATTGGACTTTAAATACTCTAAAAAGAATATTAGTAACAAACGTGAGCAAAAAATAATGTTAAAGATTGGACTTTAAATCCTCTAATAAAAGATTAGTACTCAAAATATTTTAGAAAAAGATTTGTAAGCACTATATTAAATATTAATAAGTAGAGTTCTCACGGTCAATAGTTCATTCCGCATTGTTTAGTTTTTCTCAACCTCTCTCAACCCTCTGCATTAGAATTCATAATTAACATGTTTAGTTTTTTTCTTTTTCTTTCATGTTACAACTAATCAAAGTCGATTAATTTTATGGATTATATATTTGACTTTGTTGGTTTATAATTGCTTATACAAACTATGATAGCGTGACTTTTTTTTTTATATAAAGAAAACCATGGTTTTTTTTAATTATTAAATTAAGGGAAAATAAACAATAACATCTCATGCCGTTAAGCTCCTTCCACTGCCGTTTAAAGGAATAAAAGCATTGTTTTTTTCTTTGTGATTCCAAATGTTTTGCATGTATACAATTGATAAACTGCTCCCATGGTCCCCATCCAATATCCAACAAAAAATTGTGAAATCAAAGTGTTAAAACCATTTAAACAATTTAAAATTGTTAAACGATATTAATCACACTCATGTTACCAATAATTGAAAACAGAAACACTAGAAAGCTTCAAACCACCATCTTTTGTTTTTGGTTACATTCAAACCACCATCTGAAATGCCATAAAAAGATAGGACCGTTAAAAAGTATGGATACGAACACCGGCACCAGATACAAAACAGATCTTAACACGTCAATAACATTGATAATTTGAGAAAATCAGTATGGTAACTATATTTGTAGATGCGGATGCAACACGTGTTCAGACACATCTAATATGAGGAGTGTAAGCGATTTATTGGTTAAGAGTAATATCATAATTCATATATGGTCGAAAGAGCCATAATTACACCTACAAATGATGATGTTCAAAATTTGAAGGACATAATTATCAATTAGTTTCCATAAGAATAACAGAATTTGTTGTCATTTAACGAGGTCGAAGGGGAACATCAACACATTCTTAATGTTGCTAGATCCCTTTCTTTTCATGCTTCTTTACCTAGTAATTTTTGGCATTTTTCTATTCAACATGTTGTTCATCTAATAAATAGGATACTTCTGCAACCACTAGTCTTCCTTTCACCGCTGTTCTGTCTTAATTTTCGCGCAGAGAAGAAAACACGGAGGAAGGAGGAAACAACTTTGATTTTCTAGATTTTTATTCCTCTGCTTATGATTTTGAGCTTTAGATGGAAGCAACAACTTTTCTGTGAAAGTTAAAATTACAGATCTGAAATGATAGCAAATTAGTTTAGTTTAATTTGAATTGGAATTCTAGTGCTTAAATTATTGGTATTGTTGCTGGTCATTGAAGAAAGGTAGTAATTGAGAGAGAGCAGGGGAAGAAATTTGTTGAAGAGTTGTTTTTTTCTATGTTTCAATTACTACTAGCATTGTTTCAGTTATGGGGTGCATTAGCAAAAACAATAAAACCAATATTTACTATTATAATATGTTTCCTTTTTTTAAGGCTTTATTTTCAGGTCATCCAACCCCACCAAAACCGCCACATAACCAAAAACTATGAGCATGGGCATGGGCATGGTGCACAAAATGTATGTGCATTCTAAATGCCACCATAATTTCCTGCTAACAAAAGAACATGTACAAAAATAGCAACAGAAGTTTCTGCTCCTATTGCTACCAGAAGTTTAGCCTACAAATTGGTAGAAGACTCTGGCAAGTGGCAACCTATTACATTTTGATGATAATATACTTACAGCGTTGTGTCTTTTGATTAGTGATAATATACTTACAGATATGTTATCAAGACACAACTCTTTTAAATCCAATGAGTGACAGATATGTTATCAAGAGATAAATAATCAAATAACCCATGCTGCAGCCATGCTGCCCCTTGCATAGGTGCAATTTGAGAATTTCGTTGGAAACCAGTTAGAAAGTCTTTCGTTCTCCTTGTCCACCTCCTGTTTCAGAAATTATTTATTAGGAAGAATATTTGTCACAATTTTAATTAGAACACAGTTGAGATCCACCCAATTTAAATAAAGTGTGCATCATATGTGCATTCAATTCAACAGACACTAGCACTTCAAGCATCTAACATCTGTTACTTATCTCCATCCAATAGATATCATGAGTTATGAATAAAAATTCTTGAAAGGATGGACTGTCGTAACAATAGTGTTCTAAAAAAAACAATAATTCACATATCATGATAAGTAGGCATAAACAGGGCAGAAAAATGAGGTGGCAAGTAAAAACATTTACCTTAACTATGTTCCATAGTTGGAGATGACAAGTTTAACCTCTTCTCGGAATATGTTGAGACGCTGAGCCAGAGGACTGGGAGGATGACCTCTGGACAAATTTGTGGTCCAAGAGTTTAGCCGCAGTGGGACGATTATTTGGATTAACTTTAAGACACTGCAGGATGAAATCACGTGCATCTATTGAAAGAGAATCAGGCACTAGAGGTAGTTCACCCTGTCCAATTTTAAACATTGCGCTGATCTGTTGTCAGAAGAGATTCAGCAAAGCTTGGAAGTCAAAAATAGCAGTAATGCAATGTTTCATATAAATTTTATATAGAGATAGGGATCAAATCATAACTACATAACACTTCAAAAAGTCACATTCGTTTAAGTTTAATCTCATCTTAATAGTGTGGTAAAAAGAAGAAACAGTTGGATTATCAGCTTGAAATAGTAATATGATACATACCCATTCCAACGAATGGTATGGAACTTGCCCAGTTAACATCTCCAACACAGTGCATCCTAGACTCCATATATCAGCCGGAAAACCATAACCGTTAAATTTTCCATTTATAACCTGCATATTACCACAATAAAGCTTTAGAATCACTGCTTAACCTAATAAGAATCATAAAACGAAACATCTTTTTTGTAGGTGTGTATCTATGGGGAGGGGGTTATTCAGGAGACTGAAGTACAGCAAGTTCAAGGTTTCTAATCCAACAAATATGTACAAGTACAACACCATTATCACTAATCATATGTTGCATGCTGGTGCCAGTGGTAAAGCATAGATGGCTACGAAGCACGGACTCCGACACGGACACCCGATAGGGCACTTAGACACCGCTAATGTGAAAACATAGGACACCGACACCCCTACATATATAATAATTTATTTATAAAATATCCGATTTGAGAATAAAAAAACATACATGTTTAATTTGAGCAATTGATTTCATTAAAAAAAAACTAAAACAAAACAAGATGATATTTGACCTTCATTTATCCATCTATTATCGAAAAAACTAAAAACGTTGTAAGCAACTTTAATATCTATAACCCCTCATTGATCTAGCATTTCTCAACACATATTTAACTTTTGAATCTATGGTGTGGGGAAGCAAGAGAGACAGAAAAATGTTTTAGACAAATGTATGAGTTGTCCGACATGCCTCGTATGAGTGTTATATAGGTGTTGGACACCGGTCCAAAGAGTGTCGGAGTAAAGGAAAGACAATTGTATTTAGGAGACTTGTCTGACACATATCGTACGAGTGTAATAGGAGTGTCAGACACTAACACGTGTCGGATACCACGACACGCCTAGTCCTATGGGTGTCCGTGCTTTATAGATAGATGGTCCCTTTGTCCGGATCTCCTATCACATGTATGAAATGCATCTTCAACATTACCAATGTAATTTCATTATAGTCCATGCAAATATCAACCAAGGATGGACACAATTAACATTTTGCAATTTCAAATATCATTTTGGAATATCGATAAAGTGGGAGACTAGGTTGATATAATCAAACAATTTCAATAGATCAAATTGAGTATTTACACTATTATAAAGTAATGCTTCCCCATATGCATAGAGATCAAAATGTATTCATTTACATCTTGATGCCAATGCTACACTTAGGGCCTAGGGGTGTGCAAAAAGTATGGTTAACTTTAACCAAATCAACAACCAAACGATAACCTATTTTAAGAGTAAAGCCCGATTGATTAAAAAACCAAACCAGTCCATATAACTTCAAAAGAGGTAAACCGGTTTTCCATTTAATTGAATTGGGTTTGAACCGGTTTAACAAACTCAAAACACGCGAACACAATTGGGTGACGTTAAATCTAGCTGTATCTCTGACAATTTAATTTCATTCAGCAAGCAAAGGAAGAAGAGCATAAACTCAATCTACACGTAACAATTATTAATCCAACCAATTAACTGTTAAAGAAACTATTAAGAAGTTACAACAATGTAGATCCAACCACTTATTGAATATGTGAACCACCATTTATTCAATAATTCTCTTTTGAAGATTGAAAACAAACCTCTGGTGCCATCCAGAAAGCTGTTCCATGGCATGATTTAACATCATTCTGTTTAATTGCCTGAAAAAGAACAGCAACAGAGTAAAATTAGTAGATGGAAATTATATTTTATGCAACTGAAGGTAGTACAGATTTCATGACTGAAGTCAAAGTTTGACAAACTGAAGCAGGGTAGAAAGGTTACCTTTGCCAATCCAAAATCTGCAATCTTGATAGATCCATTTGCAAGAACCAATATATTTGCACATTTGATATCCCTTTAATTAGGAGGAAAAACAGTTAGGCCATATTTACAAATATTGCTCTGTGGCACTACATAACTGTTACAGAAATACAGAAACAAAAATGCTAAAGAAATTGTGACACCATAAACCGAAAAGAAATAAAACTATACCCATTAGAATTTCTGACATGGAAACCCTTATGTTAATGATGTTCCTACAGTTTCAAGTTCCAAGAACAAGTTGAAATGATTCTTATACTCTATATATAAAGCTTAAATACTAAATTGCTTCTAAGGCTAAATATCATATTTGCTTATGGTTTTGGAAAATATTCAAATTCAACACCTTTCACCTCAAATTAGTCAGATATCAATGAGAAGGACATCGTTTTTTTTGTTGTTGTGAAAATTCACATCCAACAAAGTATCAAACGCCGCAAAAACACTCGTTGTTAGGAACCCAGGGAAGAGAAATGTGAAATTGATAGAAACAATCAAAGGAAATGAACAGTTTGATTGAAAATACTAAGAACGGGAGAAAGAACTCTCCACAAAGGATTCCCCCCTACATCAGAGCCTTTGCACAGTTCACACATTGAAATTACTGAAAGCTTCTCATCTCTCTAGGTCCTTTTATTTTAAACCATTCTGCCTAACTACCCACCCCCATGATTGATTTGAGCTACAACAAACTAGACAGATATCCAACTGTATAACTTACTCGAATCTAACCCCGTACTCATTTATTCTTCTAGGTCCTATCACACCAAGCCAACCACAAACACTGGAATACTTTGAGAAGGTTATAAGCTTGAGACAAGAAGAGAACAGCAAGGACAATAATTGGAACCATACACAGTCCTCAGAAATATGTATTTTGTATCCCGAACTATGAAAATGAAAAGATGTTCTAAACAACCAATTAACAACAAGAAGGAAAAATAACCACTAAATAAACAAATTTGGGATCACCTGTGAACAATATTGCGATCATAAAGATATTTCAAACCATGCAAAATCTGTCTCGTATAAGCAGATACTTGGGAATCTCGAAGTTTCTGCTTCCGGTAGAGGCTTAAAAGGGAACCTTTGGCTGCCAGCTCGGTAAAGATATATAGATATGATTCATCCTGCAATAAACAACAAGCAGAATGTAAATTACAAACTACAGCTCAAGATAGTAGTTATAGGATGCAATGACAAGCAGACTGGAAAAGTACCGTTTCAGTGCCAATGTATCGAACAATATTATCATGTTCAAGCTGACTCAGAAGTTCAATTTCCTGAGAGTGAGGAAGAAGCTGAGTGAGAAAACATATAGATGAAAAAATAATGAAAACGTAAATGGATGAAAATAGTTTATCAACTGTCAAAATACTGCACAAGACAGCAATGTATTTATAAGAAAACCTTTATCTTCATAAAAGGATTTTGATTAATGGAAAATTGAATTATAAAAAAATTATCCTTACGTGTTTCACTTGAGCAACACTTTGCTTTCCCCGAATCTCTTGATCAAGGGAAACTTGTTTTACAGCAAAAAACAGTCCTTGTCTACAGTCATAATCAGAAATAGAATAGTAGTTAGAACTTACCTAACAATTATAAACATTAAATTTTGTAAATGCCAATCTTTACAAGTCTTTGCTCCTGAGCATTGTAGCAAAATGGAGAAACAAACCAAAAAATGAGCATGTTGAATAGAAGATATTAGGTAATAATTTCACTAAAAACAACTCAATTTCACCATCAAAAAGGGCAGCCTGGTGCGTTAAAGCTCCCACATACATAGGGGTCCTACTAATTGGTGTATTGTTTGTGAAATTAATTGGTTTATAAAATTAATTTAATGCCTTAAACAAAATAGAAAAAAAATTATTAATCTTTTTTGTTTGTGAAATGTATTAAAAATAATTTAATAAATAAAAAAAATAGTAAATATAAAAACATTGAATAAATAAAAATCTGAAAGGAAAAAACTTTAAAAAAAGTAAATTTAATTAACTTTAATATTAAAATAGGTAATATTATTTTAATATTTATTAATTATTATAGGGTGATGGTTAACGCCGGAGCACAACCAGTCAAAGTCGAAACTCCGTCGTCAACCACCATGTTGGAGGACCACCACCGTTTAATATAAATATTAAACTATTTAAAAAATATATTTAACTTTTCCCCTGTTTTTTTCTAAATATAATAAAAAATTATTTACAAAAAATAAATAATACACTTGAATATATAGATCCAATGAATATTTAGTGATTGTTAATGGCTATCGAATTACTATGGTTTATGATCTCAATCCATCAATTTTGCAACATAAGGTGAGGAATGAACAGAGGATGTATTAACAAGAAATTGAAACAGCTTACTCAGTAACTGCTTCGTGTACAGTTCCAAACGAACCACAACCCAAAAATTCACCCTTCACCCAACTCCCGGGTGTAATAACCGTTTGGTTTAACAAATTATCCCTCGATGAGCAGAAAATCGAGCTATTATCCCTCGATGAGCTGAAAGTCCAGCTACCATTCCTCGAGCTGAAAGTCCAGCTGTTGTCATCCCTCGAGCTGAAACTCCAGTCATCCCTCAATAGATCCCTCGAACAGAAAGTCCAGCTACTATCATCCCACTCGTTGCAGAAAGTATCCACTTCTTCTTCTGCCTCATCTCTCTTCTTCTTCTCTTTCTCTTCTTCTCCCTCGTTAGTTTTGAAGAGGTTCAAAGGAAATATAGAGTCCAGTTTCATCATGCGTGAAAAGAAAACAAATAGGGTTGTAAAAAATAAACACAAGAACTGATCTCCCATAAATGAGTTGTGCGGCTGCTAGGGTTTGTGGTAGACTCATTAGTATTGCATTTTATAAGTGGGTATTTGGGTTTGGGTCAAGGTAGAATTTGTTATTTTGGCCACTAATATAAGAACATTTTACCATATACTCCTACACTTATACCTTCACTCCCTACAAACAAAATAAAATTCCAATTTTACCCTTTTTAACTTCACCCCCCACAAAATACTTTTGACATGTAAAGGTTTTCCAGAATTTTAGCCAAAAGTATAAATCGGCAGGTTGAATTGAAATCCTACACTTTAATATATTTACCCAAACATAGAACGTTACAATCATATCTGTAAAATTCCTTAAAAATAATTAGATCTGAAATTTACTGTATACTTTGGATGATATTATATTAAGGTCACCGTAAATATAATATTTTGACTTGATGACATTGAGGAAAAAAAAATTCCATAAACAAGATTTGACGATTGTTCCCAATATTCTTTTTAAGAAGATTGTCCCTAATTTTGTTATTGATAGTTATCAATGTTTGTTGTAAAATTCGTGCTGCTTTAGTTTTAACCAATTTGTAAAATTTCGTCTATAATTTTCATTATTAGTGGAAAAAGTGGTTTTCTTAGATTTTGTGAATTTGATTGATAATATATCAAAATTGCAATTGTTACTTTGTGTTTTTCATGTTGTTTGTAGCTTGAATTCAAGCCCTAAGTAATTTGTTACTGTGTTAGATTGGATGTTGGATTTGATTAATGTCAAGAATATGAATAATTTAACTGACATTCATGTGTAAATTGTTGTTTATGTTTCTGCAAATGAACTTTCAAACCCAAGTTTTGACCTTCCAAAAAGCTTTCCCACAACACTCCGGAAGAAATTTTTCTAAAAGTGTTTTGTGGGGTGAAGTTAAAAAGGGTAAAATTGGAATCTTTCATGATTTGTAGGGGTAAAGGTATAAGTGTAGGGGTACATAGTAAAATGTTCCTAATATAAATATTTGGAATGAGTAACCACTAGTAATCTATACTTCTATACTTATATATACTAGCGAAAAACAGACACTTCGTGCTCGTATTACTGCTCTTTTTATTGCGGTAATGTTTGAAAATTATTAACGGTATTTTTTTTATGAAATTTTAATTTTGATTAAAAGTAAAAATATAAATGTTTGTTGCTTTTTTTAATGACATAAACAATAATCTTTATTATAGAAAAAATTGTTTAAGGGTATAATTGAGATAATGAAAAAGTAAGTATAAATATACTCATCTGGTTTGTTATATTTTTTAAATGATAAAGGAAAAAAAAACAGATATACATGTATTCATATTGTGTTTGTTACATTTGTTATAATATTTAAATATATTTTTATCTATTTGTTACATGTGTTACTTGTATTTAAAATTAAGGGTATTTTTGGAAAGAAAATTCCAACCCAAAAGTGTGTTGAAAGGAGTAATTTCCTTTACATATAGTATAAATATATTTTTATCTATTTGTTACATGTGTTACTTGTATTTAAAATTAAGAGTATTTTTGGAAAGAAAATTTCAACCCAAAGTGTGTTGAAAGGGGTAATTACCTTTATATATAGTATAGATAATATATATATATATATATATATATATATATATTGGACTTTTCTTTCCAAAAATACTCTTAATTTTAAATACAAAGTAACAAATATATAAGAATAAATTTAAATATTAAAACAAATGTAACAAACACGATATGAATATATCTATATCTGTTTTTTTTCCTTTATCTTTTAAAAAATATAACAAACTAAATGAGTATATTTATACTTACTTTTTCATTATTTCAATTATACTCTTAAACAATTTTTTTCTATAATGAAGATTGTTGTTCATGTCATTAAAAAAGCAACAAATATTTATATTTTTACTTTTAATCAAAACCAAAATTTCATAAAAAAATACCGTTCATAATTTTCAAACGTTGGCACAATAAAAAGAGCGGAGAGACGGGCACGAAGTGCCCGTCTTTTCGCTAGTATATATAAAGAAAACTACCACTTTCAACACACTTTGGGTTAGAATTTCTTTCCAAAAATACACTTAATATCAAATACAAATAACACGTGTAACAAATAGATAAGAATAAATTTAAATATTAAAACAAATGTAACAAACACGATATGAATATATGTATTTCATTATCTGTTTTTTTCCTTTATCATTTAAAAAATATAACAAACTGGATAAGTATATTTATACTTACTTTTTCATTATTTCAATTATACTTTTAAACTATTTTTTCTATAATAAAGATTGTTGTTCGTGTCATTAAAAAAAAGCAACAACATTTATATTTTTACTTTTAATCAAAACCAAAATTTCATAAAAAAATACCGTTCATATTTTTCAAACTTTAGCGCAATAAAAAGAATGGAAAGACGGACGCTAGTAATTATAAAAGAAAAATATAATAATAATTTCGGTTTAGTTCGGGTTAGTTTCGGTACCGACGGGTTCAAATATACAAACTGAACCGAACCGAATTATAACCCATAATAACCACCCGATTAACCCACAACTCGTATTAACCCGAACCGAATGGGTCCGAATGCATCGGGTTGGTCGGGTACATTCGGTTTGATCCGTGTTTGTCCACCCTTAGTCATGGCTATCCCCTTTTTCCATTTTCAAATTATTAGCAAATGTGATAGAAACTTAAGTTCATACAATAAATAAATATTTTATAATTTAATTTTTTTAAGGATTATAATTAAATATTATGAGGTAATTTATAATTTAATAAATAAATTATTTTTGTTTAATGATGTAAGTTAGTAGGATCTATTAAAGTATTTTTTATTGGAGTCCTTATTAGTGTACTCTCATTGAAGTCATTGAGTTCTTAATAGATACTTTTATTAAAATATTATAAATAAGTGATGTGTAATGTGGGGACCATTTAAGGGGTCCCCATTAAGGAACTACCATTGTGGATGTTGTCATCATTAATTTGCAAACAAAAAAAAAATCTTTTTTAATAAAAATACTATATAATTCTTTTAAAATAAAATATAAGCACTACATTAATATTATTGATATTTTGAAAATAGTCATAAGGTTTTTAAATATTATCATATCGATTTTTTCATATCAATACATAAAAAATTGCTACAGGAGAAAAAAATTGAGGTAAAGGGGAGTGAAGATTTACAAAGGAAGAACAAAGTGAAGAAAAGAGAAGAGCAAAGCTAGGATTCACAAAGGGAGTGACGATTTAGTGAAGTAGCTTAAGCTTAAGGATAACTGAGGTAAGGGGGATATGTTTGTTCAATCGAAGTAATGACGAAAATGCTTCAGTTCTGCCACTTAGATTTGAAATAAATCTTTTAAAAAAATTGTTTTCCCTAACAAAGATTGAAGTTCTTTCTTTGTTGAAGGCGGCTTTGTCTCCAAAATCGCTTTCGTTTTGTTTTGATTTATTTCGATGCCTTTTTTATGCACAACGAAACCTAAGAAGTCACCTGCACGAACACCAATGGATTCATTTTCAATCCATATTTTCTCATCCTTTCGAATGAACATTGAAGGTGATCTAAATGATCCTTTTCAGCAAAAGATTTGACAACAATGTCATCTATGTAAACCTGCATAAACTTTCCTATGAAGTCGTGAAACATAGAAGTCATTGCTCTTTGATAACAAGCACCAGCATTTTTTTAATCCAAAAAGCATCATTATCCATTCATAACAACCTAAAGCCCCTGGACATCTAAAAGCAGTTTTTGATACGTCTTCTTCAACAATATAGATTTAATTATAGCCAGAATAACCATGTAGCATACTTAGATATTCAAAACTTGCTGCCGAATCGACAAGCATTTCTGCCACCGACATAGGATACTCATCCTTAGGTGTAGCTTGGTTTAAATCTCTAAAATCAATACATACTCTAAGAGTCCCATTTTTCTTAACAACGGGAACTATATTAGCTAACCAATCTACGTACCTTGCAGTTCTGATGAAGCCGCATTTCAATAGCCTTTCAATTTTTTCCTTGATCTTCGACTGGATTTATGGTGCAAATATTCTTGGAGTTTGTTTCACTGGTTTTTTGTCAGGTTTGATAGGTAACTTGAGTTCTACAACGTCTCGACTCAAACCTGGCATCTCATGACAATCCCAAGCGAAACAATCTTTGTAAGTCTTCAAGAGCTCAACAATTTGAGCCGTGAATTCTTTGTCAATCTTGGTACTAACGTATGTGGGTCTTTTGATTGTACCATCACCTAGATCAACTTCTTCCAAAGGGTCTTGTGCCTGCATTTTCTTGGCTAGCCCCATTGGATCTTTCTCAAAACCTAAAGGTTCATCATCATAGATGCAATCTAACAAACTATATTGAAAATCATCATTAAATTTTTTGATATATTCCTCTTGTTCGATCTCGGCTTCCAAAGCCGCTTTTTCTTTGATTTCGGCTACATAAGTTGTAATCGTGTTCCAAACATTGGGCTCAGACATGATCAACTATCATTGTCCTCCCACCTAGTTGGTGGAATTTCAGGGTGTCCCCAAATTGAAGCTTTTGAGTAAGCAGGGGACCTGGTTCTGAGTATGCTTCCTTCATCCGTGATTTCCTTTTTCCAAGTAAAACCATCTTCAGGGTGAAGTTCCATGGACCAAAGAAAATTGTCTTGGTCTTCATAGCCAAATTCGGAAGCAGCACATGGTGCAATTTTCGTCAATTGTTTGTCACATGTCTTTTTGGAAATAGTACTAGTAACTCTCTTTATCCATTTTGTAGGTGGAGCGTTGTAATTAGACTTTCTCCCCCCACAGAAGACCCATTTTTCAGTGGGGGACTTTGAAGGTGGAGTAAAAGTCTTCATTTGACTTTTCTTTGAAAACGTCCTATGAGTTGAAGTCTGGTAAGTTAAACCATTTCTATTGAAATCAAACTTAGGATTTCTATCAACCCATTTTCCTTTCCTCTTCGACTGAGGTTTGAAGCCTTCAATGTTTTTCGCAGCTTCTTTGTCGAAGACGACACTACACCTAGGGCATAACATAGTTGTTGAATTTGAGATTTTACATCTCTTTAGGAAATCGACCAAATCCTCCTCTGATGTTGGATATGCAACTTTCATCTTTTCAGCATATTGATCTTCAGTAACCATTTCGTTGTTGCAAATATGGTCCTCAGTAACCATCTCCACATCCTTCGTTGTTGCAAATATGGTCCTCAGTAACCATCTCCACATCCTTCTTTTGATAGTTGCCATTTTTGGGTTTTCCAAAACTTTCAGCAGTTTCGATGACGTTGACATCAACTATCTCAACATACATGGAATCTGCTTGTTTGGGAGGATCTGTGTAACACCCCGTTTTCCCAACTTTAAAATAACATAGATTAATCAGAGTTTTCAACTTAAAAACAGAGTGTCACATTCAACTTTACAAAAATCCAACAAATATAAATATAGCTAAATTGCTATTTATTAAAACTTTTGCTTTTATAAAAATTTAACAAACATGCAGCGGAAATAATTTCAACATCTTAAATAAATTCTCATAAAAATAGTTCAACATTGTTTAAAAGGAAATACGTAACAAGGAAACATGCAACAAAACAATCCCCATCCCGTTACGTATCAGAGCATCCTAGACGACACGGCGGAGATTACTCTCAACTGCATTATTCTTGTTCACCTGCAAGTTACTCATACGAAGAGCAACATTTCCAAGTAGAAGGGGTGAGATTTCACATTCTATAATAATAAACATATAATTCTTTAAAAGAATTTAACAACATAAATAACAACAAATTTAACAATGTTAAACAACAATTATACAACTTGACAACACGACAACAACATCGACTACTTATGCAACGACAACTTCATCAACTTGACAACTTAATATCAACGACATATGCAACAACAACTTCATTAACTTGACAACTTATATGCATGTGGTACCAATCAGGGCATAAGCCCTCGTCGCTTTTGAGCATAAATATACTCCTAGGGCATGAGCCCTCGTCGCTATTGAGCAAAAGCTCCTAGGGCATAAGCCCTCATCGTGTTAGAGTAATAACTCTCAAGGCCATCCGCCCTCATCTTTTAGAGCAAAGCTCTCAGGGCCATCAACCTTCATCTTTAATGACTATGCATGGACTCATCAACCAATACTTTGACGACCAACAACTTCAACGACATCGACAAACAACTTACAACTTAAACAACATTGACAAACTACTTACAACGTTGAAGACATTGACGACAACTGTGGTAAGGACAACGACAACGACAACGACTTCACATCATAATTTCATATTCATCAATCATAAACAACTTCATATAACATCGTATTTAAACATCAACAATTCATCATATAACATCGTATTCAAACATCAACAATTCATCATATAACATCGTATTCAAACATCAACAATTCATCACGCATCTTTGTAAAAACATAATAAATTATACATAACATATTTCCATGTCAAACCAAGGATACTAGAAAGATATCACAATTATCAACAACTTTCATATCTATTCGAAAGACCAATTTAAAACAGAGATGTGTGAAAAAGACGCAAAAACATGAAACTGAGAATGCTGTCACCGTACAATTTCGCTAAGACCTCCTTGGAGTATTTTCATCATAACTCAAAAACTAAAAGTCATTTTCACGTCAAACCAAAGTCACTAGAAAGCTAACAAAATTATCTAAAACGTTCATGTTTACACCCAAAGCCAATTCTGTACCGATCAATACCAGTTTTCGTTTCAAATTCGAAAAAGTTGTGCAAAAAGTCCATAAAAACTCATTGTGACCTACGTGCAGTAATTTGACCATAACTCAAGTTCTATAAATCGTTTTGACGTCAGACCAACGGAATTAGAAAACTAACATTCATACCTACAACTTTCGTGTTTACACCTAAAACCAATTCTGCACCGATCAATACCAGTTTTCATTTCAAAATTTGGGGTAGAGATAAAAAAAAAATCAGAAAAAAAGCAACTTATATTATTTAAACTTCACATTCATTCAAAATCATCACAATCAACAACAACAACTCAATATAATTCATACACAATTCATAATATGACATTAACAACAACAGTCATCAACAATTCATTTATCAACAAATTAACATACCGAAACATATAACTACAACTAGAACACAAATTTCATCAATTAAATTGCAATTCAAAACCCTAATTTCTTTTCAAACCCTAACTTTTCTAATCATGAAAATAAAACAATAACAAACATGTTAAACCCTATTTCAGAACCATATACTTATGATTAATGAAGGTTAGTCCCACCCTTACCTTAGATTTACTCCTGAATTAGCAGCAGTGTTCTTCTCTCCTAAGGTCTTCTCCATTTTTCTCCAAAACTCTTGTACGTGTTTCTGTTTTCTAACTTTTCTATTCTCTACCTAATATAATAACCCTAATTTCTCTTACACCCCAAAACTACTCTTTTCCTCATAATCTTATTTATTTCTAAATTAAATATATCTCTCCCCCTCTTAATAATAATAATAAACCAAATAACAAATATATCTCTACACAAAATAACAAATATATTTCTATACTAGATAACATATATATTTTCCACACAAAATAACAAATATATTTCTACACCAGATAACATATATATTTATACAAATAAATACCAACATATAACATAACAAAATATCACTTCATCAAAATAAATCGACTAAATTATAAAAAGATATCTAATCTCAATAAAATAATAAATAATAAAAGTAAGGCGTTACAATCTGCATCTATTTGCATAGGCTTATTTGATTTGTCTCCAAACTTTAGCATTTCTTCATCAAGTGCTTTTTGCACTAAATTCCTGAAAGAAGCACAACGAGAAGTATTATGGCCTAAATAACCATGAAATTTACAAAAACCGTTCTTTTACTGTTGTTCTATTGGAGGCATTTTGAGATCTTTTGGTGTAACACCCCGTTTTCCCAACATATAAATAATACTTAATTTTATCAGAGTTCAACATAAAACAGGATGTCACACTACTTTTTATTTCAAAATCATTTCAACGTAAGTGGAGTTAAAACCCACTATTTCAAATAAAACACATGTTTATAATATTTAAAATAAAGTCGCAGCGGAAAATTCAACTTTTAATCCAAAACTTGGCACTAGGTGTAACAGCCCGATTTTACGATTATTTGATTTTTAATTGTTTTATGTGTGTTTATTCATGTCTGTGTGCATTTTCATGAGTTTTCGTGTTAGGAGGGTATTTTGGTAATTTAGACTTAAGGGTATTTTAGTCTTTTGCGAGGAAGGGTAATTTAGTAACCTTATGACAATAGTTATTTTAGCGTTCTAGTTAGAACCGTTATTAATTGTAAGAAGTTAAGTTGTCGATATAATCAATTAAGACTGAGGTTCTAGTTAATTACCGTTAGTGAGTTAGAGTTAGCGGTGTGGTGTAATTAGATTTGAGCCAATTAGTTGGGATGAGTTAGGCCCATTAGGGTTGTGAATATTTGACCCATAACTTTGAGAAAATAGGGTTAGACTTTGTCATTCACACATAACACAAAGAGTAGAGAAATAGAGGCTAGAGAGACAAGAGCAAGAGAAGAGGGTTGAAGCTAAAGGGGAGATTGAATCTAGGAGCTAAATTGAAGCTTGAGCTAGGATTCTTGGTGTTAGAGGTAAGAGGGAGAGTTTTCACACATAATCTTCAAATTTCTCATTTCTACCCATTTCTATGAATTTGATTGATTGCATTAATTCTGTAAATTCGTGTTTGGATGTTGATGTTATGTTTGTAAGCATGAATTATATGATGATTGTGTAATCGTTGTTGAATTAACATGTCAAAAATGTATGAAAATGAATATTTGGGTTTATGTGAAAAATTGATGAAGAATAATGTTGTTGTTGTTGGAATGTTGAGGAATTCATGACTAATAGCTGTTGTTGTTGTTATGAGATGTTGTTGTTGATGATTGATGCCATGGGTGTTCAAAATTATGGAATTGTGGAGTGAATTGTGTTGTTGTTGAGAGTTTTGTGAAGAATAATTGAATTGTTGAATTGTGTTGAAATGATGTTTTGATTTCAAGTTCTATATGGTTTTGAGTGTCTTTTATGTACATAAACCTATAAACAACCTTTGGAAACACATTTGGGCATTGGGAGATCAAAATTGGAAATTTTGGGGTGAAAAAGAGTTGAAAACCGTAGTGTTCATAACCACTTCAGAAGCTTCTTCAGAAGCCGCTTCAGAAGCCAACTTCAGAAGCTCCTTCAGAAGCATGTTCAGAAGCCGCTTCAGAAGTCCCTTCAGAAGCATGTTCAGAAGCAGTTTCAGCATTCCCTGTTTCGCGTTCTTGCGTCTTTTTCGTCCATTTCTGTTTTGAATTGGCCTTTGGTGTAAACATAAAAGTTTTAGATAATTGAGTTAGATTTCCAATGGCTTTGGTGTCACTTGAAAATGTTTTGTGGATTTTGAGTTATGATAGAAACACTCCAAGTGGGTCTTGGAAAACTTTTACGAAAAATTCAGCATAACCATCTCTAACTCAACCCGAAACTTTTAGTTTGCTTCCAAACATCAAATATGAGTATTATGAGTTTAATTATGATGTTTAATAGTATCTAATCTATGTCTTGTTGAATCAAACTTAGTTTTCTTCTCTTAATGAATTGGTTTTGCAATATGACAAAGTGAGACGAACTTCGTGATTTTTGTGAATTAGTCATGATTGGCCGATGAAAAGCTTATGTAACCCCTACTGTACACAATTGTGACTTAAGAGTATACATGACTTAGGCATTTGACCTCGTTTGATTGATTTTGATTCATGACTTTGATATTTTCAAAGTCGTGAATTATAAGTAAAACCTTGTGAAAACATAACTTAAAGACCACTTGTTTGGAAATCTTTTATGGCTGATCTTATATGATTAAGTAGAGGCTAATGAATGATATATGTCGAATGTAAGTTGGTGTGAGCATTGTCGCGTCATTTTTCGGAGATCAAAGCTATTTGATTAGCGTTTGACTCACTATTTATTTCACGATTGAACATTTAATTTTTTTTTTTAAAAAGGGGGGAAAAAGGTTCAAATACCCCATATTGAAGAGATTAAGGGTTCGGGGGTTGGTTACATAAAGGGAAGGTATTAACACCCTTTATGTCCGTAGTACTCTACGGGAACCTCTTGGTTTTATCTAATTAATGTGCTATAACTTACTTGCTTTGAAAAAAAGGATTTAAAATGATTAAGAAGAAAAACCTAATTATCTACATTTTTATTGATTTGAGAGGACGAGTGTCCTTTGCCTACGTACCCGTGATGGATCAAAACCTCGTAGTTCGGGGTAGAAATTTCCGTTTGATTGGTTTTGTATTTTTTATCAGTTTTTGAAAATGTTTTGAAATAAAAAGCCAAGTGGCAAAATAAATTTGTTTGTGTTTTTATATTAAAGAAAGAATGATTGAAAATAGAATTAAGAGTGATTGCAATTTTTATTTATGAAATGATGAAATAAAGGATCACTTGATTTAAACAATCAAGGTTTATTATGAAAATGTTTTTTGTGTTTTGTTATTTGCAATGTTTTTGTTTGTTTTTTGAATAATTAAGCAAAAATTAAATCTAACGGAGCAAGAAAGTAAAACGTAGGTTTTTTGTGGTGACATTGGATCACCGCAAAAACCTTTACCCTAAACTAGAAACGATAAAGATAAATCATGCACACACACGCACACATGCACACATGCACCTACGACTATGACATTAAACCTATGATACACGCTACGGTCTGCAAGAAATAAATGACATGAAAATAAATTATTTACATAAAGCCTATTTTACATTCTAATGTCTTGCAAAAATAAATAAACATAAAAATAAATACGTGAATGCGTAGAAACAAAAAACGTAAAAAAAACGCAAGGGAAACTTAAAATGCATGAAAACGATAAAAAAAGACGCTGGAGGTGTAAGCAGTAAACAGGGGGGTGCAGAGATGGAAAAAGGTGATTGGGCCTAACGCAAAAGAACCAAATCGGGTCGGTTAGTTCAGCTGGATCGGTTTGCTCACATGGGCGGGTAGGGTTCAGTTGGATAGTATATAAAGGGGGTGAGACTAATTTTTCACTCATTTTTCATTTCTATTCTCTCTCTTCCTCTTTCTACTTCTACAGATTCTCTCCTCTCTCACTCATGAACACTCATCGTGTTCTTCTTCTTTCCAGATTCCGATGAGGATATGTGGTGGCCGGAGGGAGTTCCGGCGAGGGTTTCCAGAATCCGACGAGGGTTCCGACGGTGGCTGGCCGGCCTTGACGGCGGCGCCGCCGTGACGGAACCCCCATATCTATTTTTTTTAATTTTTTTTAGCTTTCTTTCTTCTACTCTTACTTCTTCTGTTTCTTTTTGTTTTTTCTTTTCTTATTTCCTTTTCCGTTTTCAAAATTTACAGACAGTACTCAAAAGCTTAGATCTACGATTTTAAACAAAATAGAAAAAGCAATACTACCTTCTCTTTGAGCTTCTTGCTTCGGATCTGTGATGTGGCCTTGGATTTGGACACAACTGTTGCGTTTTGTTCCGGTATGGTTGTGATAGGCTATTTGTGGTTGGTGATGCGTTCTGGTATTTGGTTGGAACCCTTGCGGTTGCTTTTGATTGTTGCAGGTTGATGAATTTGTGTTTTGGTCCATCCCTTTGTGCGTGTGATGCATGTTCTATTTATAGTGCGAAAGTTGGGACCTAGGGTTTGTTGAAACTGCAGAAAATTGTGGTTTTTGGATTGGGATGAAGGCAATCTGTTCCTGATTTTCAAACTGATGAAACGCGTGAATTGGAGAGGCGTGTGACTTACAGGCTGTTCTTTTGGATCAGATTAGGACCATGGATATTATTTGGACAAAATAAAATAAAAAATGAAATAATAAAAAGAAAACAAGATGAGGACTAGTTAGGATTTAAAAATTAAAAATAAAATAAAGTTAAAATTAAAATTAATTGATTTAAGAACAACAAAAGATGGAATTTTAAACTAAAATAAAAATGAAAAAAAAGTGAGAAGAGGGCCCGACTTGGAACAAAAAAAAAAGAGGTATTTTAAAATACCTCTCTGCCGAAATTTTTACCGAAAAGTCAGCGACTGATCAAGATCGAACGGCGTACGAGTGTAGGGTCAAATGACACGTGTCGGTGTATGAATGTACGATCTTAGGTCAAAAATTGGGGTATGACAGATGCCCCTATTTAAGTTTCTTCGTCCGAAGATTTGAAGATGAAATCTTTGATTTGACGGGCCGAAGAGACTTAAATACAAAGTACACCTATTTTTGACCTTAAGATATTGTGTGAATGCATGTGACGCAATTTTGAATGCAAGATGGTATGGATGACTCCATTGGGACGAGTAATAACGACGGGATGCCTGAACTCTTTATAAAAAGGGATCTGACTCTGTTAGGGGAATGTAGTTTCATTGGGGAAAATGGTCGTCTACTTACTGTATTAATTTGGAACGATGGTGTAATGAAGAAAAAAACTTTCGATGACATCTCTGGGCCAGTCGCACTGGGGATGACACTCGAGGGAATGACAGGTAAGTACAGACTATCCGTTGTTTAGGACTAGCCGCTTGAGACAAGAAAGAATGTAAATTTAAGCGGTCCGTTGTTTAGGACTGTCGGTTTGAAAGAAGATAAAAATGTAAGCGGTCCGTTGTCTAGGACTGTCGGCTTAAAAGCAGATAAAAGTGTAAGCGGTCCGTTGTTTAGGACTGTCAGCTTGAAAGCAGTAAAATGTAAGCGGTCCGTTGTTTAGGACTGTCGGCTTGAGAGCGGTAAAATGTAAGCGGTCCGTTGTTTAGAACTGTCGGCTTGAGAGCGGTAAAATGTAAGCGGTCTGTTATTTAGGACTGTCGGCTTGAGAGCGGTAAAATGTAAGCGGTCTGTTGTTTAGGACTGTCGGCCTGAAAGCAGTAAAGTGTAAGCGGTCCGTTGTTTAGGACTGTCGGCTTGAAAGATTGAGGACTTGAAACGACGGGATGCGGCCAAAACAAGATTTCAGGTGACCGATGCAACCACGTGCGAATGATGTTGTGTGTATATTGTGCGTGAGTGAAAGTAATAATGCATGAATGTATGAATGTATGAGTGTGTAGACCGGGTTGCGATAGGTAAATTCGACGGAACGAGACAAAGCAGGTAAGATGGGAGACTGGCTGACATCGCAGTACCCACACTCGGCAAACTTCCTTGAAGATACCATTATTGTGAACTAATCGAGCAATTTACGTGGTGAAACCTGACACAAGATAGCAATTCTTAGTGTTTTCTGGGGAGGGAGCCCGTTATTGACCAAAACTTTGGGTAGAAGTCGCCATTTCGCATAGAGTGCCAATCCATTGGTATGCCCCAACAGTCACGCTCCTTTTTGTTTTTTGTTTGTTTGTTTGTTTTTTTTTTTGAAATCCCTAACTTTTGCCTGGACTGCCACTTCGGGTCTTCAGTTCACCGGGAGTATATTTCCTTTTTTGTGCCCCTAATTTTTGCCTGGACCGCCCTTTCGGGTTTTCAGTCCACTGGGACGCTCTCTATTGCCTAAGCCGCCTTTTCAGGTTTTCGACTTAGCGAGCTCTTTTTGTGTTTTTGTGTTTTTCTTTTTAAACTTCCCACATTGTCTAGCCATGCCTGCTTAGTAGGGTCTGAACGTTCCTGGGGGAGAATGTCGACGTACGCTCCCTTTTACTCGTGAGTCTTAAGGCGCACCTATTTGTTTATGCTTTTGAGAGACGTGAGAAAAGTTTTAAGAATTTGCTTCGCAATATTACCATCAAAAACAGAAGAAAGTGTGAAAAATAGAATAAATGAGAATTTCAAATAAAGGGGAGATGGCTCAAATTTTATTGATTGAACGGTGGTCAGCCGATGGCATGACTCCATATATCTTTACAAAAGTTTTAAAAAAACGGTAATTCATGGTGGAGAGGTATATTGAACTTCGCAACCCTATTTTCCCTAACAACTTTGAGTTCTGCTATTCTGATGCTTCAGATTGAAGGTTCTTTGGTAGCAGGTATGCCCCAAGTTGGTGGTGTCTGACCGGATGCAGTTACTTTGTCTTTTTCTTTATCCTTCACTTTTGCATAGACCGCCCTTTCGGGTTTTCAGCCCACCGAGACGCTTATTTTTGCCTAAGCCGCCCTTTCGGGTTTTCGACTTACCGAGTTGTTCTTATAATTTTTAGACAAAATATTTCTTGACTGCATCCGTGTTTACAGTACGCAGAAGTTCTTCCCCATCCATAGTTTGAAGAGTCACAGCACCACCGGAGAAGGATCTCTTGACGACGTACGGGCCCTCATAGTTAGGAGTCCACTTGCCCCTGGAGTCGGGCTGGAAAGACAAAAAAAATTTTAGCACGAGATCACCCTCTTTGAATTCACGGGGACGAACTTTCTTGTCGAAAGCCTGCTTCATCCTTTTTTGATATAGTTGTCCATGACATAGAGCAGCCATGCGTTTCTCCTCGATTAAGTTCAACTGATCATACCTACTTTGAACCCATTCAGCTTCTGATAACTCAGCTTCCATTAAAACTCTCATTGAAGGGACTTCAACTTCTACGGGAAGCACTACCTCCATACTGTTGGAACAAAGGTGTTTAGCAATACCACGTTTTGAGTTTTGATGATAACAAGGTATTAAAAAGTTATCAATTGGATATTGCTAATATTTGTTTAAGAATGCAGGATATCAATCAAGATTTATATCTTAGAAAGTATTCTGTTTGAACAATGTTAAAGAGCAAAAATCCAGAGAAGCTTGTTGCTTGTGATTCTGTATCGAAGAGAGTCTGAAGACTGTATCAAAGAGAGTCTGAAGACTGCATTGAAGAGAGTCTGAAGACTGTACCGAAGAGAGTCTGAAAGACTGTATCAGAGTCTGAAGACTATCAGAATCTGAAAACCAAGAGAGTCTGAAGATTACCAGAAGCTTAGTGCTACAGTGAGTCTGAAGCCCAAATTCTGATAATCTGCTAACAAGGATTTCTACAGCATTGCGATGCAAAAGAAACTCTCAAATGGAGTAACGGCTAGCTTCAAAGTCAACTTGAGCGTGGGAAGCACAAAGACAAGAATGCAGGCCAGTACAGAGTACGTTGTACGAACTCTGTTTCCACTACTCCACTACCTCGTACAGTTTGGCAACTGTGTCTACCGGTATTAATCTTCAAAGGGAATGGAATTCAAATTATGCAATTGAAGGACTATTACCAAATCAAGCAACAGATCAACAGTCATTGATCAAGCTTCAGATATCATCCTGATGTGTTGGATGACTCAACGTCTCTTTCCTACGCCTATATAAAGGATAGAAGACTTGAAGAATTGTTGGACTCTACAACTTGAAAAATTACACTGCGCTGCTTTCGTATTCAACTGAGTCTTAACAAAAACACATCATCAACTTAGATTCTTACAAACTGAGTATTCTAGAATTTCTAAGTTCCACAGAAAAACAGAGTCTGTCTTTTGTGTTAAACAGAGTCTGTCTTTGTTGTAATTGAAACACATTTGATTGTTGTCAAGTGTTTCAACTCTATTCAATTTTCTGTAATTGTGTAAGAAGTCTCTTGCTTTTGTGCTTGAGCAAAGGAAGTCTCTTGGCTGCGTCCATTGAGCAAGGAAGTCTCTTAGTTGTGTCTTTGAGCAAGGAAGTCTCTTGCGTGCGTGCTTGAGCAAGGAAGTCTCTTACTGTGTGTTTGAGCAACTTTTAATTTGATATTACATTTTAGTGAACTCTCCTTGGAAGTACAAGGGGGACAGGACTACTTCCGGTTTGTGGAAGGAACCTGTATAATTGCTTGTGTTCTCTCTTCTCTCTATCTCTTGATTATTCCGCTGCATCAGAACCTAATCTCCCATCAGACTCTGATCCCATTCAGACTCTGAGTTTAAAGGAATTAGATTCTCACTCTTCAAGAGCTGCGAAAAGCTAACACAATTCAACCCCCCCTTCTTGTGTTTTTCTCACCTTCAGTTGGTATCAGAGCTCCGGCTCTGTTGTCATAGCACTTAACTGTGTAACAGAAAATATCCAGAGAAAAACATGTCTTCCAGTGAACCGTCTTCTTCTAGTGCTACTTCTGGTGCTGCTATACCATATGACTATGGATCCAATAACAGCAGTAAAAAGGCTGATTATGGAAAAATTCCTAAGTTCAATGGTGATCCTGAAGAATTTTCTTGGTGGAAAACCAACTTCTATAGTTATGTCATGGGTCTTGATGAAGAACTCTGGGACATACTTGAAGATGGTGTTGGTGACTTACAACTTGATGACGAAGGTGCTGCCATTGACCGCAAACTTCACAGTGCTGCTCAAAAGAAAATCTATAAGAAACATCATATCATCAGAGGGGCTCTTGTCACTGCTATTCCTAAAACGGAATACATGAAGATGAGTGATAAATCTACTGCTAGAGCCATGTTTGCTTCTCTCTGTGCTAACTATGAAGGAAGCAAAAAGGTCAGGGAAGCTAAAGCTCTTCTGTTAGTTCATCAGTATGAACTATTCAAGATGAAAGAGGATGAAAGTATTGAGCAGATGTACTCAAGATTTCAAACTCTAGTATCTGGTCTTCAGATACTGAAGAAGAGTTATATAGCTTCTGATCATGTTAGCAAGATTTTAAGGAGCTTACCCTCTAGATGGAGACCAAAGGTCACTACAATTGAGGAGGCTAAAGATTTAAACACTTTAAGTGTTGAAGATCTTGTAAGCTCACTCAAGGTTCATGAGTTAAGTCTCAATGAACATGATTCTGCAAGAAAGTCCAAAACCATTGCCTTGAAATCAAAAGGAAGGTCTTCAAAGGCTCTCAAGGTTGAAGAGTCTGAAAATGAGACTTCAGCTTCTGAAAGCTCAGAGGAGGATCCTGATATTGCAAAGGAAATGGCTATGCTTTCAAGCAGAATGCAGTACCTTGCTAAGAAGAACAAGAGATTTCTGAGCAAGAGCAGTGGGAAGGGGTTCAAAAAGGAGGAACAGAAAGGTTGCTTCAACTGCAAGAAGACTGGACATTTTATTGCTGAGTGTCCAGAACTGCAGAAAGAGAAATCCAAGTCAAAGAGGTCAACCTTCAAGTCAAGCAAGTTTAAGAAGCAGATCAAGAAAAGCCTGATGGCCACCTGGGAAGATCTTGATAATGAGTCAGGGTCTGAGGATGATGATGCTGATGGTGAAGCCAATGTAGCTGTTGGACTAATGGCTACAATCGAATCTGTTAAAGAGACACCTGAGGCAGAATCAGATGCAGACTCTGAAAATGAAACAGAGGTATATTCTGAACTCACAAGATCTGAACTTGTAGAATCTGTCAAAGAGCTTCTTGGTCATTTTAAAGCTAAGACCACTGAGTTGAAGAAAGTCAAACAACAGCTTGATAAGCTGTCAAAAAGACATAATTTAACTCTGTTGGAATTAGAAGATTTAAAAGAAGAAAATATCTCTTTATTGATCAAGAAGTGTAGCTGTAAATACTTAAGTGAGCAAGATGTTGCTCTGCAAGAATTTATTGCTACTGGAATTGACAGATCAAGGGTTGCGTCCATGATCTATAGCACGTATCAGAACAGAGGACAGGGTCTTGGATTCATTGGAGGAAACTCAAATGAAATGACTCTGAAACCTGGTCCTGATGGAGCCAGAGAGGCGTTGAAAAATCACTTTGTAAGAGAGTCTGATGAAGTCAACACAGTGACTCATTCAGAACCTACAACTTCTACTTCTAAGGTTCTGACTAAGTCAAAATCTCAGAATGTTAAGTTAAAGGGTCTGAAAAACCTTGAACCCAAAGCTTTAAAGACTCAGACTCTGAAACATTCAAAGTCTGATAAACAGACTCTGAAAAAGCCAGAGTCTGAAAAACTAAAGCCTAAGTTTCAAAGAAGAGAAACTGTGAAAGGCAAGTTGAAACCTAAACCAAATGGTTCCAAACCCAAGGTATGGGAGAAAACATTGCCAATGACTTCAAGACGTAACTTACGAAAGGAGTTCAATGGTTCTAAGACTAACCAAAAAGGACCCATGAGAATATGGGTACCTAAGTCTGAAATTATTGATGCTGCAGGTATGTCTAAAAGGACTAGAAAAACAGAAGGCTTGGTACCTGGACAGTGGTTGCTCGCGTCACATGACGGGAGAAAGGTCTATGTTTCTAACCCTAACCATGAAAGAGGGAGGAACTGTGGGATTTGGAGGAAACTAGACTGGCAAAATCATTGGTACTGGAACCATTGGTAACTCTCTGATCTCAATCAGTAATGTGTGGTTCGTTGATGGACTTAGACATAACCTACTAAGCATAAGTCAATTATGTGACAGTGGTTATGATGTATTGTTTAATAAGAACAACTGCACAGTAGTTAACAAGGATGATCAGTCCATAGTCTTCAAGGGAAAACGAAGAAACAATGTATACAAGATAAAATTCTCAGAACTGACTGATCAGAAGGTAGTGTGCCTTTTGTCAATGGGTGATAAGAAGTGGCTGTGGCATAGACGTTTGAGACATGCTAACTGGAGATTAATCTCTAAGCTTAGCAAGTTGCAACTTGTCAAAGGCCTACCAGACATTGACTATCACTTAGATGCTCTTTGCGGAGCATGTCAGAAAGGGAAAATTGTCAAGAGTCCCTTCAAGCCGAAAGAAATTGTTTCTACTTCCAGACCCTTGGAGTTACTTCATATTGACTTATTTGGACCAGTTAGCACTGCATCCTTATATGGAAGTAAATATGGACTAGTTATTGTTGATGACTATAGCAGATGGTGTTGGGTTAAATTTCTGAAAACTAAAGATGATTCATATTCTGTGTTTAGTAAATTCTGCATCCAAATTCAATCAGAGAAGGAATTGAAAATCTTGAAAGTCAGAAGTGATCATGGATGAGAATTTGAAAATGACCCGTTTGAGGTTTTCTGTGAAAAACATGGAATTATTCATGAATTCTCTGCACCTAAAACTCCACAACAAAATGGAGTTGTAGAGAGAAAGAACAAAACCTTACAAGAGATGGCTAGAACCATGATCCATGAGAACAATCTGGCTAAGCATTTTTGGGCAGAAGCAGTAAACACAGCTTGTTATTTTCAGAACAGAATCTATGTTAGACCTCTGTTGAACAAAATAGCTTATGAACTCTTTAAAGGAAGAAAACCCAACATATCTTATTTTCATCAGTTCGGATGTACGTGTTATGTCCTGAACAACAAAGTCTACCTAAAGAAATTTGATGCCAAAGCTCAAAAGGGAATCTTTTTAGGTTACTCTGAACGCTCTAAGGCATACAAGCTGTATAATTCAGAAACACAATGTGTTGAAGAATCTATGCATGTCAGATTCGATGACAAAGTGCCTGGAAGTGAAACTCCAGTGCAAGATGAAAGTCATGCAGAATCTCAAGATTCTGATGATAACTCAGAATCTGATCAGATTCCAGAATCTGAAGATACCTCAGAAGCTGGAACAGCCCCTGAAGTTCCTAATGAAGAAGCTTCTGATGAAGCTCAAGATGGTTCTTTGCAAGCTAGTCAATCCAAACAATCTTTCAAATACAAGTCTTCACATCCAGAGGATCAGATAATTGGCAATAAAGAAAGTCCTATGAGAACAAGATCGCATTTCAGACAAGAAGAGTCTGCCTTGGGATTATTATCTGTTATTGAACCAACCTCTGTTGAAGAAGCTCTTGGAGATGAAGGATGGATTCTGGCAATGCAAGAAGAACTGAATCAATTCAAATGGAATGAAGTATGAGATCTAGTAGCTAATCCTGATCACAAGAACATCATTGGAACCAAGTGGGTGTTCAGAAATAAGCTTAGTGAACAAGGAGAAGTAATCAGAAACAAGGCCAGACTTGTTGCGCAGGGTTACAGTCAACAAGAAGGCATTGATTACACAGAAACGTTTGCTCCAGTTGCAAGATTGGAAGCAATCAGGTTACTTCTTTCCTATGCAGTTAATCACAACATAACCTTGTATCAAATGGACGTTAAGAGTGCATTTCTTAATGGTGTCATTTCTGAAGAAGTATATGTCAAACAACCTCCTGGCTTTGAAGATTTAAAGCATCCAGAGCATGTTTATAAATTAAAGAAATCACTCTATGGCTTGAAACAAGCTCCCAGAGCTTGGTATGAAAGACTAAGTAATTTCTTAATTCAAAACAACTTTGAACGAGGACAAGTTGACACTACTCTATTCAGAAAGACTCTGAAGAAAGACATTCTTATAGTTCAGATTTATGTTGATGATATCATTTTTGGTTCTACAAATAGTTCACTTTGCAAAGAGTTTTCGAAAGTAATGCCGGATGAGTTTGAAATGAGCATGATGGGAGAATTGAAGTTCTTTCTTGGAATTCAAATCAACCAATGCAAAGATGGAGTCTACGTTCACCAGTCCAAGTATACGAAAGAGCTTCTGAAGAAGTTCAATCTTGAGGACTGCAAAGAAATGAATACTCCAATGCATCCAACCTGCACTTTGAGCAAAGAAGATCAATCGACCAAAGTTGATCAGAAGCTGTATAGAGGTATGATTGGTTCTTTGTTATACATAACTGCATCCAGACCAGATATTTTATACAGTGTATGTTTGTGTGCAAGGTTTCAATCAGATCCTAGAGAGTCTCATTTAACTGCTGTTAAGAGAATCTTTAGATATCTGAAAGGAACTACTAATCTTTGACTTCTTTACAAGAAATCCTCTGACTACAAGCTAGTTGGATTCTGTGATGCTGACTATGCTGGGGACAGGATTGAAAGAAAATCTACCAGTGGCAATTGTCAATTCCTGGGAGAGAATCTGATATCCTGGGCTAGCAAGAGGCAAGCAACCGTTGCTTTGTCTACAGCAGAAGCAGAATACATCTCAGCTGCTAGTTGTTGTACACAGCTACTCTGGATGAAACATCAGCTTGAGGACTATCAAATAACTGAAAACTGTATCCCAATTTATTGTGATAATACAGCAACTATATGTTTGTCTAAGAATCCAATTCTGCATTCAAGAGCAAAGCACATTGAGATTAAACATCATTTTATAAGAGACTATGTTCAAAAGGGAATTTTAGATATTCAATTCATTGATACTGATCATCAATGGGCTGATATATTTACTAAACCTTTATATGTTGAAAGATTTGATTTCATAAAGAAAAATTTGAACATGTGCTATGTCTCTGGGTAATGTGCGCCTCTGAGAACAGAATTCAGACTCTGAAAATATTCACAAGCTATTTGGGAATCAGACCCTCTTTTAGAGACTCTGATAAAAGCTTCTGATAAATTATTCAGACTCTGGTAAGGAATCTTTAGACTCTCAGAAGCTCGTATTAGTGGAAGCATGACTGTTGAGTTCAGCAACACCTGCCCCACTACGGTGACAGTTACTTTACAGTTTCTCAGACGTGGCCTGTCTATATTGGGTAAGAACTCAAAGGGCAATGATTTCATTACATTAAACAAGTTACCTTCGCTTTGTCCCAATACTTTTACGGCTGCATGCTATATGTATTTATTGTTTGTGTTTGTTTGTCCCCTATTCTTTCCAAACGGTTATCAAACTTTTTCTCTATAAATACATAACACACACAACTCACTTCTCTTGTCATTCTTTTATTTTCTCTCTGAACAAATTTCTTGTTTTTCAATACTTTGCAAAACTTTTTGTTCTCAAATCAAACACTTAGAAACCCCTATAATGGCAAGTGATCTCATCCAATCTGATGTCATAATTAAGTCTGGAAAATCCTACGTTATCAAACCCAGAACAATGAACATCATCAAGGAGACTCTGGAAATTCAAGTTGAATCTCCAGTAGATTTTGGTTCTCTCAGTCGTCATGGAGTTGACGTTACTTCTCATTTCTTATCACAAGGAATGATGAACTACTTTGGTATGTTGAATGGACCAACATATCAGGAGCTTGTTAGAGATTTTTGGGTTAGGTCAGAAGTCTACGACAAAGCTGAAGCTACTTTGGAAGAAACAGTTGCAATCTCAAACAACCCCAGTCTGGCTGGCAAGAACAGAGACCAAATGGGTTTAAGACCGTACAATGGTCTTGAAGTAAGGTCTGCTGTGATGGGAATACCAATAGTTATCACTGAAGAAGTGGTAGCCAGGGCTTGTCAAATGGAGAGCGCTGGTAAATTTCAGTGGAATGTCAACAAGAAGAGTGAATGGGCTGTTGTCTGCAACAAACTGTTATTTGAAGGGAGACCCTCAAATAAACTGGTGGATATGCATCCTGAGCATAGGGTGCTTCTGAAGATTATACTGGACAGTATGCTTCAAAAAGGAGGAGGAACAGACACACTGTCTGTTGATCACAAAGTTCTTCTTTATTTTCTCATCAACAAAATAAAGATCAACTTCCCCAGATATGTGATGCACCACATGTGCTGGGCCATCAAGAAGAGTCAATCAGAAACCAGAAGGCAAGTTCCTTTTGGAAGATTAATATCTGAGATTCTGTATCAAGGAGGCCTCTTGAAGGTCTTATTAGAATCTGGTGTGGTATCAGATATTCATCTAGGAACTGTGACCGGGAGAATCATTAATGGCAAGACTCTGCAGTACATGAAGATTGTCAAGAGATTCAACGCCTCTAAGCATGATATGAGGGAATCCTATGTACAATCTGACTTGATGATGGACTTCCCTCCCATATCCAAAGAAGATAATCCTGAAGTTCTTGCAAGATTTTTGGTGGATTACTTCAAGAAAACTGGTAGAATAATCAACTATTCTGCCATTCCTGAGACTGCTGGAGAAGGACCTTTGAAGGTTAAGGGAAAAAGAACCAAGGAAGTGGTTCTCAAGGAAGAGGAAGAGAAGCAGGAGCCTCTCAAGAAAAAGATCAAATCTACTGCTCTTCCTGGAGTGACAATTGGTTCCCCTAAGACCATAACTTCTATTCCTTCATCAGCATCCTCTGCACTTCGTGAAATTAAGGATAGGATTAAAGAAACCAAGGATGAGAAGAAGGCTAAGAAAGATGAGAAGAAAGCCAAGAAAGATGAGAAGATAGCGAAGAAAGGCAAGGCTGACAGAGACTATGATAGAATGGCTCAAGATATTGCTGACTACCTTGATGCTGACTCTAATGGTGAAGAGAGTCAGATCAAGAAGAGAAAGGTGGATGTGGTTCCTGTGGCTAAGGATGTAGCACAGAAGATATGTACTTCTGTATCTATGATTGAAGATGAACATGCTGCTGGCAAGGCTATGGCAGCAGAAGTAGTGGCTGAAGAATTAAAGGAAGAGACTGTCAAGGAAGCTGCTAAGTTGCTTGCTTCTGCTCTTAAACAGAAGGATCCTATAGCTACTGCAGAAGCTGAGTTATCAGAAGCTACTGTGTCTGATCACTATGCTTCTCCAGAAGCTGGCATTGGCACCTCTGGCAACGTAGCATATAGCTCATCATCCTCTTTGAATCAAGAGTCAGAATCTGATTCAGAATCAGACAACAAACCCTTAAGCCAAATTCTTCCATCCCTCAAAAATTCATCCCCCTCACCAATCAAACCCATATCATCCCATAACCCACTGGACCCTGCAGTAGTTGACTATGTTGATTCAACTATGGACAGAGTAATTCAAGACACAATCACAGTGTCTATGAATCTTCCTGCTGACCATCCTGCTCAACCTTCTTTTCTCAAACCACTTTAGGTAATTCAACCTTCTGAAAAACCTGAAGTAACCATTCAATCTAAACAGCCATCCCCCCAACATGAAACCATTTGTGTAGACTCTCCAGACACTCTAGATTCTCTTGAAAAACATCTAGGAGGAGAACTACCAAAAACCCCTGCTAAATCCAAATCAACAAAAGCTACTTCATCTGTTTCCAAACCAGACCCTGTACCTGAACCTACATAAAGTCTTACCTTAGCTTCTGTTGAACTTTCAAAACCTGTTGTTGAACCAGCTTCTGAAAATCTGGAACAAGCTTCTGATATCATATCAGAAACTGTAACAGAATGTAGAGCAGAAACAAGAAGAGTTCCCCAACCTCTTTGTGACCCCATAACTATCTTCCCAGAGTTTGAAACCTTTCTAGCCTTAAGAGCCTCTCTACCCTCAACCTCTGAACCTCAAATTGACTTATTTGATTCAAACAAGATAGATGAGTTCTATGCTTCTTTATGCAATAAGCTCAAAGACATTATTGAGCAAAGGTTTGTGCCAATCCTCAATGTGAGCTATGAAGACAAGTTCTCTACAGTGAAGACTGAGTTCTTGGAATTTATCACCAAAATTCAGAAGACTGCTGCCAGGGAACAAGCACTTGTCACTGCCAAGCATGTTGAAGAAGTCAAGCGGGCTGAGAAAGCTATTATCTTGGAAAGAGCTCCTATTCTGAGGATTAGAGATACACCATTCTTTGATGAAGATCAGTATATTCCAAGAGAATCAGTGGCTTATAATTCTTTGAAGAGGAAACTGTACAGAGTTCAAGAAGAAGCAAGACTGGAAAGAGAAGCGCATTTAAGAAGAACTGAGGCTCTGGAAGAGATGGTAAAGAAACAGCAAGATGATCTCCAGAAATTGATGGATCATCTTGCCAAACAAAACCATCCTTAGTTTAATTTCGTTTTGTTTTATTTTGTAATTCTTGTTTGCTATCTTCTGAACTTGTTCAATTCTGTTTTGCTTACAATTTATACAAGTTGTTTTTGATTCTATTTGCATTCAATTCTGTTTTTATGCTCTGAATCTTCTATGTTTTCCCTCTGAATCTCTTTCTTCCTTAAAACATGTTTACACCCTTACCTTAAGTCATTTAAAAAGGGGGAGGAACTTGTTCTAAACCTTTTTTTGTTGATGACAAAAGGGGGAGAAGGGAAAGTATTTATGTCAGGGAGAAGGGAAAATTTCTTTTTATTACATTGCATGTTCTACGTAAAAGTTAAAGGGAAATCTGCGAAAGGTGCTTAGTTAGACTCTGAGCCCCAGTTTAAGAATCAGTTCTCTAAATTCATTTATTATTCTGAGAATGAATTCGATTGCTTATGAAAATGAATTTAATTAACCTGGATAGAACTTAAGAGGAGCTTACAAACCTCAACTTAAGAACTATCAGATTCAGGGGGAGTCAGAGCTTACAAACCTCAGACTCTGAGCTTACAAACCTCAGAACCCTTTAAGTCAACTTGTTAATTAGATTAACAACAATTGACCTTTTAAATACTAATGTTTGTCATCATCAAAAAGGGGGAGATTGTTGGAACAAAGGTGTTCAGCAATACCACGTTTTGAGTTTTGATGATAACAAGGTATTAAAAAGTTGTCAATTGGATATTGCTAATATTTGTTTAAGAATGCAGGATATCAATCAAGATTTATATCTTAGAAAGTATTCTGTTTGAACAATGTTAAAGAGCAAAAATCCAGAGAAGCTTGTTGCTTGTGATTCTGTATCGAAGAGAGTCTGAAGACTGTATCAAAGAGAGTCTGAAGACTGCATTGAAGAGAGTCTGAAGACTGTACCGAAGAGAGTCTGAAAGACTGTATCAGAGTCTGAAGACTATCAGAATCTGAAAACCAAGAGAGTCTGAAGATTACCAGAAGCTTAGTGCTACAGTGAGTCTGAAGCCCAAATTCTGATAATCTGCTAACAAGGATTTCTACAGCATTGCGATGCAAAATAAACTCTCAAATGGAGTAACAGCTAGCTTCAAAGTCAACTTGAGCGTGGGAAGCACAAAGACAAGATTGCAGGCCAGTACAGAGTACGTTGTACGAACTCTGTTTCCACTACTCCACTACCTCGTACAGTTTGGCAACTGTGTCTACCGGTATTAATCTTCAAAGGGAATGGAATTCAAATTATGCAATTGAAGGACTATTACCAAATCAAGCAACAGATCAACAATCATTGATCAAGCTTCAGAAATCATCCTGATGTGCTGGATGACTCAACGTCTCTTTCCTACGCCTATATAAAGGATAGAAGACTTGAAGAATTGTTGGACTCTACAACTTGAAAAATTACACTGCACTGCTTTCGTATTCAACTGAGTCTTAACAAAAACACATCATCAACTTAGATTCTTACAAACTGAGTATTTTAGAATTTCTAAGTTCCACAGAAAAACAGAGTCTGTCTTTTGTGTAAAACAGAGTCTGTCTTTGTTGTAATTGAAACACATTTGATTGTTGTCAAGTGTTTCAACTCTATTCAATTTTCTGTAATTGTGTAAGAAGTCTCTTGCTTTTGTGCTTGAGCAAAGGAAGTCTCTTGGCTACGTCCATTGAGCAAGGAAGTCTCTTAGTTGTGTCTTTGAGCAAGGAAGTCTCTTGCCTGCGTGCTTGAGCAAGGAAGTCTCTTACTGTGTGTTTGAGCAACTTGTAATTTGATATTACATTTTAGTGAACTCTCCTTGGAAGTACAAGGGGGACAGAACTACTTCCGGTTTGTGGAAGGAACCTGTATAATTGCTTGTGTTCTCTCTTCTCTCTATCTCTTGATTATTCCGCTGCATTAGAATCTAATCTCCCATCAGACTCTGATCCCATTCAGACTCTGAGTTTAAAGGAATTAGATTCTCACTCTTCAAGAGCTGCGAAAAGCTAACACAATTCAACCCCCCCTTCTTGTGTTTTTCTCACCTTCACATACCATATACCAAAGAGAAAGGGGTTGCCCCTGTCGATGTGCGTACGGAAGTACGATATCTATGTAACGCGAATGGAAGCATCTCATGCCAGTCCTTGTAAGTTACCACCATTTTCTGGACAATCTTCTTTATGTTCTTATTTGCAGCTTCGACAGCACCATTCATCTGAGGTCTGTAAGGAGAGGAATTATGATGCTCGATCTTGAAATCGTCACACAGCTCTTTCATCATATTGTTGTTCAGATTCGTCCCGTTGTCTATAATGATTCTGCTAAAGACACCATAGCGGCAGATGATTTGATTCTTAATGAACTTGACCACCACTTGCTTGGTCACATTAGCATAAGATGCGGCCTCAACCCACTTGGTGAAATAGTCAATAGCCACTGATAGGTGCTCAAAAGTACCGCATTTTATGTGTGAATCTAGGCATTTTAGTGACTTGTTTTGCAAGTTATATAAGGAAAAGCAATCATTTATTGAAAATTTACCCTTTGTGCTTTACATGCCTGATTCTACCCAATTTATGCAGGAAATGACAAGCAAGGACCAAGAAAGAAGCTCCTGAACCAAAGCCAGTTCGCTTAAGCGACCATGCGTTCGCTTAAGCGAACCTGTTACAGAAAGTCACAACATGTTCGCTTACAGTTCGCTTGCTGAACACTTTGGGAAAATCATTCGTTCGCTTAAGCGAACAATTGCAAGCTTGTTGTTCGCTTAAGCGTACAAAATGTCGAAAGCAAATGGAAGTTCGCTTGCCAGTTCGCTTACCGTTCGCTTGAGCGAAGTTCATCAACTTCTGAAGATAAGGACCACGTGGCTGCTTCTCATTGGTCAACGGAAGATTTCACTTTCGTTCGCTTAAGCGACCACCTGTTCGCTTAAGCGAACAGCCACGATTTCAGCCAATATAAATAGCTCTCTCTTCTCTTTCCAAAGGGACTTTTTATTTTTTTGTTAGATTTTTCTGGTTTTAGAGAGAGAATAGGGCATTTTCTAGAGAGAGAAACACAAAGCAAGGTAGTTAGGAGTAGATTCAAGCCAAAATTTGTTGAGACATCATGGATCTTGTCATAGAATCTTCTTATTTTCTTCATTTCTTGCAAAGCTATCATAGACATATGTAGCTACATCTACCCTTGTGGGTCTTGAGGTATTCAAACAAGCTATTATGTAATCTTTTGATCATTTAATATATGGTTCTAGCTTATTTATTCAATATTGTTGTTATTCTTGTGTTTAATGGTTTATTGAGATTCAAAATGATGTTGACAAATGCTTTTGGATTTGAGAACTAGAATAATAATATATCTTAAGTTAGCATGCTAGACATAGATGTTAATATTTGATAATCACTTTTAATCCAGAACTTAATGCTTATGGGTCATTTAATCGGGCGAGAAATCGTCGATTAAACGATCCACATGACTTTGTGATTGTTTAAACGTGCGGGAAATCGACATTTAAACAATCCCCTAAAACTAACGATATCATTTGGACACGAATGATATTGTCGAGTGATTGTGATAATATCGTTTAAAAAGCTAGAATCCGTTATTTGATCGAGAGAATGCAGCTGTTACGCTTGGTTGATATCTCTGACCCCAAGCGAAATAGCTCTATCTCTGCTCGTTTTACTTTTATGTCGAATAATGAAAATAGTTTTACACAAACAAACAAACTATACCCAAACACTTAAAATGATATTTGACGTTAAAATTGCTTATGAGACACACCAATCCCTGCGGAAACGAATCTAATATACTCACGTGTACATAGGAATGACATGTAAAAATCTTACATCAAAATGGCGCCGCTGCCGGGGATTGGCAATAGTGTCATAAGTAGTGTAACAATTTTATCATTTTAAGCAATTTTGCACAAATTTTTTCTTTTTTGTACATATACACTTAATTTTCAAGAGAAATTTCAAGCCGGAACAAATGGTAAGATCTTCAATTCAATATGGAGATTGTTTTCGGGCAAGTTGGAATCAAAGTGAGCCGATCCATTTATGTTAAAAGAGGTTAAGTCATATGAAGCAGTGCGGCGGAATTGAAAAATCCAATGACAAAGGCCAACTGGACGGTAAATGAGCAAAGATTGAAGCCCCATTTTGGTAGTAAAGTTGATTGGCAAAAGTCGACGATTCTACTAAACGATCCATGATTTGCGTGAAAAAGGCGTCGAGCTAATGACGTAAAACAAGCGCTTGCTGGGAGGCAACCCAGTTTTGTAAGTCAATCTTTATGTTAATTGCATGTAGGATTAGAGCGCAAGCACTTAAAAGCAAAAATTTAAGCAACTTTTTGAGAAAACTGTGTGCAGTTCGCTTAAGCGAACTCCTGTTCGCATAAGCGAACAAAGCGTGGTCAGACCAAAGGCAAACGGTTCCCAAGGCCATTATTTTGGCCCAACCACCCACTTACCCTCATTCCTTTTTTTGGTTTCACACATTTAACCTTATTCTTTTTCACAAAACCTTTCTCAACCTTCTCTCTTTCCAAAGTCAAATCTAATTCCATTCAAGTCAAGCACTCATCTCTTAGCATACATTTCCTCTTGAACTTGCATCTTCTATCACTAATTTGACAGGTTTGATTCTCCTTTCCTTTCTATTGTTTTGAATTGAAAAATTATCTTTTCTTTTAAGCATTTTTTTTTTAGAAATGGTTAGGTATAGGGTTAGAAAACTTTGGTTGGTTAGAGACTGTTTTCATAGGTTATAGTGTGTAAAGGAACACAAATCACTACTCCAATGCCTTGAACATTCAATTTTTGAAAAATCAAACCCATTTTAGAAACTTTTCAAAAATTAGGGTTTAAGTTATTTTTGTGTAAATGTTGTGATTTGGGTTCGTTTTTGGATCACTAGTGAGTTGTAGAGACTTAGGGATGATAGTTGTTGAGTCATTTGCTTAATTGTGTAAGGTTTTGCTGGTTTTTGGTTGGATTTCGCAGGAACAGGGGCTGTTCGCTTAAGCGAGTTTTCATGATGAAACCCAGTTTTTGAATGTTCGCTTACCTGCTCGCTTAAGCGAACCGTAAGCGAACCCTGCCTAGATTTCACATGAATGCTCGCTTACTAGTTCTCTTAAGCGAAACTGCAAGCGAACAGACCCCTGTTTTGCAAATTTTTTGTGATAGTCCAATCTGTCTAAACTCAATTGTTTCCGTATAATATGCTAACTGTTTATACTCTGCATATGGACTTTTCTGGTTGTTTTGCAGATGGCACCTAAAAACCAATTACCCGCCAAACGAAAAGCCTCAGCTTCCTCATCCGGTGTGATTAAGCGATCCTTACCTTTGCCAAGAAACCCTGACAGTAACCGGTTCATCTCGAACAAAACCTTTGACCGTTTCACCAAGCTGAATAAGGGCACCTGGCATGATAAAGTGTTCCGAGTTAACCCCACAAGACCTTATGCTGAGCTACTAAAGATGTTAACCGACCGGAAGTGGGACAAGCTCCTAAACCCCCTACCTTTATCAATGTAGACATTGTGAAGGAATTCTATGCCAATGCCATGCCTAACTGTGAGCAAAGGGAAATGGAGAATCAGTTTTCGTACACAACTTTTGTGAGGGGAACCACCATCCACTTTGACCGAGACACCATCAATGCTTACCTTGGTCATCCTCTCATTTTACCACCATCTGAGGACCCAACGGTCCCTACCCTTTGTGATTACGGCCAAAGAGAGGAGGATGGAGAGTGGGATCATAGAGAGATAGTGAGGGATATCCTTTTTCCTGGAAGGCGGTATAACAAAGGAAAAGGGGAAGATGCAACCACAACTAGTTACAGTGACATGACTTTGGAAGCAGCTTCCATCTTTAAATTTTTGGTGCACAATGTGTGGCCGAAAAGTCATATCACTACCACCCCTAAAGCTGTCACCCCACTTATCTGGCATATTCTAAAGGGAGGACAGGTGGATATTGCGAGGATCATCTCTAGAGAGTTGAAGTATGTGGCTTTGGGTGGTCTGGGGCATAAGATGACCAAACTCCCCTTCCCTGGCTTCATTATGGGGTTATGCGAGGCCCAAGGAGCTCAGATCACCGGGCCTTATCTGGAGACACTTGCAGGCCCTATTGATGACAAATTTCTCAAAGGTCTCGCAAGGTCAGTGGCAGAAAGACTGGCAACCCCACCTCCTGCACCTGAGGTACCTGACCAGGAACCACCCCACCAGGATGGCCCCAGCAGTCTGGCACTTTTGATTTTTCATCCTTCTCTGCTTGGATGACACAACATGATCTGAGGCACGAATAGAGAGAGCAGAGACAGGAGCAGCGAGACCAATTTCTTATGGACCAGAACGCTGCACTCTTCAGGAGCCACCGAGGCATCTATCAGTCCTTGTACGACGCTCGCATGGATCCTGCTTACCATATGCTGTCACCTGATGCCTACTTGGAGGCTTGTATGTGGCCTGGGGACATGCCAGCTTTTTATGGAGGGGGTGAGCACTTTGATGCAGCTGAGGATGATGAGAGGACAACCAGTGTCCAGGATGGGGGGACGGATGCCGATGCTGATGATACTACTGGCCACAGTTGATCGAGTTTTTAGTGATATTTCATGTTTTTGCTTTTTGTTTTAGTTTATGCTCTTATTTTTATGTTGGAACATATTTTCATTTTCATTTTCATTTTGGGAACTTGTACTTTTGAGCATGGTTTGAAGTGCTAAATATTTTGCTTTTAGTTAGTTTTAATTTCGTTTAATAACTTAGCTTGTTGATTGTTTCAAACTAATATGTTTTGGATGAACTTTTTGTTAAATCTTGTTTTTTGTTTCTCAAAGAAGAAAACTGCTCATGAACATTAACTTTTGAAGTGCTCGAAAGAGCCAAAGTATTGAGCAAACTCAGGTGTGTGATGATGATATAAATTGTGATAAAGCGCAAAGCCAAGGTATTGGTTTCCTGTTTTTCTAAGCATTCACTAGAATTTGAAATGAGTACTTTGCATAAAATTTATCTCATCGAGTTTTTCTCAGAAACATGTTTATTTGTGAACCACTTAGTACTTAGCCTAAATGTGAGGTAGCTTCAAACTGTATACTATATGCTGGAGACCAATAATCATTGTCTAACTTGTTTTTGTTATGTTAAATCTGATAATTGTTTTGAATGGTATGAAATCATGGAAAGGATCAAGGCATTTTTGAAATTGAGATGAAACATTTTGACCACATAAAGCCTACCCGTGAGAAGAGTGAGTGTCTGACACCCCAATCTGAGCCAAATGAATCAAGTCCTCAAACATGATCTGCCAACTTTCATGAGCACAATGCTCATTGAAATTGCCCAAAATTTTTCTAAATTCAGTTCATGTTTGACTCGTTTTAGGACTTTGATATTTTCACTTTGTTGAACCCTTAACCTTCTTGTACTTTGTCCCTTGCCTTAGGATAGGGGAACATTCAATTAGAGTTTTGTTGCGTTTAAGTTGGGGAGAAAGGGAGGTACTCTATGTGAAGAATCATGGTGAATTGTTGAAAGTAACTTGACATCTGTAATATGTTTATATCTTAGGAAGTTTCAAAGTTTGTAATTATGGAAAAGAAAAAAAAATAGAGAAGAAAAAGAGAAAAAAAAAAAGAAACCAAAAATAGAATAAGTTGTCAAGGTTATTAAATTTATTGTTGATCACCAAGGGTGCATTATGGTTGGTAGGGAAGTTTTGGTTTGAATTGTTAATTCAAGGAATGTTCCTCTTTGATAGGCTTTTTGATTTCAATTATCCCACATATGACATTTCTTTTGTAGCCCGGCCAAGTTATAACCCTAAGAAATACCTTTTGATCCATGCTTTTTGTACTTTTTGAGATGATATTTGGATGGACACATAACTTAATCAGAATGTTAGCTTGATTGTTGGGTGTGTGTACATTACCCCTCATCCGTTGTTACTACTATGTTTTATCTACTTTCAAAGAAGTGTGTTAGGTGTGGTTCATAGATAATTGTGTTTGTGATTTGAACTGTTTGAGGTAAACTTTGTGCTTAGGACTTATTTCACATTTATAGTTTGTGCTTGAATTGATGGAAAACTTCATGCTTGCCCGCGCATTTGCATCTGAATCACCACTTGAAATTTTTATGATGAACTTTTTGATATTTTGTTGAAAATCTTGTCCAAAGCCTTGTAAGTCTCCTTTTTGATTCTTTTGTTTGAGGACAAACAAGAAGCTAAGTTGGGGAGAGTTTGATATGTGCTCAAAAGTACCGCATTTTATGTGTGAATCTAGGCATTTTAGTGACTTGTTTTGCAAGTTATATAAGGAAAACCAATCATTTATTGAAAATTTACCCTTTGTGCTTTACATGCCTGATTCTACCCAATTTATGCAGGAAATGACAAGCAAGGACCAAGAAAGAAGCTCCTGAACCAAAGTCAGTTCGCTTAAGCGACCACGCATTCGCTTAAGCGAACCTGTTACAGAAAGTCACAACATGTTCGCTTACAGTTCGCTTGCTGAACGCTTTGGGAAAATCATCCGTTCGCTTAAGCGAACAATTGCAAGCTTGTTGTTCGCTTAAGCGTACAAAATGTCGAAAGCAAATGGAAGTTCGCTTGCCAGTTCGCTTACCGTTCGCTTGAGCGAAGTTCATCAACTTCTGAAGATAAGGACCACGTGGCTGCTCCTCATTGGTCAACGGAAGATTTCACTTTCGTTCGCTTAAGCGACCACCTGTTCGCTTAAGCGAACAGCCACGATTTCAGCCAATATAAATAGCTCTCTTTTCTCTTTCCAAAGGGACTTTTTATTTTTTTGTTAGATTTTCTGGTTTTAGAGAGAGAATAGGGCATTTTCTAGAGAGAGAAACACAAAGCAAGGTAGTTATGAGTATATTCAAGCCAAGATTTGTTGAGACATCATGGATCTTGTCATAGAATCTTCATCTTTTCTTCATTTCTTGCAAAGCTATCATAGACATATGTAGCTATATCTACCTTTGTGGGTCTTGAGGTATTCAAACAAGCTATTATGTAATCTTTTGATCATTTAATATATGGTTCTAGCTTATTTATTCAATATTGTTGTTATTCTTGTGTTTAATGGTTTATTGAGATTCAAAATGATGTTGACAAATGCTTTTGGATTTGAGAACTAGAATAACAATATATCTTAAGTTAGCATGCTAGACATAGATGTTAATATTTGATAATCACTTTTAATCCAGAACTTTATGCTTATGGGTCATTTAATCGGGCGAGAAATCGTTGATTAAACGATCCACATGACTTTGTGATTGTTTAAATGTGCGGGAAATCGACATTTAAACAATCCCCTAAAACTAACGATATCATTTGGACACGAATGATATTGTCGAGTGATTGTGATAATATCGTTTAAAAAACTAGAATCCGTTATTTGATCGAGAGAATGTAGCTGTTACGCTTGGTTGATATCTCTGACCCCAAGCGAAATAGCTCTATCTCTGCTCGTTTTACTTTTATGTCGAATAGTGAAAATAGTTTTACACAAACAAACAAACTATACCCAAACACTTAAAATGATATTTGACGTTAAAATTGCTTATGAGACACACCAATCCGTGCGGAAACGAATCTAATATACTCACGTGTACATAGGAATGACATGTAAAAATCTTACATCAGCCACTAGAATGAAACGGTGCCCGTTTGAAGCTTTGGGCTCGATCCTACCAATCATGTCAATGCCCCACATGGAGAATGGCCACGGGGAGGAAAAAACGTTGAGTGCAGTTGGCGGGACATGAATCTTATCGGCATAGATCTGGCACTTATGACACCTCCTGGCATGCTTGTAACAATCTGCTTCCATCGTCATCCAGTAATAACCTACCCTCAATATCTTCTTGGCCATTGTGTGCCCACTTGAATGAGTACCGAAGGATCCTTCGTGTATTTCATGCATCAACAGATCCGCTTCGTTTGCGTCCACACATCTAAGCAACACCATGTCAAAGTTTCTTTTATACAAAATGTTTCCGTTCAGGAAGAAGTTGCCAGACAGTCTTCTTAAAGTTTTCTTGTCTTTGTTGCATGCTCCGGGTGGATACTCTTGACTTTGAAGGAAACACTTGATGTCATGGAACCATGGTTTGTCGTCAACCACTTCTTCAGTTGCAAACACATGAGCAGGCCTTTCAAGACACCTAATACTGATTAATGGCACTTCATTCCGACGATTTACTTGGTACAAGGTAGCTAGAGCATCTGCCATCTGGTTCTCATCACGAGGGATGTGGTGCAACTCGACCTTGTTGAAGAAAGTCAGTAGTCGTCTTGCATAGTCTTTGTATGGAATCAAACCGGGGTGGCGAGTTTCTCATTCTCCTTTGATCTGATTGATTACGAGAGCTGAATCACCATAAATGTCGAGGTTCTTGATTCTTAGATCGATGGCTTCTTCGATACCCATAATGCATGCTTCGTACTCCGCCATGTTGTTTGTGCAGTCGAAGGTTGATCTGGCGGAGAAAGGGATGTGGGTACCCTTAGGAGTAATAATGACTGCTCCAATGCCGCTGCCATAAACATTAACAGCTCCGTCGAATATCAAACCCCATCTTGATTCAGGGTCTGGACCTTCCCCGAACAATGGTTCGTCACAATCTTTCATTTTTAAATACATAATCTCTTCGTCAGGGAAATCGAACTTTATAGGCTGATAATCTTCGATCGGTTGGTGAGCCAGGTGATCAGCAAGTATGCTACCTTTGATTGCTTTCTGGGAACGGTATTCAATATCATACTTGGACAACAACATCTGCCACCGGGCGATTCTTCCTGTTAAAGCTGGCTTCTCGAAGATGTACTTGATCGGATCCATTTTAGATATCAACCACGTGGTGTGATTAACCATGTAATGACGGAGGCGTTTGGCGGCCCAGGCTAAAGCACAACAAGTCTTCTCAAGCATGGAATAACGAGATTCACAATCAGTAAACTTCTTGCTTGGATAATAAATAGCATGCTCCTTTCTTCCGGTTTCATCTTGTTGCCCGAGCACACAACCCATATAAGCATCTAATACAGTTAGGTACATGATCAACGGTCTTCCTTCAACTGGAGGGATAAGAATGAGAGGTTCTAGCAAGTACTCTTTGATGTTGTCGAAGGCTTTCTGGCAATCTTCTGTCCATTCAATCCCTTGATCCTTACGGAGTAACTTGAATATCGGCCCACATGTTGCAGTCATATGAGAAATGAATCTGGAGATGTAATTTAGCCGTTCGAGAAACCCTCTTACTTGTTTTTCTGTCTTTGGAGCAGGCATTTCTCTGATGGCTTTGACCTTGTCCGGATCTACTTCAATACCTTTCTGACTAACAATGAAACCCAAAAGTTTCCCGGATCTGACACCAAAAGTGCACTTGTTGGGGTTCAGACGGAGTTGGTACTTTCTCAGTCGGTGGAACATCTTCAGCAAGTATTCGACATGCTCTTCTTCAATGCTTGATTTGACGATCATATCATCCACATAAACCTCAATTTCGTTGTGCATCATGTCATGAAAAAGGGTAGTCATACCTCTTTGATAAGTAGCTCCTGCATTTATCAACCCAAACGGCATTACTTTGTAACAGAAAGTGCCCCAAGGGGTGATGAAGGATGTTTTTTCTCTATCTTCAGGCGCCATCTTAATTTGATTGTAACCGGAGAAACCGTCCATGAAGGAGAAAACTTTGGATTTCGCAGTACTGTCAACTAACACATCAATATGAGGCAGTGGAAAGTCATCCTTGGGACTAGCTTTGTTCAGGTCACGATAATCAACACACATTCTGACCTTACCATCTTTCTTTGGAACGGGCACTATGTTGGCTAACCATTGAGGGTATTCTGACGTAACGAGGAATCCTGCGTCAATCTGTTTTTGTACTTCCTCTTTGATCTTGAGAGCCATATCAGGGTGAGTTCTTCTCAACTTCTGTTTGACCGGTGGACACTCTGGCTTCAAAGGCAAACGGTGTACCACAATATTAGTATCCAACCCCGGCATATCCTTGTACGACCAAGCAAACACATCGACATATTCTTTGAGAAGCTCTATCACTTGTTTCTTGACATTTGCTTCAAGTGACGCCCCGATCTTCATCTCTTTCTTGTCTTCCTCAGAGCCTAGATTGATTACTTCTAATGCTTCCTCGTAAGGCTGAATGGTTCTTCTTTCTTGTTCGAGCAAACGAGAGATCTCATCGGGAATCTCCTCAACCTCTTCTTCTTCTTCTGCTTCGTATACAGGGAACTCAAAGTTGGGAGAGATCATATAGTCACGTTGTTCAATGGGTTTATTGATAATTAATCTGCACATATGTTTGATGATTGATTTTAGAAAAAAAAAAGTGTAAATGCAGATATTTTGGAAGGGATCATGTTTTTGGTTTTTTGTATTACCATTTTTTTTTAAAAAAAAAGCACAAAATAAGACAAAAGTCGGAAACAAAACGACATTTTTATTGATGATGGTAATTTCTTGAAGCAAAAAAAAGCCCTAGATAAATTCACTTTTGCTTGGGGCAGGACGAAAGGATATTTTTTTTAAAAGCATAAAGACAAACAAATGCATTACTTGGACAAATGAGCAACAAAAGGAACGTCGACAGCAACCCAGTTATGGTTAGACCCTCCTTGCGTCACAAAGTTGCATGGAATTCCTTCGGGGTTGTCCTCAATGACTGCGTTGGCTTCTGGTGGAGAATGAATGAATCCAGCATTGCGAAAAATCCCTCTCTTTGGCTCAATGACTACCCCTGCCTCGGGGATTCCAGCTGACGAAGAGAAACCGAGACCTTCTCGATGCTTGTTCTCCGGTAAGCTTAACACTTGCCCCCAGCCTGTAGACACACCATCTTGGACTACCCTCTGAGTGTCTTTGAAAGAGGAAATAGATGCCCCATTCTTCTTCGAATTCTCTTCTTCTAAAGAAAGTCCTTGAAATGAAGATCCCTCGATATTGTCGGCACCAATGAAAGAGAAAGCCGACAAGTGGCTTACTAACAAAGCTTCTTCTCCTTTCACAGTTACCAGTTTCCCAATCTTCACAAACTTCAATTTCTGATGTAAAGTAGATGTCACTGCCCCAGCTTCATGAATCCAAGGTCGGGCTAATAGACAACTGTATGATGCTTGTATGTCCATCATTTGAAAAGTAACTTGGAAAACATGTGGCCCGATTGTAATGGGCAGGTCCACCTCTCCGAGAACAGTCTTCCTTGAACCATCAAAAGCCTTTACCATTACTCCACTTCGTCTTAACGGCGTGCCTTGGTAGGAAAGTTGATTGTAAGTTGTTTTAGCCATCACATTTAAAGCTGACCCGGTGTCTAACAACACGTTCGACAAAGCATCGGTCTTGCAATTCACTGATATATGTAACGCCAAATTATGGTTCCTTCCTTCTTCTGGGAGTTCTTCATCACTAAAACTCACATTGTTGCATGCAGTGATATTCCCCACTATTCCACCAAATTGACCAACAGTCACATCATGGTCTACAAACGCTTGCTCTAACATGCTCATTAAAACTCCCCTATGAGCCTCTAAATTCAGCAGTAAGGACATTATCGATATTTTTGACGGGGTCTACATCAGTTGATCGATTATCTTATACTCGCTCTTCTTGATTAGCTTGAGCACCTCATCGAAATCAGAACTCGTGCCGGCCCCATTAGACTGGCCTACATCTTGGAGTGTACTAGAATATTTAGCTTGGACCTCTTCAATTAACGGGGCGCTAACCCTCTTTGGAAACCCTGCAGGGATAACACACCTATTCCTCAGTACTCAACTATCTTCAGCAATATTACCCACAGATGACAAAGGTGGTATAGGAACCTCGCGACCTCCTTCTATCATAGTGGCATTGTACTTGCACGGTATGGCTTTTTCAGAGACATAAGGCATTGGCCCTGGTAAGCAATTCACTAAAGGAGTAGCCGACTTCCGGCTGTCAAAGAATATCTCCAAAGGCTCAGGAGTCATGACACATACATCATCACACTTTCTTTCAACAATTAATTCTCCCCGGTTCAAAAGTCCTTGGATATCATCCTTCACTTTCTGGCAACCCCACGGATCTAGACGGCACGCCTCACAGACGGTGTGATCATGTTTGAAAAAAGATGCTTCACATAGCCTGGCATGTAATGGAACCAACGATGTTCGGATATGTTGCACTTTAAGAATAAGGCGAGTCTCTTGGCAGTCTTCAACCATGTTGACAGCTGGAGCACCATGATTTGGTAACGGGTTGGTTTGAATATTTGAGTTTGAGTCTGTGAAGGTTATTCTCTTTTCATTGATTAGCCTCTGGATTGCGTTCTTTAAACAATATCAATTCTCAATGTTATGACCTGGGGCCCCTTGGTGAAAAATACAGGTCTGGTCTGGTCTGTACCCTGGTGATGGTTTTTCTGGCACTAGAGGAGGTGATCTAGTTTGGATCAAATTCTGTTTGAGTAACCCTGGAAGCAGTTCTGCATAGGTAATAGGAATCAGGTCAATTTGTAACCTTTGAGCTTGTGGTCGTGGTTGTTGTTGCCGATATGGCTGTTGGGGATACTGTTGGTATGGTTGTTGGGGATGTTGTTGGTGTGGTTGTTGCTGGTATGGGCGTTGTTGATATGGTTGTTGGAGATATTGTTGAGGATATTGGGGAAGATATTGTTGAGGATATTGGGGAAGTTGATAATTTGGTGGTTGAGTAGTATTGGTGGTAGGTGTGATGGCAGCAACGTGGTGATAGGCTGGATAGTTTTGTTGATGGGCCACCATATTGACCTCTTGTTCTTTCCTTTTCGAAAAGCCATTTCCGAACTTCTTTGTACTGCTGGTGAATGTACTTTCTTTCACTAACCGTACTTCTCAGACCCCTTCTTCCAATCGTACCCCCATGTTGACCATCTCTGTGAAGTCTCTGGGCGCACTTCCAACCATCCTCTCGTAGTATAACTGACTTAGATTTTTCAAGAATAGTTTGGTCATCTCTTTTTCTTCTACACCGGGGCTAACCTGGGCAGCAACATCCCACCATCGCTGGGCATACTCTTTGAATGTTTCTCTGTCTTTCTGAGTCATAGCTTAGAGATCACTTCGGTCTGGAGCCATGTCTACATTGAACTTGTATTGCTGCACAAAGGCTTCACACAGATCACTGAAGGTTCGGACTTCTGTACGGTCCAGATTTATGTACCACTTCAGTGCAGCACCAGCTAAACTGTCTTGAAAGTAATGAATGAGGACCTGGTTGTCCCCTACATACGTGGACATCTTCCTCATGTACATCTGTCGTACCCTAATTTTTGACCAATTTATTTTTTATTTATTCGTACGTTGATCGTTTTTCAGTCGTTTGTTTGCGCGCTAATTCCCGTAATATCTGTTTTTGTTCGTACTTGTGGTCGCATTTATTTTTTCGTTCGTCGTTTATTTTTAATGTCGCTCGCGTATTAATTTCGTAATTTTTACTCGTGTTTCGTGCGTATTTTTAGTGTAGTGAAACGTTTGCGTTCGTAAAGTTCATTTTATTCACATCGTTGATTTATTATTTATTTAGCGTAATTTAGCCGAGTATCTAAGTCGTATCTGACGAAATTTCGGCCGAGAGGTATTTTAAAATACCTCATTTTTTTGGTTCCGACGGGACATTTTTATTTTTATTTATTTAATTTTCGTTTTTTATTTTTAATCATTTATTTAGTTATTTATTTTTTCCATTTATTTATTTATTGTTATTTATTTATCAGATTTTATTTTTTCTTTTAAGTCATTTTAGTCCACTTGTCATTTTATCATTGGTCCTGTCCAACTTTTTCTCCAAGAAACAGCAAGGGTATTTTGGTCCATTCCATGCATCAGATACTTAAGGTGTCAGAATCAGTCAGTCAGGGGAGGCACAGTTTTCGAGTACAAACAGATCCCAAAATCAACAATCACAAAAAACAGATCAAAACCATCTTTTATCAAGAAAATCCTCAAGAACATGATGAATCTTCATGAATGTTCATGAACACCAAGTTCCAGCAACCTTTTTTAACAACAACAATCATGAACCATAACTCAAATTAAACCATCAAACATCACCAAATCCGAAAAAATCCCAAGAAATCCAAAAAAAAACACCATACCACATCCATAGAACACAAATCCGAAAACACAAAATATAACAACAAACCAGATCCATACCTCACCATTTATTTTCGGCCAAACCAACATCTAATCAAGCGAATCCGAATCGAAAACGTGAGGAAACCAAAAACGCAACAAACCGAAACTAAGAAGTAAGGCAAAGCCGAAATACCAACGCAAAGAAGTCAAACGGATCAACCAAACATCAACACAATGAAACCGAATGGATCAACCGAAAGCTAGGGGGATACCAAACCGAACAAAAGACGAAACGGAAAGGAAATACAAAGGACGAACTGAACAAAAGAAAGAAGTAGATCGAACAAGAGGTAATAGTCCATGCATGTGTTTTTTTCTTTTTTTTTCTTTCGAATTTTAAATGTAGATCTACTCCGATTGGGACCTCATCTTGAAAATCTAAGCTCAGAATCGTGTTTAGGATGGGAAAAAGGTTGAGAAAGTGTAAAAAAAAAATTGAAAAAGGGAGATTTTGGCTTTTTCCGGCGGCGGCGCCACCACCCTAGGGTGGCCGGCCACCGCGCCGGAGTGAATAATCTCGCCGGAGAAGATGAATGTTCATCTTCTCCAGCCATCCTCTTATTTCGCCGGCCAGGCAAGGAAGAGAGAAGGGGGAGAGCTTTGTTTGTATTTCATTTGGTAGAGAGAGAAGTGAAGGAAAAAATGAATAAAAACCATGCATTTGTGTTTATATACTCATTCAAAAAACGGGTAGGTCATCCATAACCCATAACCCGAACCGACCCAGCTCTATTATCCATGCCCAGCCCAATTCTGTTACTGACTGCTGTTTGCACCCTCAATTTGGCTACTGCACCCCTTTTTTTTTTTTTTTAGATAACTCAGAAAAATTCATGCATTCCCATAATTTTTTTATTATGTTTTCATGCATTTCTAATAATTAATATCATGCATTTTGTTACTGTTTAGGCTTTTAAAAAACCATTACATGCTTTTTTTATTTTTTGTTCTATTTAGCATATGTGTTTTATTTTATTATGTTCTTAATTTTGCTATTAATTTCTTGTTATTTTTTTATATCATTTATATTTTGTCAAAGACTTTAGCATGTATCTAGGTCTCTTGTAAATATCTATAAATGAGAATTATGCACCGACACCACTATTTATTTTCCGCATTATGTTTTGTGGGTGAGGTTTGAATCGAATTAGAGACAAAATTAGGTTTAAAAACTTGGTTAATTTGAGTGTCGTAAAATTAAATAACTAGTAGTTTTTTTTTAGGTTGGAATTTTCTATGGATTCAACGTCCTTAGAATTTCCACTCACGCTTTTATTTCATGATTCGCGTCGCGTCGTTACGCTTTAATATTTTTAGCTTACGTTTAACTTAGAAAAATCTTTTCTTATAAAAAAATCAAGTATGCAAAAGTACAAAAAATATTTTCTTAGTAAACCTTGGTTTGTAATCCAAGTGTCTTTCTTTTTATTTTCCTTAATCAAATGATAATTAATTTAATATCCACATTAGACATGGATTTCGTACAATTAAAATTAACCAACTTCATCGTATTTTCTTCTCATGCCTTGAGGCCTCTCATCTCTTCTTAAAATCTTTTTTCAAAAAAAATGTTAAAATCAATTCAACTCATCAAATAAGTTCTTTAGCCGAACTACTTGATTTTGATCCCGATTTATTTGGGTAAGTAGGCAAAGGGTTTCGACCCTTCCAAATCAATAAAAATAACCAAAAACATGCTTCATCTTTCTCCTTTCTTTCACTTTAACTCTTAACTTTTTTAATAAGTAAAATCAATTTAGCGCAAGATTAGAGAATAGGTAGAAGGTTCCTATGGGATACCATAGTCGGTTCGGGTGCTTAACACCTTCCCCAATCGAAACCAACCTCCGAATCCAAGGTCTCATAAGGGTTTTTACTCACTTTTTCCCTTCCCGCGAATAAAAGTTGAGAGTTCAATGATTCAAGGTTCAAATCCAATCAATGATTTTGATACCCGAAAATCACAAGCACAGAAATGGCGACTTCACTGGGGACCTTTTTGAGGGTTAAGCCTATTTTATCTTTCTTTACTTTTGCGCTTTATTTGCTTATGCTTTTGTAAATACGTGCCTAATTGTTTACTTTTTTCGTGAGTGGCGAGATAAGTCCCCCTACCCGGACTTGAGAAGAAATTAGGATAGGATGGTGGTATAATCATAGTACCTTACCAAGAGTGATTTTTGGTTGTGGTACATGTGATAACCCCACTCAACTAAGGAATCCTGGAAGTATAATTTGTTAACATGAGTATTCATGTTTGGCATGCTATTTTCAAGTGACCGTCAAAGTTGAGAACCTAGAGTTACATTTAACCCATCTCAGCCTTTTAGGATGTAGTGCGGTGGCTAAAATCATGAGTCAGTCTTGGTTTAGTCGTTACGCGATACTACACTCAAACTAGACTTCCTTGTGAATGTTATGGGACTAGGAGTATTCCTAGGCCCCAATATATTCAAAAGGGGGTTGTAATTTGGGAACTTGGTAGAACCCGTGATACAGGTACATTTGAAACCATAGTCCTTACCTAATGGCGTGTTTTACCCTCAGCTCCAACTTTGTGGACTTAACCCCACCATGTTTTCTATGTTCTTTAGCATAATCATGCATACATGCATTCATTCATAAATATATTTTTGCATCCGATAAAATATCGAAGGACTTATTTAAATTTTTCTTGTAAACATCTTTAGATATGGACAAAGTAAGGAGGTGCACCAGGAAGTATGTTTTCCATAAGCCGGATGTTTTAAAGCTAAGAGATTTGGCAAAGAAGGTAACTAGTCAGGAAGCTTTTCACGAGCGTCATGGGAGATTGTTGGGTATCCTCAAAACGGATGTTGAAAAAGGAATCTTGGAAACTTTGATCCAGTTCTACGATCCACTCTACCACTGCTTTACTTTCCTCGATTACCAATTGGTTCCCACCCTTGAAGAGTATTCCCACTTGGTTGGTCTACCAGTGCTTGACGAGACACCGTTCAGTGGCCTTGAACCCGTTCCTAAGTTCGCAACTATTGCCGCAGCTCTCCACCTTGGAGCCTCTGTCATAAAAGCCCACCTCACTACCAAAGGAGGTCTTCTAGGCCTGTCTACTGATTTTCTTTACCAACAAGCTTCCACCTTTTCCGACGCATCCAGTAATGAGGCATTCCATTCCATTTTAGCTTTACTCATATACGGCATTGTGCTTTTCCCAAACCTCGACAACTTTGTCGATATCCATGCTATCCAAATTTTTCTCACCAAAAACCCTGTCCCTACTTTGTTAGCCAATACATACCATTCTATCCATGACCGAACCCTCGCAAGACGTGGGACTGTTTTTTGTTGTGCGCCTTTACTCTACAAATGGTTTACCTCCCATCTACCTCAAACCCACTCATTTCAAGCCAATCAAGAGGGTCATCTGTGGTCTCGAAGAATCATGTCTCTAACTCCATCCGATATAGTCTGGTACCGTGCAACTAATGATGTGGAAGCTATCATTGTCAGTTGTGGTGAATATTCTAGTGTACCCCTTCTCGGTATACACGGGGGAATTAACTACAACCCCATTCTAGCCAGACGTCAGTTTGGATATCCGTTGAGAACTAAGCCAGATAATATTTACCTAGAGAATGAATTCTATCTCAATAACAAAGATCACCTGAACCAGAGAGGGTTGTTTGTGCAAGCTTGGCGTGACATCCATAGACTTAGTAAAGGTCAATTAGGAAGAAGAGAAGGTTTTGTGCACGAATCCTATACCCAATGGGTCATTGACAGGGCTGCAGACTTTGGTATGCCTTATGTTTTACCGAGGTTCCTATCTTCAACTGTACCAGCACCAATCTTGCCTCTACCTCCTCAGACTGCGGAAGAGTATCAGATACGTTTGGCCAAGTTAGAACACGAAAAGGCTGAGTGGGAAGGAAGATACCAAGTAGCTAAGCGTGAGAATGACACCCTCATGAACTTGTTAGAAGAAGAGAATTGGAAAAATCATAAGAAAGATCAGGAGATTGCTGAGCTGAAAGAGCGTATCAGGGTGAATGATGCTATACTTGAACAGGTTCCCAGGAGTAAGAAGAAACGCATGGATTTCTTCGCTGGCCCGCATTCAGATTTGGATGAGTAGTCTGCTTCAAGAGCTTGAGATCTTCACTTTTGTTTCCTTTTTATGTATTTTCCTAAGTTTTCTGTTATGTACTTTAGAGTCTATCCCTTGGCTCAGTTTGTTAAAAAGGGAACTATCTTATATTTGCTTTTTATTTTGTAATGATTGTTTAAGGTTGTTATGTTTACAAGAATTGTCCTTATAAGTTCTTCGATGATTTTGAAAATTTTTGCATTGTTTTTGCATTTAGCATATCATGCATCATACAACATCCATAAAATGTCAAAACCGAGTCTCATAATTCTCTCATTTCTGCCTCAGTCAAGGAAAGTGGCCCGGCGTATTCAGTACAAGCCTTCTCGCATCCACAACACTCGGGCAATTGTTAAAAAGAAGATGGATTTGATGGAACAAGAGAACAGGGATCTCAAAGAACAGGTTATTACACTCAGAGAGGGGATGGATAAGTTAACGGTTATGATGGAAGCTATAATGGCCAATCAAGCACAAGCGGCAGCTACCCAACCGGTTCTTGATGTTATCCCGGTCCAACCAGTTCTTGATGCTCAGCCGATTCCTGTTGTTGTGTCTGCTGCACATAATTCTCCTGTGGTTGTTTCGTCTGCCCAGACTGGTCCTACCCAACCGATCGCTACTGCTGTGATTTCTGCTACGGCTGCTGGCACTGCACAGCCCACCCCGGCTGGCTTTTCTTTTGGAGATGCATCAAATATGTACAATGAAGGTCTTCGTCCTCCTGGTTTTGCTTATCACCCTCAGAACTACATGTCCAAAGAGTATCCTTGGGGTATGCCTCTTACAGCTAATGAAGGTGTACGCTTTGCTGGCCCAGAAATGCTAACTCCTTATGGACAACAGGCAACGCCACTTTTTCCTCATGGACAATTATTCCCTCAAGCTGTCATGAATCACATGGCAACCATTGTGCATACTGCCCAGCAAGATGAAGGACCAATCTATCATTCGGGTAGTGTAGTAGGAGATGACAGAATGGTAAGTCTGGAAGAGAAGTACGACGTAGTGCAGAAAGAACTGAGGGCCCTTCGTGGTAAGGACATCTATGGTCAGAATGTGCACGATCTTTGTTTGGTCCCAAATGTGGTACTGCCTCCCAAGTTCAAGACTCCGGATTTCGTCAAATATGAGGGGAACACTTGCCCACAGAGTCATCTGGTTATGTATGTAAGGAAGATGACAGCCTACAAAGACAATGAACCTTTGCTCATTCATTGTTTCCAAGACAGTTTGACTGGTCCCGCACAAATATGGTACATGAATCTGAAGGGCATCACCACCTTCGAAGAACTGGCCAGGGCTTTCATACAGCAGTACCGGTATAACATACATCTGGGGCCCACCCGGAGGGAACTGCAAGCTATGACTCAAAAGGATAAAGAGTCTTTCAAGGAGTATGCTCTTCGCTTTATTCAAAAATCGGCCCAAATTCGCCCAGCTCTGGAGGAGAGAGAAATGGCTGATCTTTTCTTTGAAACTTTGAGTCCCTACTACTCGGAGAAAATGATTGGTTGCGCATCGCAGAAGTTTACTGAGATGGTTGACGCGGGGGTCCGCATTGAAGATTTGGTCCGTAAAGGAATTTTGGTCAAAGAAGGTAGTGTGTCAAGTGCTTCGTCAGGTGGGTCGTCTAATGGATCCAAGAAATTTGGAAACAGTTACCCAAAGAAGAGTGCTCAGGAAGTCAGTATGGTAGCCCAAGGGGGATCCCAGCCAATATATCCAAACTACCCATTCATTGCTAATATTCCACCACCTGTTCCAGCTCCACAAAATCAACATTACCACCCACAAACGCCCCAAAGGCCTCCACCATTCTATCCACCACTATACCAACAACCGTATCCGCAACCTTTCTACCAACAACCATATTACCCACCACCACCTCAACAACAACAACCTCGTAATCGAGCCCCACGACAGCCAAATCGCCTTCCCAGAAAAGAGTTTCCCCCCATACCCATGTTGTATGCAGACTTGCTACCCTCTTTATTAGCAAGGAATCTTGTGCAGACTAGGCAGCCTCCTCGCCTACAGAATCCATTACCTCCATGGCACCGTGTTGACCTTACCTGTGCCTTTCACCAAGGGGCACCGGGGCATGATGTTGAGCATTGCTACCCGCTCAAAGAAGAAGTTCAGAGATTGATTCAAAGCAAAGAGTTGTCCTTCGAGGACACCAATTCCAATACTCAGAATAATCCTTTGCCATCTCATGGACCGGCTGTTAATATGATTCAAGAGGATCAAGATTTGAGTCTAATTCTCAGGGTTCAAGATGTCAGAACTCCTTTGGTCCCGATTCACGCCAGGATGTGCAAAGCCAACATGTTTAACCACGATCACGATGCTTGTGAAGTGTGTTCTGTGGATCCCCAAGGGTGTGAGAAAGTCCAGGAGGATATACAAGGACTGATTGATAGAAAAGAGCTGATTGTCAAGAAAGAATCCAGGAATGTTTGTGTTATTACCCCGGTGTTTAAGAATCTTGAGGTAGCCCGTGATAGTGTGAAGTCAGACGTCACTCCTCTGGTGATCCGTTTGCCAGGACCTGTTCCCTATACTTCTCAGAAGGCCATACCCTATCGGTATGAGGCAACTATTGTGGAGAATGGTAAAGAGATCCCTCTGCACTCTGCAGATGCTGTCATAAATATAGCAGGTGTGGGCAAAGTAATGAGAAGTGGGCGTATTCTCCCCACTATTGTGCGCAACGAGAATACTGCTCCGAATGTGCCAGTGCAGAATCTTGATAAGGGTAAAGGTGCCAGCCAACCAGAGGGGATCATTCAGGAAGGTAGTGATGAGATCTTGAAGCTGATCAAAAAGAGTGAATACAAGATAATCGATCAGTTGTTGCAAACCCCGTCCAAAATTTCCATAATGTCTTTACTTATGAACTCTGGAGCTCATAGGGACACTCTGATGAAGATTTTGGCTCAAGCATATGTGGATCCCGATGTTACCCTGGGGCAATTCGGGAGCATAGTTGGGAATGTAACTGCGTGTAATAACCTGAGCTTTAGTGATGAAGACCTCCCGGTGGAGGGAAGAAACCACAACTGGGCTTTGCACATTTCTGTCCTTTGTAAGTCAGACTCGATGTCGAATGTGTTGATAGACACCGGTTCCGCCCTCAATGTGATGGCAAAAACTACTTTGGAAAGGTCGGCATACCGTGGCGCCCAGTTGAGGCCAAGTGCAGTAATGGTAAAAGCATTTGATGGATCTAGGAAGTCGGTGATTGGGGACATAGACTTGCCTATCACGGTGGGTCCTCATACCTTCAAGGTTACATTCCAAGTCATGGATATTCAAGCTTCATACAGCTGCTTACTTGGGAGACCGTGGATCCATGAGGCTGGAGCAGTGACCTCCACTCTTCATCAGAGGCTAAAATTTGGGTTCTCTGCAGAAGAAGGAGCTGCTAAGAAGGGTGAAACTTGTATGGCCTCCTTGAAGGATGCCCGGAAGCTTGTACAAGATGATAAAACAGGAGGCTGGGGTCAGTTGGTACAGCTGCCTGAGAACAAGCAGAAAGAGGGTCTCGGTTTCTCTACCAGTCAATCGAGCGCATTTTCCAAGCCAGCTGAGGGCATTTTTCATAGTGCCGGGTTTATTCATGCGCCACCGGAAACCAATGCCATTCTCGAGGATCAGTCAGAAGAGGTTGCACCTGTCTTCATAACACCCGGAGGAGCCTGTTGTAATTGGATCGCTGTGGATATTCCTTCTGTGATGCATGTGTCTAAGTAATATGTTTGTCTACTTTTTTGGTTTTTTTAAGAAAACTCTTTTCGTCCTGCCCCAGACGAAAATGAAACCTTGTAGGGCTTTTGGTTTTATCTTTAAGTATTGTCGTTATTAATGAAAAAACGTCGTTTCTATCATGACTGTTTTATTTTTATTTACTGCTTTTTCTGGAAAAAATGGTAATAGAAAAATCCAAAAATTTTATTCTCTTTTTCTTTTTACATCAATCAAATTCAAAATTCTGCATTTTACACATTTACTAAAATCAATCATAAATCATGTGCAGACTGAACATACATAAGCCCGTTGAACACAGTGACCCTATGCTTCTGCCCAACTTTGAATCCCCTGTTTACGAGGCTATGGTAAAGGAGGATTATGAAATTCCTGATGAGATCAGATGGATGTTAGAGCAAGAGAAAAAGATCATTCAGCCTCACGAAGAAGAGTTAGAATTGATCAATCTGGGTACCGAGGAGGATAGAAAAGAGATCAAGATTGGAGCGTCATTGGAAGTTACCGTCAAAGAAAAGGTAATTGAACTTCTCAGGGAGTACGCTGACATATTTGCTTGGTCATACAAAGACATGCCAGGTTTAGATCATGAAGTGGTAGAACACCGCTTGCCTTTGAAACCTGAGTGTCCTCCAGTCAAACAGAAGCTCAGAAGTTCTCATCCTGATATGGCCCTCAAGATCAAAGAAGAAGTACGGAAGCAGATTGATGCAGGCTTTCTAGTTACATCCGAGTATCCTCAGTGGTTAGCTAACATTGTGCCTGTTCCAAAGAAAGATGGTAAGGTCCGAATGTGTGTGGATTACCAAGATTTGAACAAGGCAAGTCCGAAGGATGATTTCCCTCTACCTCATATTGATGTATTGGTTGATAGTACTGCTCAATGCAAAGTTTTCTCCTTCATGGATGGGTTCTCTGGTTACAATCAGATCAAGATGGCTCCTGAAGATAGAGAAAAGACATCTTTCATCAAGTATCTCCTAGAGAAGTCTTCAATATCAGGAAGAATTGCTCGTTGGCAGATGTTATTGGCCGAGTTTGATATTAAATACCATACTCAGAAAGCAATCAAAGGGAGTATCCTTGCAGATCACTTGGCTCACCAACCAGTTGAAGATTACCAACCTGTTAAGTTTGATTTCCCTGATGAAGAGGTCATGTATTTGAAGATGAAAGATTGTGATGAACCGTTGTTTGGTGAAGGTCCAGATCCTGAATCTAAATGGGGTTTGATATTCGATGGGGCCGTTAATGCTTATGGCAATGGAGTCGGGGCAGTCCTTGTCACACCTGAGGGTACTCACATCCCTTTTACTGCAAGGCTACGATTTGATTGTACAAACAATATGGCAGAATATGAAGCTTGCATCATGGGCATTGAAGAAGCAATCAATATGAGGATTAAGAATATTGATATATGTGGAGATTCAGCCTTGGTGATTAATCAGATCAAAGGGAAGTGGGAAACTCACCATGCTGGTCTGATCCCGTACAGAGATTATGCAAGACGGTTGTTAACTTTCTTTAACAAAGTGGAGTTGCGTCACATTCCCCGTGATGAGAATCAGATGGCAGATGCTTTGGCCACCTTGTCTTCGATGATCAAAGTAAACCGTCACAATGATGTGCCATTAATCAGTGTCCAGTTCCTTGAAAGGCCCGCTTATGTGTTTGCAGTTGAAGTACTTGCTGATGGTAAGCCATGGTTTCATGATATCAAGGCTTTCCTTCAAACTCAAGAGTATCCGCTTGGGGCATCTCACAAAGATAAGAGGACTTTGAGAAGACTGTCTGGTAATTTCTTCCTGAATGAAGATGTATTGTACAAAAGAAACTTTGATGCAATGTTGCTCAGGTGTGTGGATGAACGTGAAGCAGATTTATTGATGCATGAGATACATGAAGGTCCTTTTGGCACTCATTCCAGTGGACATGCAATGGCTAAGAAAGCATTGAGGGCAGGTTATTACTGGATAACGATGCAAGCTGATTGTTATAATCATGCCAAGAAATGCCACAAATGTCAGATTTATGCAGATAAGAGCCATGTACCACCATCTATGCTCAATGTTATCTCTTCTCCGTGGCCTTTCTCCATGTGGGGCATTGATATGATTGGTCGAATTGAACCAAAAGCTTCTAATGGACATCGCTTCATACTAGTGGCTATTGATTACTTTACCAAGTGGGTCGAGGCGGCATCTTTCGCCAATGTGACCAAGCAGGTAGTGGTTCGGTTCATCAAGAATAACATCATTTGTCGTTATGGTATTCCTAACAAGATCATCACGGATAATGGTACAAATTTGAACAACAACATGATGAAAGAATTGTGCGATGACTTCAAGATTGAACATCACAACTCTTCTCCATACAGACCTCAGATGAATGGTGCGGTCGAGGCTGCAAATAAGAATATCAAGAAGATTGTGCAAAAGATGGTGGTTACTTACAAAGATTGGCATGAGATGTTACCCTATGCTTTACATGGATATCGTACCTCAGTGCGTACTTCAACAGGGGCAACCCCTTTCTCTTTGGTATATGGTATGGAAGCAGTGCTCCCTGTGGAGGTAGAAATCCCATCTTTAAGAGTCTTGATGGAGGCTGAATTAACTGAAGCTGAGTGGTGCCAGAGTAGGTATGATCAATTGAATTTGATTGAAGAGAAACGCATGACCGCTTTGTGTCACGGACAACTATATCAGTCAAGGATGAAACAGGCGTTTGACAAAAAGGTTCATCCCCGTGAATTCAAAGAAGGAGACCTTATGATCAAGTGTATCAAATCTTTCCAACCGGATCCCAGGGGCAAGTGGTCTCCGAATTACGAAGGTCCTTATGTGGTCAAGAGAGCGTTCTCTGGTGGTGCTTTAATCCTTACAAATATGGATGGAGAAGATTTACCTCGTCCAGTGAACTCTGATGCAGTCAAGAAATACTTTGTCTAAAGATATATGAAAAGAACAGCTCGGTAGGTCGAAAACCCGAAAGGGCGGCCTAAACCAAAAAAGAGCGTCTCGGTAAGTCAAAAACCCGAAAGGGCGGCTTAGGCAAAAATTAGAGACAAAAAAAAAAGAGAAAAAAGAATTGAAAAAGAGTTTATCCTGATAGGTCGAAAACCCGAAAGGGCGGCCTATGCAAAAGTTAAGGACTATGACAAAGTAACTGCATCAGATCAAGCGTCACCCGTTTGGGGCACCTTAGCTGTCAGAAGTCCTCCGACACTAAAGCATCTAAACAGTGGTTCAAAGTTGTTAGGGAATGTAATGGTTATTGTGTTCAATGTATCTCCCCATGTAATTACCATTTTCCAACTTTTTGTAATCCGTGGAGCCATGCCTTTGGCCGGTTACCACCCTATTACATTAATTTGAGCCGGTGCACTCTTTTGGAATTCTTGTTTATTCTATATGCAAATTTTCCTTCTTCCATTTTTAATGTCAATACTTGAAGTAAAAACTTTGAAAATTACTATTTCTTTTACTTTTATGTTTTCTTTTGAAAAAAAAAACAAAAAAATGACAAACATATTATCTGTAGATTCATGTATCATGGAAACATATGTCAACATCCATTCAAACACAGGTGAATTCAAGAGAGGATCATAGTCTTGCAAAAAAAAAAAAGAAGCAAAAAAAAAGAAAAGCTCGCTAAGTCGAAAACCCGAAAGGGCGGCTTAAGCCAAAAATGAGCGTCCTGGTGGATCGAAAACCCGAAAGGGCGGTCCAGGCAAAAATTAGGGACATACAAAAAAAGAATATATTCCCGGTGGATTGAAAACCCGAAAGGGCGGTCCAGGCAAAAGTTAGGGATTCAAAAAAAATAATACAAAAAAAGCAATGACTATGTGAAGCACGATTTTGAGAAGGTACTTTGGTTCAGTACAGAAATGGCGACCTCAGCCAGGTTTTTGTGTTATGTGTTCCTTACCCAGCATTGGTTCGGTTAACGGGTGGTACCCCGAATGTGTCTTGATTCATATCCAGTGATATTATCCCCAGTGAAGAATGCTAAGTGTTGGCACTGTAATACCGGGTCACTATCCTTACGACCTGCCCAATCTTGTCTCGTCAGTCGCACCAGTATATTTTCATACATGTTTCATTCATTCATGCATACATATCATACATACTGATATCATTCATATGCATTTTACCTGTGTGTCTTACTCCATGTGTATCCAGTAAAATTTGTCATCACCAATGTGTTCATTTCGGTCTGTTTACCAATTAAGTTTCTTTCAAGTGGCAGGTCCTACCTTTCAATTTTCCCCAGTATCTCGTCGAAGCTGTATTTCGTACGAAGAGTATTCGTTTGTACCCTGTATTTTTGTTCGGCTAAATTGTCTCAGTAATAGTAACGCATCACCAGTTTTACCCTTTCGTATGTCCGTCATTACCCCAGTAAAGGTAATTGACAGTTTTACCCTTTCGTATGTCCGTCGTTACCCCAGTAAAGGTAATTGACAGTTTTACCCTTTCGTATGTTCGTCATTACCCCAGTAAAGGTAATTGACAGTTTTACCCTTTCGTATGTTCGTCATTACCCCAGTAAAGGTAATTGACAGTTTTACCCTTCGTATGTTTGTCGTTACCCCAGTAAAGGTAATTGACAGTTTTACCCTTTCGTATGTCCGTCATTACCCCAGTAAAGGTAATTGACAGTTTTACTCTTTCGTATGTTCGTCATTACCCCAGTAAAGGTAATTGACATTTTTACCCTTTGTATGTTCGTCATCACCCCAGTAAAGGTAATGACCAGTATTTCATTTCGTATGTTCGTCTTTACCCCTGTAAAGGTAATTGACATCTTTTCTCCCCAGTAACATTTTATTTGGTCTCCGAGTTAGTGTTTTAGTCGTCATTGCATTCGTACTTGCATAACAGACAACTCATATCATTACATCCATAGAGCTTTCTCGATTTCTGAGTTGGTCAAAAATTGATGTACTTGATATTTAAGTCTCTCCGACCCGTCGTTTCAAAAATCTTCGTCTTTTTAAATCCTCGTGACGGAGAAACTTAAATAGGGGCATCTGTCGTACCCTAATTTTTGACCAATTTATTTTTTATTTATTCGTACGTTGATCGTTTTTGTTCGCTAATTCCCGTAATATCTGTTTTTGTTCGTTTTTATTTATTTGTACGCTAATTCCCGTAATATCTGTTTTTGTTCGTACTTGTGGTCGCATTTATTTTTTCGTTCGTCGTTTATTTTTAATGTCGCTCGCGTATTAATTTCGTAATTTTTACTCGTGTTTCGTGCGTATTTTTAGTGTAGTGAAACGTTTGCGTTCGTAAAGTTCATTTTATTCACGTCGTTGATTTATTATTTATTTAGCGTAATTTAGCCGAGTATCTCAGTCGTATCTGACGAAATTTCGGCCGAGAGGTATTTTAAAATACCTCATTTTTTTGGTTCCGACGGGACATTTTTATTTTTATTTATTTAATTTTCGTTTTTTATTTTTAATCATTTATTTAGTTATTTATTTTTTCCATTTATTTATTTATTGTTATTTATTTATCAGATTTTATTTTTTCTTTTAAGTCATTTTAGTCCACTTGTCATTTTATCATTGGTCCTGTCCAACTTTTTCTCCAAGAAACAGCAAGGGTATTTTGGTCCATTCCATGCATCAGATACTTAAGGTGTCAGAATCAGTCAGTCAGGGGAGGCACAGTTTTCGAGTACAAACAGATCCCAAAATCAACAATCACAAAAAACAGATCAAAACCATCTTTTATCAAGAAAATCCTCAAGAACATGATGAATCTTCATGAATGTTCATGAACACCAAGTTCCAGCAACCTTTTTTAACAACAACAATCATGAACCATAACTCAAATTAAACCATCAAACATCACCAAATCCGAAAAAATCCCAAGAAATCCAAAAAAAAACACCATACCACATCCATAGAACACAAATCCGAAAACACAAAATATAACAACAAACCAGATCCATACCTCACCATTTATTTTCGGCCAAACCAACATCTAATCAAGCGAATCCGAATCGAAAACGTGAGGAAACCAAAAACGCAACAAACCGAAACTAAGAAGTAAGGCAAAGCCGAAATACCAACGCAAAGAAGTCAAACGGATCAACCAAACATCAACACAATGAAACCGAATGGATCAACCGAAAGCTAGGGGGATACCAAACCGAACAAAAGACGAAACGGAAAGGAAATACAAAGGACGAACTGAACAAAAGAAAGAAGTAGATCGAACAAGAGGTAATAGTCCATGCATGTGTTTTTTTCTTTTTTTTTCTTTCGAATTTTAAATGTAGATCTACTCCGATTGGGACCTCATCTTGAAAATCTAAGCTCAGAATCGTGTTTAGGATGGGAAAAAGGTTGAGAAAGTGTAAAAAAAAATTGAAAAAGGGAGGTTTTGGCTTTTTCCGACGGCGGCGCCACCACCCTAGGGTGGTCGGCCACCGCGCCGGAGTGAATAATCTCGCCGGAGAAGATGAATGTTCATCTTCTCCAGCCATCCTCTTATTTCGCCGGCCAGGCAAGGAAGAGAGAAGGGGGAGAGCTTTGTTTGTATTTCATTTGGTAGAGAGAGAAGTGAAGGAAAAAATGAATAAAAACCATGCATTTGTGTTTATATACTCATTCAAAAAACGGGTAGGTCATCCATAACCCATAACCCGAACCGACCCAGCTCTATTATCCATGCCCAGCCCAATTCTGTTACTGACTGCTGTTTGCACCCTCAATTTGGCTACTGCACCCCTTTTTTTTTTTTTTTAGATAACTCAGAAAAATTCATGCATTCCCATAATTTTTTTATTATGTTTTCATGCATTTCTAATAATTAATATCATGCATTTTGTTACTGTTTAGGCTTTTAAAAAACCATTACATGCTTTTTTTATTTTTTGTTCTATTTAGCATATGTGTTTTATTTTATTATGTTCTTAATTTTGCTATTAATTTCTTGTTATTTTTTTATATCATTTATATTTTGTCAAAGACTTTAGCATGTATCTAGGTCTCTTGTAAATATCTATAAATGAGAATTATGCACCGACACCACTATTTATTTTCCGCATTATGTTTTGTGGGTGAGGTTTGAATCGAATTAGAGACAAAATTAGGTTTAAAAACTTGGTTAATTTGAGTGTCGTAAAATTAAATAACTAGTAGTTTTTTTTTAGGTTGGAATTTTCTATGGATTCAACGTCCTTAGAATTTCCACTCACGCTTTTATTTCATGATTCGCGTCGCGTCGTTACGCTTTAATATTTTTAGCTTACGTTTAACTTAGAAAAATCTTTTCTTATAAAAAAATCAAGTATGCAAAAGTACAAAAAATATTTTCTTAGTAAACCTTGGTTTGTAATCCAAGTGTCTTTCTTTTTATTTTCCTTAATCAAATGATAATTAATTTAATATCCACATTAGACATGGATTTCGTACAATTAAAATTAACCAACTTCATCGTATTTTCTTCTCATGCCTTGAGGCCTCTCATCTCTTCTTAAAATCTTTTTTCAAAAAAAATGTTAAAATCAATTCAACTCATCAAATAAGTTCTTTAGCCGAACTACTTGATTTTGATCCCGATTTATTTGGGTAAGTAGGCAAAGGGTTTCGACCCTTCCAAATCAATAAAAATAACCAAAAACATGCTTCATCTTTCTCCTTTCTTTCACTTTAACTCTTAACTTTTTTAATAAGTAAAATCAATTTAGCGCAAGATTAGAGAATAGGTAGAAGGTTCCTATGGGATACCATAGTCGGTTCGGGTGCTTAACACCTTCCCCAATCGAAACCAACCTCCGAATCCAAGGTCTCATAAGGGTTTTTACTCACTTTTTCCCTTCCCGCGAATAAAAGTTGAGAGTTCAATGATTCAAGGTTCAAATCCAATCAATGATTTTGATACCCGAAAATCACGAGCACAACATCCTTAGATGCTCTTTAGGACAGGAGGTCCCCTTGTATTTCTCAATGTCTGGGAGCTTGAACTTGTGGGGTATCTGGACATTTGGTACCAAGCAGAGATCATAAGCATCTTTCCCGAATATTTCCCTTCCGCGAAGTGCTTGCATTTCCCGACTCATCATCTCAAACTTCTCCTGTAAGTCGATCACTTTGTCATGGCCCCCTGTACTCCCTGAAGGAATGATAGGTTCATCTCTTTGTGGAATAGTATGAACCAGCGGTACTGAGTAGGTTGCAGTTGGAACAAAAAATGCATTTTGAACGGTAGACACTTGAGCTTCTGAGGCATAAGGACGGAATGTTTCACCAAGGCTGAAAGGTACGCCCCAAGGACGACCTTCTGGTATCATTTGCTGCGAAGTAATAACAGAGGGACCTGCCTCAGCCTGAGTGCTGACAGGGGGAGGAGGTGGTGGCGGCAGTTGATCTTGTGCGGCCGTTAGTGTCCTTAACAATTCGGTCAGTTCGTCCATCTTGGCTTGCATGGTTTCATTTGCCTCTCGGAGCACTCAGTTTTCTTGTTTGAGAAAGTCCATTTTCTTCTTTACAGCTGCCCGAGTGTAGTGTGTGCGAGTAGATTTGTAGAGAATGCGCTGGGCCACTTTTCAAACGGGTTGACCTTTAAGAATAAAGAATTTGTGTGAGACTTGGGATTTGAAACTATGAATGCAGAATGATGCATGGGATGTTTATGCAAAAAGACACATTTTTATCGAAGGACTTATAAAAGCATTTCTGTAAACATCATAGTTGAAAATTTCATTGAATAATGATTTAAAGCATCACAAGATAATTCCCTTTCTAACAAACTGAGCCAAGGGATGGACTCCAAAGTATATTACAAAAAGCTAGAAAATGACATAAATGATAAAAAGACTGTGAAGTTCTCCGACCCCTGAGGCGGCCTACTCCTCAAAATCTGGATGAATGCCGGCGAGGAAGTCCATGCGCCTCTTCTTACTCCCAGGAACCCGGTCAAGTATGGCATCCTTCTCCTTGATACGGTCTTTCAATTCAGCGATTTCCTGGTCTTTCTTGTGGTTTTTCCAATTTTCCTGCTCTAACAGGTCCATTAAGACATCGTACTCCCGAACCTTTGCATGGTACTTTCCTTCCCAGTCGGCTTTCTCGCGTCCCAACTCAACCAAACGTGCCTGGTATTCTTCCATATTCTTGAGGGGTAAAGGCGGAGGTACTGCTGGAATGGTTGAGGCTAAAGACCTTAGCAGAAGATAAGGCATCCCTATCTGAGCATCCCTGTCGATTACCCATTGGACATAGGATTCATGGGCTATCCTTGACTTACTTCTTAACTGGTTCCTGTCCATCCTGACAATGGAGCGCCACGCCTGTACAAATTGTTTTCTCTTGTTCTGAACATCCTCGTTGTAAAGGAAGAACTCACTCTCGAGGAAAAGGTAGGCAGGTCTCATCCTCATGGGGTATCCAAACTGGCGTTTAGCAAGCATCGGGCTATAGCTGATTCCCCCATGTATGCCTAGAAGAGGTACATTAGCGAAATCTCCACAATGGTCAATAATCACTCCGGTGTCATCAGCTGAGTTACACCACACTATATCATCAGGGGTGAGAGCCATAATTTTCTCGGACCATGGGACAAACTTTGATCGAATCTTAGGACGGGGGTAAGTGGGAGGTGAACCAAGTGTAAAGTAAAGGTGTACAACATGAAGGTGAGAAAAACACAAGAAGGGGGGGGGGGTTGAATTGTGTTTTCTTTTCGCAGCTCTTGAAGAGTGAGAATCTAATTCCTTTAAACTCAGAGTCTGAATGGGATCAGAGTCTGATGGGAGATTAGGTTCTGATGCAGCGGAATAATCAAGAGATAGAGAGAAGAGAGAACACAAGCAATTATACAGGTTCCTTCCACAAACCGGAAGTAGTCCTGTCCCCCTTGTACTTCCAAGGAGAGTTCACTAAAATGTAATATCAAATTACAAGTTGCTCAAACACACAGTATGAGACTTCCTTGCTCAAGCACGCAGGCAAGAGACTTCCTTGCTCAAAGACACAACTAAGAGACTTCCTTGCTCAATGGACGCAGCCAAGAGACTTCCTTTGCTCAAGCACAAAAGCAAGAGACTTCTTACACAATTACAGAAAATTGAATAGAGTTGAAACACTTGACAACAATCAAAATGTGTTTCAATTACAACAAAGACAGACTCTGTTTTACACAAAAGACAGACTCTGTTTTTCTGTGAAACTTAGAAATTCTAGAATACTCAGTTTGTAAGAATCTAAGTTGATGATGTGTTTTTGTTAAGACTCAGTTGAATACGAAAGCAGCGCAGTGTAATTTTTCAAGTAGTAGAGTCCCACAATTCTTCAAGTCTTCTATCCTTTATATAGGCGTAGGAAAGAGACGTTGAGTCATCCAGCACATCAGGATGATTTCTGAAGCTTGATCAATGACTGTTGATCTGTTGCTTGATTTGGTAATAGTCCTTCAATTGCATCATTTGAATTCCATTCCCTTTGAGGATTAATACCGGTAGACACAGTTGCCAAACTGTACGAGGTAGTGGAGTAGTGGAAACAGAGTTCGTACAACGTACTCTGTACTGGCCTGCATTCTTGTCTTTGGGCTTCCCACGCTCAAGTTGACTTTGAAGCTAGCCGTTACTCCATTTGAGAGTTTCTTTTGCATCGCAATGCAGTAGAAATCCTTGTTAGTAGATTATCAGATTTTTGGGCTTCAGACTCACTGTAGCACTAAGCTTCTGGTAATCTTCAGACTCTCTTGGTTTTCAGATTCTGATGGTCTTCAGACTCAGATACAGTCTTCAGACTCTCTTTGGCACAGTCTTCAGACTCTCTTCGATGCAGAATCACAAGCAACAAGCTTCTCTGGATTTTTGCTCTTTAACATTGTTCAAACAGAATACTTTCTAAGATATAAATTGATGACACTCTGTCATTACATAATTTTTATGTATTTTAATCACAATTTAGAGTTCACAAGGTAACTTAAGCAGCAAGGAAAGCAGAAAAAACTTAAGAATTCAAGAAAGACCAAATCGTGTCACGATTGGTACAAAACGTGGCACGATTCAAGAAGACAAAAACATGCTCTCTGCCAAGGCAAAAACGTGTCACGTTGACCAAAACGTGACACGATTTCTAGAAACCCTAATTTAGAATTTGTTATACAAGGAAAATCGTGACACGATTCCACAAAAACGTGACACGATTTTAGGCGAATTTCTGTGCCTATTTAAGCTGAAGGCTATTCTAAAATCAAGGGTTACGATTTGAGAAGAGCAAAGTGCAATTTTTACATTGGAAGACGGCTGCAGGGACGATTTCTTCACCTTGTAACCAGTTCATGTATGTATTGTTACCTCTAATGATTATGTTATTTATAAATTCAATTATGAATAGCTAAATCCATTAGAGGTTAGGTCTGAGATGATTCTTTGTAACCCTAATTGACATATGTTGCTGTGAAACTCTATTTATTGTGAATGACAATTTAGTTTTTATTCAATTCAATTGTTCTTAATGCTTTATATATTCTGATCACATATATATATGATTTGGTGAGAACGAACGACTACTGACCATAGCTTTCGACTTTGACCTAATTGAATTGTTCTAATAATTATAAGTAGTCTAGGAATGGATAATTCTTTATTAGTGATATTAAGTTAACGTTCTTCAAACCTTCGAAGATTATTAGACCACCTAAGGGATTAGGGGCTGTAATCTTAGAAGAGTGTCCTAACTCAAGGGATTGATTAGGACTATTTTGTTAACTATCGTGAAACTAAAAAATCATTCATAAGAATAGGTGCAGTGACCAATTAGGGGAACTCAGATGATTCGAAGACCTAACTCATCTCTCTCTTATTTAAAACAATCAATTTATTTTCTGTTACTAAGTTTATGCTATTAAACAAATTTACTGCCTAGTGGCAAAACCAAATAACTTTTACTACATCCTAATTTAATAACGTATTTGACTTTTTGAGATTAAAACCAGTCCTTGTGGGAACGATATTTTTACTACTTCGATAGTATTTGGTACACTTGCCAAAATTCTATCATAAATCTTGATTGATATCCTGCATACTTAAACAAATATTAGCAATATCCAATTGACAACTTTTTAATACCTTGTTATCATCAAAACTCAAAACGTGGTATTGCTGAACACCTTTGTTCCAACACAACAGATGATAAGTCCACGCTTCTTATCGGTACGGTCATGGATTGAGAGGTAAGTATCGGCAAGCAAGGTAGGGACAGGGTTTTGGGTTAAGAAGATCTGGATTGCATTCATGTCAACAAAGTTGTTAACATTCGGGAAAAGCACAATGCCATAGATAAGTAAGGCAAGGATATACTCGAAAGCATCTGCATTGGATCTTTCCGCGAAAATGGTAGCTTTTTGGTAAAGGAAATTGAAAGGTAGGCATTGGAGACCTCCTTTGGAGGTAAGGCAGGCTTTTATCTCGGCCGCCTCAAGATGAAGAGCAGCTGCAATGGTGGAGATTTTGGGTATGGGTTCAAGACCATGGAAAGGTACTTTGTCCAACACGGGTAAACCGATCCAGTAAGAGTATTCTTCAAGTGTAGGCATGAGCTGGTAGTCCAGGAAAGTAAAGCAGTGATACCGTGGGTCATAAAACTGGACCAAAGTATTGTGGAGTCCCTCGTCAACATCCATCTTGAGAATGCTAAGCGAATATCCATACCGATCTCGAAAGTGATCCGGGCTAGTTAACCTTTTGGCTAGTTTCCTCAGGTTTTCCAAATCTGGCTTCTTGAAATCATACTTCCTAGTTCTCTTCATAACTTTCTTCACGGAACTTTCCATAGCATCCTCTCTAGTACTCTCCATATCTATGATGTTTACAAAAAACTATATAAGTCCTTCGACGGATGCAAAAATGAATGTTTATGGATGAATGCATGTATGCATGATGCTACACAAACGGTGAAAACATGGTGAGGTTAAAGGTCTATAGTGATGGAGTCAAAGGTGAGTACGTCATTCGGTAAAGACTATGATTCCATGTGTACCTGTATCACGGGTTCTACCAAGTTCCCAAAGTCCAACCCCCTCCGAACTTTGTTGGATGCCCGGGACAACACCCGGTCCAACATCGTTCGTAGGAGAGTCTCGTTTGAGTGTAGTATCGCATGTCGACTAATTCCAAGACAACACTTGGTTAGCCACCGCACTACGTCCTAAAGACCAAGATGGGTTAAAGGTAACTAAAGGTCCTTAGCTTCGACGGATACTTAAAAGTAATAACGTCTAAACGTAACAACACACGCCGACATACATCACCTCAATATCCTCCGCTAAGTGTGGTTATATCACATGCTCCAAAACACGAGAATACTCTCGGTATGTCACTATGATTCTACCACTCCTATCCTATATTTCCCTCAAGTCCGGGTTAGGACTTATCTCACCACACACGTTTAAGAATGGAGAAAGAAGAAGGAAAAACATATATACACGTATTTCCATCTTTTATTTATGTTTTTAAGCAAGTTATAGCACAAAACTTTAAATAAAGCCAAGTTAGGCTCAACCCTCTTAGGGGGTCCCCAGTGAAGTCGCCATTTCTGTCGCGTCATTTTTCGGAGATCAAGGCTATTTGATTAGCGTTTGACTCACTATTTATTTCACGACTGAACATTTAATTTTTTTTTTAAAAAGGGGGGAAAAGGTTCAAATACCCCATATTGAAGAGATTAAGGGTTCGGGGGTTGGTTACATAAAGGGAAGGTATTAGCACCCTTTATGTCCGTAGTACTCTACGGGAACCTCTTGGTTTTATCTAATTAATGTGCTATAACTTACTTGCTTTGAAAAAAAGGATTTAAAATGATTAAGAAGAAAAACCTAATTATCTACATTTTTATTGATTTGAGAGGACGAGTGTCCTTTGCCTACGTACCCGTGAGGGATCAAAACCTCGTAGTTCGGGGTAGAAATTTCCGTTTGATTGGTTTGTGTTTTTTATCAGTTTTTGAAAATGTTTTGAAATAAAAAGCCAAGTGGAAAAATAAATTTGTTTGTGTTTTTATATTAAAGAAAGAATGACTGAAAATAGAATTAAGAGTGATTGCAATTTTTATTTATGAAATGATAAAATAAAGGATCACTTGATTTAAACAATCAAGGTTTATTATGAAAATGTTTTTTGTGTTTTGTTATTTGCAATGTTTTTGTTTGTTTTTTGAATAATTAAGCAAAAATTAAATCTAACGGAGCAAGAAAGTAAAACGTAGGTTTTTTGTGGTGACATTGGATCACCGCAAAAACCTTTACCCTAAACTAGAAACGATAAAGATAAATCATGCACACACACGCACACATGCACACATGCACCTACAACTATTACATTAAACCTATGATACACGCTACGGTCTGCAAGAAATAAATGACATGAAAATAAATTATTTACATAAAGCCTATTTTACATTCTAATGTCTTGCAAAAATAAATAAACATAAAAATAAATACGTGAATGCGTAGAAACAAAAAACGTAAAAAAAACGCAAGGGAAACTTAAAATGCATGAAAACGATAAAAAAAAAAGACGCTGGAGGTGTAAGCAGTAAACAGGGGGGTGCAGAGATGGAAAAAGGTGATTGGGCCTAACGCAAAAGAACCAAATCGGGTCGGTTAGTTCAGCTGGATCGGTTTGCTCACATGGGCGGGTAGGGTTCAGTTGGATAGTATATAAAGGGGGTGAGACTAATTTTTCACTCATTTTTCATTTCTATTCTCTCTCTTCCTCTTTCTACTTCTACAGATTCTCTCCTCTCTCACTCATGAACACTCATCGTGTTCTTCTTCTTTCCAGATTCCGATGAGGATATGTGGTGGCCGGAGGGAGTTCCGGCGAGGGTTTCCAGAATCCGGCGAGGGTTCCGGCGGTGGCTGGTCGGCCTTGACGGCGGCGCCGCTGCGACGGAACCCCTATATATATTTTTTTTTAATTTTTTTCAGCTTTCTTTTTTCTACTCTTACTTCTTCTGTTTCTTTTTGTTTTTTCTTTTCTTATTTCCTTTTCCGTTTTCAAAATTTACAGACAGTACTCAAAAGCTTAGATCTACAATTTTAAACAAAATAGAAAAAGCAATACTACCTTCTCTTTGAGCTTCTTGCTTCGGATCTGTAATGTGGCCTTGGATTTGGACACAACTGTTGCGTTTTGTTCCGGTATGGTTGTGATAGGCTATTTGTGGTTGGTGATGCGTTCTGGTATTTGGTTGGAACCCTTGCGGTTGCTTTTGATTGTTGCAGGTTGATGAATTTGTGTTTTGGTCCATCCCTTTGTGCGTGTGATGCAGGTTCTATTTATAGTGCCAGAGTTGGGACCTAGGGTTTGTTGAAACTGCAGAAAATTGTGGTTTTTGGGTTGGGATGAAGGCAATCTGTTCCTGATTTTCAAACTGATGAAGCGCGTGAATTGGAGAGGCGTGTGACTTACAGGCTGTTCTTTTGGATCAGATTAGGACCATGGATATTATTCGGACAAAATAAAATAAAAAATGAAATAATTAAAAGAAAACAAGATGAGGACTAGTTAGGATTTAAAAATTAAAAATAAAATAAAGTTAAAATTAAAATTAATTGATTTAAGAACAACAAAAGATGGAATTTTAAACTAAAATAAAAATGAAAAAAAAGTGAGAAGAGGGCCCGACTCGGAACAAAAAAAAAAAGAGGTATTTTAAAATACCTCTCTGCCGAAATTTTTACCGAAAAGTCAGCGACTGATCAAGATCGAACGGCGTACGAGTGTAGGGTCAAATGACACGTGTCGGTGTATGAATGTACGATCTTAGGTCAAAAATTGGGGTATGACAAGCATACTTGTTGAATGATGGTGATGATTGCATAGTTGTATATGCATTGTTTGGTGATGATTGCATAATGATATATGCACGTTGATTGTTGAGGTGATCATGGTATGAACATATGCATTGAGTCGAGTCATATGTTCATGCATTCATTGTTTGGTGACGGACTTATGTCCAAAAATGTAAGGCAGGGCGTGAAACCTTACATACGATGTTTTTGTTGCATCGAAGGTGACGACCTTGAGGAGACTTGGTACCACATGCATCTAGATGAGTCTAGAACATTGCATACATTGTTTGGTGAATTACATTGAGTCGTGATGTGTGATTGATGCATTTGGTTCATGTGAACTTGATTGGTGAATTGAATTGATATTGGATTATTGTGTGGATATATATGTATAAGGATGTTTATATTATTTGGTAATCTTTATACATGATATTCTTGAATACTTGATTGTGGATTATGTTGATGTAATGCTAACCCTCAGTGGTTTACCACCTACCTTTCCATGCGGACGGATAGATGGAGTGCATGATAAGTAGCTTGTTCGATTGATGTTGCTGAGGAGTAGGAATCCTCCTTATCTTTTGCGTGTGTCTAGATTAGGGGCTCTGATCTAGGATAGCGTTTTATTGTTAAACTTATTTAATCATATGTTGATTTGAGGAGTTATGTTATGATTATTTTATATCTTATATCTTGAAGATGTTTTATGTATTTATTATCATGAGACTTGGAGATGTTGTTTATAGATTTAATATATTCCGCTGCTATATTTTATGAACCATGATAATATATACTTGCGAATTATGAAATTGTTTGTTGTCGTAGCATCTGTTTCTAGAATATATTGTATGTTTGCGCGTTTTACCGCTTAATAGAAATAGGGTGTTACACTAGGCCTCAACATTATCAACATAATCAAAATACCAATTAAAATGGTCCATCAACATCTTAAAAAGTTACGTAATAAGAAAAAACAACAAAACATAAAAGATATCCCCATCCCGTTACATATCAGAGCAAGACTCCTATGACGACACGAGGATCAACTCACATCTGCACTATTCTTGATCACCTGCAAGTTACTCATATGAAGAGCAACATTTTCAAGCAGAAGGGGTGAGATTTCACATTTATTAATAATAAGCAATAAATTCAAAAGTCAGAATTTAATCAACATACAACTACAACATTATTTAATTGACAAGAACTTCATGTAAATTCAGTTAACAATTATCCATGAATTACAACAACAACTATTCAACAATGCAACAAATGACGACTCGACAATGCAACAACAACAACTCAACAATACAACGACACAACAACAATTCAACAATATGCAATATATTTATGCATGTGGTACCAACAGAGCATCAAGCTCTCAACAGGATGTCGTAATTCGACTAAACAGGACATCAAGCCCCCAACTTAACAACTTAACAGAGCAACAAGCCCTCAACCTAGACCAATGGTTATGCAACAGTACAACTGGAACAACATGCAACAATACAACTTGAACAACATGCAACAATACAACTTGAGCAACATGCAACAACATAGCATATAATGCACATAATAAAACATCCACGAAAGATTCTTTGTGTCAACTACAGCTACTGGAATACATTACTTAATCAACAACAACTTTATAATTTAAACCTAAGTCTAACTCAAAACAGAAACATGTTCAAAGACACAAAGTCGAGACACCTACTGCTTAACTCGCAAAGGCGAGTGGGGTTACTCGCCGTGGCGAAGGGATAGTGGCTCTCTGCCATGTGCTCGCCGTGGCGAGTGACAACAAGGGTCACTCGCGAGGCGACCTAAGGTGCTCGCCCTGGCGAGTTATCTACAACTCGTGAGGCGAGGATGATCGCTCGCTGTGGCGAACGACGACGAACAGTACGAACAACAACCCAGAATTTGCCCCAAAAACCCAATTTTCGACATTCAAACTCCCCAAAATTGATAAGAAACATCACCTACTGATTAACTACAACCTATACAACAGTCTTTGGATTAATTCAACGGATTATCTAAGCTTCTGACAACCTAATTTGATTCAACCCTAATTTCTTAAACAACACAAATCAACAACAACATGATAAAATAAATTTCAGAATTCATGTGCTTAGAATTAAAGAAAGCTAGTCCCACCCTTACCTTGGATTTTGTTGATTTTACATAAGTCTACAGTTTTCTCCCAAAAGCTGCACTTTCGCGTTCTCTCTGTTTCTCTGTTTCTGGTTTCTAACCTAACCTTCTATTACTCCCTATTATTTATAGCCTCTTCTAAACTTTCCTAACAAACTCTTCTAATTACCAAACTATCCTCACTTAAATTATTTTATTTTTCTAAAACAAACTTTATTATATTTCTTCACCAAATATACAAAAAAACTTAATAATAATAATTATCAACATCAACACACAACATCACATATCAACAAATATCACAATTAATTAAATAATTAATAAAAGACTCCAAATTTAATAAAATAATTAATTAAATAAAATAGGGCGTTACAACTCTGGATACGACTCTAACATCTTACTTTCCAACTCTCCCGTCAAACTTTCACCAGCCGCTCCTTCCCAAACAACTTTCACAAGGGGTATATCCTTGTCTCTTAGCTTCTTCACTTCACGACCTTCAATCCTCACTGGTAAGGTCTCGATCGTGAGGTTGTCTCTCACTTGCACATCATCTCTTGGAATCACATGAGACGGATTTGAAACATACTTCCGGAGTTGTGACACATGGAATACATTATGTAAATTCGATAGATGCGGTGGTAAACCCACTCTATACGCAACCTTCCCAACTCTTTCCAAAATTTGATACGGGCCAATAAACCTTGGAGTCAACTTCTTCGATTTCAGCGCCCGTCCAACACCGGTCACAGGAGTGACTCTCAAAAACACATGGTCTCCTTCTTGAAACTCAAGATCTTTCCTACGCTTATCATGATAACTCTTCTGTCTACTCTGAGACGCTTTCATCTTTTCTCTAATTAACTTAACCTTCTCGGTAGTCTATTGGACAATCTCAGGTCCTAGTACCACACTCTCACCGGACTCGTACCAACACAACAGAGTTCTGCATCTCTGGCCATACAACGCTTCAAACGCTGCCATTCCGATGCTAGAATGATAACTGTTATTGTAAGTGAACTCGATTAATGATAAATGACTATCCCAAGTTCCTCCCTGCTCAAGCACACAAACTCTTAACAAGTCCTCCAGCGACTGAATCGTCCTCTTAGTCTGTCCATCTGTCTGTGGATGATACGCCGAACTCAAATTCAGCTTAGAATCCAACCCTTCCTGCAAACTTTTCCAAAATCTAGATGTAAATCTTGGATCTCTATCTGATACAATACTTGATGGAACACCATGCAACTTCACAATCTCACGGATATAGATTTCTGCCAACTGAGGTATAGGAAAATAAATATTTATCGGAATAAAATGAGCCGACTTCGTCAGTCTATCTACAATGACCCAAATTGCATCATTTCTCTTTGGGGTATTCGGTAAACTAGTCACAAAATCCATGGATATGTTATCCCACTTCCACTCTGGAATATCTAATGGTGTTAGTAGTCCAACAGGCTTCTGATGTTCAACTTTTGACTTCTGACAAATTAAACATGCATACACAAATTGCGCCACATCGCGGTTCAACCTGGACCACCAAAACAACTTCTTCAAGTCATGATACATTTTTGTAGCTCCCGGTTGAATACTCAAGCTACTTATGTGGCTTTCTTCCAGAATCATCTTCCTCATCTCAGCATCTCCAGGGATACAAATCCTATTTCGAAATCGCAATACTCCTTGATCATTAACTTTAAAGTCACTATCATCAGTCTGATTACTTCCAACTATTAAGTCTACCAGCTTCACATCTTCTTTCTGAGCCTTTATGATACTATCCAAAAATTCGTTGGTGATTTTCAACATTCCCAGTTTCATAATCTCTGACGACACTTCACAAACCAAACTCAAGTCTCTGAACTGTTCTAGTAATTCTAACTCCTTAACCTTCATAGCAGACATGTGCAAAGTTTTTCTACTTAAGGCATCTGCAACAACATTAGCTTTACCCGGATGGTAATTCAACCCAAAATCATAATCTTTTAACAACTCAAGCCACCTTCGCTGTCTCATATTTAATTCCTTCTGGTCAAATAAGTACTTCAAACTCTTATGATCGCTGAACACTTCGAATCTAGAACCATACAAATAATGTCTCCAAATCTTAAGCACAAAAACCATCGCAGCCAACTCCAGATCATGAGTAGGATAATTACGTTCATGAATCCTCAATTGCCTTGATGCATAAGCTACTACTTTATTATCCTGCATAAGCACACCACCTAGACCCAACTTAGACGCATCGTAGTACACCACAAATTGTTCATTAGACTTTGGTAATATCAAAATCAGTGCTGTCGTCGAACACTTCAATTCATTAAAGATGTTTTCACATTGAACATCCCACACAAAAGTTTTGCCTTTACAAGTCAACTGAGTTAACGGAAATGCTAACCTGGAAAATCCTTCAATAAACCTCCGGTAATAACCTGCTAAACCCAAGAAGCTTCTAATCTCGGTAACCGACTTTGGGGTCTCCCATTGCGATACCGCATCAATTTTAGATGGATCCACAAAAATACCTCTACTAGAAATAATGTGACCAAGAAAACTTACTTCGTTCAACCAGAATTCACATTTAGATAACTTGGCATATAACTTCTTCTCTTTCAGCACCTGCAAAACAATTCTCAAATGCTCGGCATGTTCCTCCACGGACTTGGAATATATCAGGATATCATCTATAAATACTACAACAAAACGATCCAAATAAGCATGAAAAATACGGTTCATATATTCCATAAACACTCCTGGCGCATTAGTAACACCAAAAGACATCACATTATATTCATAGTGTCTGTAACGAGTCCTAAAGGCTGTCTTCTGAATATCATCATCTTTCACCTTGATCTGGTGATAACCCGACCTTAAATCAATCTTGTTGAACACACGGGCACCTACTAATTGGTCCATCAAATTGTCGATCCTCGGAAGCGGATATTTATTCTTTATTGTTACTTTATTCAGCTGCCGGTAATCTATACACAACCTCATGCTGCCATCTTTCTGCTTAACCAATAACACAGGCGCTCCCCAAGGTGAAACACTCGGTCTTACAAACTTTTTATCAAGTAAATCTTCTAGCTGCTTCTTCAACTCAGCTAGTTCAGAAGCTGACATACGGTAAGGCGCCATAGAAACAGGCTTCGTACTCGAAATAAGATCAATTGAGAATTCTACCTCTCTCTCTCATGCGGCACATCTGGAATTTCATCAGGGAAAACTTTTGGAAACTCACACACTACTTGCAACTTATCAATCACTGCTTGATTTTCAATGGACAAGGACGCCATCAAAGAAAACATCGGGATTCCATCTCTCATCAACTGCTTCAACTGCTTAGTAGTCAAGAGCTCAGTCTCTCCTTCTTCTTCTTCGGCAGAGGAAAAACGCATTGTCTTCCTAAAACAATTAATATAGACGTAGTTGTACTCTAACCAATTCATACCTAGAATTACATCCATCTCACTCAACGGCAAACATATCAAATCTACTATAAAATCTCTACCAAACATCGACAAAGGACACTTCAAACATACGAGAGAAGTAGTCACTGAACCCTTAGCTGGGGTTTCGACAACCATTTCCCCATTCATAAAAGACACATAAAGACCCAATTTCGAAACAACATCAGCAACAATAAAACAATGCGTAGCACCAGTATCAATGATAGTAATTAAAGGAGTATTATTAATAAAACATGTACCTCTGATCAGACGATCCTCATTAACTGTCTGAGTGCCAGTCAAAGCAAACATTTTCCCTCTAACTTGTTCCTTCTTAGGATTAGGACACTGAGGACTAATATGTCCTTCTTCACCGCACTTAAAACAAACCATCTCATCATGCTTACAATCTGCAATTGTATGCCCTTTCCTGCCACAACGAAAACACCGTTTCACTTCACCCACATTGCAAGCATTACTCTTGTGTCCTTTCTCTCCACGGAAGTAAACAATCTCAACAAGAGCATCTCTTCTCCCAATCCTCTTCTCATCATTTGGCCTTTTCTCATCCTTCACTTTCTGTTTGCCCTTATCAGTAGGAGCACGGTAAGGCTTACACGACTTTGTTGTTGCTTACTCTTCCACTCATTTAGAATATTATAATGAGCTTTGGTGTCTTCCTCATAAATCCTGCAGCTACTCACCAACTCAGAAAACTGACGGATCTTCTGATACCCAATTGCGCGTTTAATCTCAGCACTCAAACCATTCTCGAACTTGACGCACTTAGAGAATTCAGCAGTCTCAACAGTGTAGTGTGGATAAAACTTAGCCAGGTCAACAAACTTAGCAGCATACTCAGTGACTGACATGTCACCCTGCTTCAGCTCCAGAAATTCAATCTCTTTCCTTCCGCGAACATCCTCTGGAAAATATCTATTCAGGAATTCCCTCTTGAAAACAGCCCAAGTAACTTCCCCATCGTTCTTCAGATTCGGACGAACACTAACCCACCAGTCATCAGCTTCCTCATCCAAACAATGCGTACCAAAACGAATCATCTGAGGTGCAGTGCATTCCATGACCCGGAAAATTCTTTCAATCTCTTTGAGCCAAGTCTGAGCTCCATCAGGATCATATCTGCTTTTGAAGGTAGGTGGATGGTTCCTCAGAAAAGTCTCCAGCATCCACACTCCATTGTTACCACCAGCGTTAGGTTATTGCCCAACAGCTTGAGCCATAGCTTGCAAAGCAGCAGCGAGGGCAACATCGTTTCTTCTAGCCATCTTAGTTCACTACTAACGAGAATAGGTTAGGGAAATTCAAAACAGAATTAAGCTAACACTCGACACAAACGACTCAATCTACTTGGCCGGACGGACCGACCTGCTCTGATACCAATTGTAACACCCCGTTTTCCCAACATATAAATAATACTTAATTTTATCAGAGTTCAACATAAAACAGGATGTCACACTACTTTTTATTTCAAAATCATTTCAACGTAAGTGGAGTTAAAACCCACTATTTCAAATAAAACACCTGCTTATAATATTTAAAATAAAGTCGCAGCAGAAAATTCAACTTTTAATCCAAAACTTGGCACTAGACCTCAACATTATCAACATAATCAAAATACCAATTAAAATGGTCCATCAACATCTTAAAAAGTTACGTAATAAGGAAAAACAACAAAACATAAAAGATATCTTCATCCCGTTACATATCAGAGCAAGACTCCTATGACGACACGGGGATCAACTCACATCTGCACTATTCTTGATCACCTGCAAGTTACTCATATGAAGAGCAACATTTTCAAGCAGAAGGGGTGAGATTTCACATTCATTAATAATAAGCAATAAATTCAAAAGTCAGAATTTAATCAACATACAACTACAACATTATTTAATTGACAAGAACTTCATGTAAATTCAGTTAACAATTATCAATGAATTACAACAACAACTATTTAACAATGCAACAAATGACGACTCGACAATGCAACAACAACAACAACTCAACAATACAACGACACAACAACAACTCAACAATATGCAATATATTTATGCATGTGGTACCAACAGAGCTTCAAGCTCTCAACTTGATGTCGTAATTCGACTAAACAGGGCATCAAGCCCCCAACTTAACAACTTAACAGAGCATCAAGCCCTCAACCTAGGGGGATGAACAGTACAAACAACAACACAGAATTTGCCCCAAAAACCCAATTTTCGACATCCAAACTCCCCAAAATTGATAAGAAACATCACCTACTGATTAACTACAACCTATACAACAGTCTTTACATTAATTCAACGGATTATCTAAGCTTCTGACAACCTAATTTGATTCAACCCTAATTTCTTAAACAACACAAATCAACAACAACATGATTAAATAAATTTCAGAATTCATGTGCTTAGAATTAAAGAAAGCTAGTCCCATCCTTACCTTGGATTTTGTTGATTTTACAGAACTCTACAGTTTTCTCCCCAAAGCTGCACTTTCACGTTCTCTCTGTTTCTCTGTTTCTGGTTTCAAACCTAACCTTCTATTACTCCCTCTTATTTATAGCCTCTTCTAAACTTTACTAACAAACTCTTCTAATTACCAAATTATCCTCACTTAAATTATTTTATTTTTCTAAAACAAACTTTATTATATTTTTTCACCAAATATAACAAAACAACTTAATAATAATAATTATCAACATCAACACACAACATCACATATCAACAAATATCACAATTAATTAAATAATTAATAAAAGACTCCAAATTTAATAAAATAATTAATTAACTAAAATAGGGTGTTACATTTGACACTGCTATAATACCTTCATTAACTAAAAGGTCAAATATTTCATCACTTTTAGTAATGTCAAACGAGTACGTTTTCGACATATATTTTTCATTTATTAGTTCCTCAAGATTCTTACCGTTGGATGACCTCAAAAGTTTACAAGTAAATGGAGGGTCAGGTTTTAATTCCGCGAGATTAACCTCACTATTTTCGACATCATCAAAAATTAAATCAAATCCTGAGTCAATGTCATCAGTGTCGACATAAACGACTTTTTCTTTTTTACTGAATTTACTAGTCCTTACTTTCTCAGCTTTAAGTCTTTCGACTTGTCGGACCTTATCAACTAATTGTGCCATATCCCTTAAGTATTGGGTATCTAGTTTCTTCTGAATAGAATAATCTAGACCACCAGCAGCCATTTCGACTAACTCATGTTCGGGCACTTAGGTAAAGCATCTAGCTTTCAGGAGTCGAAATCTATTTAAATAATCATCAATAGACTCTGACGTTTTACGTCGAACACTAGCCAATTCTTTGAGACTAATTTTAGATTGGCACATGTAAAACTTTTCATGGAATTCCTTTTCCAACTGACTCCATGTAAATATAGAGTGTGGAGGTAGAGTGGTGAGCCACGTGAAGGCATTCTTGGTCAGAGAACTTGGAAAATATTTCAATCTCAAATTCTCATTGTTTGCTATATCACCAGCCTCAGTTAAATAATGGCCAATATGTTCAACTATAGATTCATTAGTCTCTCCACCAAACTTGGTGAATTTAGGGATTTTCCATCCCTTAGGCAATTCTTCTGCTAAGACATAATCTAACAAGCATATACAAAATTAGACCTATGTAAGCCCATATTGAGGACAAGCAAAGATTCAAGTATGTGGGAGTTTGATAAGTCAATAATTAGTGTCTTTTAAGTGAATATTTTAGTTTATTTTATTTATATTTTATGTGTTTTTATTCACTTTCTAGAGTTTTGTTACTTCAATTGCTTGTTATTTAATTTCAGGAGCAAATATGGTGAAAGATTGAGTCTTGGAGCAAAAGAAAGGGATTTGGAGCTGATTGAGGCCAAAAATATGAAGATCCTATGCAAAAATATCATGCATGGTCGTGCCTGACAATGGCGTGGCTGTGCCTCCAAAGTTGTGAAAATATGCCAAAATCCAGGAGCATTGGCACGACCCGTGCATGCAGTGGAACAGCCGTGCGCAACAGTTTCCTCCCTTTTTGTTGTTTTGCTACAAAGAGTGGCACGACCGTGGCTGACAATGGTGTGGCCGTGCCAAGGTTCCAGACTGCTATTTTGAGTTGTTTTTAGACCTATTAGCCCATGGGTTGCTTGCTTTGTAATTCTTATTCCTTTTCTTAGGGTTTAAGCTAGCTTTAGGCTATAAATAGAGCAACCACCAGACCTTATTCTTCCTCTTTTGTTCTTGGGAATTTTAGGTGACAATTGTTTCCATTAATAAAAGTTCTTCTTTTTATTCCTTTTTATTCTTGCTATTTACTTTCATGTTCATCTTCTTCTTCTTCTCTATGTCTACGATGAACATGAGTGAGTAGAATTCTTTGTCTTGGGATTGTTGGATGGGTCTAATGACATAATCATATTCAAACCAAGCATAGAAACCTAATTTTATGTAACCTTATTTTTCTAATCTAATTTCATTGTTCTTCATACTTAATAACAAGTATTAAACGAAGGACCGAAATGTGAAGTTTAATAATTGTTATTTCGTCAATTCAAATATCAAACGAAGGATCAAAAGATGAAGTTTGATATTGGAACAAATGAAATTAGACAAAGTTTTCGAAACATGAGAATATTCTAGAAAACCTTGAGACCTTAAGGTTTCGTTCTTAAAGGGTTTCGATAACAATCAACCATGAGAATAGGTGTGGTTGTTATTGAGGCACATTGATGGAGACCGAAAGGAGATATGAAATACCTTAGAGAAACTTGTCTTTAGAAAAGAGGTCTAACATAAAATTAGCATAAATATTTGGATTGTGAAAGATTTGTCATTATGATGAACCAACGATCCTGAGGCTCTCTTTTTATTATTATTTTCAATCAAACAAAAATCCCAACTTTTCAAACCCAATTCTTCAGCTAATCAATTAAAAGCAAAATCAATTTACACAACTCCATGTTGGAACGATACTATATTTTTATTACTTCGGTAAAATCGTGAACTTGTGGATTTTACTTATCAATAGCAGAACATAAAATAACAATTCGAACTCTATCAACCTTAGAAAATCGTTCTTACAACTCAATACAAACATCAATGGCATACTCATGGAATACAATGGTTTAAGCAATTTGAGGAGAAACAGAATTCAAGATCCAAGAATAATTCAAATGATTGCAGTGTGAAGTAGCAATATATGTCGCAAGAAAGGGGGGTTTGAATTGTGACCCTTTTTAAATTTAAATTTGAAAGAAAATAGTTACTCAAGAAAATTTCTTGGTAACTGTTAGGTAAGTAATAAAAATATTTATATAATTAAGTAGTAAATATTTGGACTAGAGAACTCTGGATAATGTGACTGAAATAAATAAAGTAGTAAAAGGACCAGAGAACTTTGGATGTATATAGCTAAAATAAATAAAACGATAAAAAGACCAGAGAACTCTGGATATATATATAACTGAAATAAATAAAGCAATAAAGGGACAAGAGAACTCTGGATATATAACTGAAGTAAATAAAGCGATAAAGGACCAGAGAACTCTGGATATATTAAGAATAAAATAAATAAATAGGACCAGAAAGTTCTCGATAATTATTAATTTTTTTAGGTTATTTAATTTTTTAGTTTAAAGGACCAGAGCACTCTGGAAAATATATAATTAGTTATAAGTGATATTCTGTGTAATGTGTTAAATAAAAATAAAGAGATGAGGGAAGAGAGAACACACAAGAGATTTATCCTGTTCCGCCTAACCGGCTACTTTCAGTCCCCACACTTCGTGTGAGATTATCCACTATAGTATCCTGCTATTAGAAACTTCTTAATAGCACTATAATATGTTGATCACACCATATCAGTCCAGTTATAGTCTGTATTATTATCCTCAACAGGCTTCTTGATTACTCAAGAAAGGTTGGAAACAACCATATCTCAAACTATTAAGCCCAATAGACTTGAGACTTAGTTACACTTTTGTATGATGGTGGGTGTTGGTATCTCAACTTGGAGATTTCAAAATAATATCTCAAAGAGATATTTTAAATAATTTCCCAAACTTGGAGATATTTTAAACACAAACTTATAGAGATATCTTCAAATACAAGAGATGAAAGATATTGAAGTTTGCTTTGTTTTTGTTGTTGAAGAGTTTGTGAATAAATCTAATGGATATTCACGTGAGAGAGAAATAATTCTTTTGAGAGAGATTGAATTCTTTTTGTAGTGAAAGCTCTTGAGAATTGTCTTGCCTATGTTGTTGTATTTATAGAGGCTGGTTGTTGAAGCTTCACTTGAAATGTACATGAACATACAATTGGTGCCTGTATGTAAAAAACAACCCATGTGCTCTTGCTTTTGTTGCCTGAGGCACAAGTGTTGCAAAAAATATGTTATTCCAAGTGAAGAATGTTCTGAAGAACATTCTCTTCTTTCCAAGCCATTTAAGACAGCTCACGTGAGGTTGTAACACAGCTTGCAATTATTTGCAATTGGATGTGATAGATGACATCATCCTTATCCAATTATAGTTTCACCAGAATGTTTGAGAACATTCTTTCTTTGTAAAACAATTTATTTCTTCTTTTCTTTAAGGCACGTGCTTTCCAATTCCTTTTTTAATGCAAAGGCCTTTATGTAATCATATTATATTCTTTCCATTTATGTCATATATCTAAAGTATCCTCTTTTGGTGAGACATAGAGAATATTATGCTTCTTGATTTTGTACCAAAAAGTCCATTTATGTTCTTTTGCTTATTTGTTTTGATAAGGACGTTTTTAACTTGTCTTGTGAGCAAAGAACCTTCTTCTTATGTTAAGAACATTCTCATGAAACATTTCTCACAAAATTCATTAGTAGATAACAAGTTAAAAAACAAGTATAAAATGTTTGTAATCTTTAAAACATTAAATAAGGATTTTGTCCTCAACAATCTCCCCCTTTTTGATGATGACAAACATTTTTAATTTGTTTTTGATTTTGATATTAAATATTGAGATTTGATAATTTATTGTGAAATAATTTTATCAATAACTCCCCCTTAATTTTAGCATCCAAGATCTTTTTGAATAATTGAGAATATGCATAATAATGAACCAAAATAAATAATGAACCAAAATATCATTTCATTCATATTCAAAGATGATGATACATTTTTCATGTTCATTCACAGTTCAAATATCAAAATAGCATATAGGAGCAAATAACATAGAAACAAAATATAAAATGTGCATAATAGAGAAGTACATGGAATTCTAAATACAAGGCAGAAAATATATTTTCAAGAAGCAAGCTAGCAACCTAAAAACAATCCTTGTATGCATTAAGTGTGTAGCAGCAACATTCATTCCAAGCAAAATATGCAAAATTTGTACTTCTAATTATCTCCCACTTTGTCACATATAAAAGGAGATAAAGCACCAAAAGCTTCATTTAGAAGGAGAGGATCCATAAGATGATGAATTAGATGGAACCGGCATAGGTATAGCAGGTGGTGGAGGAAAAGGATTTCCCATAGGAGCATCAACACCCCACTTTGCACTAAGAGAATTGTACCATTACCTCAATGTTGTTCTTTCCATGGAATTATATGCAATATGATTCATGATGCCATGCAATGCTTCAAATAATTTCAGAATGTCTTTCCTAATCTTCCTTATGTTCTTCTGGATTTTTGACTTCTTAGGAGGAGGTTCATCCATGGAAGGTGGAAGAGATGCGCTAGTTAGCACATTGAAAGAAGAAGAAGTGGATTGAAAATTATGGAAAGATTTTAGAGGAGCAGGGGACTCATAAAATGGAGGATCCATAAAGAATCTGTCAGCTGACTCAGGACGAAACAAAGCTGCATAATTGTTTTTTGGAGGAGAGACAAACAGTGGAGCAGCCACTGACACCTTGGTTGCAGGAGCAACTTCATCAAAGAAGCTCTACATTTCAACCATGTTTTAAAATTTGGGAAAGACAGGGTTTTCAGCAAAGTTTTCTAGCAGCCTAACATGGTCTTCTGAAATAGGAGATTGTTCTCTAGCATTTTTCAAATTAGTTTGAAGACACTCAAGCAAGTGCTCAATTGAAATAGATGCACCTTTCTTATTTTTGGTATCTTGAGATTGAGACATATTTTCAACAGAGGGAATGTGCGATTCAGGTTCAGCCTTCATTTGATGAACATTTTTAGGTGTGAAAGTAGAGAATTTGAAACTGGACAACTCATCATCTAAAAGGACATGAAATCTTTTGAAGATTTTGGACAAAGCCATTCCATAAGGGAGAGTGCCCTTCTTGCTGGGGTTTTGGGCAGCAGCAATCATGTTTTGAATAATGATGTGAGGCAAATTTAGTTGTTCACCTTTGAACATATGATAGATGATCAATATGTCATTGGGAGAGATTTGATCATAGCTGCCATTTTTAGGGAGAAAGCCATGATGACACATGTTTGCTAGAATTTTTGTGGTGGGTAGCAAACTAGAGTATGTGTGATCTGGTGCATCTAGTTTAAAGATGGTTTTGCAAACAGAGTCATAATCTAGACTTAAGGCTTTATACCATTCATCACCATAAAGAACTGAACCAATATTAAGAATTTGAAGAATGGTTGAAATTTCTTTTAGATCAATACGAACTTCAACATCCTTGAATGTGGAGACAATCAAGTCTTTGTCAGGATAGCATTTAGCCATAAGATAGAAAGCTTGAATAGCTTCTAGATAATGTCTTTCCCTAATTTGAAGAAAAGGAACCCAACCTAAGGTTTCAGGATATTTCTTAACAAAGATTTCATCTTTCTCTAACTTATCAAAGTCATAATATCGTCATACACCAATGGGCCTAGTTGACAATTTCTCATAGAAGGTTTGATTCAGAGAGGGATCAATCAAAAGAGATTGCAATTAGAGAAGGAGGTTTTTCAAGAGTGACATCAACAACTATTAATGGTGGTTCGATTTCAACACACTTAAAGATGTCTTGAGGAGTGGTTTCTGCAACTTTTTAATTGTGGTTCGATTTCAACACAATCAGAGATTTTGAGGAGAGGCTTCAGCAGATTTCTGTTGAGTATTTAAATCAACAAAATCAAAAGAATTTTGGAGAGGAGTATCTTCCACATTTGTAGGTAAATCAATTGTTTCCTTAGTGGGAGTGAGAGAAACGACTTCCTTAGGAGTAGGATTAGGAGCGAGGTTCTCTGCAGTGGGATTAGGTTTTGGTTGTTGAAGAACTTTATTTTAGGCAACATCATCATCATCATCACTGATTTCATGCACTGTGTTGTCTATTTTTCCAGATTTTTAGTTCCTATGGCAAACATCAATCTATGCGACCTCCTTAGAACCATGGTTGGGGCTGATTTAGATTTTTGAGCTTTAAGGTGTGGAGGAGTTTGATTGAAGGTAGGAGCAGGATCTTGGAAGAGTGGTGGAAGCATAAAGCTTAGAAGCATGATTCTCTCTGGAATAAAAGGTTCGGTTGAAGTGGGTTTTGGAAGTGAAGAAGGTTCTTCAACAGTGTTAGGGTTTAAAGATGGTTTAGGATTAGACTCAGTTTGAGGAGAAGAGTGAGGGGTTGATTCGTTTGGAGTTAGGTAGTCAGAGGATTCCGGTGAGGCAGGTGGAGGGTTCGTCGGAGAAAACGGCCGAGACGGTGTTGATGGAGAACGAGGAGGAGTTGGCGATGGAGAGGGAGTTCGGAAATTTGCATGATTTCCCTTAGTTATTGCCATTGTTTTAGGAATAGAATGGTTTTGATTTTTCAGGAAAATGGCTTAGTGTTATATAGAAGATGAACAGTTAAATGTGTTTAGTGGTTTTGTGGAAGAAGAAAGAAAGTTTTCGGTTCAGAGAGAGAGGGAAGAAGAGAGTGATTTGGTTGAGAGTGGTTTTTGGGGACAAGAGTGTTCTAGTGGGTTCCACTTAATGATGTGATTAGCATCAATTTTCTCTTGGACAGTGTTAAAAAATATTTTTATAAAATCTAATGATGATTTCTAATTAGATTAATAGAGAAGTGCACAAACAATTTTTGGGCAAGAGCCACAAGTAAGCACACATAGAGAAATCACAAAAAGAATGTTTTAAGAACATTCTGAGAATTAAAATCCTATTTTTTATTAGGATTTTGAATTATATTTAATTTTTCTTTTAAAAAATTAAATATATCCTCTACAAGAGGCTTTGTGAATATACCAGCTAACTGATTTTCAGTGTCTACGAAAATTAATTCAATTTTATTTTTATTCACATGATCTCTAATAAAATGATGTTTTATTTCAATATGCTTTGATCTTGAATGTTGAATGAGATTTTTTGATAAATTTATAGCCCTTGTATTATCACATAATACAAGAATTTTTGTGTACCTTTTTGAGAAATCTTCGAGTTGATTTCTTATCCATAATACATGAGAACAACAGTTTGCTGCTGACACATATTCTGCTTCAGTCGTTGACAAAGCGATTGTGTTTTGTTTTCTGCTTGACCAACTGATAAGTGCATTTCCGAGAAATTGACAAGCTCCACCTGTACTTTTTCTTTCGATTTTGTCCCCAGCGTAGTCAGCGTCACAGTAAGCTGTAAGATCAAAACAAGAACATTTTCTATACCAAAGGCCAAGATTAGTAGTACCTCTTAAATATCTAAAAATTCTGTTTACTGTCGTTAAATGAGATAACTGCAAAGACAATATCTGGTCTGCTGGCAGTTAAGTACAACAGGGAACCATTCATTCCTCTGTATTCTTTAGCATAAATATTTTTCCCTTTTTCATCTTTATCTAAACTTGAAGATGGATGCATGAGAGTAGCCATTATTTTGGCTTCATTCATTTTATATTTTTTAAGAAGATCTTTAATATATTTTTCTTGACAAATAAATATCCCATTTTGTTCTTGTTTAATTTGTAATCCAAGAATTTTTTTTAATTCTCCCATCATACTCATTTCAAATTCACTTTGCATGAGATTGGAAAATTCTTCACACATTTTTTCAATTGTTGACCCAAATATGATGTCATCAACATAAATTTGGACAATTAAAATTTTTTGATTTGTCATCTTTTCTAAAGAGAGTTGTGTTGATTTTTCCTCTAGAGAAATTATTTTTTTATTAAGAATGTACTTAACCTTTCATACCAAGCTCGTGGAGCTTGTTTTAGACCATACAATGCTTTTGTTAATTTAAACACATGATTAGGTTTGTCAGTATTTTCAAAACCAGGTGGTTGGTGCACATCAACTTCTTCATTTAAGAATCCATTTAAAAAGACACTTTTTACGTCCATTTGAAATAGTTTAATATTTTATGAGATGCATATGCAAGAAGAATATGTATTGCTTCTAACCTGGCTACTGGAGCAAAAGTTTCATCATAGTCAATACCTTCTTGTTGATTGTAGCCTTGTGCAACTAGCCTGACTTTATTTCTGATGACTTTTCCTTTTCCTTTTAACTTGTTTTCCTCTAATACATGCTTCACATATTTTATCTTTCTCAAAATTGATTTTTGGAAGACCCCTTACCAAGTCGAGTTGTGATATTTTTGAAATAGTTTTCATACTTACATGTCCAACTCTTTTATGCCAGTTCCATTTATCTTTGTTAATGGACATAAAGCAAGATTCAGTTGGAAGGTCATCTAAGTATAAAACATAAAGATTTGTCTTTCGAGATGCAGTGAAGAAAATATTTCATGTGGAAACTTTTCTCACTTCACATATGTTAGGTTTAAACATTACTTCAAAACCACTATCACATAATTGACTTATGCTTAACATATTGTGTTTTAAACCTTCAACATATTGAACATCTTCTATTTTAGCAGAGTTATTCTTACCAATAATACATTTACCTTTAATTTGACATTTGTCGTTATTACCAAAGGTTACCGCTCCTCCTTTTCTTTTTATGAAGGAGATAAAACAGTGTTTGTTCCCTGTCATGTGTCTAGAACAGCCACTGTCCAAGTACCATGGCTTTCTCCTTACATTTTGAGAGGATTCTTGCATTTTGAGTTAGGGGTTTCTTAGGTACCTCATAGTCTGTGGGTCCTTTTTTGTTACTTTTCAATGACTCAAGATTTTTAATCCTGAGAAAACAGTTAATATCTAAGTGACCTCTTCTTTTACAATATAAGCAAAAAGTTTTTTTTTTGCGTAGAAGAGAATGTTCTAGATTAGTTCTTATCATTCTTTTCTTATGGAAGCAAGAAGATTCATTGTGTCCATCTTTGTCACAAAATAAACATTTTATTTTGTCCTTTCCTGGTATGAAAAAGTTTTCATATATTTTTTGATGTTTGGAAGCATCAAAACCTATACCAGTGTGACTTGTCATCCCTACTTGAGATCCTATGATTTTTTGAAATGTTTTCATTGATTGAATAAAAAGAGTTAGATCATTTCTCACACTATTAACTTCATTTCTTAACAGAGTGTTTTCATTTTTAGTATTAATATGGTTTTGAGTTTTGCTAAGATCTTTTATTTTTTCAGTTGCTTGAAAATACGAATCTTGCACACTTTGAATAACTTTCTTTTTATCATTATTCATAGTTTGAAGTTTCTATTTTCTTCTTTTAGGTCATTGATTTCTTTTTGTAAGGAATACCATTTATTTGTTAGAAAGTTTGAATCAAATAAGAGGCTGTCAATTGTGTTTTCTAATTCGTTATTTAAAGGATATTTGTTGAATATAATTACCTCTTCATTGTCTGAGTTTGCCATCAGACATATGTTTGCTTCTTCTCCTTTTTCTTTTTCTTGTGGTTCTTCAAGATCGTCCCATGTCATTAATGTCGTTTTCTTTAAAGGAGATATTTGAATCTTCTTGTTTTGTGGACATTCATTTTTGTAGTGATCTAGCTTGTTGCAACCAAAGCAGGTTACTTGGCTTTTATCAACTTCCTTCGTTGAGTTCTCTCTTTTCTTTGGGAAGTATCTTTTTATCTGGTTTCTTCTTTTCATCATTCTTTGAATTTTCTTTAAGATTAGAGCTAGTTCATCTTCTGCTTCTTCTAAAACAATCAGTTCGTCTTCTGTTTCTTTGTCGTCCTCCATTTGTGAGGATGGCTCATCTAGATTGTTTTGAGATGCTTTAAGGGAAATCATTTTTCCCTTCTTACTTGGTTTATCTTCTTGGAGTAAGACTTCATGAGCTCTTACTGTTCCAATAAGATCTTCTAAAGCCAAGGTATTTTAATCTTTGGCTTGAGTGATTGCTGTAACCATAGGTCTCCATGTACTTGGGAGAAATCTTAGTATTTTTTTATTCTGTTATGAGGGAAATATATTTTCCCTAATGATCTTAATTCATTTACTATGGAAGTGATTATGGAATACATTTCATGTTTTCCTCTTCATTTATTTCGAAAATTTCAAATTTTCTAAAGCCAATATTTATTCTTGTTTCTTTTACATGGCTTGTTCCTTCGTGATAAATTTTTAAGGTATCCCAAATAATTTTTTCAGTATTGCATTCATAGATTCTTTCACTTTCTTTCATGGTTAGTGCACATTGTAAAAAGAGTTGAGCTTTAGAATTTAGGAGTACTCTTTTTTTCTTGTCACCAGTCCATGATGCCTGAGATTTGATAGTCACTACAGTTGTGAATGCATCAGTGGTTTGTGGTACAAAATTACCTTCAATGACAACTTTCCACATGTTTATATCTTGAGACTTTACAAATAGTTTCATTTTCCTTTTCCAGAAGTAGTAGTTCTTTCCATTAAATAATGGAGGTCTAGTACATGAGAGTCCTTCTGGTATGTAAGACATTGCTTCTTTCTGAATCTTTTCCTCTAGCACATGTTAAGTGCTTTATCGTTTCAGAGACCGGGCTCTGATACCAATTGAAGTAGAAATATATGTCGCAAGAAAGGGGGGGGGTTTGAATTGTGACCCTTTTTAAATTTAATTCTAAAAGAAAATAGTTACTCAAGAAAATTCTTGGTAAGTGTTAGGTGAGTAATAAAAATATTTATATAATTAAGTAGTAAATATTTGGACCAGAGAACTCTGGATAATGTGACTGAAATAAATAAAGTAGTAAAAGGACCAGAGAACTCTGAATGTATATAGTTGAAATAAATAAAGCGATAAAAGGACCAGAAAACTCTAGATATATATAACTGAAATAAATAAAGCAATAAAGGGACTAGAGAACTCTGGATATATATAGCTGAAATAAATAAAGCGATAAAAGGACCAGAGTACTCTGGATATATAACTGAAATAAATAAAGCGATAAAGGACTAGAGAGCTTTGGATATATTAAGAATAAAATAAATAAATACGGCCAGAAAGTTCTGGATAATTATTAAGTTTTTTAGGTTATTTAATTTTTTAGTTTAAAGGACCAGAGCACTCTGGAAAATATATAATTAGTTATAAGTAATATTGTGTGTGATGTGTTAAATATAAATAAAGAGATGAGAGAACACACAAGAGATTTATCCTGGTTCGCCTAACCGGCTACTTCCAGTCCCTACACTTCATGTGAGATTATCCACTATAGTATCCTGCTATCAGAAACTTCTTAATAGCACTATAATATGTTGATCACACCAGATCAGTCCAGTTACAGTATGTATTATTATCCTCAGCAGGCTTCTTAATCACTCAAGAAAAATTGAAAACAACCCTATCTCAAACTATTAAGCCCAATAGACTTGAGACTTAGTTACACTTTTGTATGGTGGTGGGTGTTGGTAGAATATGGAAGTACAATAGAGATTTTAAATGGTATCTCAACTTGGAGATTTCAAAATAATATCTCAAAGATATATTTTAAATAATATCCCAAACTTGGAGATATTTTAAATACAAACTTATAGAGATATCTTCAAATACAAGAGATGAAAGATATTGAAGTTTGCTTTGTTTTTGTTGTTGAAGAGCTTGTCAATAAATCTAATGTATATTCACGTGAGAGAGAAAGAATTCTTTTGAAAGATTGATTGAATTCTTTTTGTAGTGAAAGCTCTGTAGAATTTCCTTGCCTATGTTGTTGTATTTATAGAGGCTGGTTGCTGAAGCTTCACTTGAAATGTACATGAACATACAACTAGTGCTTGTATGTAAATAACAAACCATGTGCTCTTGCTTTTGTTGCTTGAGGCGCAAGTGTTGCAAAAATGTGCTATTCAAAGTGAAGAATGTTCTGAAGAACATTATCTTATTTCCAAGCCTTTTGAGACAGCCCACGCGAGGTTGTAACACAGCTTGCAATTAGTTGTAATTTGATGTGATAGAGTGACATCATCCTTATCCATTTATAGTTTCACCAGAATGTTCTCAAGAACATTCTTTCTTTGTAAAACAATTTATTTTTTCTTTTCTTTAAGGAACGTGCTTTCCAATCCCTTTTTTAATGCAAAGGTCTTTATGTAATCATATGCTATTCTTTCTATTTATGTCATATATCCAAAGTATCTTCTTTTGGTGAGACATAAAGAATATTATGCTTCTTGATTTTGTACCAAAAAGTCCATTTATGTCCTTTTGCTTATTTGCTTTGATAAGGACGTTTTTAACTTGTCTTGTGAGCAAAGAACCTTCTTCTTATGTTAAGAACATTCTCATGAAACATTTTTCACAAAATTCATTAGTAGATAACAAGTTAAAAAACAAGTATAAAATGTTTGTAATCTTTAAAACATCAAATAAAGATTTTGTCCTCAACACTTCGTTCCCAAGCATTGTGAATCAAATCATCAATATGAGGAATTAGAATAGATCCATCAACAAATGCAAGTTTGTTCTTAGCACCAAGAGCATGCTTCATAGAACGATGTCATGTGAGGTAGTTTGAACCAGTAAGAAGAGGTGTAACAGTTTCAAAAGGGAGAATCAGTGTTTTGTTATTGAACAACTGGTGGAGCTTGATGAGGAGGCATGGTGAAGAAAGTGCAAGAACAAGAAAGAAAGTGTAAAACAAGAGTATAGGAAGAAAACGCAAAAAATCAATGCGTGGAAAATAGAAAAAGAAGAAAAGAGATTTTTCACAAAATCAAGGAAAATGGGAAGATAAAAAAGCTTGGTGAACAAGCATCAATGACAGAAGTTTTAACTGAATCATAACAAACTCCTACCAAAGGGGGAGAGGGAGGGAGGAGGGAAGAAACTAATACCATAATATGAATAAAAGAGGGAAAAATCTTATTGATGAATGAAGGAGTAAAAGAGTATTTATACAATGGAAGTATTGAAAGAGTAACTAACTATAACTAGAACAAAGAGAACAGAGTAAAAATCTAAATTGTCCTCTAACTGTGTTTCTTGTAGTGCAAGCTATCTCTCTTGTTATCATTTTTTCTCTTATCTTCTTCATTGTGTAATACGATTAATGGAAAATGGAAGTATACAATAATTACGAAGGAATAGAAAGAGAAATCATGTCTTACGTGCTCCAGTTGAAAGACACTTTGCTTTCCCCGACTCCCTTGATCAAGCAGTGAAACTTGTTTTACAGCAAAAAGAATCCATCTCTAAAGTAGTAATCAGAAATAGAATAAAACTAGTAGTTAGAACTTACCAAACAATTATAAAAATTAAATTTTGTAAATGTCAATCTTTTTAAGGCTTTGCATCGAAGCATTGTAGCAGAAGTGTGAAACAAACACAATAGATGATCATGTTGAATAGAAGATAGTAGGTAAATAATTTCACTAAAACATGCATTTTCCCTTGCAATGCTCATAATTGACATGCATTTTCTAGCAGGGTGGAAGTGGCAATTTAATCCATCAAACCACCATCCAACCAATTCATCCAAAATTAAAAAAAAATTATTAATGGATTAGATTCATCCACCTTATTTTAAAAGTCCAATGGATTCCTCTATTCTTTCGATAAATTATAAATACCTTTTCAAGGGAAATATATGAAAAATATAAATTAATTTAATGACTTAAACAAAACAGAAAAAAATTATTAATCTTTTGTTTGTGAAATGTATTATATAATTTAAGGTAGTGTTAACTTGTGCCCTTGGAGCACATGTTAAGAAACTCAAAAGAAGAAATATTCTCTAAAATTTTGTGCATTCAATTCATTAAAGAGTCAAAGATTAAATGACCAATAAATTTTTCTATATTTGATTCATTAACTTCTGCCTCAAGAGCACAAGTTAACATTTCCCTATAATTTAATAAATATAAAACAAAATAGTAAATATAAAAAAGTTTAATAAATAAAAATTTGAAGAAAAAAAACCTTAAAAAGGTAAATTTAATTATATTTAATATTATATTTATTTTCTTAACTTAAAATGCAATACAACAAACTAAGCACGCAACACACAAATAACTTTAAAATGCAATACAACAAACTAAGCACGCGGCACACAAATAACTTAAAATGCAAGATAACAAACTAAGCACACAACACACAAGTAATTATTTAGTATTATACAAGAAAAACTAATAATATTAAGATAGTGGAAAATTTCGTTTTTTTTTTTGTGTGTCCAAATCAAATGAATCAAGTCTCTATTTATAGACAAAAAAATCATGAATTTTGGAAAAAATATATATTTAAAAAGAGTCATTTGCAATGAAATAATTGAGTTTAAATAATTAAGATGAGATAAATCCAACAAACCAATCAGCAAGCGCCACATTATCTTCAGCTTGGCCCACTATTCTTCCATTCAACATGTTGAAAGCTTTCATCATCTCTCTCTTCCACCTCATTTGCATTCAACTTTCAACACAACCTTACAATAGTTTCAATAGTTGAAAAGCTACTTCAACACCACCATTGTAAGTGGTCTTAGAGAAAACAATCACTCTAATTACCGGCTACAATTTGAGGTAATAATTGGGAGGAATATATTAACAAAATACTTTTCCAAAATCTATGCACCGTACATATACGATAAAAATGCTAATGATAGAAATGGAGAAAAGACAAGTAAAGAGGATGAAAGCAGAACAACATTTACTCAGAAATTCCTTCGTATACATTTCCAAACCATAGTCACATAATTTGCAATTCGCGTTAGTACGCGGTATAGATACAGGTTCGCGAAATAAGCCAACACTTTAGGATAAAATGACCTACATCATCAAAAAAATTAAGAAAAAAACTGTAACACCATATTCCTATTAAACGGTAAAACGCGCGAATATACAAACATATTCTAAAAATAGATGTTACGTCGACAACAAACTTCAAAATTCACAATTATAAATTACCATGATTCATAAACATAGCAACGGAACATATCAAGCATATAAACAACATCTACAATCTCATGATAATAAATACATATTCTTATCCTCAACATCAGATATAAATAAATTATGTCATAACTCCTCGGATCAACAAATAATAAACAAAGTTCAACATCTAAACGCTATCCTAGATCAGAGCCCTAATCTAGACGCGCGCAAAAGAAAAAGAGGACTCTTGCTCCTCGGCAACATCAAGCAAACAAGCTATTAATCCTGCACTCCATCTTCCCGTCCGCACGGAAAGGTAGGTGGTAAACCACTGAGGGTTAGCATTACATCAACATAATCCACAGTCAAATAATCAAGAATATCATGTATAAAGATTACTAAATAGTATAAACATCCTCATACATATACTCACACAATATTCCAATATCAATTCAATTCATCAATTCAAGTTCACATGAACCAAATGCATTAACCACACATCACGACTCAATGCAATTCACCAAACAAATGTATGCAATGTTCTAGACTCATCTAGATGCATGTGGTACCAAGTCTCCTCAAGGTCGCCACCTTTGATGCAACAAAAACATCATGTGTAAGGTTTCACGCCCCGCCTTACATTGGACATAAGTCCGTCACCAAACAATGAATGCATGAACATATGAATCGACTCAATGCATATGTTCATACCATAGTCACCTCAACAATCAACATGCATATAACATTATGCAATCATCACCAAACAATGCATATACAATTATGCGATCATCACCATCATTCGACAAGTATGCACACACCGACATACAATCAACATATATCATTCATTCACAAATCTCCATTTAATCATATAAGATCAGTCACAAAAGGTTACCAAACAATTGGTCTTTAAGTTAAGTTTGCACAAGGTTCTACTCATAATTCACGACTTTGAAAATATTGAAGTAATGAATCAAAACCAACCAAATAAGGTTAATTGCCTAAGCCTTGTATACTCTTAAGTCACAATTGTGTGCAGTAGAGGTTACATAAGCCTTTCATCGGCCAAACACGATGAATTTACAAAAATCATGAAGTTCGTCTCACTTTGTCACTTTTCCAAAATTCCAAGTTTTCAAGACAAAACAAAACATAAATCAATGGAACCAATCGAAATCATTTTTAGAATGCATATAAACAAGGTACAAGCCTAATCCCACTTTATTTCTTTGGAAAGGATCCATTTCGGAAAAGTTCATGTTCTTGAGCATTATTCAAAATCAAGTCCGATTTCACAAAATTCAATTCAATTCGATCATAGAGAAGTTCCAGTGAGATTAAGTATGCAAACAGTGTTTATATGAGTTGAAAGGAACATTAAGGAATGCTCGGATAGGTCCCAAGGTACACAAATCAAAAATCAAATGGGGCTGAACAGGACACAGTTCGCTTAAGTGAAGTCTAGTTCGCTTAAGCGACCAGAACGTCGAGAGCAAAGTCTCGTTCGCTTGGAGCTCGCTTACAGCTCGCTCAAGCGAACTGGGTAGCTCAATGAATGTTCGCTTCAGCGAACAGGGGCTCGCTTGAGCGAACAGTCATCTGGGCAGACCATTGTTCATGAGTTCTTGACCCTTCTTCACTCAAAAACCCAATTTTAAGCCCCCAAATCCCAAAAACGTGTTCCAGAAAGTGTTTATAGGTCACAGTCATTATAACACACCTATAGGAACTCAAAACATGCATCATAAATAACAATCTAGCTCATTTCATCAAATTTCATAATTTTCTCAAAACACCAACAACATTCACAAATTTCATCTCCAATTCACAAACAGTGATTCCAGTTCAACAAATCAACTTCCAACAGTTCACAAATCATTCATAACATCAACTGAACAAGAATTCATACATGATACAACATCACAACTTCATTTCTCATCAATTTTTCACATAAACCCAAATATTCATTTTCATACATTTTTGACATATTAATCCAACAACGATTACACAATCATCATAAAATTCATGCTTACAAACATATCATCAACATCCAAACACGAATTTTACAGAATCAAATCAAATCATGAAAATGGGTAGAAATGAGAAATTAAGAATTATGTGTGAAAACTATCCCTCTTACCTATAACACCAAGAATTCCTAACCAAAGCTTCACTTTAGCTCCTAGGATCAATCCTCATTTAGCCTTCAACCCTCTTCTCTTGTTCTTCTCTCTAGCTTTTCGCCTCTATTCTCTTGTGTTGTGTTATCACAAAGTTTCTAACCCTATTTGCTCTAAGTCATGGGTCAAATGTTCACAACCCTTAATGGGCCTAAACTACACAACTAATTGGGCTCAATTCTAATTACACCAACCGCTAATTCTAACTTACTAACGGTAATTAATTAGAAACCTCGGCTCTAACTAATTTATATCGACAACTTAGCATCTTACAAATAATAACGGCTCTAACTTGAAACACTAAAAAAAATAACTACTGTCACAAAGTTACTAAATTACCCTTCCTCGTAAAAGACTAAAATACTCTTAAGTCTAAAATGACCAAAATACCCTTCTAATACGAAAACCCATGAAAATGCACACATACATAAATAAGCACATAGAAGTGATCTTGAAACCTGGTCCTGATGGCGCCAGAGAAGCATTGAAAAATCACTTTGTGAGTGAGTCTGAAGAAGTCAACACAGTGACTCATTCAGGACCTAAAGCTTCAAGTTCTAAAGTAATGACGAAGTCAAAACCACATAACCTAAAGCCAAAGGTACTGGACAACTTTGAACCTAAGGCTTCAAGGATTCAGATTCTGGTAAACAGACTCTGAAGAAACCAGAGTCTGAAAAAACAAAAGCCTAAGTTTCAAAGAAGAGAAACTGTGAAAGGTAAGTTGGATCCTAAACTAAAAGGTTCTGAACCTAACGTTTGGAGGAAAACAATACCAAGGACCTCAAGACACACAACACAAAGGGGATTCAATGGTTCAAGGACTAACCCTAGAGGACCCATAAAGATATGGGTACCTAAATCTGAAATTGTTGATGTTGCAAGTATGTCTAAAAGGACAAGAAAGGCAGAAGGCCTGGTACCTGGACAGTGGCTGCTCGCGACACATGACGGGAGAAAAGTCTATGTTCCTGACCCTGACCATGAAAGACAGAGGAACTGTGGGATTTGGAGGAAACCAGACTGGCAAAATCATTAGTATTGGAACCATTGACTCCTGAGTCTGAAGATACTTCAGAAGTTGTAGCATCCCCTAAAGTTCCTGATGAAGTAGCTTCTGAAGAAGCTCAAGATGGTTCTCAGCAAGCCAACCAATCCAAACATGCATTCAAATACAAGTCTTCACATTCTGAGGATCAAATCATTGGCAACAAAGAAAGTCCCAGAAGAACAATATCACATTTCAGACAAGAAGAGTCTGCTTTGGGATTATTATCTATTGTTGAACCTACCTCTGTTGAAGAAGCACTTGGAGATGGATTCTGGCTATGCAAGATGAACTTAATCAATTCAAAAGGAATGATGTATGGGATCTAGTTGCTAAGCCTGAGCACAAGAAAATTATTAGAACTAAATGGGTGTACAGAAACAAGCTTATTGAACAAGGAGAAGTAATCAGAAACAAGGCCAGACTTGTTGCTCAAGGCTACAGTCAGCAAGAAGGCATTGATTACACTGAAACATTTGATCCAATTGCAAGATTGGAAGAATCAGGTTACTTCTTTCCTACGCAGTAAATCACAACATAACTCTTTATCAGATGGATGTTAAGAGTGTCTTTCTTAATGGTGTCATTACTGAAGAAGTGTATGTCAAACAACCTCCTTGTTTTGAGGATCTGAAACATCCTGAACATGTTTATAAATTGAAGAAATCACTATATGGTCTGAAACAACTCCCAGAGCTTGGTAATAAAGACTAAGTAATTTCTTAATTCAAAATGATTTTGAAAGAGGACAAGTTGACACTACACTATTCAGAAAGACTCTGAAGAAGAACATTCTTATTTTTCAAATTTATGTTGATGATATCATTTTTGGTTCAACTAATGGTTCACTTTGCAAAGAGTTTTCTAAGTCAATGCATGATGAATTTGAAATGAGCATGATGGGAGAGTTGAAATTCTTTATGGGAAATCAAATCAACCAATGCAAAGATGGAGTCTATGTTCATCAGTCCAAATACACAAAAGAGCTCCTGAAGAAGTTCAATCTTGAGGACTGCAAGGAAATGAACACTTCAATGCATCCAACCTACACTATGAGCAAAGAGGATCAAGGAACCAAAGTTAACCAGAAGCTGTATAAAGGTATGATAGGTTCTCTGTTATACCTAACTACATCCAGACCAGATATTTTATTCAGTGTATGTCTGTGTGCAAGGTTTCAATCAGATCCTAGAGAGTCTCACTTAACTGCTGTTAAGAGAATCTTTAGATATCTGAAAGGAACTACTAATCTTGGACTTCTGTATAAGAAATCTTCAGATTATAAGCTAGTTGGATTCTGTGATGATGACTATGCTGGAGACAGGATTGAAAGAAAATCAACCAGTGGCAATTGTAAATTTCTGGGAGAGAATCTGATATCCTGGGCTAGCAAGAGGCAATCAACTATTGCATTGTCAACAGCAGAAGCAGAATACATCTCAGCTGCTAGTTGCTGTACACAACTACTCTGGATGAAACATCAAGTTGAGGATTATCAAATAACTGAAAACTGTATCCCAACTTATTATGATAATTCAGCTGATATATGTTTATCTAAGAATCCAATTCTGCATTCAAGAGCAAAGCACATTGAAATTAAACATCATTTTATTAGAGACTATGTTCAAAAAGGAATTTTAGATATTCAATTCATTGATATTGATCATCAATGGGCTGATATATTTACTAAACCTTTAACTGTTGAGAGATTTAATTTTATAAAGAAAAATTTGAACATGTGTTATGTCTCTGTGTAATGTGTGCTCCTGAAGACAGAATTCGACTCTGAAAGTTACTCAGAAGCTACTTGAGTATCAGACTCTCTTTTGGAGACTCTGAGAAATATAAGCTTCTGAAGACACTCAGACTCTGTTAAGGAAACTTACAGCTGCATGCTTATTTGCCTTAAATGCTTATGTTTGTTTGTCCCCTTTTGCATTTCAAACGTTTTCAACTTTTCAAATAAATAGAAAACACACACAACTCACTTCACTTTCTACACTTTACATTTCTTAAACTCCTCTCTCTCACTGTTTCTCTCTGAAAAACCTTTTTCATAAACTCAAACCTAGAAAACCTTTCAATGGCAAGTTCATCAGTTCAATCCGGTGTGATCATCAAATCTGGACAGTCTTACGTCATCAAACCCAGAACGATGAATATTATCAAAGAAACCCTGGAAGTTCAAGTGGAATCTCCAGTAGATTTTGGGTCTCTTTTGAAACATGGGGTCGATGTCTCTACACACTTTCTGTCAAAAGGGATGATGAGTTATTTTGGTATGTTAAATGGACCAACATATCAGGAACTGGTAAGAGATCTCTGGGTTAGAGCAGAGGTCTAAGACAAGGATGAAGCTACTCTCGAAGAAACTACTGCTATTTTGAACAACCCTTCATTTGTTGGTAAAACTAGAAAACAAATGGGTTTGAAACCTTACAACGGTCTAGAAGTCAGATCAACAGTGATAGGAATTCCAATTGTCATCAATGAAGATATTGTTACTAGGGCGTGCAGGGTGTCCAACACTGGTAAATTTCAATGGAACGTCAACAAGAAAAGTGAATGGGCTAATATCTGCAATAAGTTTCTGTTTGAAGGAAGACCTTCAAATAAGTTGGTGGACATGCACCAGGATCATAGGGTGCTTCTGAAGATCATATCAGACAGTCTTCTTCAGAAAGGTGGAGGATCTGATACTCTCTCAGTTGATCACAAGGTGCTTCTGTACTTCCTGATCAACATGGAAAAGATCAACTTTCCAAGATACGTGATGCACCATATGTGATAGGCTATCAAGGAAAGCCAAAACAAATCCAGAAGACAAGTTCCTTACGGGAGATTGCTTTCTGAGATTCTGTATCAGGGAGGACTCTTGAAGATCCTAACAGAATCTGGAGTAGTGTCTGATGCTCAACTTGGAACAGTGACAGAGAGGATTATTAATGGCAAGACTCTTCAATACATGAAGATTGTTAAGAAGTATGTACCTTCTGATGAAGATATGAAGGAGTCTTCTGTTCAATCTGACCTGATGATAGACTTCCCTCCAATTTCCAAAGAGGACAATCCTGAGGTCCTTGCTAGATTTGTAGTGGATCACTACAATGAGACTGGCAGAATAATCAACTATTCTGCTATTCCTGAGTCTCTAGGAGGAGGTCCTCTAAAGGTCAAGGGCAAAAGAACAAAAGAGATCGTCCAAGAAGAGGAGGAAGAGAAGCAAGAACCTCCTAAGAAGAAGAAGAAGTCTAAGTCAACAGCTCTACCAGGAGTGACTATTGGTGCTTTTGAGGCCATAACTCTTGTGCCTCAATCTGCTGCTGCTCCTGCATCCAAGGAAATTAAGGAGAGGGTTAAGAAAACCAAGGATGAGAAGAAAGCCAAGAGAGGCAAAGGTGATTGGAATCAGAAGAAGCTTGAGAAGGAAGTCAAGCAGTATCTTGATGCTGAGATATCAGAAGAAGAAAATCAGATCAAGAAAAGGAAGAAAGAAGTTGTTCATGTGGCTGAGGATTTAGCGCAGAAGATAGGTACTTCAGTATCTATGATGGATGAACATGCTGCTGGCAAGGCTATGGCAGCAGAAGTAGTGACTGAGGAACTGAGAGATGATACTGTAAAGGAGGTAGCTAAGTTGCTAGCACAGGCTCTGAAGCAGAAAGGACCTGTTAAGTCTGCAGAAGCTGACCAACCAGGATCTGCTTTGATAACTCCTCCTGAACAACCAGCTTCTCTAGAAGTCGATGTCTCAGGTAACATTTCTAATGACTCACCTTTTCCTGCAACGAATCAAAAGTCACCCTCTTCATCTGAAACAGAATCAGATAATACCCCCCTCAACAAAGCCATTCCATCTCTACGCAAAAAGACCCCCTCACCAATCAAACCAACTACATCATATGAGCCATTTGATCCAAAAATTATGAAATATGTTGATACCACAATGGAACGAACTGTTCAAGAAGCTATCACCATATCTCAAATTCTTCCACCTGACATCCAGCTCAACCTTCAATTCTTAAACCACTTCAGGTAATTCAGCCTAATGAAGAACCTGAAAAACCCATCCAATCTCAACAACCTTCATTCCAACAAGAAACAACACATATAGGCTCTCCTGATACCCTAGACTCTCTTGAGAAACACCTAGGAGGAGAATTGCCTAAAACTCCTGCAAAATCCAAAACTACAAAGACTGCAGAATCTGTATCACAACCAGAATCTGTAACCCAACCAGAACCAGTATCTGAAAAGGAACCATTGTCTGAGACTCTGGCGCAAGACTCTGATGTCATTCTTGACCCAGAACTTGTAACAGAATCTGTTACAGAGACTGCTTTTGAAATAGTTGCTGAACCACTTCAACAACCTCAAACCATACCTACTGAAACCTTACAAACAACCATAACTTCTAAACCATCCACTTCTATTGAGCCAACCCAAACTCAGACAATTCCCAACCCTTTTGATTCGTTGAGAATAGATGAGTTCTTTAAAATGTCAAGCTCAAAGCTTAAGGAAATTATTGAGCTAAGATTTGTTCCAGTCCTCAATGTCAGTTATGAGGATCAATACTCTACTTTGAAGAATGAGTTCCTGGAATTTGTCACTAAGATTCAGAAAGTGGCAGTAAAGGAACAAGCTGTGATTCTTGCTAAGCACATGGAAGAGATCAAAAGAGCTGAGGAAGAAAAGGCTAAGAAGAAGGTTCCTGTTCTAGCATTGGATAATAAACCGTGGTTTGAATCAGCTGAATATAATCACAAGGATTCAATGGTGTTTGAGACCTTGAAGAAGAAGCTACATAAGGTTCAAGAGGAAGCTAGAATTGAAAGAGAAACTCATCTTAAGAGAACAGAAGCTCTTGAGGAAATTGTCAAGAAACAAGCTGAGGATCTGAAGAAACTGATGGATCATATTGCCAAACAAAACCAGCCTTAGTTGCACACCTAGTTTTCTTGTGATTTGTTTTGCTTGTATTTTACTGCTTCTGTTTCTTTTCTTCTGAACTTTAAATCCTTTAATGATTATCAGCTTCTGAATCTTTACTTCTGGATAGTTTTTAGCTTCTGTTTGTTTGTGCTCCTGATATATCTTGATATATTTATTTGAGTACTTCTGAAGTCTAACTATCTTATCGTATTTAGAATCTGTTTATTTGGTTTTATTAAACTCTTGTGTTTTTAGAACTTTGTTTTAAAACAGACTCTAACAAGTTTTTGCTCTGAATCTTCTCTTCTCATTTTTTTCTAAAATTGTTTTTCCTCAATTGGAGTCTTGAAAAAAGGAGGAGAAACTTGTCTTTAAACCTTTTTGTTGATGACAAAAGGGGGAGAAAGAACAGTAAGTATTTTGGTACTTTATTCATGCTAAGTCTGAAGAAAAGGGAAGTTGCGATAGGTACTTCGTTAGATTCTGAGCCCTTTAAATTAAATTTTCGCAATTTAATTTAAGAGAATCTTCTTTCATACCTTATATTTTATTCTTTGTGAGTATTGATTCTGATATTCGTGATAAAAATGAATTTAATTAACCTGGATAGGACTTAGGGGGAGCTTACAAACCTCACCTTAAAGATTATCAGACTCAGGGGGAGTCAGAGCTTACAAACCTCAGACTCTGAGCTTACAAACCTCAGACCCTTTAGTCAACTTGTTAATTAGATTAACAACAATTGACCTTTTAAATACTTATGTTTGTCATCATCAAAAAGGGGGAGATTGTTGGAACAAGGGTGTTCAGCAATACCACTTTTAGTTTTGATGATAACAAGGTATTAAAAATTGTCAATTGGATATGCTAATATTTGTTTAAGTGTGTAGGATCTTAATCAAGATTTTATCTTAGAAAGCATTCTGTTAGAACAAATGAAGAGCAAAATTTGTGAGAAGCTTGTTGCTTGTGATTCTGAAGTCCTAGAGAGTCTGAAGAATCATCAAAAGCTGTTTCGAGAGGTCCTGAAGACTCAGAGAATCTGAAGAACGAAGAGAGTCTGAAGTTCTGAAGAGAGTCTGAAAGCTCATCAGAGTCTGAAGTTCTGAAGAGAGTCTGAAGTTCATCAGAGTCTAAAGTGCTACAGAGAGTCTGAAGACTGCAAATTGAAGATTTGCTTAGAAGGATTTCTGAAGGCATTTTGATGCATAAGAAACATTCAGTTGGAGTAATGGCTAGCTTCAAAGTCAACATGGGAAGCTCAACGACAAGAATGCAGAATAGGACATAGTACTTTTGTACGAACTCTATTTCCATTACTCCACTACCTCGTACATTTGGCAGCTGTGTCTACCGGTAATTCACCTCAAAAGGAATGTGATTCAAAATCTGTATTTGAAGGACTATTACCATATCAAGCAACAGATCAACAACCATTGATCAAGCTTCAAGAAGACTCTATGATGTGCTGGATTGTCTCAACGTCTATTTCCAATGCCTATATAAAGGATAAAAGACTTGAAGAATATGTTGAACTCTATAACTGAAAAACTACGCTATCAAGCTATTGTATTCTCTCTGAGTCAAGACAAAAACACATCAACAACTTAGGAAATTCTTACAAACTGTATATCCTAGAATTTCTAAGTTAATCAGAAAACAGAGTCTCTTTGTTTTGTAATTGGAACACGTTTGATTGTTTATCAAGTGTTCAAACTCTATTCAATTTTCTGTAAATTGTGCCAGAAGTCTCTTGGCTGTGTCCTTGAGCAAAAAAGTCTCTTGGTTGTGTCCTTGAGCAAAGAAGTCTCTTAGTTGTGTCTTTGAGCATTGGAAGTCTCTTGCCTGCGTGCTTGAGCAGTGGAAGTCTCTTACTGTGTGTTTGAGAGACTTGTAATTGTTAATTACATTTTAGTGGAACTCTCCTTGGAAGTGCAAGGGGGACAGAACTACTTCCGACTTGTGGAAGGAACTTGTATAATTGCTCGTGTTCTCTCTTTCCTTTATCTCTTTATTATTTCCGCTGCGACAGACTCTGGTCTTCCATCAGGTCCTGAATTCATTCAGACTCTGATCCTGGAAAACAGATTCTTACCCTTCAAAGTTGCGAAAAAGAAAACACAATTCAACCCCCCCCCCCCCCCTTGTGTTTTTCTCACCTTCAATATATTGGCTTCAATATATTGGATGGATGGTCTTAATTTATGCCCTAATCAAGGGCACATGTTAAAGAAATAAAATTGAAATGTTGAGAGTAACAAAGAGACGATTTGTTGAGACTATAGTGTGAGAAATTGAAAAATAAATAGAAATGTTGAGAGTAATAAGGAGACGATTTGTTGAGAGTGTAGAGTGAGAAACTGAAAAATGAAATGAGTGAGTTGGTGAAAGCGTGAAAAGAGGGAGCGACAAATTTTAAGTTGGAACAAATAGTGTTCCTCGCAACCAAAATATATTTGTGACCGTAATAGGAAATCTTATTAATTTTGTCATTATTACTAACTCAATCTATTCTTCCTTTTTTGGACACAATAAGTGATTCTGTTGATTCTCTTTTTTATCAACAATAGTATTTTCATATTCTCTTTTGCTTATTTATTACCAGTTTTCTGATTATTACCAAGTTTAAATTTACCACAAGCAATAGGCAAATTTGCATTATACCAATCAACCTCACTATCCTCATCTGGGTCAGCTTCCAACCAAGTAATCTGCAACTTGAAAGGGAAGGTAACTTTCTTGACAAGAGCATAAAATTTTGGCATAGAATCAGTGGTATCATAAATTGCCCAAAATTGATTAACAGCAAAACAATCATCTGTTGTTTCCTTCTCAAAAGTATTGAAATCAGGATCAGGATAATCATGAAATGAATCCATTACCTCCTTGAACATAAGACTGCTCATCTTTGATTGTATTTCTTAAAATCGTCTCTTTGGACATGTTCTTTTTCTCAACTGCATCATTGTTAATTGATCTGTTTTGCCGTGGCTTTTTGGAAGATATATCATAATCCTCATCTTTATAGTTTTCTGGTTGTCTCACTCTCTTAGTTCCAACACTGTTTGAGGCTTATGACTCCATTGGTTTGGACACAGAAACATAGTCATCCTTACTCTTTTCATCTTTATGTTGCTTACCAACTCCAATGCAGTAAAGAATGGATGATAAGGGAGATTTATAAACAGTAACAACACATGAAGCACATACTCAGACTTGGACACCAGACACAAACACATTGACACCGATAGAAATTTTAGAAATGATATAAGTTAACGTAATCATATGTATCGGTGTCGTGTTGGACGCGATAGGTATCCGACACAGAGACACCACATAATTCGAGAAGCATATGTGATTCATATGTGAAACTAAACCGCAAAGTACTACAATAAAACAAGGCTAATAGTGCATCTTTTTTTATATAGAATCAATTAAACATGAAACAAAATAAACACGCATATATATATATATATATATGTGTGTGTGTACTAAAAACACCTTTCTTAACAGCAACAACAAAATGAACACTCAACAATTCTACAAAACAAAAACATAAACATTATAAACACTGTGTGCCGGATTGAAGGGTTGGTCCAACTATAAGGAGTGAGTGAATGAGTCGGTTTATTTGTATTTATATATTGGATGGATGATGTTAACTTATGCTCTAATCAAGGGCAAATGTTAAAAAATGAAAATTGAAATGTTGAGAGTAACAAGGAGACAATTTTTGTTGATGTTTGCAGAGGTTTAGAAAGCTTAATTACATTTAATTACATCAAAAGAACCAGTTTGGAATGGTCCGGATCGACACCAAAGCTCTGAAACGACAAAAACGTGAGTTGCTGTACTGAGCAACTCGCCATGGCAACCATTTTACCCACCATCCATGACGATCTGACAGACTAGTGCAACTCGCCATGGCCACCTGTTACTCGCCATGGCGAGCTTGGACAGCACACAACACCCAGCTCTCGGGAAAATCATCCATTTTTGGTTCAAAACCCCAATTTTGATCCCCTAACATCCAAATTAGTCCCCGAAGTTTGTCTAAGCGTTTAAGAACTTAAAAAAGCAATCAAAACCATATAAAACTTGAAATAAAAACATCATTTCATCACAAATCACCGATTCACCCATTTTTCATAAAACTTCAAAAACAACTCAATTCAACCACAACAATTACACATAATTTGTACTCAATCCATGATATGACATCAACAACAACACTTAACAACAATCACAACTCATAATCATGAATTCAACCTTAATTCAACATCACAATTCACCAATTCTAGCAAAATTCACAAAGTAATCAATTCTATATAACTTGAGCATGCAATTCCACATTAACAACTCAATTAACATTGAATTCACATACCCAAACATAACACTATCATAAGAGCACAAATTTCATCAATTAAGTTCACAATAATCACTTTTCACAATTAAGCACTTTTGAATTGAGATAGAAAAAGAGATTACACTAAGAGATTATGATAGAATACTAGCCACCTTACCTCAAAGGAACTCAACCCTAACCTTAGCCTCAATTTAGCTACTTGAATCTCTAACCCCTTCTTGATCTTCAAGCCTTTCTCTTCTAACACTTTTCTTCTGTTCCTCTAGCACTTTCTCTCTCTACCTCTTTCTAAAATTTTGTGAATGAGTGTTAAAACCCTAATTCTCTTATGACATGGGTTTATATAGACTTACCACTAATGTGCCTAACCCTCAAAGTTTCTAATCACTTACGGAAAAAACATTATGAATAGTTACCGACTCTTAATTAATTACCACAACCCACTTAGTAACTTAGTAAAAATAATGGCTCCCACTTGAAACACTACAAATAACTCTCACAGTGAAATTACTAATTTACCCTTGCTCACTAAATGACTAAAATACCCCTAAGTCCAAAATGACTAATATACCCTTCTAACATCAAATTCCAATAATCCCAACCAAAATACACGGAGGAAATTAATCACATACAAACACGTATAAACACATATAAAAATTAATTAAAATAAAGCTAACGAAAATCGGGGTGTTACACTTCACACCAACAGCTTCTCATGTTCTCGTCTTTGAATCCCAATTGATCTACTCCCTCCGTTTCAAAATATAAGCAAAATTTGCTTTTTAGATTCATTCATTTAATGATGTATGTGGTCCATATTATGAACCACATACATCATTAAATGAATGAACCTAAAAAGTAACTTTTGCTTATATTTTGAAACGGAGGGAGTATCTCTTCTCAACCCTATGTTTCAAGCTATAATTAATCATATTTGGGATTTGAGAATATGGGTTGGAATTAGCAATTCAGTCCTTGATTGAAAGAGAAGGTTCAACATCGGCGTTACTGCAGTGTGAAGAGAAGGTTCGACATCGGCGTTGTCGTCGTCTCTTTTCCGGTTCTCGGTGGTTGCAACGTCGTTGATTGGTTTTTGATTTGGGGGGGGGCGGCGTTACTGGAGTGTGAAGAGAAGGTTCGACATCGGCGTTGTCGTTGTCGTCGTCTCTCTTCCGGTTCTCGGTGGTTGCGACGTCGTTGATTGGTTTTTGATTTGGGGGGGGGGGGGTTGGAGGCTTTGAATGTGATTCTAAAGTGGAATTGTGTTGAAGGAGCCATTGTTAACTTCATTGTGTGTTTGCTTCATTGGAGGCTTTGGATGTGATTCTAAAGTGGAATTGTGCTGCGACGTCGTTGATTGTTGTTTCTAAGATTTTAGAGGGAGCCATTGTTAACTTCATTGTGTGTTTGCTTTGATTATTAACTGTTCTGGTGTTTGATTGCACAGTGGTGGTGGTCGTGGTGAATTTGACGGTGTTGGTGGTGGTTCTGGAATTTGATGGTGTTAGAATTAATGTTTTGTGTTGTTGATTGTTGTTGTTTTTGGATTCTCTTATTATTATTTTTAATGAACGTTGTAGAAGATGATGAGGATGATGATGAAAGATGCTCGCTGGAGAAGATGAGGAGAAAAGAAATTAGGGGTATTTTAGGTATTTCACATCTTTAGCATTATTTTATGAAGATCATGAACAAGAAGGCGAAGATCTAACAGTCCCTTTTATGATAAATAGATCGAATGGTTAAAATTAACAAAATTAATAATGTCTAAGATGGACCACTTTTAAAGTTGGTCCACCATAAACATTTAGAGTTAAAGTTAACAGTTAGGATTTATTTGGCAAATGAAAGAAAAAGTGAAGGACTGAAACATCATTTTATTAATTGTGGGACCAAAATGAAAACAAGAAATTAAATAAAGGACCAAACGATCTAATAAGCAAAAAAAATGTTTTTTTTTTACAAATATTTCTCTGATTAATACTAAAATATTGTCTTGAGATATGAAAAAAAAAAATTGAATACATGAATTCACCGAGGATGAGGATAATTTAGTTATAGTTACACACATTTCAAACAAATTATTACTTCAACCAAATTTTTTAATACCCACGGTTTTTGTATAGTAATTTTTATTTTATTTAGTCTTAGATGAAGTGGTAATCCACTGAAATTAAACTCACACAACTGTGGAGTTCCGGATTTAAACCCGGGTCATGATGTTCGGTCTTACAATTTTGACATTTGTCAGTTGAGCTAAGATTTACGAACAATGAGTAATTTTTTTCAGTTTGGCAGTTGATGAACATGCAGTAGTTGACGAGATAAAAGTATTGTTGTGGGATATGGTTTCTAGCTCGGACAAAGGTGGTTCACTGCCTTTTATAAGAATGGTATTATGATTCTTTTGTTTGCATGTGGTGCTCTATTTTGCTAGTCTTTTTTTTCTTGATGTGCTAAAGTATTGAACCTACGTAACTTAGGTTGTTGGCAAATTTTCATAACTTATATTTGGAGTTATGACTACACAAGCATTCTTCCTTTATATTCCATAAAAAAATTTCTACTTTAAAAGAAGTAAATCAAACCTCAAAATATAAAAATAATAGATGAATAGAAGTAATATTTTCCCAAAAAACCATCTATTAAAAATGAACAGTGTGGTGATTGTTTATTTTACAGATGTGTTGCACAAAGCTAAAGTAAGCTCACAAATACATTCCTTGTACATTATATAATGATAGTAATTATTTATGCAAATGATCACCTAACTTCTATATAAGTAAAGGGCAACTCGGTGCACTAAAGCTCCTGCATACGTAGAGACCGGGAAGGAGTCCTACCGTTTGGTGTATTGTACGTAGCCTATCCTATTTTACACAAGAGTCTGTTCCTGCATACGTAGGGACCGAGAAGGGGTCCTACCGTTTGGTGTATTGTACGTAGCCTTATCCTGTTTTCAGGACTTGAACCCGTGACCTTTCAGTCACATGACAATAACTTTACCAATTGTGCCAAGGTTACCCCTTACCTAACTTCCACAAGTGTGGTGACCAAATCCAAATTTTACTTAAACTGTAGTACTAGCAAGCTCAATGTTGTTATCTTCTGAACTGTTATCCCCTTTATGATGGACCTGAATTTGCTTATAGGTGTACATTTTAGCACAAATCAAGTAGTAAATGAGATTAATAAACTGCAAGAGTGTGATTAGCCAGTAAAAGTATTCCAACTTCCCCTTGTTGAGATTATTATCAGGAAGCCAATTGGTACCATTAGGCCCTGCAGTAAACTTGTGGACCAAGGTAACCAAAAGTGTACTAATATAGTTCCCTAGAGAAATTGATGTCCAAAAAAATGCCATTGCAGTACTTGTCATACTCTCAGGAGCTTGATCATAGAAAAACTCCAAATGCCCAATTGACATAAAAGCTTCAGCCATTCCATGAAGGCTATATTGTGGCACAAGCCAAAACACTGAAATTGGTATTATTTCACTAGAGTGTTCAACAAGTCCATGTTCCATAGCTACCTTCTTTCGTTTCATTTCGACGAATCCAGCAACAAAGGTAGCGAAAAGTGAGATCACAAAACCTATTCCCATTCTGTGAAGGAAGCTTATACCACGGTCGAGTCCAGTGAATCTACGGGCCACTCGGATTAAGACACGGTCGTAGAGGGCAGTGGTGAATAGCATTGTGAGGATGGTGAATACAGACATGGACCCTGCTGGGATTTGGAAGGACTTGGTTAAGTGTCTGTTCATAGTTTTGGCTTGTTGAAGGGAGAAAGTTCCTTGTTGGGCATATGCTGTGATTAGAAGAATGCCTGATGCCCATATTGGTCCCATCCTGATTATTGATTTCAATTCCTCCACTCTGTGAACAGTTGATAGCCTCCATAAGTCTGGTGTTTTGATGTTATCTTCATCTGTCACTATTGCTGCCTTGTCTAAAAATCTGTATTAAAATCAGTTTATAATCTTTAGATCATTTAGAGAATACTACAAAAAAAATCTAAAGTGATTGAATAACATAACAATAGCTGGTAAATGTAAATGGTTTTGTTAGAAAAATGTTAGTAAAGAATTAGCTACTATAAGATAAGTAAAATTTGTGATGAAAATTAATGACAGATATTAAATAATACTAGGTATTAAATTTCCCATTAAATATATGTGTATATAAACTGGGCCGAACAGATTGAATGGATATGCACAAGAGACTAGTGGTGTGTGTTTTGGTCCCTATAATAATGATGATTGATTAGGCTCATAGTTCACGACAAAACAAAGTGATGATCTATCTCTTATCTTTGTCCCACTGAAAGAAGCAAAGAAGTTCTCGCAATAGGAATGAGAATAGGTTAGATCAGTCTACAAAGTCTACAACTTAGTCTATAATGATATAACTTGGTTAGACAAGTTTTTTTTTTTAAATAGAGAAAACTTAAGATGTTTTATATCCTATTTAGTAAAAAAAAAAAACCAAACTTAAAACCATAAATAAAGTCTTTTATGTCTATCGATCTAGCTAGTTAAATAAATGTGAATAATATTTTTTTTCTAATTTTTTTTTGTAATGATTTTTTTCTACTGTTATTATATTATATTTTGTACTTTGAATTAAATTATAAATTTGTTAACCTTTTTTAGTAATTTAAACTTATATATATACATTTTTTTTTGTATATTAAATTTATTATTATACTATAGAATTGAAATATGATATAAGTTTGAGTAACATTCTCTAAAAATTCATGTTACATATTAAAAAGAAGTTTAATTTCTCCCTCAAAAAAAATCTAATTTCATTGATTATTAGTTCGATAGTCTATTAAAATTTATATTATATTTCTTATTTAAAGATCTGATGTGAAATAACTTTTTAAAGATATTAGCTTTTTCCCAAACATGGCATGAGAAATGAACTCCGAAGATTATGTGGTGAGACTGATCTTCAAGATGTGTGATTGTAAAAATCAAATTCGAATTCTTTTCTTAAGAGGGTCCTACTTTACACAATTAATCACTTCCTCAATTTGTGAATATCTTCCAATCATTGCTCACCTAAGGCCTTTATTAGCTCAATTATTGAAACACTCATATCATGATGTGCTTTTTTTTTTAGGTACAAACTCATATGATATGCTTTATCAAGGAAGGAAAAGGTGTGTTAAAACAAAGTAGAATGCTAACTATTGTTCTTGGGGTATTGGTTAAAGTATTAAAATAAGTAAATTTGATCGAAAAGTGGTGTAATTATAGCTAAGAGCCAAGTAAAAACTTATATTTTTAAGACAAAGTTTCTATTAATGAAATCATGAAAGGGTAATAGTTAAAGAGACACTGAAATAAATTATAGAAGGAAAAGATAAGAGATACATGAATTGACTAATATACTTACTTTAACTGATCAGAATGAAGCAGCTTCCCTCCTAATGTTATTGATGCATCAAGTTCATCATTTTGGTATAACAATGTAGAGTTAGGCACTTTAGGTAACTTCCTCTTACGAAAAGCAGCCACACACACTTTTACAAGTCGGGTAAACGGGCTTCCTTCCGGGTTCAAGTTCCGGTAAAGTGGATATCCACCAATGAATGCAATTATTGAGATGAACATTGCCAATGTGGGGATTCCAAGGCCCCATCCCCATCCAACATTGTCTTGAATATAAACTAGAACAGTCACAGCCACAAGTATAGCTGTTCCCATGACAAAATAGTACCAATTAAAATAAGTCCATGTCCTTGTTTTTTGGCTTGGATCTGATTCATCGAATTGATCGGCTCCAAACGCTACCACGCAGGGTCGGATCCCACCCGATCCGAGTGCACTTAGTAGAAGTGACACATATAGAATAGCGAGTTGTCCTGTACTAGCTTCCTGGCATACCTCCTCCCCTTTACAAGGAGGTGGTCTTAACTGTGGAAGTACCGCTGATGTAGTCAAACTAATCATGCCCTGATTATTAAAAATCACAAATTTTTTGACAAATTAGAATAAAAAACTTTCAATAAACATAGATATTAAAAAAAAAATGGCTTCAATCATCATGAGTATGTAAACAGTTCATTGATAGAGAAACATGACATATGTTTAATGTATTGCACACAAAAAAGATATCCTCAAACACCTACATGAGTACATACTATTTTCAACAAAGAAAGAAAAGCATACTATCATGATTCATTTAAGTCTGCGCATAATTCTATTAAAATATTTATTCATTTTTTAACTTCAATTTAGTATAGTAACCTTTGAGGTTTCCATTGAAAATAATATATAACCTTTGAGGTCTTCAAAGTGTAAAATATTTTTAGACAAAACTTTAAGGAATTACTATTGTCTTTAAATTCTAGTGTCAAACACTCATGTAAACAACTAGCTAATTTATTAATTACGTTGTTTTTTGGAAAGCTAGGACAGTATATTTTTTTTTGGCTACAAGCCAGGACAATATATTATTATATACGTAAGGGTAGAAGTTTGAACACTAGACTTCTCATTTATTTATCTTAAACAAGTGAAATTATAGTGATTAGACTACCCGAAGAAAAAAGAAAAAAAGGGCATTGTTCAAAATTTCACTAAAAGTTTTGTAATTTATTTTATTGACAACCATGATTTACGGTGCACATCTATTTAATATTAACTAGTCATTTTAACCATGAAAAAAAAAACTATTCATTTTCATGAATGGGTAAGATTCTTTATATCATTGTACCAAAAAAAAAAGTTTTATTTTTATTTTTTAAGAATAGTTCTATAATATCAATTCTAACTGAATACATATATTAAAATATGTCTGATTTTTTATTTTCTTAAAATAAATCGATTTTTATAAGCAAAATATTTTATGAGAGTAATGGGATATACATCAATCCATTTAATCAAGATCCCCTCAAATAAAAAATCCATTTCATCAATTCTAGTGTTTTAACATTGCTGTAAACACCCAACTAGGTTATGACACCAATTCGAATATTGCTTTTTCTTGTCATACCTTGTGTTGAGAGAAACATATTTTGTCGTTTAATATAAGATATATTTTGGTTTGCTAAAAAAAAACACCAATTTGAATATAAAAATGCACAATTTTTATCTTTCCTATCTATGAACTCGACCCCATGACAACATGAGTTACAATTATTAGCAATCAAATAATTTTAATTTATTTTATAAAATTATTCACAAAAGTATCTCATGATTTGATCATTATTAGTATTTCTTGTTTTATAGTGTACATATAATTTCAAAAACAAGCTAATGTAAAATCATAATTAAGAGGGAAAATTATTATTGTTGATTAGAAAAAGAAAATTACTATCTGGTAAATAACGGAAGCAACGGTAATAGTCATGAATTTTCCAGCAAAAGAATCAGAAATGAAGGCACCAAGCAATGGTGTCAAACTTGAAGTTCCACCAAAGTTAGTGAGAGTGTTAGCAGCTTTTGTTAATGGCATGTGAAGCTGTGTTGTTAGGTAGCTTATCATGTTGGTATTGAAACCCACCACTGCTAACTTCTCAGTAACCTCATTAGCTGCAACAACAAAAAATTAAATCAACATTAATATTTCTATAGTTTACTATCTAATACTAAACCATGATTCAAAACCATGTAGACATTGAAGTAAAATATGAGTTTCAAAAATTTCTAAATTTAATATAAAAGAGTTAGGGTTTCAAAGCATATACCAAAGATAAATGGCATTGTTGCAAGCCCTCCTTTTTTCCTTCTAGTATGATTACCATTCTTCTCCATTTTTTCAAAACCTGTATTCATTTTGGAGTACATTAAATGACTATATATTTAGGTATTTAAAGGGAAAGCTTGTGGTTTTGAGACCTATCACGGAAACCACATTGTCAAATGTTCACACTACCACTTGTAGAGTTATAATAGCCACAAATTAATAAGATTATTGTACTTTCTTTCAAACCGTAAAATGATTTTATTCGAATAAAATAATTATAATTTTGATATATTGGTAAGGAAAATAGGTATGGGACAAGATATTTCTGTCTTGTATACTTTTAACTCTCACGGACAACTTGCAATGTACTACTGCAGTGTGTTGTTTTTTTGTTTAGGTTAAATTAGGTTAAAAGAATCTACAGTGTGCTATAGAGATATTACCCTTGTAGAGTTCCTTTCAAAAAGATATTACCCTAGTAGAGTTCCTCTCAAAAATGAAAAGGACTATTTTATTTTATTTTCGTTTGGCAATCTCTTGCTTCTTTAGCTTTTCATATTGGTATGATAATAGAGAGCAGTTTTTTTTATTATACAATTATGTTTAGATTTAAATGTACACAAAACATAAATAAACCATGGTATTCAATTAGAACTTTAAATTTAATTTTTTTATTTTATGATTTTCTGTCAGAACCATTCAGATTTTTCAAAACGGTAGAAAAATCGGTGGTATTTAATTAAGCTTTTTATAATTTACAAAAAGTTAAGAAGATTGATTATTTTATAGGAGGATTTTTTGTGACAGTTTTATTAACTATAAATCCATCCAACAATCATATTCAAACTCTTTTTTTGTTTACATGAATCTCTTTCAAACTCTTAAAACACTTTTCTACTTTTGATTTCCTATAGGTATGTCTAATAGGCACCTCAAAGTAGAGGTCTAACGGTAAAAAGGTTAAATTGTTTTTTCATAATTCATATGAAAGGTATAGAATGGTATACCTGGGATACTAGTTGAAGGAGTGAATAAGTGGAAGAAATGGTTGATTTTGAGGAGTTTGTATTTTCTTCATAATATAAATTCTCTTTGATTTGTCAGAACTATAAAAATATATATTGAGCGATGATTTTTGAGGGTTTTGGAGACTTAAATAAATTCTTTAAATTCTTTTCATGTTGATATGACACTTTTTTTGACAAAATGTTGATATAACACTTAAAAGTTAAAAATAGATTACTATAGGGATTTTCTTATTGTGATAAAAGAATTTTTATTCGTCCTCGTGAACATAACTCAGTTGGTTTGGACAATGCATAGTATATGTAAGGTTTGGAGTTCAAACTCCAACCACCAAAAAAAAAAACCTATCCAACCGTATGTTGTTTACAATTAAATTAATGATAATTTTGTATATACTCTACAACAAACTTTGAATATTTACAGACTAAACGTTTATATTTGATCAAATTCAATTTTAGTCTCAAATTAAAGGCAATAATCTTTAAATTATGATTGTGACTACTTTGTTAGGATACATAAGTTTTTTTAGAAAGAACTAAAGCACAATTTAATCAAACGAAATAATTCATATTTCAATTATGTTGGCATCACTATCTAACCACCTATCATTTACAACACCTAAAAAATATAAAAAGTATAAAAATAAGAAGATTAACAAATTTGGGGGAACTAAACTAAAACCTAAGCAAAGGTATTGGAAAATCAACTGCTTCCTTAAAAACCTTTTGTCATAAAAATCTATTGAGATTAAACAAACTAAGGTACAAAAAGAGTGCAATGAGTCAAATATAATGGATTAATTTTAGGTGGAATGGTGTCCCACCACTAGCCAGTTACAATTGTTCTTTCATGACGATTTTAATAGTGTACCAAACTATTTCGAGTAATATAGAAGTAAGTTATCGTTTTAATTGGAACTGTTGTTTCGATTAGACAATTTGCTAACCTTTTAAGTTAGAACAGTGAATTGGGGGTGCAAAACGAGCTGATTTGATTACAAAAATAATAAAAGAGTACAAAATCCATATGAATAGTTATAACTTGACCCAATTTTAGTTTTCATTTTAGCTATACATATATTTTCACAAATAAATTGTCCAAGACTAATTACTGTAAACGTTTTTTCACAATAATAATGATGGAGAAAATACCAATTCAAATGGAATGGATTCAAAACGATATTGATTTGATTCAGATTATTAGCGATGATTAGGATTCTTTGAACCCCCTCATCTTTTTTGTTGGACTAATGCATATGTGTCAATCAATTATGAAGTATAATTATATAAAAGTGGTTAACTTCATGGGACAAAATCCCTCCAGATGTTCTTCATCATCCTAAAGGTCATACATGCAATATGGTAAATGGTCGTCACTCTCATATATAATTGAGTTGAGACAACTGCTGAAATTCCTAAACTATCCTCTAAAGAAACAACTTCGTACACAAATCTTAGAACCTAACCACATACCCTAATGTTCTTTAATAAATTAAAAATATTAGAATAAAATTCATATGTAACGATTCTGATTAATGCAAGACTCCAAACTTAAACCCTAATCTAAGTTCAATCTGTTGGTTACGTAGGTCACACTCCAAGGTGCAAGAAAGCATTAATGCACAAAATATATGAAAATTAAATAGATCTCATATCATAATTGAATAAACAACTTGCATTATTAAAATCCAAGAACTAAATAGAGGTTCATCTTAGAACCCTAATCAAAAGTTGTTTAGTTACTCATTGTAACAAAATACATAACTAGGAAGAAATAAAACATACTTTGGAACAAAAACTGAAGGATGTGACTCCTCTTTGATGCTCCAAATGTTTGTCTTCCTCTTCAACCACCACGTTCTGAATAAATCTTTCTGTGTGGAAGGAGCTTTATTTATAGGCATATTTTATGTTGGGTTTAGGTTAATATTCAGGGCTTTTTTCCCTACCCGCATGAAAATAACCAGGATATAATTTTTTTTCTTCACGAAACAGAATGCGCGATGACATGTCATCTTATGTTATTCTTAGCATGTTTTTCAGTTTATTTTAGTAGGATTTAGCACCAAAAAGGAGGAGTATTATAACGATTGCCTATGATTTCGGGACTTTTGTAATGTTCTCTATATTTGAGTCTGTAATTCTAGTTTTCTCGAAACATAGCAATTTTAGAGGGGTTTTGAAGTAATTCACGAAGAAATCATGCAAATCCGAAAATCCAGAACCACTGAAGAATTATGAAGATTCAAGAGACAAGAATGAAGATTCAAGAAGCCTTAAAAGACTTACAAGTGGGAGGAATTATGTTCCCAAAGTCCTGAGGCAAGCATTTTGAAGACGAAGACCTAAAAACGAAGAAAAATCAGAGATTGGGCTCGGAAGAGAAATAGAATACGCCTATGGCATGGAAAAATTCCTAGGGCATGAATTTAGCAATCCATACGCCTAGGGCATTTACCATGCGCCTAGGGCATGAAAATTGCTCTACTCTCATGTGCCTTGGGTGTTTTTCATGCGCCTAGTGCATGCAAAAACTCGGGGCGCAACTGTCTTTTCCTGCTTCCGTTTTGGGTAAAGCCCGCACTTTTAGCCCAAACCCAGGTAGAAACTCTCACTATAAATACCAGTCTTCCTCATTCAGAACTTCTCGTTCAAAATTGTGGCATTTCAAGAGGAAGGCGGCTTTGGAACTTCAGGAGAGTTTCTATCTTCTCCTTGATTTTCTAGGGTCTGTTTTTGTAACGCCATATTTCTATTAAAGCGATAAAACACGCGAATATAATAATTATTCAAGGAATAGACGCTACGTCTTCAATAAGTTTTCAAAAACAACATGCATGCATATATTAAATTCTCAACAGTCGCAGCGGATATACATCATACATCAAATAATCCAACATATAAATATATAAGTCTCCAAGTCCCAACATATGGGCAAATAATAACATGATCCAAAACAATCAATATAAGACAACATCCTAATCAGAGCCTAAATCTAGACTCGACGGAAAGAAGAGGAAACATCCGCTATCCTCGGATCAACTCACCAAGCAAGCAACTACTCCTGCACTTCGTCTACCCGTCCATAAGGAAAGGCAGGCGGTCAAAACCACTGGGGGTTAGCTTTACATCAATAATAATCAACATATAATAAACAATTGAAAATGAACATCATTGATTAAATCTCAATTAATAAGTCCATACAACTATAACATCATCCATCATTATAATATTCACAATCATCACAACATACAATACATTAACACATTTATCACCAACACACCATCAACACATAAGCAATATGACTCATGCCAATTCATGCTATGCGCCTAGACTTGATTCTAGATGCATGCGGTACTGTCACCAACAACAAAGGTCGTCGCCCCATGATGCCAACTGCACATCATATGTAAGAGTACACCTCCTCCTACATTAACACCTACGTAAGGGTCCTCCCCTTACGTCACATATGCGACTATGATGCATGGACATACAAGCAAATACTCGACAATGCAAAACACCTCAACAACAACAATGTAAAAGTTCACCTTCATTTACATTGAACAACTTCAACAACAATTGCATTATCAAGAATTTACATCCATACAATCAACAATTCACAATTCAATTAGAATTCATCACCACATCATCATTCAACATAATTGTTATCTCAACTATCAACAAACATCATCACAACTTCATATAGTTTCTCACAATTAAAGCAAAGGAGAAATTCACCATATCATGATAATCATCATATTCAACATCTAACAATCGTTCACATATCCTTAAATATTCATACAAATTCATTTACAAAAGGTTTCCGAGATAATCGGTCTTTAAGATTAAATTTGACAAAGTTCGTCTATGATTAAACAAAACAACCAACATATAATTTTCAAAGTAAACAACACTAATGCCTCGACTATGTATGCTCTTAGATCACATATGTGTGCAGTTGAGCATACATACAACGAGATCATCGAAATCACAAAGTTTGTCTCTCTTATCATTTTCAAAAGAATCCCACTTTCAAAGTAAGATAAGTTAGACTCTATTGAATTCACCCACGACTACTTTCAGAAAATCATTTACTTAGTATACAACATAATCTTAACCTTTTATCTTAAGAGAAACAAGTTTCGGAACATTCGATGTTTTTGACATTTTTAAAGCTTGAGGTACAATTCCCAAACCAAGTCCTATTTCTCATTCGGTTGATGTTTACAAAAGTTTAAAAGTTCAATTACATTTAACTACATCAAAAGAATCAGTTCGGAATTGTTCGGATCGACCCCAAAACCCTAAAAATGACGAATTGGGGGTGACTACACTATGCAACTCGCCATTGCGAGTAACTCCACTCGCCAGGGCGAGTTGGTCACAGGGAGTGACCCTCAACCCGCCTCCAACTCGCCGTTGTGAGTTGCATCAGTTCAGTACACGGGAAAAACTTCATTTTCACCCAAAAACTCCTATTTTAGTTCTCCCATTACCCGAATTGGTTTCCAAGGTTTGTAAAAACATTTCTAGGCATAAACAGACATTCAAATCCATATGAAGCTTGAATCACAACATCATTTCATCAAAATAATCATTTGACCCATTTTCATGAAAATCTTTAAGAACAACACCAATTCATAACAAGACTCCATGGTTAGGAATACCCAAAGGTTCAATCAACAACAACAACATCTTACAACAACAACAACATCATTTAATCTCAGATTTAATCATCAATCAACAACAACACATCAATATTCACCAATTTCACACAATTCACAATATATCCATTTATATATATCATGAGCAAGCAATTTCATCAACAACAATTCAATTATCATCAAATTCATGTACTCAAACATATCATCATAACAAGAACACGAATTTCCACAATTAAATTCAAATAATCACTTATTCAAATAAGCACTTATGAGATGGAGAAGAAGAAGAGACTAAACAATTGATTATGAATGAAGACTATCCCCCTTACCTCTTGTCTTCACAAAGCTAAGCTGATTCTTCACTCCCCCATGCTCCTAGCTTGATTCCCCTTGAATCTTCTCTCTAACCCTTTTCTCTATCTCTAGCCTCTTAGATGAAATGAATGAAAATTTAACATAGTCTCTCTAAGTTAAGCTTATATAGTCACCATCTAAATAGGTTAGGGTATAGCTCTTCTTAATGAGCCTAACACTCTCCCAACTAATTAGAAATGTTACTTCTCATTAACTTAGTAAAATATCTAATTATCACCATAACCAAATAATTACTACCAAGTCCTTCTAATCTTAGCAAAATAACTATTCACCTCAAAATACTAAAATAATGCTAATTCTAAGTTTACTAAAAATGTTCTCCTAGTAAATGACCAAAATACCCCTTAGTAAAGGTACTTAAATAATGCTAATTCCTTCGTCTGCCACATGAGGTAAATATCTAGGGCTTGTTAGTAAAGGTACTTATAGAATCACCTACTCTTTTCCGAATAGCATAACTGGTGAGATTCAGAGAGAAATATTTCCATATCCATTATAGGTTGTTAGCTGCTTAAATATTTCAGATATATGTTATGAGTGTTCCATATGAATGTTATTTTTGCTTGAATTTGTGGCCGTTCTTTACGGACGATCGGTTAGGTTATATCACACACGAGGCAATTTTTATTTGGTACCTTGAGCCTTTCAAGCCACCCCGTTTATATTCTTATTATCCTTTTTGAAACCACTTTGAGTCTCTAGAAGAATTTTTTTTTCTTTATTAGTGACAAATCATGTCACAGTCCTACACTTACATGAACCCTATTAGATTTCACTTGGAGTTAGATAGGTATATTTTTATGACTACACATGCCTTGAAACTAAGTTTGGGGTTTCTCTTTGGAATTAGCAACATTTTAAGTTTGGGGTGGGGTAACAGTAGAACACTTTTGTCAGAAAAAGAAAAAAATGTAAATGACCATAGATCTACACACAAAAAAAATAGAATAAAGAAAAGAAAAAAAAAAGAGCCAAATTATGGTCTCTTAAAAAAGAAGTATATTTCTGTCAAAATAAATAAAAAGACAAATAAGTTCTACTGTTTTACCCATCTTGTTTGAACCAGGGAAGAAATGATGACAATGCATTAATGTTTTATTATGAATCCTTAGGTTAGGGAACTAACTCCATGTTCTTTTGTTAGCCTACTTTCCTAGATTATATCCACCCTTAACCTAAGCCAAGTTAATCCTCAAAGTTCTCAAAGTGTGTGAATAACTTTAACTTGACTGTCTGTTTAGAATTGTTTCAAATTTATAGCAATGTACATTCATGTGACGACTAGAGTGGGCAAAACGTCGTCACCAACCCTACTGGCTTTAGGAGATACATACGTGTATCATAAAAAAGAGTATGGCTGAGAATATAAGTTACTTTCACCAAACCGGACCCGCTTGAATGTATAGTGGTAAGTTAGTTGCTGCTCTGCTATAAATGTGATGAATAATTCTTAAGCACAACTCCTGGAAATGTATGTTTCTCCTCGTAAAAAAAGCAAAGAATAAATTATGTTTTTCTTCCGTTATTTCAGGTCATCTTACGTTATTCTTAGCATGTTTTTCAGTTTATTTTAGTAAGATTTAGCAGCAAAAAGGAGGAGTATTAGAACGGTTGTCTATGATTTCAGAACTTTTGTAATGTTTTCTATATTTGAGTCTGTAATTCTTGTTTTCCCGAAACATAGCAATTTTAGGGGGTTTTTGTAGTAATTCACGAAGAAATCATGCAAATCGGAAAATCAATAACAACTTAAGAACTGTGAAAATTCAAGAGACAATAATGAAGACTTACAAGTGGGACTAATTATGTTCCCAAAGTTCTGAGGCAAGTTATTTGAAGACGAAGACCTAAAAACAACGAAATATCAGAGATTGAGCCCGAAAGAGAGACAAAATGTGCCTAGGTCCATGCATTTAGCAATTCATGCGCCTAAAGCATTTACCATGCGCCTAGGGAATGAAAATTGCTCTACTCTCATGCGCCTTGGGAAAACAAGTAGAAAGACAACATGCAAAAACTTCGAGCGCAACTGTTTTTTCCTGCTTCCGTTTTGGGTAACGCCTGCACTTTTAGCCCAAACCCAAGTAGAAAGTCTCACTATAAATACAAATCTTCCTCATTCATACTTTCTCGTTTAGAACTATGGCAGTTCAAGAGGCAGGCGACTTTGGAACTTTAGGAGAGTTTCTATCTTCTCCTAGTAATTTTTCCATGTGTAACTAAATCTTTTTAGGTTAGAGTTCTAAGATGAACCCTTTGCGTATTTTTGTTGGATATTTATTTATTTTAATATGTCGTTTATTAATTTTATTTATGCTTTTTCCACTATAGAGTTTTATTAGATTATAGTCTTTATTTCTGTGAGAGGTGCAACCCTAGATTAGTTACATAGGTTGTGACAAGACCTACTAATTATTTCATTAACTAGATGATTATATCTTGATATTTATATCCTTTTATCGTTAACTATCTGTCTAGGAAGTAAGTGATTATTAATTAGCCAAGGATACCATATGAATTGTTGACCCTAGACATTGGTACCCAGTGGCTAGAACCCATTGGATAGTGTGGTTCATTACCGAAGCTAGGAATTAACTGGTTAGTAATTTGGGAAACAAACATCTAGCTGTCTGATTTAAGATTATAACCTAGTAAAACCATTCTCTTGAAACCCTTAGTAAGGTAGACGTAGATTAAGGTTGCCTGTTTGTAGAACTACTAAGTAAGCTTAAACAGAGTGTCTTATGAGTGTCCTAAGATTCATAGATGGGCGGACCTAAGGGAACCTTGGCCTTCATTGCCTTGGGAAACACTGGAAAACCAATTTAAGTTTATGTCTCGATTACCTTTGAATTAGCAAGACCCCACACGTAATGATCACCGTGCGATCAATAGGTGCAGTTAGTCATCAAAGGGAAATGCCTAATTAGGTATCTAGTGGCTAAAACCATTTAGGTCAGGTGGTGCCCTACCTATTTAGGAAACTCCGAACGACCTTATCACTTCAATAGTCACCAAGAGATAAATAAACACAACATTTAGATTACATATTATCCAACAATAAATATATAGAGGGGATTTGAAGAATCCTAACCGTTGCTTACTTTTCTGTAACCAAAAACAGGAAAATTCGCTTTGTTGCAAACAGATAAAAATTGTAACTAACTTTTATACTGTCAACTTAGAAAACTAAGTAACGAGAATTATTCGGACGAAAGGACAATCCTTGTGGATACAATACTCTACTTACTAACTTTATTACTTGATGAAAACGACTGGTACACTTTCCATTGTACAATTACGCTAATAAAAATAAATGTTTAAAACCGTGCATCACGTACCTGATTGTCCAGTCACTTTGGGCATACCTTTTCTAGCCATTGCACAAGCTCAAATCAACTTATAATACAAGGAGATTGTGATAAAGGAAAGAGGTAAATACTTGGTACATCATATTTCACAGGATAACATAAGGAAAGATGCACGTATCAAATGCCATCCAATGGAGGATGTCGATCCTTATAAATCTCATGAATACATGGAACAACCTTTAGAAGATCAAGAAATATATGAAGCAGCTAACACAATCACTGATGTCTGGGAAAGAGCTACTGGGGGATCCTTGAAGAAAACTCCTATGAAAAGTTTAAATTCGGCAATCGTGTTTTGCTAAGGCATCTCGAGGAGTTTGATGGATGCTTTGGAGGTTTAAAATCAAGGATAGGCTGGGATGGACCATTCACAATAAAAAAGATCAAACAAAACAATGAAATTATGATATGGGATGAAGTCAGGTGGTATACATATTTTGATCCAAGTGAAATTAAGTCGGAAGGTCAGGTAGAAGAGGAGGAACCTACTCCAAAGAGGTTCAAGGCAACAAGGGTCTGAGTTAAACACTTAAACATATCCGTCAGGATCAGGATGCTAAACACGCGATGAATAAGAGACAACCTATTTTCGTCAAGCTACTGACTCAAAAGAAGCACTGAATAGGAGTCAACCTATTGACCGTCGGAACTCAGACGTTAAACATGCGCTGAATGGGAGACAACCCATTACTTTAAATTTCTGCACTTTTATTTTTGCTAAGCTGAGATGATCTGACTGATAAATTACTTTTCGTTTTATGTTTCTTTTCTTTCAAATATTATCTAATAAAATTTTATGTCTTTTGCATTACATTTACAACCTTTCATTTTATGCTTAAATTTGTTTTAGTCTTAGGTATTTGTCGCGGTGATTTTTGGATATCAAGCTATTAGTTAAGCGTTGAATCTCAAATTGAAAGTCCACCACCGATTTTTATTGTTTCCGAGGAAAAGGGGAAAGTTCGAAAATAAAACCCTAAATTAAAAGGTCCGGGGGTTGGTTACGTTAAGGGAAGGTTTTAATCACCCTAAACGTCTATAGTACTCTATAGGAACCTCTTGTTTTTAATTATCTTTGTGCTAAATTAATTACTTGTTTGAAAATAAAAGCCTAAGTGTGAATAAAAGTCTAAGTGTGAATGAAGAATAAAAGAAAATGTTTTTGTTATTTTGTTGATTTGGAAAGACGAAGTCTTTTACCTACATACCCGAATGGGATCAAAATCATGTAGTTTGGGAAAAAAATTCCGATGATTCGTTTGATTAATTTTATAGTTTGAAAAAAAGTTTTGAGAGGAAAAGAGGAAGAAATGGCATGAAGAATAAAGTGTGAAGTTTGATTGATTTTAAATTGAAGAAAGTAAAGGTCTAAATATGATTAAAGTTGATTGAAAGTTTGATTAAAAAAAGCATGATAAAATGTCACTTGGTTTGAAATCCAAGATTTTTTAAGAAACATATTTTTGGGGTTTTAGCATATTTGGATGTTTTTGAGATTTTAAAATGAGTTAACTAAAGTTTAAAAAGTTAAGAGTGCGGAATAAAATAAAGCGTGAGAGTTTGAAAGAAAGCACAATGGATTTTACTAGGATATTGGATCCAAAATAAGTCCACTTCTTCCTCGAATTTGGCTAAGTTACTAGTCGTTTGATTTTAATTTTGATCCTTGATTGATTTTGTTCTTGGTTAAGGTCTTGACATAAAGCGGAATAAATAAATGTGTGTGTCGGTGCAATATTCTCATTTATGTATTTACATCATTCCTAGGTACATTATAAAGTTTCATTAATATAAATGACAAGAAAATATAAAGCATGAGATGATTATAGTCCTAATGAGCATAAAAATAAAACTAAATAACAAATAAAAGCAAATAAAATGAACTAGCTATAAACAAAAAAATGAAATAAAATAAACTAAACTAATATAAGTAAATAAACTAGAACACTAAATAAAATAAAAATGCAATACTAAAATAAAAAAAATAGTAAAAATAAACAACTAAAAATATTAAAGGGTTTTGAAAAAGAAGAATTTTTTTTTATAAAGGAAATGGAGGGCACAAAATTAAAATAGGGCACAGTAGTGAGAGAGTAGAGAAATTAAAAAAATTTGGGCCTAAGACAAGACTGGTGGGCTTAACCAGATCAGATCTGCATCGTCTGATCAATCAGAGCGTCCAGATCTGATCACAAGGAGACAACGCCTTAGTCTCAAGATCTAAGGATTAAAAAACAAAGGAGTGGGGAACACGCACAGGAACTAACACAAGAAGCATCATTGGCCGTTAGATCCAAGATAACTTTCGGTACGGCGGCGCCACCGTGCCGAAATTATCCCTTCGGAACCAAAATGAGGTATTTTAGAATACCTCTCTGCCGAAATTTCGTCTGAAACGACGAAACTTCTCAGATTTAAAAGACGAGTAAATTGAATTTTAAATTGGTAAAAAAAATGGGGTGTGACAGATGCCCATATTTAAGTTTCTTTGTTACTGAGAATTAAAAGTGATATTTTTTATTCGACGGGTTGAAGAAACTTAAATACATAGTACGCCATTTTTGACCAATTTTAAAAAATGCTTATGAATGTAATTCCATGGATGCTCGTGATGCAAGTATGAATGCAAGACGGCGTAGATGATCCGACTGGGGATAAAACAAACAGAAGGATGCCCGAGTTCGTTAAAGAAAGGGATCCGACTCTGCTGGGGGGGAAAAATAGGTTCACTGGGGGAACAAAAGGGTCGTCTAAAAGATTGCCAGGATCCACTGGGCTTAATAAAGGTTTGCCGACATCCACCAGTCTTAATAAAAGATTGTCAAACTCCACTGGGCTAAATAAAGATTTGCCGATATCCACCAGACTTAATAAAAGATTATTAGACTCCACTGGGCTTAATAAAGGTTTGCCGACATCCACAGGGATTAAAAAAAGATTGCCAGACTCCACTGCGCTTATTAAAGGTTTTCCGACATCCATCGGGCTTAATAAAAGATTGCTAGACTCCACTGGGCTTAATAAAGGTTTGCCGACATCCACGGGGCTTAATAAAAGATTTCCAAACTCCACTGGGTTGAATAAAGGTTCGCCGACATCCATCGGGCTTAATAAAAGATTGCCAGACTCCACTGGACTTAATAAACGTTTGACATCTCTTGAATCGACATACTGATGATAACATTTTTAAAAAAATGAAAAGGATTGTAATTTGTTTGTTGTAGAACTTGTCACTTGAAATGTTTAATTATTGACACCTCTGGACCAGATACATTGGGGATGACACTTGGGGATATAGCTGAAGCAAGATACAAGGTAGTCAATGCAAACATGTATAAATGATATTGTGTGCATGCAGGGCCGGCCCTTAGCCCGTCGAGGCTGGGCTATGTCACTAGGCCTCAACATTTTTGGGGCCCAAGTTTTTCTTTTTTAATATGTAAGGAACTAAAATAGTTATTATATACAATTAAAGCGAAGGATTAACAAGTTTTGCGCGTTGATCTAGTGGCGTGTGCATGTAAAATTGAGTGTATGGTCTTTGGTTCAAGCCCCACTTAAGGGATTTTTGCAATAACTTTATTTAGTGCCTTATTTTAATTTTTTGGGTGCCCAAAATTTAATTTTCTTCTTCAACCTTTAAAAGACAAAAAACTGGGCCTACAAATTGTTTAAAACGACCCTGTGTGCATGTTGTATATGCATGAATCTATGAATGTATGTATGAAACTTGTATGACAATATAATTGTAAGAAAAATGTGAAATGTATGAATGTATGTATGAAACTTGTATGACAATATAATTGTAAGAAAAATGTGAAATGGTCGGACAGGTAAGATGATAAGTGGACCGTCATCGCAGTACAACCACTCATCAATCTTCATTGGAGATAGTATCAGTAGAGAAGTATAAAATCACTGTCAGGGTAAAGCCCGGTATAATGTATTAGTTGATAGTGAAGTAAACATTCTTTGGGGATAAAGTCCAATAATTAGAAGTCTGGAAGAAGTCGCCATTTGTAAACCGACCCAGAGTGCTTTCTTGTTGGCACGCTTCAATAGTCATGCTTGTTTTTTTGCTTTTTTTTTTTTGAGAATCCCTAACTTTTGTCTGGACCGCCCTTTCGGGTTTTCAATCCACCGGGAATATATTCTTTTTTCTTACCCCTAATTTTTACGTGGATCACCCTTTCGGGTTTCCAATCCATCGGGACGCTTATTTTTGTCTAAGCCGCCTTTTCAGGTTTTCGACTTAACGAGCTTCTCTTTTTTTTTCTTCTTTTTTTTTTTTTTTCAAACAATGACTATATTTTTCCTGTAGAATTTAACTGTTCTTGAGATGAATGTTGACGCATGCTTCACCTACTCATGAGCTCAAAGAAAATGTGTTTGTTGTTTAAAGCACGAGGGATTTTACTAGGATATTGGATTCAAAATAAGTCTCTTTGTTCCTCGAATTCGGCTAAGTTACTAGTTGTTTGATTTTAATTTTGGTCCTTGATTGATTTTGTTCTTGGTTAAGGTCTTGACATAAAGCGGAATAAATAAATGTGTGAGTCGGTACAATATTCTCATTTATGTATTTACATCATTCCTAGGTACATTCTAAAGTTTCAATAATATAAATGACAAGAAAATAAAATGCATGAGATGATTATAGTCCTAATGAGCATAAAAATAAAACTAAATAACAAATAAAAGCAAATAAAATGAACTAGCTATAAACAAAAAAATGAAATAAAATAAACTAAACTAATGTAAGTAAATAAACTAGAACACTAAATAAAATAAAAATGCAATACTAAAATAAAAAAAAATAGTAAAATTAAACAACTAAAAATATTAAAGGTTTTGAAAAAGAAGATTTTTTTTAAAGGAAATGGGGGGTACAGTAGTGAGAGAGTAGAGAAATTAAAAAATTTGGGCCTAAGACAAGACTGTTGGGCTTAACCAGATCAGATCTGGATCGTCTGCTCAATCAGAGAGTCCAGGTCTGATCACAGAGAGACAACGCCTCACTCTTTAGATCAAGATCTAAGGATTAAAAAACAAAGGAGCACAGTAAAGGGGTGGGGAACACGCACAGGAACTAACGCAGGAAGCATCATTGGCCGTCAAATCCAAGATAACTTTCGGTACGGCGGCGCCACCGTGCCGAAATTATCCCTTCGGAACCAAAATGAGGTATTTTGAAAAATCTCTCTGCCGAAATTTCGTCTGAAACGACGAAACTTCTCAGCTTTAAAAGACGAGTAAATTGAATTTTAAATTGGTAAAAAAAATAGGGTGTGACAGATGCCCCTATTTAAGTTTCTTCGTTATTGAGAATTAAAAGTGAAATTTTTTATTCGACGGGTTGAAGAGACTTAAATACAGAGTACGCCATTTTTGACCAATTTAAAAAAATGCTTTTGAATGTAATTCCATGGATGCTCGTGATGCAAGTATGAATGCAAGACGGTGTAGATGATCTGACTGGGGATAAAACAAACAGAAGGATGCCGGAGTTCGTTAAAGAAAGGGATCCGACTCTGCTGGGGAAAAAAATACGTTCACTGGGGGAACAAAAGGGTCGTCTAAAAGATTGCCAGGATCCACAGGGCTTAATAAAGGTTTGCCGACATCCACCGGTCTTAATAAAATATTGTCAGACTCCACTTGGCTAAATAAAGATTTGCCGACATCCACCAGACTTTATAAAAGATTGTCAGACTCCACTGGGTTTAATAAAGGTTTGCAATAACTTTTTTTAGTGCTTTATTTTAATTTTTTGGGTGCCCAAAATTTAATTTTCTTCTTTAGCCTTTAAAAGAAAAAAAATCGGGCCTACAAATTGTTTAAGACGACCCTGTGTGCATGTTGTATATGCATGAATGTTCATATGCATGAACGTATGAATGTATGTATGAAACATGTATGAAAGTATAATTGTAAGACGAATGTGACAAGGTCGGACATGTAAGATGATAAGTGGACCGTCATTGCAGTACAACCACTCGACAATCTTCATTGGAGATAGTATCACTAGAAAAGTATAAAATCACTGCCAGGGTAAAGCCCGATATAATGTATCCGTTGATAGTGAAGTAAACATTCCTTGGGGATAAAGTCCAAAAATAAGAAGTCTGGAAGAAGTCGCCATTTGCAAACCGACCCAAAGTGCTTTCTTGCGGGCACGCTTCAATAGTCATGCTTGTTTTTTTGCTTTTTTTTTTTGAGAATCCCTAACTTTTGTCTAGACCGCCCTTTCGGGTTTTCAATCCACCTGGAATATATTCTTTTTTCTTACCCTTAATTTTTGCCTGGAACGCCCTTTCGGGTATTCAATCCACCGGGACGCTCATTTTTGCCTAAGCCGCCTTTTCAGGTTTTCGACTTAGCGAGCTTCTCTTTTTTTTTTTTGTTTTCTTCTTCTTTTTTTCCAGCAATGGCTATGTTTTTCCTATAGAATTTAACTATTCTTGAGACGAATGTTGACGCATGCTTCACCTACTCATGAGCTCAGAGAAATGTGTATGTTGTTTAATGCTTTTCAAAAGACATGAAGAAGTTAGAAAAATTTCTAATTTTTTTTTGCTTTAAGTATTAACATCAAAAATAGAAGAAATTTTACAATTAAAATAAATGAGAATTCCAAATAAATTGGCACATGCTCAAAATTCATTAAAAGAGTGGTGGCCCGTCAGGGGCGTGGCTCCACGAATCTTTGAAAAATTTGGAAAATGGTAATTAAAGTTGAAAGGTACATTAAACACAATAACCACTATTCTTCCTAACAACTTTGAATTTCACTGTTCCGAGTCTTTGATTTGTAGTTACTTCAAGTCGGATATCTTTTGACAGCTGAGATGCCCCAAGTGACTCATGCCTGATCTGATGCAGTTACTTTGTCATGATCCTTAACTTTTGCATAGATCATCCTTTCAGATTTCAACCTATCAGGATAATCATTATTTTTTTATATGTCTCTAATTTTTACCTGGACCACCCTTTCAGGTTTTCAGTCCACCGAGACGCTCTTTTTTGCCTAAGCCGCCTTTTCATGTTTGCGACTTATCGAGCTGGTTTTTTTTTTCATTTTAACAAAGTATTTCTTGACTGCATAGGCGTTTATAGGAAGTACCAGTTTGTCACCATCCCTTGTAATTAGGCATTCTTTTGCCCTTGGAGTCTGTTTGAAAAGATAATGTATGTTTAACTACAAGGCCTCTTGCTTGAAATTCACTAGGACGAGCCTTCTTTGTCAAAAACTTGCTTCATCATTTGGATGTAACTATTCATGACATAATGACAGTATTGCGTTTAAGTTTGGCCTTCATGTTGTATATTAGGGGATGGAGGGGGAGGGGGGGTTGCCCCTGTTGAAGTGTCTACTGAAGTACAATACTCATACAAAGCAAATGGTAGCATCTCATGCTAGTTTTTGTAATTGAATGCCATCTTCTGGGCAATCTTTTTTATATTTGTATTTGCAGCTTTGACGGCCAAGATGCCCCAGTATGCAAGAGATCTCATTGGTAAATTCTCCATTCTCCCCTCCTTGAATTTCGGACACAGGGAAAAGTCGGGATCAAAACGACATTTTATTAATGATGAAAATACATAAAGCAAAAAGCCCTAACCAAGTTCACTTTCATCTCGGGTGGGACGAAATTATTTTTTTGAAAGACAGAAAACAACAGACAAACATATTATAAGAACGAGTGAGTAGTAGAAGGAAATATCAACAAAGACCCAATTACAGTTAAACATTCCATTAGGTACCATGATCCGATAACAGATTAACTTGCATGTCAGAGATCAATCTTAGAAAGGCAGGATATTGGCTTCAACTAAATCTTGAACAACATTCTTCAAGGTGTAACAATGCTCAACATCGTGACCTGGTGCCCCTTGATGGATAACACGGTTGAGATCAGGACGGTACCAAGCAGGTAAGACATTCGTCACACGAGGAGGCGGCCTAGCTTGGACAAGATTCTTTGTGAGTAAAGCAGCGAAAAATCCAGCATAACTTATTGGTATAGGGTCAAATGTTGTTCTCTGGTTACGATTTTGTTGGTTAAAAGGTTGGAGAGGAGCTTGAGGGCGCATTTGTTGTTGATTTTGCTGTTGAGGGTAATATGGCTGCTGGTGAGGTGGTTGTTGATTTTGTTGTGGAGGGTAATATGGCTATTGGTACAATGGTGGATAGTGGGATGGAGGCCTTTGAGGCATTTGTAGTTGGTAGTTAGTGTTTTGAGGAGCGGGGATGAATGGTTTGATGGCCGCAACATGTGGATAGGTTGGGTATCTTGATTGGGGTCCTCCATGGGTGACCATGCCAACCTCTTGTTCTTTCTTCTTTGGAAAATGATTCCCGAACCTCTTCGCACTGCTAGATGGAGCATTCTCCCTCACTAGACGTCCTTCCCGGACTCCCTCCTCAAGACGCGTTCCCATAGTTACCATCTCGGTGAAGTCACTCGGAGCAGTGGCAACCATCCTGTCATAAAAGATTGGATTGAGAGTTTTCAAGAAGATTCAGGTCTGTTCCTGGTCTCCCAATGGTGGGATAATCTGAGCAGCCAATTCCCTCCATCTTTGGGCATATGCTTTAAATGTCTCCCTATCTCCCTGAGTTTCAGCCCTGAGTTGCTCTCTATCCGAAGCTAAGAACACATTGTACTTGTATTGTTGATAGAAGGAATTTTCCAGATCATTGAAGGTACGGATCTTGTCACCCTCCAAATTCACAAACCATCTCAACGCAGCACCAGTCAAACTCTTTTGAAAGAAATGAATGAGAAACTTGTAATCTGCATAGTGAGTGGACATCTTCCGAACATAGATGGTCAAGTGGATCCTAGGACAAGTATTTCCCTTATATTTCTCAAAATCGGGAACCTTGAATTTAGGTGGTACCACCACACCGGGCACCAAGCGGAGTTCATAACCATCTTGACCAAACAGCTCCCTACCTTGGAGAGCTTTCACCTCTCGGTGCATCTCATTGAATTTATCCTGCAAGTCATCAAATCGATCAACTCCTTCTACACTCTCGATACGAAAGATAGGATCCTGCTGAGCGATATGAACCAAAGGCATTGTATAAGTCACTGCAACTTGTGGAAACATAATGCCCGATTGAGGGATAGGCATTGCTTGTTGCACAACAGGAGATTGAACCTTGGAGACAATGGGAGGGGGCACTTCATCAAAATTGAAGGGGATGTCATTTTGTGGAGTATTGATGGTCATCGTCCAATCAAGGACAGTAGAAACAGTTACTTGAATCTGGATAATGAGAGGAGGAGGATGAAGGTAAGAAAAACACAAGAAGAGGGGGGAGGGGGGGTTGAATTGTGTTAACTTTTCGCAACTCTTGAAGAGTAAGAATCTGATTCGTCAGGATCAGAGTCTGAATGGATTCAGAGTCTGATGGGAAATCAGATTCTGTTGCAGCGGATATAAACAAGAGATAGAGAGAAAGAGAGAACACAAGCAATTATACAGGTTCCCTCTATAAACCGGAAGTAGTCCTTTCCCCCTTGCACTTCCAAGGAGAGTTCCACTAAAATGTAATATCAATTACAAGTTGCTCAAACACACAGTAAGAGACTTCCAATGCTCAAGCACGCAACCAAGAGACTTCCAATGCTCAAGCACGCAGCCAAGAGACTTCCAATGCTCAAAGACACAACTAAGAGACTTCTTTGCTCAAGCACACAAGCAAGAGACTTCTGACACAATTTACAGAAAATTGAATAGAGTTGAAACACTTGATAAACAATCAAATGTGTTCCAATTACAAAACACAGACAGACTATGTTTTAAACAAAGACAGACTCTATTTTTCTGCTTAACTTAGAGATTCTAGAATACACAGTTTGTAAGAATAATCTAAGTTGTTGATGTGTTTCTGGTTTGACTCAGTAAGAATACAATAGCTTAGCAGCATAGTTTTTCAGTTGTAGAGTCCCACGATTCTTCAAGTCTTCTATCCTTTATATAGGCGTTGGAAAGAGACGTTGAGACAATCCAGCACATCAAGTGAACTCTGGAAGCTTGATCAATAGTTGTTGATCTGTTGCTTGATATGGTAATAGTCCTTTAAATGCATATTTTGAATTCCATTCCTTTTGAAGCTTAATATCGGTAGACACAGTTGCCAAACTGTACGAGGTAGTGGAGTAGTGGAAACAGAGTTCGTACAACGTACTCTGTACTATACTGCATTCTTTGTCGTTGAGTATTCCACGCTCAAGTTGACTTTGAATCTAGCCATTACTCCGAATGAGAGTTTCTTGCGCATCGTAATGCCTTTAGAAAACCTTCTAAGCAGATCTTCAGATTGCAGGCTTCAGACTCACTGTAGCACTTTAGCTTCTGATGATCTTCAGACTCTTTTGGTCTTCAGGTTCTGATAGACTTCAGACTCTCTTTAGCTTAGTCTTCAGACTCTCTTCAGCTTAGTCTTCAGACTCTCTTGAACTTCAGGTTCTGATAGTCTTCAGACTCTCTTGAAACAGCTTCTGATGATTCTTCACACTCTTCAGATCGTCATAATCACAAGCAACAAGCTTCTCTTGGTCTTGCTCTCAAAATGTTCAAACAGAATACTTTCTAAGATACAAATCTTGATTAATATCATGCATACTTAAACAAATATTAGCATATCCAATTGACAATTTTTAATACCTTGTTATCATCAAAACTCAAAACGTGGTATTGTTGAACACCTTTGTTCCAACAATCTCCCCCTTTTTGATGATGACAAACATTAGTATTTAAAAGGTCAATTGTTGTTAATCTAATTAACAGGTTGACTTAAAGGGTCTGAGGTTTGTAAGCTCTGACTCCCTCTGAGTCTGATAGTTCTTAAGTTGAGGTTTGTAAGCACCCCCTAAGTTCTATCCAAGTTAATTAAATTCATGTTACGCAAATAGCTGAATCAAATCTCAGAATAATAAACGAATTTATAAACGAATTTCAGAAAAGATTCTTTCTAATGGGGGCTCAGAATCTAACTAAGTACCTTTCGCAAATTTCCCTTTAACTTTTACATAGAACTCACTGATCTTTCTCCATACAGTTTGTAAAAGTCACTAATATTTCTCCCCCTTTTGTCATCAACAAAAAGGTTTAGAAACAAGTTTCTCCCCCTTTTTAAGTGACTTCAAGTGAGGGTAAAAAATTTAAAGAAAATAAGAAACAAGATTCAGAGCAAAAAAATATATCAGAAGCAAAAACTTGAATAACCATAGAATAAAAGTTCAGAAGATGATAGAAAACAGCAGATAAAGTTACAAGCAAAACAAAACAAAACAATAAAAAAGTGCAACTAAGGTTGGTTTTGTTTGGCAATGTGATCCATCAGTTTCTGGAGATCCTCTTGCTGTTTCTTGACCATCTCTTCTAGAGCTTCAGTTCTTCTGAGATGAGCTTCTCTCTCAAGTCTTGCTTCTTCCTGAACTCTGTGAAGTCTTCTCCTTAGTGAATCATAAACCACTGTTTCCCTTGGATTGTATTGATCAGCATCAAAGAATGGTTTATATTCCAACCGTAGAATAGGAGCTTTCTTCCTAGATTTTGCTTCTTAAGCTTTCTTAACATCTTCCACATGTTTGGCAAGAACAACAGCTTGTTCTTTTACAGCAGCCTTCTGAATTTTGGTGACAAAATCCACAAATTCAGTCTTCAGATTGGAAAACTTATCATCATAGCTTACATTGAGGATAGGTACAAACCTTTGCTCAATAATGTCCTTGAGCTTAGAGTTTGACATTCCATAAAACTCATCTATCTTTAACGAATCAAAGAGGTTGTGAGGTTCAGAAGTTGAAGGTTCAGAGGCTACTATTGCTTGTAAGGTTTGGAAGCCTGTTACAACAGTTTGAGGTTCGGTAAGAGGTTCAGTAACTGTTTCAGACACAGGCTCTGTTATGCATTCTGTTACAGGTTCTGGTATGACACTAGAAGCTTGTTCCAGAATCTCAGAGACTGGTTCTGTAACACCCCGTTTTCCCAACTTTAAAATAACATAGATTAATCAGAGTTTTCCAACGTAAACAGAATGTCACACTTCTTTTCATAAAATCATAAATGGAATAAAGAAAATCCTTTAATACATCGCAGCGGAAATATTTCAACTTTTCAAAACAATCTTTGGCACAAGGGCCTCAACACAAAATCTCATAAATTTAGTTCATCAACATGTTCATTAAACAATACGTAAGGAATAGAAAGCGAAAACAAAATTCTCATCCCGTTACGTATCAGAGCACCTAAGACACACGCGAGAGATACCTCACACGACCGCAACTATTCTTGGTTACCTACAAGTTACCCATAGGGAAAGCAACATTTTCAAGCAGAAGGGGTGAGATTTCACAAACAATAATAATAAGCATATAATTCATCAAATTCATTTAACAACATGAACATCATCAATTAATCATAATAATTCTTCATATAGTACTTCTTTAACAACTCATAAGCTACATTATGGAATCATCATAACAACATCAATTAGTAATACAAATAACCACGTAGTTCATCTTTAATAATACTTCATATAAACAATATAAGCTACAATCAACTTCAAATCATCTTTAACGATACTTCACATAAACAACATAACAACAATCAACTACAAATCATCTTTAACGATACTTCACATAAACAACAACATATAACTCTTCATTAACGATTCATTGATAATTATAAACTCGACAACTTTAGACAACTCGATAACTTCAACATCGACTACGCAACTTCAACTCGACAACTTTAGACAACACGACAACTTCAACATCGACTACGCAACTTCAACTCGTCTATGCAACTTAGACATCTTATTCATGCATGTGGTACCAATCCAGGGCGTCAAGCCCTCAACGTAATAAGTATTAATATACTTCCAGTGCGTCAAGCCCTCATCGCAAATGAGCTAAAGCTCCAGGGCATCAAGCCCTCAACGTGTAGAGTAAAAACTCACAGCGCATCAAGCCCCCCAACTTAAATGGGTATGCATGGACTCAACATCATACAACTTACAAAACATCGACATCTTAGGATCCCAACAATTTGGATCAACTTCTTAATTCATAGACCGACTCATAAAATCAGCCAACAACATAACTCAGCAGCTTAATCATAACAGTAATCAAATGATAATCATCAACAACTTCAATTAAGTCATATCAATTCTTCCATACAATATTTTCACATCATTTCAAAGCAACTGGGTATAGGTCATATACATCCATAATTTTTATATTTAATCCTAAGGTCAACTCCAAACAGAAACGTATTAAAAGGACGCAAGAACACAAAACAATGTATGTTGTTACTGTGCAGTTCCATTCTTAAGTTATTCTACATTAATATAACTCGCATTTTGGGTCAGAGACTTTTATTATATGGTAGTTCATCTCGTTATCTTTCCAACACTTCGAACGGCGTACAAATCAGAATCCCGGAACTCAAGTTACGAATTTTTGAAGTTTCCAAAATTCAGCGCTGGAAAACCAAAATCGGGGCCCGAACTGGCAAAAGCGTGGCCCGAATTCTGCCTGTTTTGGAGGCAGCAGTCGCGACAAAAATCGGTGCCCTAAGTCTATAAATCGGCGCCCGAATTGTCGCAGACTCAGAAAAATAAAACTGTGTTTTCAACCCCAATCCCCTAATTTAACATCCAAAAACTCAATTTTGGATGAAAAACATTACTTATTAACATTCTAACATCAGAATAACAACTGTAAACACAATTCATATGATTAATCATTGTTTCAACCACTTCATTCAATTCATCCTAATGCTCTACAAACTTCAATTCAACAACAACAACAACAACAACAATTCAGAATTCATGTTTATAATTAATGAGAGTTAGTCTCACCCTTACCTGAGATTATCTTCCTGAAATCAAAGCTGCGTTCTTCTCTCTTCTTGCTTCTTCTCTCTTGTTCTAGGTTTTCTTCCAAAAGCTTATGTTTCTTTTTACGTGAAAATTGTTTTCTAACTTCTCTTACGGTCTTATATTCTTAACCTAATTTCTCTTCTCACCCGAGAACTTACTCTTTCCTCTTAACTTATTTATTACTCTTAATTCCACAAAACTCTCTAAATTCACGAAACAACCCTTCAACATATTATTTACTCTAATTTTCACATCTTATTTTATTTTCAAATCTTATTATAGTAAATAATAAAATAAGTCTATCAATAAAATATCAACACATTACCTAATCATATAAAATCATCAAAGTGGACTCTAAACTCTATAAAATAATTAAATAATTAAAGAGGGCGTTACAACTCTACCCCCCTTAAAAGAATTTCGTCCTCGAAATTCAAGCACACAAAGGAATGAATTCAATTATTGTTTAAATATCTTAAAATAGAAACTTCAAACAAAACATACAAACCACATTAAAGTTAATCAATCAAACATGATCACATAATAAACATAGATATTAATCAGGAAACACAACAACAATCAAGACAACATAAGACAGTATTGCAACTATTACTCAACAAGACACAACTCAACTACATGGCCGGACGGACCAACCTGCTCTGATACCAATTGTAACACCCCGTTTTCCCAACTTTAAAATAACATAGACTAATCAGAGTTTTTCAACGTAAACGGAATGTCACGCTTCTTTTCATAAAATCATAAATGGAATAAAGAAAATCCTTTAATACATCGCAGCGGAAATATTTCAAGTTTTCAAAACAATCTTTCGCACAAGGGCCTCAACAAAAAATCTCATAAATTTAGTTCATCAACATGTTCATAAAACAATACGTAAGGAATAGAAAGCGACAACAATATTCACATCCCGTTACGTATCAGAGCACCTAAGACACACGCGAGAGATACCTCACACGACCGCAACTATTCTTGGTTACCTGCAAGTTACCCATAGGGAAGGCAGCATTTTCAAGCAGAAGGGGTGAGATTTTACAAACAATAATAATAAGCATATAATTCATCAAATGCATTTAACAACATGGACATCATCAATTAATCATAATAATTCTTCATATAGTACTTCTTTAACAACTCATAAGCTACATTATGTAATCATCATAACAACATCAATTAGTAATACAAATAACCACATAGTTCATCTTTAATAATACTTCATATAAACAATATAAGCTACAATCAACTTCAAATCATCTTTAACGATACTTCACATAAACAACATAACAACAATCAACTTCAAATCATCTTTAACGATACTTCACATAAACAACAACATATAACTCTTCATTAACGATTCATTGATAATTATCAACTCGACAACTTCGACATCGACTACGCAACTTCAACTCGACAACTTTAGCCAACACGACAACTTCGACATCGACTACGCAACTTCAACTCGACTATGCAACTTAGACATCTTATTCATGCATGTGGTACCAATCCAGGGCATCAAGCCCTCAACGTAATAAGTATTAATATACTTTCAGGGCGTCAAGCCCTCATCACAAATGAGCTAAAGCTCCAGGGCATCAAGCCCTCAACGTGTAGAGTAAAAACTCACAGGGCATCAAGCCCCCCAACTTAAATGGGTATGCATGGACTCAACATCATACAACTTACAAAACATCGACATCTTAGGATCCCAACAATTTGGATCAACTTCTTAATTCATAGACCGACTCATAAAATCAGCCAACAACAGAATTCAGCAGCTTAATCATAACAGTCATCAAATGATAATCAACAACAAATTCAATTAAGTCATACCAATTCTTCCATACAATATTTTCACATCATTTCAAAGCTACTGGGTATAGGTCATATACATCACTAATTTTTATATTTAAGCCTAAGGCCAACTCCAAACAGAAACGTGTTAAAAGGACACAAGAACGCAAAATAGGGTATGTTGTTACTGTGCAGTTCCATTCTTAAGTTATTCTACATTAATATAACTCGCATTTTGGGTCAGAGACTTTTATTATATGTTAGTTCATCTCGTTATCTTTCCAACGCTTCGAACGGCGTACAAATCAGACTCCCGGAACTCAAGTTACGAATTTTTGAAGTTTCCAAATTCAGCGCTGGAAAACAAAAATCGGGGCCCGAACTGGCAAAAGCGGGGCCCGAATTCTGCCTGTTTTGGAGGCAGCAGTCGAGACAAAAATCGGCGCCCGAATTGTCGCAGACTCAGAAAAATAAAACAGTGTTTTTTCAACCCCAATCCCCTAATTTAACATCCCAAAACTCAATTTTTGATGAAAAACATTACCTATTAACATTCTAACATCAGAATAACAACTGTAAACACAATTCATATGATTAATCATTGTTTCAACCACTTCATTCAATTCAACCTAATGCTCTACAAACTTCAATTCAACAACAACAACAACAATTCAGAATTAATGTTTATGATTAATGAGAGTTAGTCTCACCCTTACCTTAGATTATCTTCCTGAAATCAAAGCTGCGTTCTTCTCTCTTCCTGCTTCTTCTCTCTTGTTCTAGGTTTTCTTCCAAAAGCTTATGTTTCTTTTTACGTGAAAACTGTTTTCTAACTTCTCTTACGGTCTTATATTCTTAACCTAATTTCTCTTCTCACCAGAGAACTTACTCTTTCCTCTTAACTTATTTATTTCTCTTAATTCCACAAAACTCTCTAAATTCACGAAACAACCCTTCAACATATTATTTACTCTAATTTTCACATCTTATTTTATTTTCAAATCTTATTATAGTAAATAATAAAATAAGTCTATCAATAAAATATCAACACATCACCTAATCATATAAAATCACATAAATCATCAAAGTGGACTCTAAACTCTATAAAATAATTAAATAATTAAAGAGGGCGTTACAACTCTACCCCCCTTAAAAGAATTTCGTCCTCGAAATTCAAGCACACAAAGGAATGAATTCAATTATTGTTTAAATATCTTAAAATAGAAAATTCAAACAAAACATACAAACCACATTAAAGTTAATCAATCAAACATGATCACATAATAAACATAGATATTAATCAGGAAACACAACAACAATCAAGACAACATAAGACAGTATTGCAACTATTACTCAACAAGACACAACTCAATTACATGGCCGGACGGACCAACCTGCTCTGATACCAATTATAACACCCCGTTTTCCCAACTTTAAAATAACATAGACTAATCAGAGTTTTTCAACGTAAACGGAATGTCACGCTTCTTTTCATAAAATCATAAATGGAATAAAGAAAATCCTTTAATACATCGCAGCGGAAATATTTCAAGTTTTCAAAACAATCTTTGGCACAAGGGCCTCAACAAAAAATCTCATAAATTTAGTTCATCAACATGTTCATAAAACAATACGTAAGGAATAGAAAGCGACAACAATATTCACATCCCGTTACGTATCAGAGCACCTAAGACACACGCGAGAGATACCTCACACGACCGCAACTATTCTTGGTTACCTGCAAGTTACCCATAGGGAAGGTAGCATTTTCAAGCAGAAAGGGTGAGATTTCACAAACAATAATAATAAGCATATAATTCATCAAATGCATTTAACAACATGGACATCATCAATTAATCATAATAATTCTTCATATAGTACTTCTTTAACAACTCATAAGCTACATTATGTAATCATCATAACAACATCAATTAGTAATACAAATAACCACATAGTTCATCTTTAATAATACATCATATAAACAATATAAGCTACAATCAACTTCAAATCATCTTTAACGATACTTCACATAAACAACATAACAACAATCAACTTCAAATCATCTTTAACGATACTTCACATAAACAACAACATATAACTCTTCATTAACGATTCATTGATAATTATCAACTCGACAAATTTAGACAACTCGACAACTTCGACATCGACTACGCAACTTCAACTCGACAACTTTAGACAACACGACAACTTCGACATCGACTACGCAACTTCAACTCGACTATGCAACTTAGACATCTTATTCATGCATGTGGTACCAATCCAGGGCGTCAAGCCCTCAACGTAATAAGTATTAATATACTTTCAGGGCGTCAAGCCCTCATCACAAATGAGATAAAGCTCCAGGGTATCAAGCCCTCAACGTGTAGAGTAAAAACTCACAGGGCATCAAGCCCCCCAACTTAAATGGGTATGCATGGACTCAACATCATACAACTTACAAAACATCGACATCTTAGGATCCCAACAATTTGGATCAACTTCTTAATTCATAGACCGACTCATAAAATCAGCCAACAACAGAATTCAGCAGCTTAATCATAACAGTAATCAAATGATAATCAACAACAAATTCAATTAAGTCATACCAATTCTTCCATACAATATTTTCACATCATTTCAAAGCTACTGGGTATAGGTCATATACATCACTAATTTTTATATTTAAGCCTAAGGCCAACTCCAAACAGAAACGTGTTAAAAGGACACAAGAACGCAAAATAGGGTATGTTGTTACTGTGCAGTTCCATTCTTAAGTTATTCTACATTAATATAACTCGCATTTTGGGTCAGAGACTTTTATAATATGGTAGTTCATCTCGTTATCTTTCCAACGCTTCGAACGGCGTACAAATCAGACTCCCGGAACTCAAGTTACGAATTTTCCAAAATTCAGCGCTGGAAAACAAAAATCGGGGCCCGAACTGGCAAAAGCGGGGCCCGAATTCTGCCTGTTTTGGAGGCAGCAGTCGCGACAAAAATCGGCGCCCGAATTGTCGCAGACTCAGAAAAATAAAACAGTGTTTTCAACCCCAATCCCCTAATTTAACATCCCAAAACTCAATTTTTGATGAAAAACATTACCTATTAACATTCTAACATCAGAATAACAACTGTAAACACAATTCATATGATTAATCATTGTTTCAACCACTTCATTCAATTCAACCTAATGCTCTACAAACTTCAATTCAACAACAACAACAACAATTCAGAATTCATGTTTATGATTAATGAGAGTTAGTCTCACCCTTACCTTAGATTATCTTCATGAAATCAAAGCTGCGTTCTTCTCTCTTCCTGCTTCTTCTCTCTTGTTCTAGGTTTTCTTCCAAAAGCTTATGTTTCTTTTTACGTGAAAACTGTTTTCTAACTTCTCTTACGGTCTTATATTCTTAACCTAATTTCTCTTCTCACCCGAGAACTTACTCTTTCCTCTTAACTTATTTATTTCTCTTAATTCCACAAAACTCTCTAAATTCACGAAACAACCCTTCAACATATTATTTACTCTAATTTTCACATCTTATTTTATTTTCAAATCTTATTATAGTAAATAATAAAATAAGTCTATCAATAAAATATCAACACATCACCTAATCATATAAAATCACATAAATCATCAAAGTGGACTCTAAACTCTATAAAATAATTAAATAATTAAAGAGGGCGTTACAGCTCTACCCCCCTTAAAAGAATTTCGTCCTCGAAATTCAAGCACACAAAGGAATGAATTCAATTATTGTTTAAATATCTTAAAATAGAAAATTCAAACAAAACATACAAACCACATTCAAGTTAATCAATCAAACATGATCACATAATAAACATAGATATTAATCAGGAAACACAACAACAATCAAGACAACATAAGACAGTATTGCAACTATTACTCAACAAGACACAACTCAACTACATGGCCGGACGGACCAACCTGCTCTGATACCAATTGTAACACCCCGTTTTCCCAACTTTAAAATAACATAGACTAATCAGAGTTTTTCAACGTAAACGGAATGTCACGCTTCTTTTCATAAAATCATAAATGGAATAAAGAAAATCCTTTAATACATCGCAGCGGAAATATTTCAAGTTTTCAAAACAATCTTTGGCACAAGGGCCTCAACAAAAAATCTCATAAATTTAGTTCATCAACATGTTCATAAAACAATACATAAGGAATAGAAAGCGACAACAATATTCACATCCCGTTACGTATCAGAGCACCTAAGACACACGCGAGAGATACCTCACACGACCGCAACTATTCTTGGTTACCTGCAAGTTACCCATAGGGAAGGCAGCATTTTCAAGCAGAAGGGGTGAGATTTCACAAACAATAATAATAAGCATATAATTCATCAAATGCATTTAACAACATGGACATCATCAATTAATCATAATAATTCTTCATATAGTACTTCTTTAACAACTCATAAGCTACATTATGTAATCATCATAACAACATCAATTAGTAATACAAATAACCACATAGTTCATCTTTAATAATACTTCATATAAACAATATAAGCTACAATCAACTTCAAATCATCTTTAACGATACTTCACATAAACAACATAACAACAATCAACTTCAAATCATTTTTAACGATACTTCACATAAACAACAACATATAACTCTTCATTAACGATTCATTGATAATTATCAACTCGACAAATTTAGACAACTCGACAACTTCGACATCGACTACGCAACTTCAACTCGACAACTTTAGACAACACGACAACTTCGACATCGACTACGCAACTTCAACTCGACTATGCAACTTAGACATCTTATTCATGCATGTGGTACCAATCCAGGGCGTCAAGCCCTCAACGTAATAAGTATTAATATACTTTCAGGGCGTCAAGCCCTCATCACAAATGAGCTAAAGCTCCAGGGCATCAAGCCCTCAACGTGTAGAGTAAAAACTCACAGGGCATCAAGCCCCCCAACTTAAATGGGTATGCATGGACTCAACATCATACAACTTACAAAACATCGACATCTTAGGATCCCAACAATTTGGATCAACTTCTTAATTCATAGACCGACTCATAAAATCAGCCAACAACAGAATTCAGCAGCTTAATCATAACAGTAATCAAATGATAATCAACAACAAATTCAATTAAGTCATACCAATTCTTCCATACAATATTTTCACATCATTTCAAAGCTACTGGGTATAGGTCATATACATCACTAATTTTTATATTTAAGCCTAAGGCCAACTCCAAACAGAAACGTGTTAAAAGGACACAAGAACGCAAAATAGGGTATGTTGTTACTGTGCAGTTCCATTCTTAAGTTATTCTACATTAATATAACTCGCATTTTGGGTCAGAGACTTTTATTATATGTTAGTTCATCTCGTTATCTTTCCAACGCTTCGAACGGCGTACAAATCAGACTTCCGGAACTCAAGTTACGAATTTTTGAAGTTTCCAAAATTCAGCGCTGGAAAACAAAAATCGGGGCCCAAACTGGCAAAAGCGGGGCCCGAATTCTGCCTGTTTTGGAGGCAGCAGTCGCGACAAAAATCGGCGCCCGAATTGTCGCAGACTCAGAAAAATAAAACAGTGTTTTCAACCTCAATCCCCTAATTTAACATCCCAAAACTCAATTTTTGATGAAAAACATTACCTATTAACATTCTAACATCAGAATAACAACTGTAAACACAATTCATATGATTAATAATTGTTTCAACCACTTCATTCAATTCAACCTAATGCTCTACAAACTTCAATTCAACAACAACAACAACAATTCAGAATTCATGTTTATGATTAAGGAGAGTCAGTCTCACCCTTACCTTAGATTATCTTCATGAAATCAAAGCTGCGTTCTTCTCTCTTCCTGCTTCTTCTCTCTTGTTCTAGGTTTTCTTCCAAAAGCTTATGTTTCTTTTTACGTGAAAACTGTTTTCTAACTTCTCTTACGGTCTTATATTCTTAACCTAATTTCTCTTCTCACCCGAGAACTTACTCTTTCCTCTTAACTTATTTATTTCTCTTAATTCCACAAAACTCTCTAAATTCACGAAACAACCCTTCAACATATTATTTACTCTAATTTTCACATCTTATTTTATTTTCAAATCTTATTATAGTAAATAATAAAATAAGTCTATCAATAAAATATCAACACATCACCTAATCATATAAAATCACATAAATCATCAAAGTGGACTCTAAACTCTATAAAATAATTAAATAATTAAAGAGGGCGTTACAGCTCTACCCCCCTTAAAAGAATTTCGTCCTCGAAATTCAAGCACACAAAGGAATGAATTCAATTATTGTTTAAATATCTTAAAATAGAAAATTCAAACAAAACATACAAACCACATTCAAGTTAATCAATCAAACATGATCACATAATAAACATAGATATTAATCAGGAAACACAACAACAATCAAGACAACATAAGACAGTATTGCAACTATTACTCAACAAGACACAACTCAACTACATGGCCGGACGGACCAACCTGCTCTGATACCAATTGTAACACCCCGTTTTCCCAACTTTAAAATAACATAGACTAATCAGAGTTTTTCAACGTAAACGGAATGTCACGCTTCTTTTCATAAAATCATAAATGGAATAAAGAAAATCCTTTAATACATCGCAGCGGAAATATTTCAAGTTTTCAAAACAATCTTTGGCACAAGGGCCTCAACAAAAAATCTCATAAATTTAGTTCATCAACATGTTCATAAAACAATACATAAGGAATAGAAAGCGACAACAATATTCACATCCCGTTACGTATCAGAGCACCTAAGACACACGCGAGAGATACCTCACACGACCGCAACTATTCTTGGTTACCTGCAAGTTACCCATAGGGAAGGCAGCATTTTCAAGCAGAAGGGGTGAGATTTCACAAACAATAATAATAAGCATATAATTCATCAAATGCATTTAACAACATGGACATCATCAATTAATCATAATAATTCTTCATATAGTACTTCTTTAACAACTCATAAGCTACATTATGTAATCATCATAACAACATCAATTAGTAATACAAATAACCACATAGTTCATCTTTAATAATACTTCATATAAACAATATAAGCTACAATCAACTTCAAATCATCTTTAACGATACTTCACATAAACAACATAACAACAATCAACTTCAAATCATTTTTAACGATACTTCACATAAACAACAACATATAACTCTTCATTAACGATTCATTGATAATTATCAACTCGACAAATTTAGACAACTCGACAACTTCGACATCGACTACGCAACTTCAACTCGACAACTTTAGACAACACGACAACTTCGACATCGACTACGCAACTTCAACTCGACTATGCAACTTAGACATCTTATTCATGCATGTGGTACCAATCCAGGGCGTCAAGCCCTCAACGTAATAAGTATTAATATACTTTCAGGGCGTCAAGCCCTCATCACAAATGAGCTAAAGCTCCAGGGCATCAAGCCCTCAACGTGTAGAGTAAAAACTCACAGGGCATCAAGCCCCCCAACTTAAATGGGTATGCATGGACTCAACATCATACAACTTACAAAACATCGACATCTTAGGATCCCAACAATTTGGATCAACTTCTTAATTCATAGACCGACTCATAAAATCAGCCAACAACAGAATTCAGCAGCTTAATCATAACAGTAATCAAATGATAATCAACAACAAATTCAATTAAGTCATACCAATTCTTCCATACAATATTTTCACATCATTTCAAAGCTACTGGGTATAGGTCATATACATCACTAATTTTTATATTTAAGCCTAAGGCCAACTCCAAACAGAAACGTGTTAAAAGGACACAAGAACGCAAAATAGGGTATGTTGTTACTGTGCAGTTCCATTCTTAAGTTATTCTACATTAATATAACTCGCATTTTGGGTCAGAGACTTTTATTATATGTTAGTTCATCTCGTTATCTTTCCAACGCTTCGAACGGCGTACAAATCAGACTTCCGGAACTCAAGTTACGAATTTTTGAAGTTTCCAAAATTCAGCGCTGGAAAACAAAAATCGGGGCCCAAACTGGCAAAAGCGGGGCCCGAATTCTGCCTGTTTTGGAGGCAGCAGTCGCGACAAAAATCGGCGCCCGAATTGTCGCAGACTCAGAAAAATAAAACAGTGTTTTCAACCTCAATCCCCTAATTTAACATCCCAAAACTCAATTTTTGATGAAAAACATTACCTATTAACATTCTAACATCAGAATAACAACTGTAAACACAATTCATATGATTAATAATTGTTTCAACCACTTCATTCAATTCAACCTAATGCTCTACAAACTTCAATTCAACAACAACAACAACAATTCAGAATTCATGTTTATGATTAAGGAGAGTCAGTCTCACCCTTACCTTAGATTATCTTCATGAAATCAAAGCTGCGTTCTTCTCTCTTCCTGCTTCTTCTCTCTTGTTCTAGGTTTTCTTCCAAAAGCTTATGTTTCTTTTTACGTGAAAACTGTTTTCTAACTTCTCTTACGGTCTTATATTCTTAACCTAATTTCTCTTCTCACCCGAGAACTTACTCTTTCCTCTTAACTTATTTATTTCTCTTAATTCCACAAAACTCTCTAAATTCACGAAACAACCCTTCAACATATTATTTACTCTAATTTTCACATCTTATTTTATTTTCAAATCTTATTATAGTAAATAATAAAATAAGTCTATCAATAAAATATCAACACATCACCTAATCATATAAAATCACATAAATCATCAAAGTGGACTCTAAACTCTATAAAATAATTAAATAATTAAAGAGGGCGTTACAGGTTCCTTTACAGTTTCAGAGTTTGGTTCAGTTGAAGCTAGGGTTAGATTTTGTGAAGGTTGGGGTACAAAGTCTGGTTTTGAAACAGATTCTGCAGCCTTTGTTGTTTTGGATTTTGCGGGGGTCTTTGGTAGTTCTCCTCCCAAGTGTCTTTCAAGAGAATCTAGGGTGTCCGGAGAGTCTACACAAATAGGCTCATGTTAGGGGGATGGTTTAGTTGATTGAATGGTTACTTCAGGCTCTTCAGTAGGTTGAACTGCCTGAAGTGGTTTGAGAAAAGATGGTTGAGCAGGGTGGTCAGAAGGTAAGTTCAAAGACACTGTGATGGTGTCTTGAATAACCCTGTCAATAGTTGAATCAACATATTCAACTATTCTGGGATCAAATGGGTCAAAGGATGATATAGGTTTGATTGGAGAGGGGGTTTTATTTCTGAGGGAAGGAATAACTTGGCTCAAGGGTATGTTATCTGATTCAGTATCAAATGAGGACTCTTGATTCGTAGAAGAGGTAGGTGAGTTAAATGAAATGTTACCTGAGGTGCCAATCCCAGCTTCTGGAGAGGCTTGCCGATCAGAAGCATCAGACAGAGTAGCTTCTGATAGATCAGCTTCTGCAGGAGCAACCTGACTCTTCTGTTTCAGAGCTGATGCCAGTAACTTGGCAGCTTCTTTCACAGTTTCTTCCTTAAGTCCTTCAGCCACAACTTCTGCAGCCATTGCCTTGCCATCAGCATGTTCATCTTAAATCATAGATACAGAAGTACATATCTTCTGTGCTACATCCTTAGCCACAGGAACCACTTCCATCTTTCTTTTCTTGATCTGACTTTCTTCACCATCAGAGTCAGTATCAAGGTATTCAGCAATTTCTTCAGCCAGTTTCTTGTAATCTCTGTCAGCTTTGCCTTTCTTGGTTTTCTTCTCATTCTTCGCCTTCTTCTCGTCTTTCTTCGCTTTCTTCTCATCCTGGGATTTCTTTATCCTTTCCTTAATTTCCTTGGATGTAGAAGAGATAGACAGAGGCATAGGAGCTATGGTCTCAGAGACACCAATAGTCACTCCTGGAAGAGCTGTAGACTTCTTCTTCTTCTTGGGCGGCTCTTGCTTCTCTTCCTCTTCCTCTAGATTAACTTCCTTAGTCCTTTTGCCTTTAACCTTAAGAGGTCCTCCTCCAGCAGTCTCAGGAATGGCAGAATAGTTGATTATTCTACCATTTTCATTGTAGTAGTCTACTACAAATCTTGCTAGGACTTCAGGATTGTCTTCATTGGAAATAGGAGGGAAGTCCATCATCAAGTCTGATTGAACATAAGATTCCTTCATATCTTGATTAGAAGGATTGAATATTTTGACAATCTTCATGTATTGGAGAGTCTTTCCATTGATGATTCTCCCAGTCACTATTCCAAGGTGAGCGTCTGATACAACACCAGATTCTGTCAAGACCTTCAAGAGACCTCCTTGATACAGAATCTCAGAGATTAACCTTCCAAAAGGAACTTGTCTTCTGGATTCAGTTTGGCTTTTCCTGATAGCCCAGCACATGTGGTACATCACGTACCTTGGAAAGTTTATCTTGTGTTTCTTAATCAGAAAGTACAGAAGCACCTTGTGATCAACAGACAGAGTGTCTGTTCCTCCACCTTTCTGAAGCATACTATCCAGTATGATCTTCAGAAGCACCATATGCTCAGGATGCATGTCGACCAACTTATTTGAGGGTCATCCTTCAAATAAGACTTTGTTGCAGATACCCATCCATTCACTCTTCTTATCCACATTCCATTGGAATTTCCTTCATTAGTTACCCTGCAGGCTCTGGCAACTACTTCTTCAGTGATAAGGATTGGAATCCCCATCACAGCAGACCTGATTTCAAGACCTTTGTACGGTCTCAAAACCATTTGCTTTCTATTTTCGCCAACCAAGGAGGGGTTGTTCATGATTGCGGTAGTTTCTTCAATGGTAGCGTCGTCTTTGTCGAAAACTTCTGCTCTGACCCAGAGGTCTCTCACTAACTCTTGATATGTTGGTCCATTCAACATACCGAAATAACTCATCATTCCTTGTGATAAGAAATGAGAAGAGACATCTACACCATGCCTGATGAGGGAACCGAAATCTACTGGAGATTCTACTTGAACTTCCAGAGTTTCTTTAATAAGGTTCATGGTCCTAGGTTTAATCACGTATGATTTGCCGGTTTTGATTATCACGCCAGATTGAATAAGATCACTTGCCATTTGAAGGTTTCTAGGTTTTGATTTTGAGAACAAAAAGTTTTTCAGAGACTAAAAACAAGAGAAATGTTCAGAGAAAAATCAAAGTGTGAAAAGTGAAGTGAGTTGTGTGTGATTGGTATTTATAGTGAAAGAGTAGAAAAACGTTTGGAAAGAGAAGGGGACAAACAAACAAGAGTAATAAAGACTAGTGAGCATGCAGCCGTAAAAGTGTTGGGAAGACGCGAGGGTTACTTGTTAAACGTAATAAAATCATTGCCCTTTGAGTTCTTACCCAATACAGACAGGCCACGTCTGAGAACTAAAAAGTAACTGTCACCGTAGTGGGGCAGGTGTAACTAAACTCAACAGTCATGCTTCCACTAATACGAGCTTCTGAGAGTCTAAGATTCCTTAACAGAGTCTGAGAGTCTTTCAGAAGCTTATGTTCACCAGAGTCTGAATTCTGTTTTCAGAAGCGCACATTAACAAGAGACGTAACACATGTTCAAATTTTTCTTTATCAAATCAAATCTTTCAATAGACAAAGGTTTAGTAAATATATCAGCCCATTGATGATCAGTATCAATGAATTGAATATCTAGAATTCCTTTTTGAATATAGTCTCTTATAAAATGATGTTTAATCTCAATGTGCTTTGCTCTTGAATGCAAAATTGGATTCTTAGATAAGCATATAACTGCTGTATTATCACAATAAATTGGGATACAGTTTTCAGTTATTTGATAATCCTCAAGCTGATGTTTCATCCAGAGTAGTTGTGTACAACAACTAGCAGCTGAGATGTATTCTGCTTCTGCTGTAGACAAAGCAATAGTTGCTTGCCTTTTGCTAGCCCAGGATATCAGATTCTCTCCCAAAAATTGACAATTGCCACTGGTTGATTTTCTTTCAATCCTGTCTCCAGCATAGTCAGCGTCACAGAATACAACTATCTTATAGTCAGAGGATTTCTTGTACAGAAGTCCAAGATTAGTAGTTCCTTTCAGATATCTAAAGATTCTCTTAACAGCTGTGAAGTGACACTCTCTAGGATCTGATTGAAACCGTGCACACAGACATACACTGAATAAAATATTTGGTCTGGATGCAGTTAGGTATAACAAAGAACCTATCATACCTCTATACAGCTTCTGATCAACTTTGGTTCCTTGATCTTCTTTGCTAAGAGTGCAGGTTGGATGCATTGGAGTGTTCATTTCTTTGCAGTCCTCAAGATTGAACTTCTTCAGAAGCTCTTTCGTGTATTTGGACTGATGAACATAGACTCCATCTTTGCATTGGTTGATTTGAATTCCTAGAAAGAACTTCAAGTCACCCATCATGCTCATTTCAAATTCATCCTGCATTACCTTAGAAAACTCTTTGCAAAGTGAACTATTAGTTGAACCAAAAATGATATCATCAACATAAATTTGAACAATAAGAATGTCCTTCTTCAGAGTCTTTCTGAATAGTGTAGTGTCAACTTGTCCTCTTTCAAAGTCATTTTGGATTAAGAAATTACTTAGTCTTTCATACCAAGCTCTGGGAGCCTGTTTCAAGCCATATAGTGATTTCTTCAATTTATAAACATGCTCTGGATGTTTTAAATCTTCAAAGCCAGGAGGTTGTTTGACATAGACTTCTTCAGAAATGACACCATTAAGAAACGCACTCTTAACGTCCATTTGATACAAGATTATGTTGTGATTCACTGCATAGGAAAGAAGTAACATGATTGCTTCCAATCTTGCAACTAGAGCAAATGCTTCTGTGTAATCAATGTCTTCTTGTTGACTGTAACCCTGCGCAACAAGTCTGGCCTTGTTTCTGATTACTTCTCCTTGTTCATTAGGCTTATTTCTGAACACCCATTTAGTTCCAATAATGTTTTTGTGTTCAGGCTTAACTACTAGATCTCACACTTCATTCCTTTTGAATTGATTAAGTTCATCTTGCATTGCCAGAATCCATCCTTCATCTCCAAGTGCTTCTTCAATAATGGTTGGTTCAATAACAGATAATAATCCCAAGGCAGACTCTTCTTGTCTGAAATACGATCTAGTTCTTCTAGGACTATCTTTATTGCCAATTATTTGATCCTCAGGATGTGAAGACTTGTATTTGAATGAATGTTTGGATTGACTATCTTGCTGAGAACCATCTTGAGCTTCTTCAGAAGCTTCTTTATTAGGAACTTCAGGGGATGCTCCAGCTTCTGAAGTATCTTCAGATTCTGGAATCTGATCAGATTCTGAGTTGATATCAGAATCTTGAGATCCTGCACAACTTTCATCTTGCTCTGGAGTTTCACTTCCAGGCACTTTGTCATCAAATCTGACATGCATAGATTCTTCAACACATTGCGTTTCTGAATTATACAGTCTGTATGCCTTAGATCGTTCAGAGTAACCTAAAAAGATTCCCTTCTGAGCTTTGGCATCAAATTTCTTTAGATAGACTTTATTGTTCAGGATATAACATGTACATCCAAACTGATGAAAATAAGATATGTTAGGTTTCCTTCCTTTAAAGAGTTCATATGCTGTTTTGTTCAACAGAGGTCTGATATAGATCCTGTTCTGAACATAACATTTTGTATTTACTGCTTCTGCCCAAAAATGTTTAGCCAGACTATTCTCATGGATCATGGTTCTAGCCATTTCTTGTAAGGTTATGTTCTTTCTCTCTACAACTCCATTTTGTTGTGGAGTTCTAGATGCAGAGAATTCATGAATAATTCCATGTTTTTCACATAAAATCTCAAAATGCTCATTTTCAAATTCTCCTCCATGATCACTTATGACTTTCAAAATTTTCAATTCTTTTTCAGATTGAATTTGGATGCAGAATTTGCTAAACACAGAATATGAGTCATCTTTAGTTTTTAGAAACTTAACCCAACTCCATCTGTTGTAATCATCAACAATGACTAGTCCATACTTACTTCCATATAAGGATGCAGTGCTAACTGGTCCAAATAAATCAATGTGAAGTAACTCCAAGGGTCTGGTTGTAGAAACAATTTCTTTCGGTTTGAAAGAACTCTTAACAATTTTCCCTTTCTGACATGCTCCACAAAGAGCATCTGAATGATAGTCAATGTTTGGTAAGCCTTTGACTAGTTGCAACTTGCTAAGATTAGAGATTAACCTCCAGTTTGCATGTCCCAACCGTCTATGCCACAGCCATTTCTTATCACCCATTGACAAAAGGCAAACTACCTTTTGATCAGCCAGTTTAGAGAACTTTATCTTGTAGACATTGTTTCTTCTCTTTCCCTTGAAGACTATGGATTGATCATCCTTGTTAACTACAGTGCAGATTTTCTTATTAAACAAAACATCATAACCACTGTCGCATAATTGACTTATGCTCAGTAGGTTATGTCTAAGCCCATCAGCAAACCACACATTACTAATAGATATTAGAGAGTTACCAATGGTTCCAATACCAATGATTTTGCCAGTCTGGTTTCCTCCAAATCCCACAGTTTCTCCCTCTTTCATGGTTAGGGTTAGGAACATAGACTTTTCTCCTGTCATGTGTCGCGAGCAACCACTGTCAAGGTATCAAGCCTTCTGCTTTTCTTGTCCTTTTAGACATACCTGCAGCATCAACGATTTCAGACTTAGGTACCCATATTCTCATGGGTCCTCTTGGGTTAGTCCTTGAACCATTGAATTCCTTTCGTAAGGTGTGTCTTGAAGTCATTGGCATTGTTTTCCTCCACACTTTGGGTTTAGAACCGTTCAGCTTAGGATTAACCTTGCCTTTCATAGTTTCTCTTCTTTGAAACTTAGGCTTTTGTTTTTCATACTCTGGCTTCTTCAGAGTCTGTTTATCAGACTCTGAATGTTTTAGAATCTGAATTATTGAAGCCTTAGGTTCAAAGTTTTTCAGAACCTTTGACTTTGCATTCTGAGATTTTGACTTAGTCAAAACTTTAGAACTTGAAGTTATAGGTTCTGAATGAGTCACTGTGTTGACTTCATCAGACTCACTTACGAAGTGATTTTTCAATGCTTCTCTAGCGCCATCAAGACCAGGTTTCAGAATCACTTCATTCGAGCTACCTCCAATGAATCCAAGATCCTGTCCTCTGTTCTGATATGTGCTATAGATCATGGATGCAACCCTAGATCTATCAATTCCAGTAGCAATAAATTCTGGTAAAGCAATATCTTGTTCACTCAAGTATTTACAACTACACTTCTTGATCAACAAAGAGTTATTTTCTTCTTTTAAACTTTCTAACTCCAACAGAGTTGAATTATGCCTTTTTGACAGCTTATCAAGCTGATGTTTGACTTTCTTCAACTCAGTGGTTTTAGCTTTAAAATGGCCAAGTAGTTCTTTGATAGAATCTACTAATTCAGATCTTGTGAGTTCAGAAAATACCTCTGTTTCACTTTCAGAGTATGCATCTGATTCTGCCTCAGGTGGCTCCTTTACAGATTCAGTTGTAGCCATTAATCCAACAGCTACATTAGCTTCACCATCAGCATCATCATCTTCAGACCCTGACTCATTATCAAGATCTTCCCAGGTAGCCATCGGACTTTTCTTGATTTGCTTCTTAAGCTTGCTTGACTTAAAGGTTGGCCTTTTTGACTTGGATTTCTGCAACTCTGGACAATCAGCAATAAAGTGCCCAGGCTTCTTACAGTTGAAGCAACCTTTCTGTTCCTCCTTTTTGAAACCCTTCCCACTGCTCTTGCTCAGAAACCCTTTGTTCTTTTTAGCAAGGTATTGCATTCTGCTTGAAAGCATAGCCATTTCTTTAGAAACATCAGGATCTTCCTCAGAGCTTTCAGAGGCAGAAGATTCATTTTCAGAATCTTCAACCTTGAAAGCTTTTGAGGATCTTCCCTTTGATTTTAAAGCAATGGTTTTAGACTTTCTTGCAGATTCATGTTCATTGAGACTCAACTCATGAACTTTGAGAGAGCTTACAAGATCTTCAACACTTAAAGTTTTTAAATCCTTAGCTTCCTTAATTGCAGTAACCTTTGGTCTCCATCTAGAGGGTAAGCTCCTTAGGATCTTGCTAACATGATCAGAAGCTATGTAACTCTTCATTAGTATCTGAAGTCCAGATACCAGAGTTTGAAATCTTGAGTACATCTGCTCAATACTTTCATCCTCTTTCATCTTGAATAATTCATACTGATGAACTAATAGAAGAGCTTTAGCTTCCCTGACCTTTTTGCTCTCTTCATAGTTTGCACAAAGAGAAGCAAACATGGCTCTAGCAGTAGATTTGTCACTCATCTTCATGTATTCAGATTTAGGAATAGCAGTGACAAGAGCTCCTCTGATGATATGATGTTTTTTGTAGATCTTCTTTTGAGCAGCAGTGTGGAGTTTACGGTCAATGGCAGCACCTTTGTCATCAAGTTGTAAGTCACCAACACCATCTTCAAGTATGTCCCAGAGTTCTTCATCAAGACCCATGACATAGCTGTAGAAGTTGGTTTTCCACCAAGAAAATTCTTCAGGATCACCATTGAACTTTGGAATTTTTCCATAATCAGCTTTCTTACTGCTGTTATTGGATCCATAGTCATATGGTATAGCAGCACCAGAAGAAGACGGTTCACTGGAAGACATGTTTTTCTCTGGATCTTTTTTTGTCACACGGTTCAGTGCTATAACAACAAAGTCGGAGCTCTGATACCAACTGAAGATGAGAAAAACACAAGAAAGGGGGGGTTGAATTGTGTTAACTTTTCGCAACTCTTGAAGAGTATGAATCTGATTCGTCAGGATCAAAGTCTGAATGGATTCAGAGTCTGATGGGAAATCAGATTCTGTTGCAGCGGATATAAACAAGAGATAGAGAGAAAGAGAGAACACAAGCAATTATACAGGTTCCTTCCACAAACCGGAAGTAGCCCTGTCCCCCTTGCACTTCCAAGGAGAGTTCCACTAAAATGTAATATCAATTACAAGTTGCTCAAACACACAGTAAGAGACTTCCAATGCTCAAGCACGCAGGCAAGAGACTTCCAATGCTCAAAGACACAACTAAGAGACTTCTTTGCTCAAGCACACAAGCAAGAGACTTCTGACACAATTTACAGAAAATTGAATAGAGTTGAAACACTTGATAAACAATCAAATGTGTTCCAATTACAAAACACAGACAGACTCTGTTTTAAACATAGACAGACTCTGTTTTTCTGCTTAACTTAGAGATTCTAGAATACTCGGTTTGTAAGAATAATCTAAGTTGTTGATGTGTTTTTGGTTTGACTCAGTAAGAATACAATAGCTTAGCAGCGTAGTTTTTCAGTTGTAGAGTCCCACGATTCTTCAAGTCTTTTATCCTCTATATAGGCGTTGGAAAGAGACGTTGAGATAATCCAGCACATCAAGTGAATTCCGGAAGCTTGATCAATGGTTGTTGATCTGTTGCTTGATATGGTAATAGTCCTTTAAATGCATATTTTGAATTCCATTCCTTTTGAACCTTAATACCGGTAGACACAGTTGCCAAACTGTACGAGGTAGTGGAGTAGTGGAAACAGAGTTCGTACAACGTACTCTGTACTATACTGCATTCTTTGTCGTTGAGCATTCCACGCTCAAGTTGACTTTGAATCTAGCCGTTACTCCAAATGAGAGTTTCTTGCGCATCGTAATGCCTTTAGAAAACCTTCTAAGCAGATCTTCAGATTGCAGGCTTCAGACTCACTGTAGCACTTTAGCTTCTGATGATCTTCAGACTCTCTTGGTCTTCAGGTTCTAATAGACTTCAGACTCTCTTCAGCTTAGTCTTCAGACTCTCTTGAACTTCAGGTTCTGATAGTCTTTAGACTCTCTTGAAACAGCTTCTGATGATTCTTCAGACTCTTCAGATCGTCAGAATCACAAGCAACAAGCTTTTCTTGGTCTTGCTCTCAAAATGTTCAAACAGAATACTTTCTAAGATACAAATCTTGATTAATATCCTGCATATTTAAACAAACATTAGCATATCCAATTGACAATTTTTAATACCTTGTTATCATCAAAACTCAAAACGTGGTATTGCTGAACACCTTTGTTCCAACAGAGGAGGTGACGGCTGAGCCTGAGCGGCCAACAAAGTAGTCAACATAGAAATTATCTTCTCAATTTCTTCCTTGATTGTATCTACATCTCCCCGAAGATCACTGTTTTCCTGGTCAACTGTTGCCATTCTCTTCTTTATATATGCTCGAGTGTTGTGAATGCGAGTAGGCTTTTACTGAATACGACGGGCCATTTTTCCTGAGGGTTGAGAAGCAAAGTATGAGACTCGGTTTTTGTTTTTAAACTATGAATGCAATATGATGCATGATATGCTAAATGCAATAAAATACGATTTTTATGTTATCGAAGGACCTATAAAAGCATTTTATAAACATCATAATTGAACATTTCATTGGATAATTAAAACTATCTACGATGTTTGCAACGAAAGCTTGTATAAGTCCTTTGATTTTTGATGGAAAAAGTTTTTGAATGAATGCATGTATGCATGATTATGCTAAAGAACATAGAAAACGTGGTGAGGTTAAGTCCACAAAGTTGGAGTCAAGGGTAAACACGCCATTTGGTAGGGATTATGGTTTCCCATGTACCTGTATTCCGGGTTCTACAAAGGTCTCAAAGTCTACAAACCCTTCCAAATATTATCGGATTACGGGACTGACTCTCGGTCCAACAACATCTAAAAGAAAGTCTAGTTTGAGTGTAGTATCGCGTATCAACCAATCCAAGACTACTCTTGATTAGCCACCGCACTACGCCCTAAAAGGCAAAGATGGATTAAAGGTAACTCTAAAGGTTCTCAACTTTGTAGGCACTCAAAAATAATAATGCCAATCATTAGTACTCATGTTGACATAACATTACTTTCAAGGAACCTCCATTGAGTGGGGTTATATCACATGTGCCAAAACCAAAAAGTACTCTTGGTATGGGACTTTGATTATACCACCTTCCTATCTTACATTTTACTCAAGTCTGGGTGTAGGATTTATCTCACCACTCACGTAAGAAAATAAACACTTAGGCATATATTTACAAGTTACAAGTAATATAAAGCACAAAGATAAATAAAACCAAGTTAGGCTTAACCCTCTTAAGGGATGATCCCCCGTGAAGTCGCCATTTCTGTCGTGGTGATTTTTGGATATCAAGGTATTAGTTAAGCGTTGAATCTCAAATTGAAAGTCAAACACCGATCTTTATTGTTTCCGAGGAAAGGGGAAAGTTTGAAAAGAAAACCCTAAATTAAAGAGACCAAAGGTTCGGGGGTTGGTTACATTAAGGGAAGGCTCTAAGCACCCTAAACGTCTATAGTACTCTATAGAAACCTCTTGTTTTTTATTATCTTTGTGCTAAATTAATTACTTGTTTGAAAATAAAAGCCTAAGTGTGAATGAAAAATAAAAGAATTTTTTTGTTATTTTGTTGATTTGGAAAGACAAAGTCTTTTGCCTACATACCCGAATGGGATCAAAATCATGTAGTTCGGGGGTAAAAATTCCGATGATTGGTTTGATTAATTTTAAAGTTTGAAAAAAAAGTTGAGAGGATAAGAGGCCGAAATGGCATAAAAGAATACAATGTGTAGTTTGATTGATTTTAAATTGAAGAAAGTAAAGGTCTAAATATGATTAAAGTTGATCGAAAGTTTGATTAAAAAAAGCAAGAGAAAATGTTACTTGCTTTGAAATCCAAGGTTTGTTAAGAAAAATATTTTTGGTGTTTTTGCATATTTGAATGTTTTTGAGGTTTTAAAATGAGTTAACTAAAGTCTAAAAAGTTAAGCGTGACGGAATAAAATAAAGCGTGAGAGTTTGAAAGAAAACGCGAGGGATTTTACTAGGATATTGGATCCAAACAAGTCCCTTTCATCCTCGGATTTGGCTAAGTTACTAGTCGTTTGATTTTAATTTTGATCCTTGATTGATTTTGTTCTTAGTTAAGGTCTTGACATAAAGCGGAATAAATAAATGTGTGTGTCGGTGCAATATTCTCATTTATGTATTTACATCATTCCTACGTACATTCTAAAGTCTCAATAATATAAATGACAAGAAAATAAAATGCATGAGATGATTATAGTCCTAATGAGCATAAAAATAAAAATAAATAACAAATAAAAGCAAATAAAATGAACTAGCTATAAACAAAAAAATGAAATAAAAATTAACTAAACTAATGTAAGTAAATAAATTAGAACACTAAATAAAATAAAAATGCAATACTGAAATAAAATAAAAATAACAGTAAAAATAAACAACTAAAAATATTAAAGGGTTTTGAAAAAGAAGAAAAAAATATTAAAGGAAAGGGGGGGTACAGCAGTGATAGAGTAGAGAAATTAAAAAAGTTTGGGCCTAAGACAAGATTGTTGAGCTTAACCAGATCAAATCTGGATTGTCTGGTTAATTAGAGCGTCCAGATCTGATCATAGGGAGACAACGCCTCAGTCTTTAGATCAAGATCTAAGGATTATAAAACAAAGGAGCACAATAAAGAGGAGGGGAACACGCACAGGAACTAACACAGGAAGCATCATTGGCCATCAGATTCAAGATCTGACGGCCTAGCCTTGAAGACGCATGGGAAAATTGTAAACTCACACACACAGGATTCACATAAGGGAAAAACAGTATATATACGAAATTATTAACAAAAAGGTCATAAATCAAGTACTCTTCTCTCTCTAAGTTGGAACTTATAAAGAGAAGCTCTCTCTACTCCTTCTTTGACCCAAACAGAAACCACCGGAGATAACTTCCGGTACAGCGGCGGTCGGCCCAGCAGGGCAGCGCTGCCGGAAAATTAAAACTCTTCCGTTTCAAAAAAACAAATTCAAATTTTAAAACATCCTTTTCTTTAAAAAACACCAAATTCGAACTTGTATTGATCTAGATCTAGGTCCAAAAAGACAACGGAAAAAAAAAACTTCCTACCCTTTTGTTTCAATTCGCTTTGGATGGTTGTCTTGATGATGTGGTTCAAATTCCTTTTTATTGTGTTCGTAAGATTCGGTTTATTTGTGTTGGTTATGTGAATCAAAATTTGTTTATGGTTTGTTTGAAGTTTGTGTTTGTATATGAGCTTGGGTGTTGATGCAAAAAAGAAATGTGATGTTCTAAAATTCTGGAAAATTGCTTCTCTAGATGTGTATTGTTCTTGGTAGATTTCTTGTAAAAAAGGGTTTTGATTCCTCTTTGGCTATTGCCGAATTTGGAATAGGGTTTGTGTTGGGATGTGTGTAAAAAGGTTGTACCAACGATTGACACTGTTTATATACTTGTTTTTTCAGGGTTTTTTTTTGCATGTGTACCATGTACTAGAGGGATGATGTGCACATAATGAAAATGGTTCCTCAGGTTGCAGAAAGAATAAGGTGTCCCTTAAGTGGATTTTGATGAAAATGCCCTTGCTTGTTGGACAAAATTGAGGACCTTAAAGGACTTGCATATGGACTGGACAAAAAGACTTGAACACACAAAACAGAAACTAAAAAAAACAAATTAAATAACCAAAGGAAAGAAGAAAGTTCGAAAGTTAATAAAAAAAATAAAACAAGAATTAAGATAAAAATAAAATAATAACAAAAGATAAATAAAAAACACAAATAAAAAAAAAAGACTTAAAATTGTCCCTTTGGAATCAAAATGAGGTATTTTAAAATACCTCTCTGCCAAAATTTCGTCTGAAACAATGAAACTTCTCAGCTTTAAAAGATGAGTAAATTGAATTTTAAAATGGTTAAAAAATGGGGTGTTACAGTATTGATTCAACACATTTAAGTCAGAGGCTAGTTTATCCATACATTCAAGAAGCACAATTTCTTTCTTCCGTCAAAGAAGATAAATTTCTAGGGCTTGCCAGTAAAGGTACTTATAGGATCACCAACTCTTTTCTGAATAGCATAACCGGTGATATTCAGAGCCAAAATTTTTGATATTCATTCTAGGTTGTTAGATACTAAAATATTTTAAATACATATTATGAGTGTTCCATATGAATGCTATTTTTTCTTGAATTTGCGGCCGTTCTTTACACACGATCAATTAGGTTATTATACACACGAGGCAATTTTATTTGGTACCTTGAGCCTTTCAAGCTACCCTTTTATATATTCTTATTATCCTTTGTGAAACCATTTTAAGCCTCCAGATGAAATTCTTTTCTTTATTAATAACAAATCATGTCACAGTACTGCACTTGCATGAACCCTGTTTGATTTCACTTGGATTTAGATAGGAAATTTATATGATTGTACATGTTTTGAAACTAAGTTTGGGGTTGCTCTTTGGAATTAGCAACAGTTTAAGTTTGGGGTTGTGATGACAGATCATCTTACATTATTCTTAGCATGTTTTTCAATCATTTTCAGTAGATTTTAGCAGCAAAAAGGAGGAGTATTAGAACGATTGCCTATGATTTCGGGACTTTTGTAATGTTTCCTATATTTGAGTATGTAATTCTAGTTTTCCCGAAATATAGCAATTTTAGGGGTTTTTTTGAAGTAATTAACGAAGAAATCATGTAAATCGGCAAATTAAGAACAACTGAAGATTGTCAAGACCATGGGAAGACAAAGAATGAAGATCGAAGAGGCCTCATGAGAATTTACATAGGAAGGAATTCTGTTTTCAAGTTCTGAGGCAAGTTATTTGAAGACGAAACCCTAAAATCGACGAAGATCGAAGACTTTAGACCCGGAAGAGCAATCAAATGCGCCTAGGGCATGGCAAAGTATTACCATGCGCTTAAGGAATCTAATATGCGCCTAGGGCATGGCAAAATGCTACCATGCGCCTAGGGAATATTGCATGCGCCTCAAGCATGCTTAAAAACGGGGGCACAATTGTCATTTTATTTGTTTTGTGGGTAAAGCCCGCGTTTTTAGCCCAAACCCAGTTAGAAATCTCCACTATAAATACTATCCTTCCTCATTCAGAATTTCTCGTTCAGAATTGGAGTTTCAGGAGAGAATCTATCTTCGCCTTGATTTTCTAGGTATGTTTTTATCTTTAGTAAATTTTTTTTAGTTACCATGTGTAACTAAATCTTTTTAGCTTAGAGTTCTAAGATAAACCTCTGCATATTTTTGTTGGATATTTATTTAATTTAATATGTCGTTTAATTATTTATTTATTATTTTGTTCGCCATTATGTTTTATTAGATTATAGTTTTTATTTCTGTGAGAAGTACAACCCTAGATTAGGTACTTTGGTTGTGACATGACCTAATATTGCTATCACTAACCGAATGCTTATATCTTGATATTTATTTCCGTTTACTGATAACTATATGTCTAGGAAGTAAGTGATTATTAATTTGCGAAAGAAAACCATAGGAATTGTTAACCCTAGATGTAGGTACCCAGTGGATTGTCCCCATTGGGTCGTGTGGTGCATTACTGAAGCTAGGAAGTAACTGGTTAGTAATTAGGGAAACAAGCACCGAGTTGTCCGACTTAAAGATATAACCTAATAGAACCATTCTCTTGAAACCCTTAGTGAGGAAGACGTAGATTAGGGCTGCCCGTTTGTAGAACTACTAAGTAAGCGTAGAGAGAGTGTGTTATGAGTGTCATAAGATTCATAGATGGGCAGACCTATGGGAACCTTGGCCTTCATTGCCTTGGGAAATACTGAAAAGTCAATTTAAGTTTATGTTTCAATTACCTTTGAATTAACAAGACCCGGCCCATAAGGATCACCGTGCGATCAGCAGGTGCAGTTAGCCATCGAAGGGAAATGCCTGATTAGGTACCTAGTGGATCGTCCCCATTGCATCAGGGGGTGCCCTACCTATTTAGGAAACTCCCAACGGCCTCATCACTTGTATAGTCTACCTAAAATAAATAAACGCGACATATTTATTACTTATTATGCAACAATTCATATACAAAGGGGATTCGAAGAATTCTAACCGTTGCTTTATTTTGTATGACCAAAAACAGGTAAATCCGCTCTATTTACTAACAAGAATAAGTAACAAGAATTGTTTGGACGAAAGCAAAATCCTTATAGATACGATACTCTATTTACTAACTTTATTACTTGATGAAAACGATTGATACATTTGTCATTTAAACTCATTAAACTAGTAGCGACTACATCAAGAATGAAGAATTTTTATCATTATATATGAGATGTGTTTGATCTCATTATAAAGTAGTTTCTATCGATTAGAAGTCCTACTTAACACACTTTGATGTTAAAATCCATGTTTCTTTGTATATTTAGATTTCTACATTTATAATGTCATATTCTATCCCTAAAAAAATATCATATTCTAAAAACATTTAAAAAACTTGTCAGAAACCAAAACAATCCAGAATCATTTTATTTTTATGTTCAAATAAATTTGTTATCAATAAAACATCAACTTAGTTTTGCAATTTTCCTCAACATTTATCAAAATCTTTTAAGGGTCCTAGTTCTTGAAATTAACTTGGTTCTTACACGAGACACACCTTACAAAAAAAATATAACCTAAACATTCTAATCACACTTTTGTAAGTTTTTCTTATCCCATGTGATTTAATAGAGGATATCATCACCAAACTAAATCAATCACATGCATTTTGATTATCACAATTCTTTGGAAACACAAACAACACATCCCATCATCTCTAACAATGATACATTATGACGAGTTAAGATCTTCTCCATTTAAATTTTTCTTCATTTCTACCATTTGGGAAGATATAGACACATAAAGTAGGTGGTGGGTTATATCATTAAATAGGTCTCACTATCATTAATTATTTTCAAGAAATTTTGTGTCTATATCTTTCCAAATGGTAGAAATGGAGAAAAATTTAAATGGAGAAGATTTTAACTTCATTATGACACCCAAGTTAAGAGCTTAAGTACTTATGACTATTAATACCACATTACTATTTTTTTTTCTTAGAGAATGAAGACACTTTACTCGAGAAAGCTACTGCTTCTTTCTTCGAAGTAGAATAACTATATTAACTCTGGAAGACAAAAGACATTCGATATTGTGATGTCAGGTGTCATCACTTCGTTGAAGTGGAATGACATCTCAAACTTCACTAGTTGAAGACATTTGGTTCAAAATGACCATTGCCGCCTTTTCTTTCCAAAATGGATCTGCTCCTTCTCCTTCCTTCATCAAATCTTTCTCTCCTTCCTTCATCAAATCTTTCTCTCCTTCCCTTCCTCCCTCCCTCCCCCTCTAAGGCGTAATATTTCTACTAATTTTTTGTTGTTGCATTGGAAAGGCAACTATCAATTTATATATTAGAGATTCTTGTTGGGACGTGAACCAGCATCCCCCACACTACATTCAAGCCAAATAAATCACAACAACAATTCATAAATTTGCAAATTTCTAATAATTTAATTTATATTCCACCAATTTTTGATATCCCAAAAAAATAACTCAAGATCCATCAATAAAGAAAATAAGAAGATCTAAAATCATTTCATCGAAATGCACCCACAACTCAACTTTGATGACTTGAGCACCATTTTCGACATAGGCGTTATACGCATATAAATATAGTTATTATGTCAACATCTTATCTCCAACATATAAGGTAATGAGAAGCTCTTCTATAAACACAAATGCAAATGATATATATTTAGGCAAAACCTAATTTAGACTTCATCTCATTAAGGCTATATCCTACGGTCCACTCTAAACCCGTACAAATCATTGTACTTGTACAACATATATATAAATATAGATCCAACACTTAGAAGTATACTTTGTTTATTTTACTGCTCATTCTCCCAAACTCTTTGTGACTTAGGTATAGGCCCGGCCCTGAGCCACCCCTTAATATGGGCCTCAATTTTTTTTAATACCCAATAGTACTACAAAATTGCTAAAATAACCTCTCTGAATCACAATAGTTTTCCCTTTTCCAAAACAACACTGTTTGGTAAATAAATAACATCTCTCATTAATTTATTTTACTTCCTTTCATGAAATTGGATGATTTTTGTTGAATGTTAAAATTGCTAAAATAGAGATTGATAGAGATATGGTTGATTATTAACAGAATTAGTAATAATTGATTTTTACATATTTACTGTTTTGGGAGTTTTTGTTAAAATTATTCAATTAAGTGTATAATTGAATGTATATATCATATATGTTGCTAATTACTAATTACGTTTTAATTTTATTTTATGGTTCAACCTCAACATTGTATGTCTAATGATGTGGTTCAACTTCGACATTGCGAAATTTATTGTAAAAGAAACACAAATTCTTATTGATGATAGTCATATTGATGCTATTCTTGTTAATGCTATTCTTGTTGATGTTATTCCCGTGATAATGTTGATGCTATGCCTAGACATTGTTGTTGATGCTATGTCTATTCCTATTGATAATGTTGATGTGAATGTTGATGTTGAAAATCTTAATGATAATGAAGATGATAATCAAAATGTTGATAATGTTAATGACATTCACATTAGTGTGTAGATATATTTGATCCAAGAAATTAGAATTCTCTCGAGTCTAAAATTTGAGTTGTTAGCTACAAAAGACCCTATAAATAGAACATTGCTCTTTTAAAAAAATATGTTTTGATTTTATCAATGACATCTTTTCATTCTCAGAGCCGAGTTTCCGGGAACGGTCCTGCTTAGGTATTCCAGTGTTTGCAGGAGAACGTTGCCATTGTTAGCTAGCTTCACCTTTTAATTACCGGATCAAAAGTCGGATCAATATATTTCTCATTTATTGCCCCTTTCTTATTTTTTATTATTTTTAACAAACTAAATTTATTTTATTTATTTTTTTGGTTAAAAACAAACTAAAAAAAATATATTAAAGGACAGACCTAAGACAAGGTTTTCAATACGTAATAGGTCCTTAAACTGTCATATTCTTTGGCACTTTGAAATAGATTCGGTTCTTTAAACGACACTCCTAAAAGGACAAATCCTAATATCTAGTTATGATACGACTCTTACTAACTTTTCTAGTTTCATTGTGACACCAAAATAGTTCCCTATAAAAGGTCCCCTGCATATGGTATGGTACATCTACATGCTTGGTGCAACAAGATTCACATGTCATACATATATTTGTCTAGGGACCTCAAATCCATATAAAAGATTAAGTTTTCAACTCACATGCTGTTTAAAGGGACACGCAATATGGTGTTTCACTACCCTTTTCATTCATAGCCATGAGTGCAGCGGTCACGGTTCATCACTCTTTTGGTCCCCAATCATATCGTCACCAATCAGTGACATACATGATTGCATATTTGAACAATAAGGACACAAAGCGTGAAGATGTATTTAGAAGTGGGTCGGTTTCATGGTCCGTTCAAAATACCACTTTCATTTAGTCGTTTTCATAGGATACACATTGCCATTTGCCAACTCCATTTCTAGCCTAAGGTGATTAAAATCACTAATGGGAGCTGGACAAATAATATGACTGATTATAATTGGTCCAATATTAATTACAAACACCATTTTTCGCGGCGTCTAATACGGATCTGGTCTAAAGTTCGACCTTTCTAATAATTATATTAGTTATATATCAATTTTGGAGTCTTAATTGATTAATGATCAAATTAAGTAATAAGATTAATTAGATTTCTTCCCTCAAAAAGACTAATTAGATTTCTATTTAGATAGTTAATTAATCAATCTGAAGAGAAATTTTATGTATAAAGATACCGGTGGAGGAAGAATCAATTCAATTGTGGCTAACATTTTGAGTGTTTTTCATATTATTGCCAGAGAATTTTTTCGTCGTGATCCAGATATTCTTAATATTTTTAATCTATATCTTTAATCGATCAAACGTGTTGTAAATCCAATTATAATCACACTCAATATTTTATTTGCTCTCGCTAAAGAATTATAATTTTGTTTTGTATTGAGCATTTCTTGTGAGATTATTGATCTTTATTTAGACCTAATTTCAACGACGCACCTTTGAAAGATGGTCTAATATTAAAATACATTTTATTTTTACCAAAGATGATAAGGTTCAACTTTAAAACGTTATTGAGAGGTCCATAGTTATTTTTGTCAGTCTCACTAGAACTAAACCCTGACTAACCAAACTAAACCGACTTACTATTCACATTATTACTAACTGAAATAGATAAATTACATTCTAATCCATTTAGAGGACAATCCCAATGAACTGAAGAGGCAGAATGGACACCCTTCTTAACCATAAAATCAACACATATATTATGCTCCCTTAAAATATGAACTATTGATAGTCCTATGATATAAGCCATCTGAAATTTCTAGTGACATAGAGGCATACACATGCAAACTTACAAGTATTCTAGTCACATATACATCATGGATTGATTTAAATGTTTTTTTTCCATATCATGGAACTGAATTTATTCGAAATGTAGTGTGTGTCGATACAAGTGCTATTTAAAAAAATGCGAATGCAAGTTTTCTTTAGATAGATAAGTTTGGTGGGATACCCCAAAGTTGTTCTAGATAAGCCTTTTTTAGAGATGGATTTAACTTACCTAATTATCGTCTCTATTAGTATTGCTTAGGTGGTTTTGGTTTATGCTCCTCCACCTTTTTTGTAACTATGAATAATACTTTAGGTGATATTTATGTTGTTCATTGAAGTGCCAACATATTAGTGTATCATGTTAAAACAATAACATAGTTTGAGTATTTGTTGTTTTTGGATTTCCAAACTGCTGTATTTGAATTTCTAAATTCTATTATCTATCGAAGTTGTTACTAGGTTGAGTCACGACCAGGTTACTCTCTTTAAGACGTTTCGTGACACTGCCCAAAATTGTGCAAGACAGACTATCAACCACGCTGCCTCTTGGATAAAACAAGCCCAACTACAACTGTTCGATTAACTACTGCATAGTAGAAAATCGTTCGAGAATTACACCTCCAATATGGTACCAAAACCATTCTTTTAATACTGAAACCACTTTAGTATGGTACTGTTACCACTCTATTATGGTGCTGAGACCACTCAAATATGGTGTTACCATCATTCTAATTATTAATATTAACTTTTTCAACTATGATACTATGATCACTCAAATATGGTTTTACATCATTCTAACGTATAACTTTTTCAAGAATCGAAGAAGAATTTATTTTAAGATCATTCATAATTTTGAAGGGACATTATACAGAAAAATGGACTATGATCTTAAATTATTATTTATTCCGAAGGACATAAAAATATCGAAGGGACTATGAACTTAAGACCATACTTAACTTAACTTCGAAGGGACATTAAACCGAAAAGGGACTATGGTCTTAAGAACACTCTTAATTCCGAAGGGACAGAAAAAAGGAGATGAAGAGAAGAAAGACTCTTCAACACAAGTCAAGAAAGGGAGAAGAGAGAAAGAGTTTCCGACAACTCAATGAAACACTTTAGTGTGTTTTTGGAACTGAGTAGAGTCCTCTATTTATATTGAGATTTTGTAACTGTTTTACCAAAAATTCCGGTAGCAGTTACTCTAACGGATAAGATAAAAATGGAACTTATCTGTTAATCAGTTCAACAACATTTGTGGATAATATCAAAAAGAAACAAATCCACAAAAGTGAAAGAAACAAACTCATTGGATTTGAATGAAGGATATTCACGAATAAAAATAATAATAATTATTATTTTTATCATTATCAAGTATGTAATTAAACTAGCAACAAACCCGTGCTAAGCACGGACCAGCACGGACCCGTGCTTAGCACGGGTTAATTTGAAGTAGTGGTTATGTATCAAACTGTATTGCAATGCTACAAGAATTGAGAAAGAAAAAAAAAACTAATGATAAAGTTGACGTAAATGATAAAAGGGCACCCCTTCTAATTTTTCAAACACGTCAATCTCCCCTCATTTATCCATTTCAATAACTTTATAAATCTGTTATCTAAATATGAAACTTAATGTCTAGCAAAAATACAAATACAATCTTACCTCTTCTTAATTTTTTGACACGTTATCAAAATTAATCCTTTTGTGTCTTTTGCTTCAACCCCTCAATAATTTTTCTCCTAAAAACAAATTAAAACAAACTCAGTTGATAAAATACCCTAATTTAATCTTTTTTAAAGAACAAACAAATTTAATCTTAATCTCAATCAAAACAAATTTTCCTATAATTCAACTTCTAAATATTTGAAGAGTTAAAAAAATTACAATCTTCTATTCTCTAATTCTCTAATCATGAAATTTTATACCCAAAAAAATTATGAAACTTAATGTCTACAAAAAATACAACCTTACGTCTTCTTAATTTTTTGACACATCATCAAAATTATATCTTTTTGTGACTTTTGCTTCAACTTCCCCCTATTTTTTCTCCTAAAATCAAATTAAAACAAACTCACTCGATATTACACACTAAGTTAATCTTTTTTTGAAGAATAAACAAACTTAATCTTAATACCAATCAAAATAAATTTTCCTATAATTCAACTTTTAAATATCTAAAGAGTTAAAAAAAATTACAAAATATTAATTACAAGGCATATACCTACTTTTCAAAAATTACACATTTTCAAAATTGTTTTTTTTTCTTTTTCTAAAATTAATTTGCTTTTATTTTTTCTTTATCTTTTTTTTAGTCAAAAGAAAATTTTATTAAATAAAAAGAAATAGATAATGAGTCTGAGGACATTTGACCTGACTCAGGTATAACAAAAAACGGGGATACAACATAATAAATAAGACCAAGTGGATTGACCAAAATCTATCATTACAAAAATTCACTAATCAGCAAGCGAACCCCGTATACAGGTGCGAAACCAAGTTTAAAATAAATATGAAAATTGAACCTCTACGAAAAACAATTAATGAATCCACCGTCATCATGGTATCAAAATCTAAGTGTCAACAACTCCCTAAACAAGCCAGCAAGCATAAAAGCTCTTTCAAGCTTGAAGAACCGGAGTATAGACAAACAAGAAATATTAAAACCTATAGATCTCAACATATTTCGAAAACAACAGAGAATCAAAAAATTATGGCCACCATGTCATATTTTAAAATATTATTTTTATTGTTGTAGATTATTAATTATTATATCTTTTAGAAATATGACTATAAAAGACACTGGAAATATGATAAATGAGTCACAAAATAATATTGTTGTACAATTCATACATGAGACTCATAACGACATCTTTATCAATAATGAAATCTTTACTGTTTTTAATATTTCTACATATTTTTAGCTTACCATTTCATAATATTTAATAATAAATATTTCAATGATTTTATCATAGCAAATTACACTAACCTCTTAAGGTCTTCTTAAATTACACAAACACCCCACTCTATTTTTTAACTAAACACTAATCTTATTTTTTTTTATCATATTGACAAGCATTTCACTTATAATAAAACACGGTTTAAACTTTGTAAATTCCATTTATTTTGAGCAATTAACTTCTTCATACGTGTATAAACTCATTTAATTTTCGACCATTTTTTCTTTCCATTTTTCACTTAGGTGATTTTTCTCAACTTATTGTTACTCAGTTAAGGTGGTTTAATTTTTAAACTTTAATGTAATAAAACGGATATATCAAAGATTATTTCATTTTCATTGATCAACCACAATGTCTATCCACCAAGATTCTTCTCATTTCTATATTCTCTTTTGATCTCTTCTGTAATTGCCGATATTTGATGGTAAAAACAAATGTTATTGTTTTTCAATTGTGAAAAAAAAACTTCATTTAACTTAATTGTGAAAAGAAAAAATAAATACAAACAAATAAAAAAAAAACTCATTTAACTTAATTGTGAAAAGAGAAAACAGATAAAAACAAACAAAAATGATTGAAATTAAAGTGTATATTAACAAGGTTATTGAAATGGATAAAATAAGGGGAGATTGACATATTTGAAAATTAGAAGGGGTGCTTGTGTTATTTAAGAAAATTCTAAGGGAACTCAAAGTAATCTGCCCTTTTATCATTAATGTCAGTTTTATCATTAGTTTTTTTTTCTTATTTCCTCAATTCATATAGCATTGCAATGCACTATGATGCATATCCCCCTTCAAATTTGCCCGTGCTTAGCACAGGTTTCTTGCTAGTATACAGGTTAATTTCAGTCATATTAGTTTGTTTGTATCTGTCTTAGCACGGAGGAGGTCAGAACCAAGAAGACGATTTTTGCTCCGAATCTTACGAAATCGGATCAAATTAATCAAGTGTTAGAGGAAGGTATGGCAGAGAAGGATAGTTTTTGTATCAAAATTGTGGGGGGAGGGGCAGAAGCATATTGGAAGTTGAAAGAATAGAAGGCCCAACAGACTAATGTGAGCCCACAAAATTTTATGGTGGGGGACAATGAGAATGATAGTTTTAGTAAGACAAGGGACAAGACTAATGATTGCCCACAAAATTCTATGGTGGGAGGACAATGAGAAGGGAACACGTGTGGTCAATCATCAGTCTTGTCCCCTGTCTTACAAAAACTATCCTTCTCATTTTCCCCCACCATTGAATTTTGTGGGCTCACATTAGTTAGTTGGGCCTCCAATTCTATCAACTTCCAGTATGCTTCTGCCCCCTCCCCCAACTTTCATACAAAAACTATCCTTCTCCGTCATACATTTCACTAACACTTGATTGATTTGATCTAATTTTGTAAGATTCAGAGCAAAAAACTTCTTCTTGGTTCTGACCTCCTCCGTTCCGGACCCACCACATATATTTTCAGTGGGGTCAATTATTGTCCACCTTCTTACTACTCCCGCCCCATCTGATCGTTGACATTTCATAAATTTGTAAAAATTTAATACTCTTGTCTGCACATCAACTTCAACTTTAATGCGCCCATAAATTTGTGCCTGGAGTTTCCGCAACCGTCAAATGCTAATGAATGGCTGCTTTGATTGTCATTAATGGATGTTCCCTCCTCCTTCCGTCCACCGGAATTCTTATTCCGGCCACCAATTAGCCATTTACTCCTCACTTTGTGATCACCAACGGAATTATTCTTAGCACGGAGGCGAGGACCCCATTTTTTCTCGCTTTTGGCGGAGCTGGACTCATACTTGTCACTGCCAAAATTCTCCGTATGGTCTATAGCTCCACAGACGAAGCAAAATTTGCCTTGCTTCTCGTATTTGAATACGAGTTTTATATTCTCACCTTCTTCCCGTTCAATCAAAAGGTCCTGTTGCAGCGGTTCTTCCACAACAATTTCCACTCTTACCCTCATGAACCTTCTCCACGGACCATAATTATTCTCCTCGTCAAATTTGACCATCCTTCCGATATGGCTTCCGACCAAAGAACCGACTTTTGTGTCCGTAAATCCGAACGACAACTGATGTATTTGAGCCCATATATCTTTTGTATTCATTGGTATCATCAAAGGATCCTCCCCAACTGCTACCTTCTTCATGATGATCATATTGTTATCGAGCAACCAGGGATAGCCATCAAGAATCTTCACGAGATCACCTTTTTGATAAAGCTAGACCATGAACTTATTATTTTCCATTTGGATAAATGTCATTCGTCGCCGTAACTCCCACATAGGACCTAGCCTTTCCTCAAGAGTAGACAAATGGATTGACTTGTTAACCCCCAAACGACCAACGAGACACAAGTCTAATAGCTCTGCCTGTGTTAGCTTCGACAGAGAGCTATCAGCACTATTGTCGCTATTGATGTTCAAGTTCTCCATTTTTTAGGATAAAGTGATGGTTAGGAATATGATGTAAATGACAAACACGGGGCTAGTTTTCATGAAACAGTGAAGAAAACTATTCCAAAGCCTATCATATTTATATAACACGCTGGAAGTAAGAACAAGGGACAACCAAATCTTCTCCAATAAAATGAAAGGATCCATAGTTAAAATTATGAAATGAAACCCATAAAGGCCAAGATACAAACAGATATCTAATGTTGACTTGAGAAGAGAAAGGTATAATTTTAGAAACCAATAAGGCAAGAATACCAGTGGCGGTGCAACACAATCTGGTACCATTATGGTAGTATCAAATCTCTAAAGATCTTAAAATAAAACTAATAATTCAGAAAAAATCACCAACGCTCAATTAGACAGATCACGCTACTAACTCATGATCAATCTAAGAGAACATTAAGTCAACGAGAATAACAAACAGAAATCGATCAGATTAAGGATGATCGATTGGACAACAAACTCCCACTAGAGGACAGACGAAGATAGGGACCTTAGGAGAGAACATGGAAAAATCTGAAAGCAGCAATAAAGGCCAATATTAGAGATAGATAGATAGATTCAAGAATTTTGCTGATGAGGGAGCATCAATGGTAGCAAAGCCGGACCTTGGGGTGTGCAAGAAGTTTTATGAAACTGAACCTACTATGAGCCTCAAAAAAAAAAAATTAGGCCTATTAAAATTGTGTCATCTTATTTTTGGTGTTAGATGAGTATTTTTTTAGGAGGGTGGTTTGAGGTTCATGCGGTGGTGATTTTCATGTGTATTGCACACCTTGTACTTACCTTTTAAAAAAATCTAAATAGAATATTGTTCTTTAAAAAAATTACATTTTTATTATATTACGGACCTCTTCTCAATTGCAAAACCGAACAGGAACGACCTTGAATGGTAGCACCCGGAATCAGTCCATTAAAGCTGCAATGAAAAACTTTTGACTTTGAGCCATTTCTCTATAAGGATTTTGTTTAGTGGAGTTTTGATCTTAAAAGTGAAGATAAGTGAGAGGGTTATCACTGGTTTTGGGGGGAATTAGAGTGGGGTCTAAACTCTAATCATAGGATAATGTGTTTGGTTAGTTAATTACTTGTATTTGTGGGGGTTAAAGAATTGAAGAAAAATCTCTAATCATAGAAAAATAAATGAATTGTGAAGAAAATTGTCTTATTTTTGTCAATTAACAAACCCATCCTTTTGGGAGGTTTAAACCAAGAAATATTGTATCTGTGTTAAATTTTTCTTCTACTACATTAAATATTTCATAGTTACAAGGTTTCTGACTAGTAACTTACAGAAATTTTAGACATCAAAGATTGAATCAATCTTGGTGCACAATTTTATACTTTTGCCGATCCAGAATAACTTCCGCATAAAAGATTTATAAACTCTGATTTTTAACAAATGATCTATTCAACCCTCTATATAGAGGACATAGTCTAACAAGATCTTGGATTGAGGAATGTGTCTTATTAAACTCCTACTCTTTTTAAGTTCCGTTCATTTACAATTTTTTATGCAACACAATATATGTGGAACATTTTATTGTTTTAGAACTATTTCATTTTAATTTATGTAGATTAAATGTCATGTTATTTCTTGAATGTTTGTATAAGATGATGTGTTATGATAGATCCACAGGGTTATTGGATGTTAATCTTACTTATATTATAGTATCAACATGTTTTAAAAGCTTAGTGTTTGGTGCTTAATGGCAAAGATTTGTCCCAACCTGAATGTGATACTTAATTAGTACTTGAAGGTTTATATTATCTATTTGTGTTCATGTGCTTATTTGAATTAACTTATTTTTGAGCTTATAAAAGTAAATAAGTTTTTATGTTAATTTATATGTTCTCATTAACAAAAATTTAATCTTCATAAGCTGGTTTTTTTCTCCATAAACTGAAAAAATTTATAAATAATATATAAAAGTTTGTTTATCTGCATAGATTGTTTTGCATGAGTAGAAAAATAAGCCAATGCAAACAGACCCAGTGTCTTTTTATTGAATATCCTTTTATTTTTGTAATTCCCACTCTAATAGTGACACTGAGTTAGTATTATTATTCTTTACGTTACCTAACTTATTTAATTTTTCAAGTAGAGAAGATTTTATGCTCTTACATTATGAATTCGATATAGTTAATGGATTTTACTATGGGTCGGTAACTCTGATGCGTCAAGTGATTTTGTATAATTATTCATAAGGAACGTCACTATTAGATGATAAAAATCAAAAATATTATTTTGAGATTTAGGATATCATATGGATGAAATGATGGAACCGATCGCATAAAAAGTTGAAGAGACTAAAGTTTTGTTTGCGAGTTTAGAGCTGAAGAGAAGGAAAGCTTGGAAAAAAAGGAATGAGCAAGTGGAAGAAATAGAGGAAAATGGAAGGAGATGGTTTTAGGGGGTTAACTTTTCTTCATAATAAAAAACTCTCTTCATTTGAGAAAACTCAAAATAATATTGAAGGAGGGTCTTGGAGGATTTTAGAGGGTTTACATGAATTCCTCAAATTTAATTTAGATTACTATAGTATGAGTGTTGCTATTTGTTGTAAATTTAGGCATAAAATTATCTCCGTAAATAATAATCAATATATATATAAATAAAAGAGTCAATCAAATATAAACAAGAGAGATTAATAAACTTATCTCTTTTGAGGTTGTTGTTGAATTAGAACACCGACCATGATTTTAACAACATCTTTGACAACCAAATCAAATAGAATCAACAACTACAAAACGAACAAACCATGAATAGTCTGAGACGTGCTGATCGCATTGTCCTTAAAGATTTTCCGCGTAATTATACACTAATCCCCATGATTTAACTTAATAGACCTTTCTCATAGAATCGAGGAAACAGAACTAGCAAGAATTTATTTTCAGGAAGATGATAACCCATGATTAATTTGTGAGGGATGAAGATCATCATTGTTTTGTTTCAATTTTTATGAAATTAAGTAAGTGAAAATTATATTCCTTCCATTTCTGTACGTGCAGTGCAGCACACATATGTTTTCAATTGAGAGAATTAAGGTTTGGCTGACCACTATTATTTTCACATTCATGAGATATCAAAGCAAAAGCGGTTACATAACTTTGGAATTAAAAACATGTCTCAAAAATCAAGTCAAACCTTATAATTAATTATAATATGATAATAGTTTTTTATTAAAATATATTTCTATATTTCTCAATTAAAAATATGGAACACAACATATTTAAAACTTTTGAAATATACTCAAAATTCACAACACTATTAACCACGATAAAATATCTTCGCGAATATCATGGTCTATATTAAACCAACACATTATGCAATTTGTGTAAAAAAAAGTGTTAAATATATTTTTGGTCCCTACAAATATACCAACTTTTTGTTTTAGTCCATTTAATAAATTTCTTTCACTTTTAGTCCCTATAAAATTTTCAATCACTACTTTTGGTCCCTATTTTTAAATTAATTTTTGTATTTTTCATTGAAATTTTGCAGAAATGTGTAGAATATTGTAAAATATTTTTCCAAGAAAAATTAGAATTTTTTTAACAAAACACAAATTAAATGTGAATTTTTAACTGTCAAAAATAGAAAAATTCATATTAAATTCATATCTGGTTAAAAATTCTAATTTTTTTTGGAGAGATTCTTATAATATTATGAATTTTTCTACAAAAATTTATTCAAAAATATGAATTTTACATATGATTTTACTTTAAAGGAGAGACCAAAAGTGAAGATGTAAAATTTTTTAAGGACTAAAAATTAAAAAAAAAAAATTTAAAGGGACTAAAACAAAAAGTTGACATGTTTATAAGGACTAAAAACATAATTAACCAAAAAAAAATCACACAACTATACAAATCCTCTTGATTTTAACATATTGAATGTTTACGTGTCTATGATTTGATGTTATAATCAATTGTGGTGTACTGTTTGCAAAGTGAATGAATTACAAGTTTCATGTCCATTCCCATGCACGTGTTGCACACAACATTTTGGTTTTGGATTCTTTTTCATTTGAATGTTAAATTGAATTGTCAAATACAATGGAATACAACAACCTATTAAGAGGATGTAAATTAAGATATTAGCCATTGTACTCGTATTCGTGAGGTTGTCGTGAAATGATTACTCGCGATAAACAGCATTATTCTATAATATTTTTAAAATTAAAAATAAATATAGTAATTATAGGCATTAATTTATCATTCTTTAAAAAACTACTTTTTTACAAAAATTGAAAGATTTTTCCATTTTCCCTCATATTTTTTACCCCCAAGTCTTTCCTTTCCCTCCTCTTCCTTCAAAACTCCCAAACAAAACCTAAGTGATCAAAAGGTATAATTCATTAATTCTGAAGTAAATATTTGATATAGCTACTTAGTAAGTTATTTTAGACAAAATATTGTCTAAGATCTTAAGAATGATAATTGCACTATTATCTACATAGTGAGTTATTTTAGACAAAATATTGTTATGACTTATGGACTTAATACCACATCTTAACTAAAGACCTTGTTATTATAGACCAACTTTTTAATATAGAGTACAGAGAATAAGTTAACCTTGACGTTCCATTGATGAAACTAGATGTTCCATTGTTAGTTATAAGCCAACATATATATCTCTTGAGACTCTATGACGTGCCATTAGCCTAGCCATATGAACAATCTTTACCTTGCATTCATAAATATTTTACATAACTTCAAACTTTAAAAAAATAATTAGCATAAAATATTCACACAAAACCTAAGCTCTAAAAACAAATACTTAGATCCGTCTCTAAACCCCAACCACAACTAACTCTAAATCCGTTTCCCTAAAGAAGGTTGCATAAGTTGGATTAATAAAGTTCCAAATTTCATATATTTGAAACAATCACTAGAACCAATAATTTCTTATTAGAATAAATAAATTAACTCATAGACTCTATTTTAGAGAAATATAAATTGAATTATTTGAAGTAAAAGAAATATTGTTCTACTTACCTTTGAAGATATATTGATAGGTAGTAGAGCTAGAAAGAAAATATGATAGGCCTGAATTGGAGGTCATGACTATACATATAAAATTAAGAGAGAAAAAAAATATATAACTATAATCCTTATTATCTAATCCTAATGTACAATGCACACAAGACCTAAAAAACCCTAATCCTTGATTTAGAGCGGGAAAACTTTGCTTTAACTGCAGTTATTCAAATTTGAAATTCAAATCTTCCTCTCATAAATTATCACTAACTCGGCATTAATTACACATGCGGTTCACAAAGGAATAATATGCACATGCAACCAATTGATTATTTCCAAGAAATGTTCTTCTTTCCATATGCAAACTTTTGATTTCCAAGACACGGTAATCAACAACAGAGTCCCCTAATCACACTAATTTCAAACATCACAAGTTCACACTAAAACTTTTGATTTCCACCCCCTCTCCTCTCTGTTCCAAGTTTATTCTTTCTAAACTCTGAGAAACATTTCTCCAGATGTGTGTGTCCACCACCGTGCTTCCGTCATATGGCCATCGCAAGAGACTCTTCACCTCAACAACACACCAATCTGAATTTTCCTAGGGTTTCCGATTCCCCACTTTTCTTTTGCTTCAATCATTTAATTTTTATATCTTTCTCTGTTTTCATTATTTCATTAGATTTATTCATTCTCCCAGCTTCAACTTATCATTCTTGATTTGATCTTAAAACATTTTTTTTCCTTTCTTCTCTTCATTTCATCAATTCCTTCATTTTTCATATTTTACTTGAATTTCCCAGGAATTAGCTATGAAACTGGGGCGAAAATGGAATTGAAGAAGGTCAAGTGATGATTGACTGGATTTCTTGAACGCAGATGGTGGTGGAAGGTGACTCAAAGGATTGCAGATGCAGTGTTCATTGCCTCAAAGAATTTCCATGTAAGGATATGTTCTTAAACTTTTTTTAATTGCGATTTAAGAACTTTGGATAAATTTGTTTATGGTATCTTCATTATATGATGTTGTTCATGTAATTTTTTCAAGCTATATTATTACATGTTATATTTGGTTTGTTTGGATGTGAATTGAGATTTTAAATAATAGTTCTCCAATAACTAAATCTTATGATTTGTGCTCTTGGTGGTTTAAACACACACAAGAGAATCTCATCAATGTTCTTTCATTTAATAATGTATGTGGGGATTATGTTTTCAATAGGGGACACTTATTTGATCTTTCCCATTTGATGTACGTGGGGCTGATTTTATTTCCCTGTTCCACCTATGTTATGTCCAATTTCTAGCTAAAAAATGATTTATTTTAGTTATTCATCATTCTCTGTTTTTCTTTTCTCCGTTTTTAAACAGAAGAAAATAAATCCAAATGAACAGGGAAGTTGGAAACATTTGATGCAATCGAATTGGTATCTGTGTCTATCTTGAAAAGGAGACGGCGGCATATGAAATGAATTATTTTTTAGCTAGATGGGCTGCAAGATTGTGAGATGTTTGATTTTGCTTTCTACAGATTAATTGTGAAAATGTATTTGTTTAGACATTTAAGTATTCATTTATTGAAATTCATTTTGATGGAGCTTTTGCAAAAGGTGCGTCTTTTTCTTATGATGAAAGCTAACAGAAGTACATGATTTAATTTTATTTTTCAATCCAGAACTCAGCTTATCATGAATTTCCAATCTTATTTCTGTAGTCGTAATTGGATCTATTGTTAGAAATTTAATTTAAATTATCAAATGATCATTTTTCTACACCAATGCTCAGTTTGTTTATTTGCATCATTGGTTTTTGAATGTCACATATATCAGTCGAAGAGAGCCGAAGGAGACTGACGTTGCAATGAAACTAAGGGAAGAGATGTTTCCAATGAAAAGCCTTCCGCTTATGATTATTTTGTCTGTTATTTTTTGTAAATGAGATATTATGTTTTGGCTGAATTAGGAGCTAAAGCTTGATTGCAAAATACAAATCTTGATTTCAAAATTTTCTTCTTCTAACTTAATGATAGTTTCTTTTTAAATTTTGATATCTGGTTGCAGGGGAAGGATTTAAGGAGGCATATGAAAATGGTGAATATTTGGATGTTCCAGATAATGATTATGGTATGACTTGCCACATGTCGTTCACTTTTATTTAATCAGGCATGACCTGTTAATGTGATTATAGGGTATAAACGGATTAAAAAAAAGGTTTGTTATTCACTGAGTTTTGATGAATGCATCGATATTAATGTTAACCTATATTCCACAGATGGTTATCAATCTTCCGAATCGTTATCGGATGAACCTAATAGATCCAAATGCAGCTCTACAAATAATACTGCAAATGTATGTGAACATTACGAAAAAAATAGTCACTCAGCATGTAACATAATAAAGTAATAAACTTATATGCATTTGTTGTCTAAATTATGTATGTTTTGTTATATTGTAAGACTACACTCTATATTATGTCTAATCTTTTGATAGGATCATTGTAGTGGCAGTGAGATCAATACATGATTATGACACAACATGAACCTGATCTAATTTGGAAGGGCTATTAAAGGCATGAATTATCGTAATATATGACCAGCAGGAACAAACTGGTATTGGAAAAGTCTGAAATGCTTCCTCTTTTTTCACAAGTATCTCATTTTTACAGCTTATTTTATAAGGTTTTGTTTCTTTTATTTGAACCTTTAATACTGGAAATTCAAAATGTATGTGCTGCTGTATTTTATAATCATGTACTAAAATGTTGTCTCTATAATGGTATTTTATTTTTGAACGGAAATACATCGATCACATATAATAGTACTTGATTGAGTTGATTGGTAGGAAGGAGCAACATGATTCAAATGAGAAGAATAATTTAAATCAACTAATAACTAATCAATTCAATTTATGGTTTTTGGCATGATTATCTGTCTTGGAACGAAGAGAAGACTTCCAATTATTCATGCCGAATAGGGGTGGGAATAGGCCAGGCCAGGCTTCGATAGGCCTGAGCCTGGCCTACGAACAATTTTGCAAGTCTGAGCCTGGCCTATGGTCTATCAGAGGCCTACTTTTTTGGCCTGGCCTGGCCTATTTAAAAGTCTGGTCTGGCCTAGAATCCTATTTACAGGCCTACTTCATATAAAAGTCGTTAAATATTCAATTTTATCTACTTTTAAATAGGCCTAATTGGCCTTAAAGCCTATTTCACTGTAAGGCCTCTCTATCACTATAAGGCCTTAAAAGCCTATTTCGATATAAGGTCTTAAATCCTATTTAAAAAGTTCATTTTTTGAGTTTTTTTTAATGATTTTTATGTTTAATATAAATTATATTTTAATATAAAAAAATAAATTTTAATAATATGCATAAATAGGCCGGCCTATTAGGCTTCATAGGCTTTTTTTGATAGCCTAACTCTGACCTATTTACTTAAATAGGCTTTTTCAAAAGCCTAAGTCTAGCCTCTTACATAAACAGGCCAGGCCAGGCCGTAGGCCCCTGTAGGCTGGCCTGGCCTATTCCCAACCCTAATACCGAATACTAAAGTTTTTTTTTCAAGAACAATTAAATGTCTTAAAAATCTCTATAATGAGTACTGTTGTTTTTCAATGATTAACTTAACTAAAGTCAAGTTTTCCAGTTTTCTAAAATTAACATTATTTTCAAAGATAGATTTAGAATCAACATGTACTCACACAACATGGATATTTGATTTATGGTATTTCCTTCAATGGAATTCATAATCATTTTTATCGGTATTTAAATTTTAGGTAGATTTTTTATTTGATGGATCAAGTGATGCTTTTTTTTTGGACAAATAGGTCAAGTGATGATGCATTTGTGATGTTGATAATTGGAGGTCAGTGGTCCTTTATATGCTGAAAAATCCAGTGGATTGAGTAACATCCAGTGGATTGTAATGTTTTCCTTATCTGTCAATACATTATTGATTAGCACTATTGATTTCTCAAGCAGTGTCATGTTATAAACACGAGAGAATGAAGACTTTAAATTTTCATGGTGATTTAAAACATTGTTTTGAAATTCTCAAGTCATTATATATCTAATTCGTTAACTTAATTTGATTCAGTTATATTGGTGTAGTATAATAAAATCAGACCATTAATCAATTTTTAAAGTGATGCATGCCAAAATTGCATAATTTTCTTTTGGTTTTTAATTTTGAAATGTATTTTCTAGGCTCTCTGCATGTCTCCTTACGTGGACTGTTTGTTTATTTCTGAAGGTTTATTTATTTATTTATAAATCATCAGTATAGTTCTTTTATAAATTATTCATATTCACTTTGTATGACTTTTATAAGACGCCCTAAACTTAAATTATTGTTGTATTTAAAGTTATGACGTTTTAATATTAAGTTGTGAATGTACGTTATCATTTTGCTTTTGTCTACTACACCGCACGGGTGGAAATAGAATGAACAAATGAACAAGGAGATTTTAATGACCGATGAGAATGGTGTTAGCATGGATAGCACTTCAAATGTAGTTTACAAGGAGATTTTCCGCAATCTACTGACGTAATGTCTTTTTTTATCGTAATTTAATCATAAACTTTTTATTTTGTACCGCAAGCCCTTTTTAATCTCAATATATTTACATATTTTGTTTCCAATTGATATGACCCGGGCGGCAGCACGGGTGGATGGTCTAGTATTATCTAACGTCATATTTGATTTCATTACCAATATTTTAGAGTACAAAGACATAACTTCAAGATTAATGAAATTGCAAAAAGAAAAATTAACAAAAAATAAAATTACTTGGTGCAAACATAATAACTAAATGAAAACTATAAGATATATTACATAATTTTTTCAGGAGCAATGCTATATCTCTAGAAAAATAATATCAAGAATTCTTCAAGAATAAAAAGCAACCAATCACAATGCACTATTTGCCACAATTCAAGGAAGTGTGGCTAAAAAATAGGAAGTGAACAAATAAATCATGCAATTAAAACTTGCCAACTGTTTCTTGAAAAATTCTTGAAGCTATTTTTTAGATAAATAGCATTTTCCTTTTTTCCGTAACGTAAAAACTCACTCTTTCCTTGGTGTCATAATTGGGTCTTAGTGGATACAATTGGGTCTCTTACTTAAACACTGCGTGGTCTCACATGATGAAGTTCACATTCATAATTAATGCACATCCACCTAAGCAATTGTAACCCGCTTATTGGACAGTCAGCATCATTTCTACAATCAGTAAATAATGCTGGAATGAAAAAAAATACAATAACGTTATTAAAATAAGATAAAATATTGTGTACGATGTAGTTTGCTCCTTGGTTCAACTAAGTTTTGAAGATGTTTGTGTTTTCTCCTTTAATTGTTGAAATATTGTTTTTTTGTTTAGTTTAGCTACAATTGTAAGACACCCTTTAATTTGAGGTCATCGATATCTCTTATGTCATTCCATTGCATACAAATATCTCTACACATGGACATTGCATTCCATGTGTGTGGGGTAATATGTACCTTGAATGTTAATTTATAATTGCTTCAATCTCTTAACAAGTTACAATCTCTTTTAGTTATTTTCTTTGTATTTAAAGGAAATTTAGAAATCATTTAGATGAGTCGTCAATGGTTTGATTAACTTTTTGTATTGTTTTTGCCATAGGTGTTTTGTGTCTTTTTAGTGAGAAATCATGTATATTAGAAAAACAAGACACCAAGTGAAGGATCGAGGGTATGAAGATTGAAGACCAATGATTTTTAAAAGGTATTTGAAGATAATACAAAGTGAAGAAAATTCATTTCAAGTTCCAAATAATTGCAAGACGAAAGAACGCGCGAAAAGGAACGAAAACTACAAGATTCACACATGAGGGGCTGCCAGAAGCGCCCATGCGCCCCTAATCATGGGCCCTGCACATGGTACATGGTCATGGAGTGATTGTTGCCTGTTTTTCAAGATGTTTTGGTTGATAACCCCTATTTTTCTTCTCTTAACCCCTAAGTAATGATGCACTATTAATAGACACTCTTTCACACTCTTTTATTCATTCAGAAAGCTAGCGGTACATGGCAACAGTCAATCATCAGGAGCTTCAAGGCAGAGGATATCCATCATCCTCTTGCTCTCTCTAGGATATTTTTTTTATTGTTTTGTAATGATGTATGTTTCAAATATGCAACTAAACATCTTTGGATTGGATTCCACGAAGAACTCCTTCTTGTTTGTTGGACTATAATAAAGTTTTTTTTTAAAATTTATGATCTAAGGTCAGATTTAATACGTATATATCCATTTCTATACCATAACTCTAGATGGTGCTAAGTAGGATTGAGAACCTGAATTTCATTGGAACAAGACAGTCGTGAATTTCTTAGTTTTTAAATTAATTGAATCTAAGTATGGATTTAGGGATATAACTCATCTTAAGGGAATCCCGCAATTGTAACTGGTTAAATTGCGAGGATATTGAAATAAACTTGCACTGATTCATCATGGGGTTATGTTCTACTTTCTTAAATCCAATAAGGCAAGCATAAACTAATAATTAATTGAGTTAATTCCAACAACGAAGAAGGGGGATTCAAGGATTCCTTAATCACCGTTACACTTGTGAATCAAACCAAACATAATCTCGCATTGGGCAGGACAATTAAAACCTTATAACTACTCTAAATCTTCTCTTTATTTGCTTTTCTGATACGTTCCGCTAATGACCAAGTTGAACGAAAATCCATTTGGAGACGATAACTTACTACATTATTACTTGAGTACGATTTGGTGCACTTAATTATATTATCAGTGCTTGAACAAGAACAGTAGTAAATTGCTTATTTCAAATTAATCTCTTTTAAATTAAACATTACTATGATTGTTAGGAATATGATTCATCTTTAGGTGAACTTTGCAAGTATAACATTTGCCGCGGCACAAATACTCGAACTTCCCCCGTTAAATTATGAGATCATGTCTTACTCTCTTGAATCAAGGGAAGTCATAAACTAATAATAAAATGAGTTAATTCCAAAAAAGAATGTAAAGGACAATCAAACTAAATTAAACAATATAATCTCGTATTGTGCAGGACAACTAAAAAACCTGCAGACCCATTAATCTCTTCTATTGGGTTTACATAAGTAAATTTTGTTAATTTTTAAGTTGAATGACAATCAACGTGGAGATGATAACTTACTACTTTATTACTTGTTATGATTTGGTGCCCATCCCATTTCTTCCATCAGATCTAAAGAAAAAAGAATGTACTTTTCACCACCAAAGGTAATTATGGAGGTTGTTTCTCAAACAATCATGGTTCAAGGGGATCTAAGCGAGACAATAGAAAAGAAGATTTATTGAGCAAGAAGATCAAAGGATTGCTTTTCAAGCTTGAGATTCAAAGACCTTGGGATTATCCAATTTCAAGGAGGTTTGAAGATTGGAGACTTTGGAGTGGTTACTTACAATAGAAGATTTAGGATTGAGTTGATACACAAATCAGGGGGAAGCCTTTGTAATTGACTCTTGTAATTTCAATTTCAAGGAACCCTTGTAATTGACTCTTGTAGACACTTTTAACATTCTAGTGGAAGCCTGTAGAATAGACATTTTCTTCCATAAAGAGAGGATGTATCCCATGTAACAGCCCGATTTTACGATTATTTGATTTTAATTGTTTTATGTGTGTTTATTCATGTCTGTGTGCATTTTCAGGAGTTTTCGTGTTAGGAGGGTATTTTGATAATTTAGACTTAAGGGTATTTTAATCTTTTGCGAGGAAGGGTAATTTAGTAACCTTATGACAATAGTTATTTTAGCATTCTATTTTGAACCGTTATTAATTGTAAGAAGTTAAGTTGTCGATATAATCAATTAAGACTGAGGTTTCTAGTTAATTACCGTTAGTGAGTTAGAGTTAGCGGTGTGGTGTAATTAGATTTGAGCCAATTAGTTGAGATGGGTTAGACCCATTAGGGTTGTGAATATTTGACCCATAACTTTGAGAAAATAGGGTTAGACTTTGTCATTCACACATAACACAAAGAGTAGAGAAATAGAGGCTAGAGAGACAAGAGCAAGAGAAGAGGGTTGAAGCTAAAGGGGAGATTGAATCTAGGAGCTAAATTGAAGCTTGAGCTAGGATTCTTGGTGTTAGAGGTAAGAGGGATAGTTTTCACACATAATCTTCAAATTTATCATTTCTACCCATTTCTATGAATTTGATTGATTGCATTAATTCTGTAAATTCGTGTTTGGATGTTGATGTTATGTTTGTAAACATGAATTATATGATGATTGTGTAATCGTTGTTGAATTAACATGTCAAAAATGTATGAAAATGAATATTTGGGTTTATGTGAAAAATTGATGAAGAATAATGTTGTTGTTGTTGGAATGTTGAGGAATTCATGACTGATAGTTGTTGTTGTTGTTATGAGATGTTGTTGTTGATGATTGATGCCATGGGTGTTCATAATTATGGAATTGTGGAGTGAATTGTGTTGTTGCTGAGAGTTTTGTGAAGAATAAATGAATTGTTGAAGTGTGTTGAAATGATGTTTTGATTTCAAATTCTATATGGTTTTGAGTGTCTTTTATGTACATAATAATATAAACAACCTTTGGAAACACATTTGGGCATTGGGAGATCAAAATTGAGAATTTTGGGTGAGAAAGAGTTGAAAACCGTAGTGTTCATAACCACTTCAGAAGTACTTCAGAAGCTACTTCAAAAGCTCCTTCAGAAGCTACTTCAGAAGCATGTTCAGAAGCAGTTTCAGCAGTCTCTGTTTTGCGTTCTTGCGTCTTTTTCGCCCATTTTGGTTTTGAACTGGCCTTTGGTGTAAACATGAAAGTTTTAGATAATTGAGTTAGCTTGCCAATGGCTTTGGTTTCACTTGAAAATGTTTTGTGGATTTTGAGTTATGATAGAAACACTCCAAGTGGGTCTTGGAAGACTTTTACGAAAAATTCAGCATAACCGTTTCTAACTCAAGCCAAAACTTTTAGTTTGCTTCCAAACATCAAATATGAGTATTATGAGTTTAATTATGATGTTTAATAGTATCTAATCTATGTTATTATTTGAGCGTAAACTTGCAAGCATATATTATGATCCAAGTGTAAGAACAATTGAGATGGAGTTAGAAAAACAGAATATGCGAGCATCATTGACAGTATTTAGGTATATCATTGAATGTATTAGACCCGACATTGCCGATGTCATGAAACTCTTGTGCAAGTTTACTAGTAGACGAATGAGAAGCATTATCATGCTACTGAAAGAGTCACGAGGTGCCTTACGAAGACTATGACTCTAGGATTACTTCATGAGGAGTAACCTATTATACTTAAATGGTACAAATTATAAAATAGAACATTCTTCAGATGAGTATTTAGCGATCAGTGACTTCACATTGAGCATCACTAGAGGAGTTGTTTGGTAAAACAAATGATATTGACTCAGTCCACCATGGTTTGAATCTGAGATGAGAACACTAGAGAAAACTAGTGAAGAAGCAAGTTGATAAGATGCTTGCTAGTTGAGAATCCTTAGTGGATAAAACCGTTTCCTGAAGTGTTAATTCATTGTGATAGTACTGCAGCTATTACAAAAATTAAGAATTGTTAGTACAATGGAAAGAGACGATAATTAAGGCACGAACACATAAAGGATTAGAGAGCTAGCTACTCTCAAAAAGAACGGTTAAAGTAGATCTTGTACGTACTGATAAAGAATTAGTCAATCCTTTGGCGAAAGGAATTACTATAAAGAAAGTCCTAAACACATCCAATAGGATGTGACTAATGCCCAAAGGTCACAAGTGATGGTAACCCGACCTACATGAATGGAGATCCCAAGAAATAGGTTCAATGGGTAATAACAAGTCACAAGTGATAGAACATGCTATGAGAAAATTAAGAAAGCATGAATCATGCAGCGAAGGGAGGATGAGATAATAGAAATTCTTAATGAGATCTATACTCTATGTTGAGTAGAGTACATAGCTACAAGAGTACTCTTAATAGACTCACCTATACGAATGTGGAACTGAGGCCGGTTCCTATGGGATTCGGGGCAGAATACCTAGAGCGTTCGTTAAAACTGGGATAGACGTGCAAGGCCAAAAACGCACGGGCTTTAAGAATACATCTTACGAAAAGGTTTGCGTGCGGATTCTATGTCTGAGATAGAGTTCAATGTTGTAAGCAACTCTTGTTAAATCGGAATTTTCTCCGCTATGCAAAGGTTCAAGTTGTAGGCGATACCTCTGTTTATTAGCAACCTTATAGAAACGTTTTGACGTTATTATTGAAACCATTTTTAAAATTCAAGTGGGGGATTGTTGGAACATTGGTATGATGTTGGAAGATTAAACACCAAGTAATTTTACTTTGATCTAATGTTGTGTGAATTGAAAAAATAGAGTGTGGGAGTTCTACATAAAATAGAACACACACATTAGTAGTGTTTAAATTGCGGTATTTAATTAAATACTTGATAATGATAAAAATAATAGTAATTATTATTTTTATTCGTGAATATCCTTCATTCAAATCCAATGAGTTTGTTTCCTCCACTTTTGTGGATTTGTTTCTTTTTGATATTATCCACAAGTGTTGTTGAATTGATTAATGGATAAGTTCCATTTTGATCTTATCCGTTAGAGTAACTGCTGCCGCAATTTTTGCTAAAACAATTACATAATCTCTGTATAAATAGAGGACTCTACTCAGTTCAAAAAAACACACCAAAGAGTTTCATTGAGTTGTCGGGAACTCTTTCTCTCTTCTCCCTTTCTTGACTTGTGTTGACGAGTCTTTCTTCTCTTCAACTCTTTTTTTCTGTCCCTTCGGAATTAAGAGTGTTCTTAAGACCATAGTCCATTTTCGGTTAATGTCCCTTCGGAATTAAGAATGGTCTTAAGTTCATAGTCCCTTCGATATTTTTATGTCTTTCGGAATAAATAATAATTTAAGATCATAGTCCCTTTTCGGTATAACATCCCTTCAAAATTATGAATGATCTTAAAATATATTCTTCTACTATTCTTGAAGAAGTTAGACGTTAGAATGGTGTAAAATCATATATGAATGATCATAGTATCATAGTTGGAGAAGTTATAATTAGAATGGTGGTAACACCATATTTGAGTGGTCTCAGCACCATAATAGAGTGGTAACAATACCATACTAAAGTGGTTTCAGTATTAAAAGAATGGTCTTGGTACCATATTGAAGGTGTAATTCTCGAACGGTTTTCGACAGTGCAGTAGTTAATCGAACAGTTGTAGCTGGACTTGTTTTATCCTGGAGGCGGCGTGGTTGATAGTCTGTCTTGCACAATTTTTGGGCAGTGCTGTAACACCCCAAATTTCCAACATAAAAATTCATACATAATTATCAGAGTATAACACAAATGGGATGTCACACATCATAAAAATCCTTAAAATAAAAAGAATAATAATTCTTTATCCTTCAAAATTCATTAACATAAATCTTTTCAAAAACTTTGCAGCGGAATCATAATTTCAAAATCCTTAAAATAATTAGTTATTGGCACAAGGCCTCAAAAACATATCAAAAATTCAAAGATAGATCGTAAACATCATAATTAGTTCAACATGATACATAAAGGAATATAATTCAATAAAACCCCATCCCGTTACATATCAGAGCATTTCCTACGACACCACAAGGACCTCTCACATCGTCGTACCTAAGCTTGATCACCTGCACTTGCCCACAAGGCGGCAATTCCAACAGAAGGGGTGAGATTTCACAAACAATAATAATAAGCATATAATTCATCAAATGCATTTAACAACATGGACATCATCAATTAATCATAATAAGTCTTCATATAATACTTCTTTAACAACTCATAAGCTACATTATGTAATCATCATAACGACATCAATTAGTAATAAAAATAACCACGTAGTTCATCTTTAATAATACTTCATATAACAATATAAACAACAATCAACTTCAAATCATCTTTAATGATACTTTATATAAACAACAATCAACTTCAAATCATCTTCAACGATACTTCACATAAACAACATAAACAACAACATATAACTCTTCATTAACGATTCATTGATAATTATCAACTCGACAACTTCGACATCGACTACGCAACTTCAACTCGACAATGCAACTTAGACATCTTATTCATGCATGTGGTACCAATCCAGGGCATCAAGCCCTCAACGTAATAAGTATTAATATACTTCCAGGGCGTCAAACCCTCATTGCAAATGAGCTAAAGCTCCAGGGCATCAAGCCCTCAACGTGTAGAGTAAAAACTCACAGGGCATCAAGCCCCCAACTGAAATGAGTATGCATGGACTCAACAACTTACAACATAGACAACGTCAACAACTTATAAGACTCCAATACTTTGCAACAACCACTTACAACTCAGACAACTTAGACCAACACTTGCAACTTTAACGACATTAACAACAACAGTGGCAATGACAACGACAACGACTTCGCATCATAATATCATAATTCATCAGTCATAAACAATATCATATAACATCGTATTAACAACAACAATTCATCAATTATGAACAACATCATGAAACAACATATTCATCAACATATACACTCATGTAATAATTCATCAACCATGAACAACATCATGTAACATCTTATACATTCATATAATAATTTATCAACCATGAACAACATCATATAACATCATATTCATCAACATACACATTCTTATAATAATCCATTAATCATGGAAAAACATCATATATTATCATCAACATATACATTCATATAATAATTCACTAAAGCCTCCTTGAAGTATTTTCATCATAACTCAAAAACAAAAAATCATTTTCAAGTCAAAACAAAGCCAACGGACATGTAACACAATTATCTACAACTTTCATGTTTATACCAAAGGCCAATTCTGTACCTATCAATATCGGTTTTCATTTCAAATTCGGGAAAGGTTGTGCTGAAATTCATAAATATTCACGGTGACCTACGTGCAGTAATATGACCATAACTCAAGTTCTATAAATCATTTAGAAGTCAAACCAACGGCATTAAAAAGATAACATCCATACCTACAACTTTCGTGTTTACACCTAAGACCAATTCTGTACCTATCAATCCCAGTTTTCATTTCAAATTCGGAAATGGTTGTGCTGAAATTCATAAGTATTCACTGTGACCTACGTGCATTAATTTAACCATAACTCAAGTTCTATAAATCATTTTGAAGTCAAACCAACGACATTAAAAAGCTAACATCCATACCTACAACTTTCGTGTTTACACCTAAAGCTAATTCAAAACAGAAACGGGTGAAAAGTGAGTGTTTCTTCCAGTTTTGGCTTTCAAAAAATCGGTGGCCGAATTCGCTTACGGGAAAGAACAATTTTCACTCCAAAAACCCAATTTTTGATCTCTTAATCATCCAAAATGATTTACAATGATGTTTACAGGTCAAATAGGCAATATAGAAATCAAAACAACATAGGAACATGCATCAAACAACACAATTCATCTTATTTTATCAATTAACATAAACTTTCTAACCCTAATTCAAGAACACAACAATTCATCAAATTTCAGAATTATATACTATGATTATTGAAGGAAATCCCACCCTTACCTTAATAAAATTGGAGCAGCAGCCTCTTGGTTCTCCACTTCTAGTTTTCTCCCTTTTTCTCCCAAAACTGATTGTACGTACTGTCTGTTCCTAAACCTAGGTTTTACCTTTTATACCTCTTCTATTTGTTTTATCTTATTCCACTTATTCCCTCATAATTCTAACTAATTCAAAAACAGCCCCACAACTTAATATTCTATTTAAAAATATAGATAAATTACTTCCATAACAAATATCAAATATATATATAACAAATATATTTCTAAACAAAATAACAAACATATTTATAACAAATATATTTCTAAACAAAATAACAAACATATTATCACTTATCAAATATAAAATCATGTAAAAGTATTCAAATATTAACTAAAATAATTAAATAAAAAGGGGGCGTTACAAGTGCCACGAAACGTCTTAAAGAGAGCGACCTGGTCGTGACTCAACCTAGTAACAACTTCGGTAGATAATAGAATTTGGAAATCTAAATACAACAGTTTGGAAATCCAAAAACAACAGGTTTTTATAGAATAAATCCATGAACAGTTCAAACAAAGAAGAAGAAAATAACATTGGAATGTTTTTGTTTATCATGTTGGACTTAGTTACAGTGTTAGATTTTTAGACTCAACATTAAACTAAACCAAACTTGTAATTTTTTTCCGGGCTGTCCGACTGCCTGTGCCTCGAACGGGGGACGAGCTTTTTTCGAGCCGGGCTAAAAAGCCTGGAATTTATTCGGGCTGCAATTTTTAGACCCAAGCCCTACGTTTTTTTCGAGCTTTCAGGCCGGTCCATTCGACCCGGTCCGTTTTGACAACTCTACTTATATCTTGTATGGGTGTTGGGCTGTAATTTTCATAGTTCTTCATTTTCCTCATTTCGTTGTGTGCTTTTTTATGCACTAGTGACTAAACTTTATACGTGATTTTGGTGATTCTCTTTTGCACATCTTGTGCTAGATGAATCATCGGTGGTAATTTAATTCTCATTTTGGCTTGTTAAAATAAAAAGGCTAAAATGCACTTTTGGCCGCTCAAGTTTCACAAACTTTTTATTCTAATGTTATGGGTGACAACAATAATAATAGGTTGTGTTTAGATTCTCAAGGAGACAATGTTGTTTTTTTAATTGTTAATTTTAATAATTAATTTCCATGTGTGCACACAATTGTCAATATTTTATATAAAAAATATCCACATCAGCTTGGACTGAAAATCAAGGGGGACCACGGTCTTGCAAAGGGGGTGAAACTTAAGAGGGCAAAAGTGCTATTTACAAACTTGAGGGGCCAAAATCGCAAGTTTGTGAAAATTGGGGGGCCAAAAGTGCATTTTAGCCAAAAAAATATATATTGAAAAAGGATATTAACAACATGTGAAGCTTTATAGAATTTTCCAAGTGCTTGATTAGACTTCATGTATTCTACACGTGTTAAGATTGGATCTTCTTGTTCTTGTTTTTAAAAGTTTGGGGGTGCGGTCGCTGTGGTTAGTTAAGCAGTAAACTTATAATTTGGACCGTCATATTTAAACAAAGTTTAAAATTCTATAACCCTAATTCATTGTTTTTTTTCTTCTGAAGAAACCGAAAAGAAATATTACTCAACAAAAGTGATTCAACTCGCACAAGGTATGTAGGAGAGAATCACCCAAAAAAAATACAAAGGTACATAATCACTTTGTTGTCGAAAAGGTATGTATAATCAGCCAAACTGTGTGATCATTCACTGTGTTCTTACTGGTTATCTTCTTAATTTAGAACCGGATTTGTCAAAGAAATATATTCAATGCGAGAAAATCAATGTACAACTCTATGATCTTTTGCATCAGGGACGGATGTATATAGAGCTGTGTGAAGTCATGTGCCTGCACAAAGTTTTCGCAATATATTATGGAGAAGGGGCATGCCTTCACACCCTTCACATAACCTACCTTTCCTAACTCGGCCAATCACATAAGTTTATTTATTTATTTTTGAGAGGGCCAATCACAGAAGTCAAATTCTACAAATTGCTTTCGAATATATATTAAAAAAAAAGCCTATTCAAATGAAGAACAAACCATCAATTATCACTTTTTTTTCAAATTTAGTTTCTAAATTATATAAGTATATAAGTTGTCTCTAAAGTATTTAATATTCGTCAATTTAATCTCTGTTGTTGAGACGTTAGTGAATAAATTGATGGAGTTTTATAAATTGTAGTGACTAAATTGACGAATTTCATATAAATTAAGTACTATTGTTATATTTACGTAGTTATATGGACTAAATTGGAAAATGAATGATAATTTATAGACTAAATTGATAGGTTGTTCATTCAAATTAAATGAAAACAAAATACAGACAAGTAGAAATTACAAAACACAGAGCATGTACATTAGATGATGCCCACACTAATCAAATTTTTTGGATCCGTCACTGTTTTGCATTATCTTCTTTCCTTTCTCTCCCACCATTAATTCATTGATCAGCTTCTCCACCTCCTCTCTCTTCACATTGTTATAAATTTTGATTCGATGAATCTACCACTCATTGCAAATAAATCTGCAGTTTGTTGGCTTCTCAGCAAGAGAAGGCCAACACAACATTGGTACTCCTGCACAGATGCTTTCCGTTTTGGAGTTCCGTCCACAATGAGTCAAGAATCCTCCAACTAAAGAGTGGTTCAACACTTGCTCTTGCGGACACCAGCTTGTTATTAGGCCTCTGTCTGAAGTTTCACAAACTTGGATGACAAAATCACCGATCCACCAATGACAAGGTCGAGACTTATGATTAACAAAAAAAAGGTTGCTTGTTGTTGCCTAAACCCAAACCGAACTCTAACAATTGCTCTAGAGTCATAACCATGAAGCTGCCGAAATTCACATAAACCACATAACCTCGTTTCTTAAAAGCCATTCGAGACATTTTGTATCTTCTTTCCAAAGATTGGAACCTATATAAGCCAAGTAGTTATCCTAACTTTGATTAAAATACGAAGATAAAGGGCCAATGGAGTAAATAGAAGGGAAAATCTCAAGTTTATTAGAAGTATTGAAAACAATTGCACTGGCTCTATGAGTACTATATCTGCCACTTCAATGATAAGTTTTATCATTAAGAACTTCCACGGTACAACTTCGATTATATAAAGACTCGATAATTTCATCCGCGTACCAGAAATGCTTGTCTTTATGCCTGTTAAACTAAACAATAGTAATGAAACTCTTATCTGTATAACAATCTTACACTATGGATAAAGAAAGAAAGAACGTAAATGGTTACCTTTGAGGGGAATGACACCTTTATCGATTAATGTACGAATGTGCAATGCAGACAAAAAAGAACATTCACTTGATGTACCAAACAGAACGACATGGATACCAAGTTCTTCAGCAGCTTGAATACTAAATGTCATGCCAACATTGAAAAATAAGCAACTAACAGGAGGAATAAGACCAACCTTGGACGAATCTTTAAGTTTAGCAGGAATTTCACAAAAGGGTTGATAGAACATAGAACTTCTTTCTTATGGAATCAGAAAGAGACTTAATGTCTTACTAACATCATTGTCACCTTCCATTTGAGTTAGACCCTCTGGATTAGTTTAAAGCCAAAATCAATCAAACCAACTAAGCAGAGAGATAGTTAGTTGGTTCGTTTTTTTTTACAAAATTAAACGATATTAATTCAAATCGATAGAGTACATCGATACAATACACAAATTTAATATCATTAAAAACTTACAATAATAACATAAAACGACATAATATCTATGTCTACAAATATAAAATTAGTTAGAGTTTGTTAATATGGTTGGTTCATTAATCCTTTCTACTTTACATTATAACATCACGTGTATTCATTTTAACCCCACACTGTGTTTCGATGTATTGTCCGCTATGAATATAAACATTTCATAATTTTGTCTTTTGTAAACCCATTTTTATCGATTTTTAAATAATGTGAGACTTTTAAAATGTACATAAACAATAAACAATGATGCATTGGTATCGTAAAACACATTATTTATTTCAAAAAACATAGTATAATAAAGTACTCATGAAGAGATATCTACCAAAACAATTGACTTGTCCAACTAGCAAAAAATTTAGGCCTTCCAAACCTATTGGTCACATGTTCATTATATGACTGGTGCCTACAAAAAGAATATTAGTCGTTGTTATGCAACAAAGTAAATTTCGTATCAAAATCATGATAATTAAAATAAATTAATAATTTATCAAAGTATTATTAATAAAGTAGAATGTTTCACTCTTTAAAAGTCAAAAAATTATTATTTTCATTAAAATATTCTATTTTTAATTTTCTTAATTAGTGCATCGGATACACCCGTGAAGATAACCAAGGACAAGAATACCTCCTAATGGAAGTACCATAGATTGATAGATTTAATTAAAAATAAAATAAAAATCCTGACGTCATTGTTAATTAATCGAATTTGTCATGATTTGAGCATCTTTGCTGACACTGATTAGTTTTTTCTTCCCAACTTGTCCAAACCGATTTAATTTCAATCTTATCATTTCATCTTCGATAATCTTCAAATCATTAGTAAGTTCCTCCTTCCTCTCCTCTTCACTGTTTCTTATTCATAATTAGCTTCTGTTATATTTTATTTTCTCATATGGTATTGTTTCATGCAATTGGAATCTAAGTTTTGTCATTAGAATATTCTTTATATTATATATATATTGGGGTTGAATTGAATTGAATCTTTGATTTGTTGCAGGAGAATTAAATCAAACAAACAAACATGTCATCTAGTTTGTATGATATGAATTTTAGATCAGGTGGTGCAGATCTGGCCACTGCTATAGTGCCTTTACTTAAACTCCTCTGCTTAACTGTCATTGGATTACTTCTTGCAAACCCTACAATGCAATTCATCCCAAAAGCTACCTTTAAACTTCTTAGTAAACTTGTATTTGCTCTGTTTTTACCGTGTCTTATTTTTACCGAGCTCGGCGAAAGTATTACACTTGAAAATTTTGTGGATTGGTGGTTTATCCCGGTTAATGTTCTTGTGAGTACCGCTCTTGGTTGCTTACTCGGGTTTGTTGTGGTGGTTATATGTCGGCCACCACCGCAGTTAACTCGATTTACTATTATTATGACAGGATTTGGTAACACTGGAAATCTTCCCCTTGCTGTTGTTGGATCTGTTTGTCATACGAAAGATAATCCGTTTGGGAAGCATTGTAACACGAGAGGTGTTGCTTATGTTTCGTTTGCTCAATGGGTTGCTGTTATTCTTGTTTATACTCTTGTTTATCATATGATGGAGCCTCCTATGGAGTATTATGAGATTGTTGAGGAAGGGGCTGTGACTGAGATTGAGGAACAACGGCGCGCGCTTAATGATATTAGTAGACCGCTTCTTGTTGAAGCTGAATGGCCTGGGATGGAGGATAAAGAGACTGAACATTCTAAGACACCTTTTATTGCTAGGGTGTTTAAGAGTATTTCTGGAATTTCCTCGTCCGCGATTTCTGATCTTGAAATCATGGCTGAACGTGATGACGGGAACAACAGTCCAAGGTCTATTAGGTGTTTAGCGGAGCCTAAAGTTGTTAGGAGGATTAGAATTGTTGCTGAACAAACTCCGCTTCAGCATATACTTCAACCACCAACAATTGCTTCTTTGTTGGCTATCATAATTGGCACAGTACCTCAATTGAAAGCTTTGTTCTTTGGATATGATGCTCCATTTTCGTTCATTACAGATAGTTTGGAGATTTTAGGTGGAGCAATGGTGCCTTCTGTGATGCTTATATTAGGGGGTATGCTTGCTGAAGGACCAAACGAGTCTAGACTTGGACTTAGAACTACAATTGGTATTGTTGTGGCAAGACTTCTTGTGCTACCTGTTCTTGGTATTGGGATTGTTGCTTTGTCGAATAAGCTAAATTTCTTGGTTGAAAATGACGCTATGTTTCGATTTGTGCTTTTGTTGCAGTACACATCACCTAGTGCTATATTACTTGGAGCTATCGCAAGCTTGAGGGGTTATGCAGTTAGTGAAGCTTCAGCACTTCTCTTCTGGCAACATGTGTTTGCCCTTTTCTCTCTTTCATTCTACATTGTAATCTACTTCAGAATAATTGAATATATCTGAAGTTGCTTTCTGCATATGTTTTACTACCTTGACATTGATTATGAGGTAGTATGTTAGAAGATTGTTGTAGCCATTGTTTCATCGCCTTAGTTTTGTGTTGGACGTAAGATTATAAAATTGTGAAGTTTATTGGTTTGGTGTTGATGAAGGCTGCAAATAATGTTATTCATGGTATATGTGGTTTCTCTTAGGAGTGGCAAAAAAAGAAAATGTGAACCGAACTGCCGAACTGTACTGAACCAAAAATAACTGAACCATTACATGAGTTTGCAAACTGAACTGTTAAGAACCCAACCACAAACAGTTATCTTATATTTAATCACTTCACTGTTTGTGTTTACATATATGTGTTATATAATGTTGTACATGCACTATAGTTTTCAGATTTTTATTATACTCCATTTTTTTAAGGTCCATACTGTACTGTACCAATGCCAATGGGTATACCCGAATCCGAGCAACTTTCCATTAAATCAGGTTCCCTGCTATTGTAATTTGTAAGAGGCTAATATGACCATAGTAATTTATTGTCAATTTGTTAAGTTAATTTCTGCATCTTTTAATTTGGATCTTAATCTGGACAGTTTTTTCATCCTCTTTTAGCACATTATAACATGAAATACAGTTCGGTTTGCAACAAATCAGAAACTACAATTTGGTTAAAGAAATTGGCTTAAATTCGGTTTGGTTCAGACAACAAATTGATTCACCCAACCATAATTCCCTGCGGTTCAGCCTGAACCACAAACAGTTCGGTTTGGTTTTCCCAAACTATAAGCACGGTTTAGTTTGGTTTGATTCAGTTTTCTTCATAAACCAAGCTATGAACAAGCCTAATCTCCACCTTTTGTGTAAGGGTAGGGAACCTCATGGCGTTCCAGATAGTTGTATCAACTAGACTCTCATTTGATGATCAAGAAGCAGCTCATTAAAAATTTATATAAAAAATATAATGAAATATCTTCATTATATAATATGCAAATTTATCATTTAGTGACTGATTTAGAGATCGAAAATAATTGTTCACCATAGAGATCAATTTATAGACAAAATCCTTGTACTTTTTAACCGAATATAAATTTACTTTTGGTGATATAATCTGATCCTTGTGGACCTAAGATGGTTGACTTGAGGGCGGAGATATGTTGCGTAGAGGGATGAGATCTTCGTTCGTCTACCGCGTTCTTCTGTGAGTCCTTTTACACATGCTTCGAAGCTCAAGTTAGTGAGGGTTTAAGGAGAGTGAGACATATAATAGGGTAAATAATGAGGTAAATGACTCAATGTTGTGCATTACTATTTATAGGGAATAAGTAGGTTTTTTTACTATGAAACCTTCACTTGGGGAGGTGTCCCTGAGGGACACGTGTAATGCACAGGCAAAATTCATGGGAACATGCAAGGAATAAGTAGGGTTTTTGACTACAACACTCTCTTCAAAATGACCTTTCACATGGTGTGGAATTGACCTACTAAGACCCTTCCCCAAAGTAGCTGGGCATGTAAAATACATAGTAATAGCCTTCGACTACTCGACTAAATGTATTGAGTCATAAGCCCTCACAGAAATCATTGTTAATAATGTTCTCTATTTCTTCAAGAGAAACATCCTCGCAAGATTTGGAGTACCAAAAATTGCAGTCATTAACAACAAAACTAAACTCATTGATAAAAAAAGTTCAAAGAATACCTAAGGAATTAGAAGATGAAGCACCATTTCACTTCTGTCGAACACCACCCATACAAATAGGCCAGCTGAATATGTTAATCACGTCATTCTCTGTAGATTACGACGATGATTAGACAACACAAGGGAAACAGGGTCAAGGAGCTAGACACGGTGTTATGGAATTATCGCACCACTCTTCCTTCAACCACCAGAGAATCCTTATTCAGTCTTACTTATGGAACGAAAGATGTCATCCTCGTTGAACGTGACAAACTCAGTTAGCAAATGACGACGTCAACCGACTTCCAATCAAACAACGAAAATCTAAGGGACTAACTAGAATCTATGAAGGAAATCAAAAGTGAATAAGCCCTCAAGGAAGCGACCATCAAACAAAAATTGTTGCTTGTCACACCAAAAAATGGGTAAAATGAGAATTCAAAATAGGTGACCTTATCCTTAGACGGAACTAAAAGGACTCACATGAAGAAAAGTTTGTTGCCAACTAGGAACGACCGTATCATATCTTTCTTAAAACGGGACATGAGCCTACGACCTCAAAGATCTCACAAAGGGGCAAATCCCTCAAACATGGAACACCGAGAAACTCAAGAAGTAATGTAGTTGAATAACTAATTCTATGTATGTTCTCATTGTCACTCCTCGAGCATTTCCAAATTCTAAATCACATTTCTATATTTATAAGTATCACCATACTTTATACATACATTGTCGATTACTCTGGTCATATACTGATATGACTGAAATGCACTAATTCCAATACCAAACACTTGTTGAACAAAATTAATAAGGTTAGTCCAACATTAATGATGGTCGAATCAGGCAAGTGTATCAAATCGTTTACCAAGTAATAAAGTGATAAGTGAGTATCGTATCCACATAGATTGTCATTTCGTCCAAACAACTCTCGTTACTTATTTTATGTTTGACGATAAAATAAAGAGATAATGGTTAAGAGATTTGCAATTTTTATAAGTTTGCAACAGAGTAAGTTACCTGTTTTTTGTTGCAAAAGTGTAACAGCGGTTAGAGGATTCTTCGAATCCCACTTTTTATTTGTTGGATATTAAATTAACATATATGTCGCATCAAGTTATTCTAAGTGAACTATCTATGTGATTAGGTTGTGGGATGTTTCTACCCTAATCGGTCGTCATGTTGCACCTGCTGATCGCACTGTGATCATTATGTGTGGAGTCTTACTCTCCAAGTTGATTAAAGGTTATTCCATCGATGGCTAACTGCACGTGCTGGTCACACGATGATATTTACGTGTGGGGTCTTGTTAATTCAAAGGTAATTGAAGTATGAACTTAAATTGGCCTTCCAGTTTTCCCTAAGGCTATGAAGTATCAAAGTTCCATTAGGTTAACCCATCCATGAATCTTAGGTATCTCAATGCACACTCTCTCTCAGTAGTTCTACAAACAGGCAGTCCTATCAGCGTCTACCTTATCAAGGGTCAAGAAGAATGGTTCTATTAGGTTTTAGTTTATTTCCTTCAAGCAACCGCTTATTTCCTTAATCTTCAACTAGTTACCTCATAGGTTTAACAGATTTTACTCAGTCTTAGTAATGTCGCCTCATAAGTACTTACTAATAGGGTCAACTCGCTTTTCGTATCTTTTGCTAGATATTAACTAATTACTTCCTAGACAAATATTTATCAGTATAAGGATATAAATATCAATATATAAGCATCCTGATAATAATAACAATGTTAGGTCATGTCACAACCTAAGTATCTAATCTAGGGTTGCATCTACTGCAAAAATAAACCTAAACTAATAAAACTAAATAGCTAACATAAAAATAACTAAATAAACGACTTATAATTAAATAATTATCCAACAAAATAATTAAGAGTTCATCTTAGAACTGTAACCTATAACTACTTAGGTACACATGGTAACTAAAGACAATATACAAAAAGATAAAAACATACATTAGAAAAGATAGGAGAAGATAGAACTCCTCCTTGACTCCTAGAATCGCCTTCCTCTTGAACGGCTCCAGTTTTGAATGAGAAATTATGAATGAGGAAGACGGTATTTATAAGGAAAGTTCCCACCTGACTTAGGTCAAAAATATGGATTTTCCAAGGGTGAAAAAGTTACAAAAAGTAACTTTTTTCACAAGTCACCATGCGCCTGAGCGCTTTAGGCTAATCTAGCCACGCGCTTTTGAATGCGCCAGGTGCTTTCTTAGACCTCCTTTATGCACCTAGGCGGTTTTCCGAAGCTCCTTGGTGTAACACCCTAAACTCTAAAAGCGATAACACACACAAATGATACAATCATATAAAGAATTTAGATGCTACTTCTTCAATAAGTTCTAAACATGCATACTAAATATTTCAAAACATCGCAGCGGAATCAATCATCTCAATAGTTCATCAATAATAAAATAAATCCTCAAGTTTCCATGTCATCATACCATAAAAGCGATAGACGATAGACATCGACTCAGACACCTAATCAGAGGCTAAATACTATGACACCCAAAAGCGATAGACGAGGTATTATCCATGCTATCCTTAAGGCAACTCACCAAGCAAAGCAAATTATTCCTGCACATAATCTACCCATTCATAAGAATAAGGCAGACGGTCAACCAAATGACCATTGGGGGTTAGATTCCACAATTTACATAAGAATCAAATGAAAATAACAACATAATTAACCTCACATGATTAGTAACACTCAACGGTAAATCATTCACAGCCCCACAGTTATTCAACATTTAGTATACAAGTATAACATTGCAACAAATACACATTCATATCTTCACAGATTCATCAAAGTTCACCAATGCACATGAACCACCAAGCACATAGAAAACAAGACACATTCATTAATTATCAATGTATGCTATGTTCCTAGACACGACTCTATATGCATGTGGTACCAAGACGTCGTCAATGTCGTCACCTCAGGATACATCTGTATCATAATCGTCGTCAATATGAATACAAAGTATTCGGCCTTCGCCTATATGGATATAAACGGTCGGTCGTCGCCAATATGGATAAAACTATCCGACTTATGAATGCATGAACATATGACTCAATAATGCATACGTTCATACAACAATTCATCATCATCAACATCAACATTTTTACATACATGCATTCGTCGCCAATATCAACATCTTTGAATGTAAGAGATCGTCACCAATAATATTTCATCATCATTTAAAATCATCTACATATTCAACACCTAACATCATCATATTCATCAACAAACATTATCGTAAACAATCAACAACTTAAAGAAACATTATCGTTTTAATTTCACCTTTTCATCAAGACGGATAAACAAAATTCATTATGACATCCATCTTATGAATCACCTATTCATCATTGATCAATCATTATTCCATCATAGAAACAAGATTACATCCCAATTACAAGTATTAGTAACCATAAACTCAATTTCAGTAAAGTTCGTCTATTTTCTCAACTTTCATCATTTTCTAAGTAATTCGACAAAACAAGGTATACATGTTCAAATGTCTCAACAAAGCATATACACTAGTCACATATGAACGCAGTAGCATATACATAAACGTATCAATAGCTAATTCTGATTAATTCTAAAAATTCACCTAAGTTCGTCTATTTTAGTTTGTTTTCTAAACCAATCCATTTTCAAATCAAGACCAACTTAAGTTACTCCTAGATGTCTAATTATACTTCAATTAGATAAGGTTAGGTGTTTGGAACTCATAAGTATACTTAAATGATCACGAAAATGCAAAAAATTGGGTTTCCGGGCACCTGCATGATGCACACGATTGGGCCTACAGGATGCACGGTCGTGCAGCTCAATGTTGAGCCACATGCACGGTGGGTGCACGGTCCTGCTCGTCTGACAACACATATTTTCCGATTTTTCTCGTTTTGCCATTTCATGCGTAAAATTCAAACTGTTAATCCATTTTCGCCTACCTGTTCCTTACACTTAAACCTAACACACTCTATCAAAAAAATCCAGTTTCAATCATCCCAAAATAGCTTTCCAAAATCTCTCATAATCACTTAGTTTCCAAAAACGATTAAAACTACGATTTTGCTCAAAACCTAATTTTCTCCTCAAACTCAACCTGACTCAAGCTTATGAACCAAAACAGAATTACTACTATATCATTTCAGCACAACAACATTACCATTTCACTCTAATTCACCAAAATCAACATTTTCCATTTGTGACCCTTTTTCTAAAAAAATCACCAAAACAACAACTTGATCTTAACTTCATATACATCAATACCCAAAGCATGTACTAGCATCAACAACACAATCTAACAACAATTCAATCATCAATTCATGGTTTTATCAACAATCAACAATAAGAACATCATTTTTCATCTTTTTGAGCAAATGTTCAACATAATCACTTTAAAACACAATCACCATGAAGTTTAAGCATAATCAGCAAGTTTATGAGTCATTTCACAAAACATGAGCACGAAAATCATCATATCAATTCATCAAAATCACAATTCTCAGTTAATCACTTATGACCCATAATCACTTATTGAAATTAGAGCTTATTAGAAGAAAGGAATCTACCCCCTTACCTCTAGGTCTTGATTCCACTAGCTTAATCCTCAATTTTGCTCTAGCTCTTCAAACTCCAAGCTCTCTCTACCCTCCTCTTATTTTCCTTTCTCCAATCCTTGATCTAAAACTTTATGGATATGACATCTTAGCAATATGGATGTGGGGGAGGCTTTAGGTCTGCTCTCCAATGGATTCATGATTTATAATTAGACAACGATAATATTAAGTTTGACTAAAAATAGGTGGTGGGCCATTTTAATAAAGGTTGTGACATTGTCATTTAGGTTGGTTCTATTTTTCTAGGTTGTAAACGTTGTTGTAACTCTTTTTTTGTAAATCCTGTAGTTGATTTTAGTCGGAGACAAACCAATAAAGTCGCTTATGTTTTAAGTATTTGTAGCCACATCTTTACCTTGCTTTAATAGTTTTATTGATGTACTAACATGTTTTGAATAATTTATTATAACTAAAATGTTATAAGAATTATTTCCTTAAAAAATGGAAATAGAAAACAAAAGAAGGGTTTATATTTATGTGTGCAAAGGGTTTAGCAGCTGAGAAAAAAAAGAGATTTGAAGGAACAAAATAAAAAGTAGATGGAGGGAGAGTAAAAATAGGAAAAGACTTGAGTAGATACAAAACATGGACGGGTCACTAGATTTGGACACACGTGTGTGTGTCTATATATATATATATATATATATATATATCATTTAGTTATTTAAAAAATACACATAATTTAATTCTTTTATCTTTGTACATTTTATCATTTTTATGAGCGTGCTCAAATTTTGTGTCTAAAGTCTTATGACGACACAAATGTTTCTTATGAAAATATTTGCTTGAGTTGTTTTTCTCTCTAAAAGTCAAAACAAAAGAACCGTTGGACTTAGATCAATCAATAATGACAATGGAGATAAAAAGGGGTAGATTCAATCTACAAACACAAAATAAAGTTATGTTGTCTTGATTTCTGTCATACTTAGGTATGGAGGCATATGTAGGAGCATAAGAATACTCGGTTAGGTTATTATCGTTATTAAAATACACCAAGAAAGGCAACCATGCATTTTAACTCAATAAGTCGGTACCACAACTCTTAGAGCGAATTCGATCTCTTCGTCTCGACAATTAATGGAAGGAAAATTCTATGGTGAAGTCATGAGAATGATTGTTTTGGTGAAGTTAACCCAATGGCCAATCATTGAGCATATTGTCTTGCTTAATCAAAATTCATCTTTTTCAAAATTTACATTCTGGAACCCTAAAACCGTTTCTCTCCAAAATTCATCTGCTTAATCAAATCTCTTTCTCTCTAAAATTCATCTTCTCTGAAATTCATTATGTTGTAATTTTGTATTTCATATGTTCCAAGCTGATGTTATGCTGTAATGAACAGAAGTTAAGTTGAGGCTTTTAGCTATTGGTGCTAACCAAACAGTACCATAATCATAAAAAATCCAATCAAATTTTGATGTTTTGAGAATCTCAATAATATCATCTTTAAGACCTTGATAAGTTAGTTCAAAAAAATTTGTTCATGTTTAGTAGAATGTCCATGGTGTTTTCTGCATCTAGTGGGAATTGCTCTACGTGTGGTAAAGACAACCTTACTAATTTGATAAACGGTTCAATGGTTTTGGATGTTTTGGCAAAGGAGAAAGATGAAGAACAAAATGACTTTTTCAAAAAAGTCAGTTTTGTGACTTCACCTTAGAAGCGCCCTGGAAGGAATTGTGCAATACATGAAGGTTGGTACCCCCAATTTTTGGAAAGATTCACTTGGCAAGGACTCAGGACCGTTATAATACATTATCCATATCATCGTTGATGCTCAGGGGGTGGTGTACAATACTTATGAGACCTACACACCAGTTATGCATGTCATCTAGTCTCCCTCCCTTGGGTTCTCACCTACATGGAAGAATTTTCCTTAATTAGGGCTCTCACCTCTTATGAATTTTGGTCAAGGAAATGATTAGGAAGGTCCTAAGAAGACAAAAACCCTATAGCATATACTATAAAAGAGTGGTTTGAATCTTGATATTTTCATGGTTCTAGACACCATAACACAATATTAACTGTATAATCATTTGTAATGATATTGTAGAATAAATAATACAGTTACAATATTTTATACACATCATTTTTGATTCAATGATTTTACTAACAAAAAAATAATTCTACAATTTACTCTACTTGTGCATAAACTTGTTCTCACTCTAGGGGTTCATTATTCTAACAAAACAATTTTCCATTTAATATGATGAAAGGTTAAAAAAGTTATGAAAAATGAATTAAAAATAATTAATAGTATGATTAGTAAGTTTGTTATATGACTTCCTTATTCAGTGTGCTAAAAAGACAAAAACAACACAATTATATACTTAAAGATATGTCATAATTATTATAATTATATGAAGGGGTTTTACAACTTTATAAGTTCTGAGAACTATTTAACTAATTTTAGGATAGCATAAATTTCATAAACTATATAAAGATCAAATCATTTTTTATATTTTACATGCAAAAAGTAAACAAATATGGTTAAAATTTTCGCACATATCTTTTCTATGATTCGTTTTCTTTTCATATTTCTTGTTGCAACGGAAGTTGGTGGTGGTAAGCCTTTGTAATCTTTTATAAATTTCCTTCTTTCATATTTAGTTCATACTCAATCTTTTATCAAGTTCTAGTAACATTTGTTTATTATTTTTTTTCATTACAGCATATATTAAATGTGAAACTGATGCTGATTGTCCAGAACATTGGTCCAAGATTTATGTTTACAAGTGCTTTCTAAACAAATGTATAAGTTTTGAAAAGAGTCTATAATTGTATGAGTACCACACCCAAGAGAAGAGAAAAACTCCCTACAAAGAATAATGAATTATTGTGCTAGCAAATAAATGTCTTATATATCTTGTGGTATAATATTGTATGAGATGTCATTTAGTAATTGTGTTGGCACCCAATAAATTCCTATTTCTCTTACCTTTTAATTATTTTCAATAGGATCAGATGTCTTTTTCGGTGCTAGAAGATATCGAAAACTAGAACGTCACAAGAAATTAATTGTATAATTTGTTGCGTCTATAACAATTTTTCACATTGATGTATGACTCACTCAACAAAAATTATTAATGTGTTATATCTACTGTGTGTTTGATATATTTTTTTCATTTTAATGACATGTGATTTAAAATGAACATATATTAGTATGTGTTAAATATATATCTATACTATATAAAACTATCCCTTTCAATTTTGGGTTGGACTTTTCTTTTCAAAAATACCAAAAATACATGTAACAAATATAAGAATAAATTTCAACATTAAAATAAATGTAACAAACACGATATGAATATATATATATATATATATATATATATATTTGTTTTTTTTCTTTATCATTTAAAAAGTATAACAAACTAGATGAGTATATTTATAGTTACTTTTTCATTATTCCAATTATACTCTTAAACAACTTTTTCTATAATAAAAATTGTAGTTCGTCTCATTAAAAAAAAAGCAACAACCATTTATATTTTTACTTTTAATCAAAACCAAAATTTTATAAAAAAATACCGTTCATAATTTTCAAACCTTAGCGCAATAAAAAGAGCGAAAGACGAGTCCGTCTTTTCGCTAGTAATTATAATAAAGACTAAGAAACAATATTTCAAGTACCAGACAGCAGACACATGTTTGATCCTTTATCTTTATTTTAGGTTTTAAGTTTGTCCCTTATGTTTTAAAAGCTTCAAGTTTGTCTTTTATGTTTTAACGGTTTCATGTTAGTTCAAAATGTTACTAATTTGAAAAAAATTAGTCCCTTCCGCGACATTATATTGAATTTAATAAAACAAAACAAAAAAAATTAAAAATGTTTTAAAAGTGAGTTTCTAAATAATTTAAATCCATCACCCATATTGTCAATTGAATCTTTAAGCGGTTAAGTGTCTAACTTAATCCAAAATGAGTAATATTTTGAACCAACTTGAAACTTTTAAAAACATATAGTGGACCAACTTGAAACTTTTAAAATATAAGAGACCAAGTTGAAACCTAAAATAAACGTAGGGAACAAAAAAAATTAAAAATATATTTTAAAAGTGTATTTCTAAATAAGATAAATCCATCACCTATATTGTCAACTGAATTTTTAAACGGTTAAGTATCTAACTTATTCCAAAATGAGTAACATTTTGACCCAACTTAAAACTTTTAAAACATAATGGACTAACTTGAAATTTTTAAAACATAAGGAACCAAGTTGAAACCTAAAATAAACGTAGGGACCAAACATGCAATTAAGCTTAAAAAATATATCTTGCCAGAATTCTCCTTTCTCTCGTTACTGGACTTTTATGGTGATCTAACTAACTTTCATCGAAGCTCTGACACTTTTCTGGTGATCTAACTACCTTTTACGGTACTTTTCTTTCTAGTGATCTAACTAAGTTTTCCGGTACTTTTCTTTGTTTCTTATCGTGAGATAAAATATTTATTCTTGAATTATTGATTATGGTATCAAGTTGCCAAACACAAATTTTGTTTTTCTCTTCACTAATTCATGTTTTGTCGATCAATGTAATCATAAAATCCCAAAAGACAAAAAATGATTTTAATTTCGAATTCTTATGGAATCTCTAATATTTGTTTTATTTAGTTTATTTCACAAAAAATATATAAAATCTTTGGTCCATACCATTTGGTCGTTGACATTTATCCATTTTTTTGAAAGTTTGATGATTTTAATTTTATATATGGATCCTTTTCCATTTTCTTTTTCATATATGTTGTTTTTCTACAATTTGATGATGAGTAACCAAAATATTTGACTTTCGCCTAAAAAAAATATCACATTCATTCATTGATAAAAAAAAATATTAAAATTCATGCACTATTCAGTTAAAAAATTAAACGTAGAAATTAAAAAACTCATAGGGTTTAATTTTTTTAACCGAGGAATGCATGAATTTTAATGTTGTTGCGAAACATAGACCCTAAATATGACATGTGTAATGGGACACGATTATTATGTTGTGAATTGTTTATGAATATGTTGGATGTGGAAATCCTATCGGGAAACAACGCTGGAAAAAAAAAAATTCTTGCACATACCTAAATTATAAAACAAATGTGAGTTCAGGACTTTCTATTACCATAAATAAGTCATAAGGGCAGATCATTCCCAATGTTGGAATCTATCTTCCACGACATGTTTTCAACCATGGTCAATTATATGTACCTTATCAATATGAGTTTCTCAAAATTCAACAAACGTTCTCATCAAAGAAATACAAGGAGAAGGTGAAGAATTTACAAAAAATGTATTTTTTTAAAGATATTCTTTTATCGCAAACATAAGATTTTTCATTTACATAAGAAGCCATTTATACTTTTATTTTATCATTTTACTAATTATTATTAGAATAGACAATATATGATTGTTATTTTATTTTTATTTTATATACAATAAAATCAAAACAGGTCGAATTGATAAATAATTTCTTTATATGCTTTGACAATAATTTGTAGATAAATTGATATCCAAGACATCATCCTCATCATCTATCTCTAAGCCACTTGATGGAACATGTTTTCTCTTCAGAGACTCTAGATAGGTTGATTTTTCAAATTTCTTTTTTTCTTACCAGGTTTCACTTTCGAAACCTCTACAGCTTCCTCGGGGGTTCTGGAAGAATGACGAGGAGTCTCTTAATAGAAGCATATACATGAACAAACTTCATCAGAAAGTTCGATTTACCACACGCATTCAGGCACACGCATTATTAGTAACCACATCTGAACATAACACATATGAGCACTAACACATTTGAACACATGTAGTACTTTACAACATAACACACATTCACACACATCCAATCACTCTTGTTTTTCATATTTTTTGGCATTTTCATTGTTTAAATTTCCAGAGGACACAGTCACATGAACAAAAGTTTCAGAGGAGGGTTCAGCACCATACTCATTTTGGACATGGGATAGACCAACATCAGGTTCGATAACAGTATCAGTGAGGGTTTCAGTTGTGGACTTAGTAGGAGGATTGAATTGGTCAACTGCTAGTTCAATAACATGAACAATTTCATTTATGGGGGTTTATTAATAGAAGCACCGACAAAAATAGCAGAAATATCAAGTGTTCTAGATGGTTCAACAACCTTATTAGAGACAAGATCTACTTGACTTACAGAAACAACACAGTGGTTTCAACAACAAGTTTGAGATTTGGTACAACATGGGTTTCAACATTAGGTTCAACATGCAAATTAGAGGTAGTTTTAGATGGCTTCATAACATTCTCATAATCAATAAGAATTTAAATAATTTCAAGATTTTCAACCACATATTCAACATGGCTTGTGGGAACATTAATTGGCACATAGAATGTTTCAAGAGAACATTCATTTTCAGCGGTTTTCAGAAGAATGACGTGAGTTGAATTTGAAATAACTATGATTTCCTTTATTTCTCGTGCTAAACTAGCTATCAGAGAGAGAAAATAGCCATTTGCACGTCTTCTTACCCATTAATGGCTATAAATTCTCACATAATAAAATACATAAAGTGTCCCTCAGCTTCTCAAACGGCACAACATCTAAAGCCTTGGTGAAAATGTCTGCCAGTTGTTGTTCAGTTGCTATATGCTTAAGGTTCACAACTTTATCTTCAATAAGTTACCTGATGAAATGATAAAAATGTCAATGTTCTTGGTTCTACTATATTGAATGGGACTCTTTGAAATGTTAATCACACTCAAGTTGTCACAGTATAAGGTCATGACATCTTATTCGACAGTGTAATCCTTCTACATTTGTTTCATCCATAACAACTGGTACAACTACTCCATGTAGCAATGTACTCAGCTTCTGCAAAAGACACATAATTCTGCTTCTTGTTGAACCATGAAATTAAATTGTTGGCAAGAATCAAACATCCACCATATGTACTTTTTCTATCATCAGTACTTCCAGCCCAATCAACATCATAGTAACCTACTAGTGTAGAATCAACATTATGAGAATACAAACTGCCATAGTCACTGGGTTCGTTAATGTACTTCATAATTCCCAGTTTTGGGTTCAGCTTGACATCTAGCACAATCTCCTACAAAAAATGTGATGTCTGACATACTAGTTGTGAGATATAAGAGACTATCAATCATGATCATATATAAACTTTGATCAAAATCAACACCATTATTATCTTTTGTCAATTTTACATGTGTTGCAGCAGGAGTTCTCTTATGACTTACATTATCAAAACCAAGTTTATTCACAATACTCATGGCATCTTTGCTTTGAGAAATAAATGTTGGAATATTTTATTATTTTATTATATTCCAATATCATTATATGGACAAATATCGTAATAATAATTATATTAGGTATTTATCAATTTGGAGCCTTAATTGATTAGTGATCAAATTAAGTAATAAGTCTTATTAGATTTCTATTTAGAGTATTAATTAATTAATTAATTAATAGATATGGACTCAATATGGGTAGATGTCCGGATGGCCCATTAACGGAATAATGGGAAACCCTAATGGCCATCCAATATAAAAGAGGCTATGGTCCCCAATATACCGTACGCGGCAAACTCTCTCTTCTCCACATCTGAAAGAGAACTTGAGGCATAAAAGTACCGGTTGAGGAAGAACCAAATCAGCCGCCGCTAACCTGTTTTGTGTTTCAGATCATCACATCTCCTCTTTGTTTATCGTTGTTGCTGAGAGGGTTGCCATAAAGCTTTATCCAGGTATTCCTAATACACTAATTCTTAATATCCTTGATGAATCAAACATGTCGTAGATCCATTCATGATCATGTTCAATGTTTTGTTTGCTTTCGCTATTGATTCATAAAGTTGAACATGTATTATGAAATCTGTTTTTAGTAAGACCTAAATTTCCAACAAGTGGTATCAGAGCGGTCTTCATGTTTGATTTATTGGGATTGATTGAGTTTTTCATATTTTTCCTATCGTAGGAACCCTACTTTTGTTCATTGGAGAATTTTCTTTTTTCCTCTTTTTTTGTTTGTTCTGTTTTGGCATGTAATCATGAAACAATTTTTTTTTGTTTTGCTTTAAGATAACGGAAACAAGTAAATTGTTCTATGTGGATGAATAGTTTATTTAATTAATTATTTTTGTGTGCCTATGTGCATGGTCAAATCCGTTATTATGATATAACTTCCAGTTTTCGATTTGTTAAAGAAAGAAAAAAAAAAAAAAACAATTGTGAGTATATTTTATTAATATTTCAAAATATGGATTCAGTTGTATGCCATCCAGTCAGGAATGCAAAGTTCTTTTTTGTTCCATTGAAGTTGATTGGCTAATTTATTCACTTTATGGAAGTAAATTGATTTTTTTGTTAATTATCTTTCATGAACAAAAAACGGAAATCAGTTTATTCTATGCTATAACTATGGCAAATTCATAGATTTATTATTGGATATCACCTTTAGAAGGATACTTGAGAGTCATAAGATAATATTTTGAATATGGATTTGATAAAGATTTGAATTTTGTTTTTTGATTCTGGCGATTTGATTTTAAATCAAATCTTTTGGTTAAAAATAATTTTCAAATATTTTGATCATAAGCTGATTTCTACTTCAAATTAAAATTGATTCAGATGTACATAAAGTTTATTACCTATACCTATTAATAAAGGAAATACATTGTTTTGGTGTAGCCTATTTTACTTTCCAATAATGGCCTTGGTGGTTTTTATTTTTTAGATTTAAATAACTTCTTTTAACTTCCGAAATGACAGTTTCCTCTACATTTGAAATGAATATATATCATGTTTTCTTTCAATATTTGTCTTCTCTCATTCCTTCTCTCACTATTCATTGATTATTTTTACAGTAAGAAAACCATCAACAAAAACGATTGTAGTAATAGAAACTTTCCTCCTTTTTCCTTCAATTCCCTTTTGCAGTGTTTGTAGGGCGAATATTTTCATTGGATATCTACTACAACAATAAGGTTTGTTTTTCATTCCAATTCAATTTTGTTTTCTTATTTTAAGATTATATCCTTTTTTTATAAGAAGAATATATTTAAACCCAGACATACATATAATTGCACAAGCAACAAAATAGACAAAGGAAGAGAGAATAAGAATATGTTTTCAACTCAAAACTTTCAATATCAATTCTTAACTAGAAGATTTGAGAAGTATCACTTTATACTCTTCATCATTAAGTTAATGTATGATTGATTGTTTGGACCCCAAAAAGAAAATCTATGCATGATCAAATATGCACTAGCACCGCCTGATACTATTGGATCAAATCAAATTGATTGAGGAATTAACTAAACCAATAGATTGTTTTTACCTAAAAAAAAAAAAGAATTGTTTTAAAAAAGGCAAAATATCTTTTTATTGTGACATATTTTCTTTTCCTTTTTACCCTTCCCCTATTGCAACTATTTTACGAAAAAAAAATTATAACAACTAAGTGGTTTGAATTTGAAGTTGGTTACAATAAATTTCAAAAACAAAAGGTAACTGCACTATGAAATTAAAAAACCCGCACCATTGATAGGAATATATTAGAGGGAATATAGATTCTAGAGGGATGGCTTGAACATAGAGATAGAGAATTAGTATTACTTTTTCTTTTGATTCAATTTTATTTTTTTTAAGAAATGGGGGAGCATTGCTGCAACATTTTTTTATAATGGTCTGCTCTTGATTTTGTTTTTTTTCCTGTTTCGGTTGTATTTTTTTATTTTCTGTTGTGTTTTCAGTTCCATGGCTACAAGATTATAATTCTTTTCCTTAAAAAAAAAAAGATTACCATTCTTTATTTTCCATGGCTACTGTTTTTGCATTGCGGCATTCTATTTTTAAGTTGTCGTGGGTTTGCGTTGTGTATAGGATGTGTGGAAGGCCAATAGTTGGAATATCTTGGGAGGCCACTTCATGAATATTTGTTGTGTTATTTTTTTAGGAGATTCACTGTATTAACTTTAAGTCCTAATTTTCCTTTATGTATTGTATTATTCTCTTTTTATTAACTTCTATTTTTTGATATAGACCAATGGACCAGTGAATAGATGGAGAAAGCAGGGAGAATACAGAGTGCTGTGATGTTCTCGATTCTCAAAAGTATTAAGAATTAGAATCAAACATACATATATACACACAGTAAATTAAGTTTACATAGTTTATATTGAATTTTTTATTTTAATTAAAGGGTATAGTAGTAACTTTGGGGTGTAACTTGGATTGTTTGGGGTGTGAGTAGTTTTTGTCTTCATGTTTCTTTGCATATAAATCATCCTTTTGCTAATTCTAAACCGTTCACTTTGGTGTGATCCAAATTCTTGATGAATGGAGACTAGAACATATTATTAAAAGATGTAGACTCACAACGTGGATTAGTCGAATGCACAACAACACTAGACTTAGATAAGGATGGCGTTGTCAAGAAGCGCGGCAACGACAACGACGTTCGCCATGGAGTATTTGACAACGAAGTGGATCCTTCCTCACTCGCTTCCATTTTACATATTCTCAGAGTCACAGAACAAAAAGAGGAAAAATATGGAATCTTTGTGATCATCGAAGCCATGTTTGTTCAATTCTATTGCTTTTGCCCTTTGTTTGTTCAGTTTTATCCTTGCTTCTATTCTTCTTCCTTTTTTGAATGTCATTTCTTTCTTCTTCTTTTTTGTTACAGGAGAGAAAGGGAAACATGATAGAAAGTATAGTCAGTATAATAGAGGAAGACATGCCTTGAATGGAGAAAGACGCGGTGCCTCTAAAAGGTCTGATGTCGTTTCCAACTTTAGGTTTAATTAAGCAGTATTTGATGACAATTTCCCTTTCCTTTTTATTTCACTAATTGTTTTCTCACTCATTATTACCTCTGTCATGTTTCATCGTCTTTTTTTATTCAGCCTCCATGGAGATGAAGTTTTATCCCTTTTGTATCCATGCAATCTTTTAGAACATGGAGGGTAGCATTTAATTGATTTGAAGGAATTACATGTGATTTATTGATGTTGATGTGACTATGGTTTTGCATGCTCTTTCCTCTGAAAAGTGCCTGATAGTGAGGGTACATTCGGTTTTTAATCTCTTATATATTTGTTTGTTTAGTTAGATTTATTCAAAATTTGTTAAATTCATTTGTTGAAAAGTGCCCTCATTATTGTTTTCTTTGAGACAAAACAATAATTTATTTATTTTAGAAATTTGCACAATCCAATAACAACGGAGAGCTATCAATCTACAACGTCGAAGTTAAGACAAGATATCTCTATTGATCAGGTTTTTTTTATTTTTTATATATAAGCTTTATATATTACTCTTCTATATGATGTTCCATGAATTATAATTTCATATAACATTTTGCAATTAATTTGTAGTTTTTCGAAAGACAAGAAATTATTGATAAAGGGGTGTACGAAGAATTAGCTACAATTCTTAAACGGTAATCAACTTTTTAAATTTTAAACGATGTTTTATAGCCTTTTTCATGTACAATTTAGTCTTATCGATTAACAACTAATAAAAATCATTTGCATCAAATAAAATGCAGAGAAATGAGACATGCTTCTGATTCTGATTTGATGTTTGACCTTCCCATCATGCGCAATCAATGACGACAAATGAAATATTAGAGATGATAAGAGTACAATCACTATATTAATGCTTCTGATTTTATGCCGATTAATATGATTTCAACTATAACTTTCATTTCATCTATGTTCTAATATGTGTTTATATTAGTATGTCGTTATATTATCTTTGTTTTACCATGTGTTATTTATAATGACCTTATAGCTGGGAATTCATATTTCGTGTCATCCACATACATACATATTTATTTATGATGAAGTTAAATTATAAAAAATAAAGGGTAAAGAAAAAACTAATGTGATTGCTTATATACAAAGAAACATATAGTCAAGTACATATATACTATAGCGCAGTAGAAAAAGCAGATAGACGAGCATATAATTGATTTTACTAACATCAATTATATGCCCCAGTTTAATTAAAATTCCACTTTCTATGTTACATTGGCTTTTACAATAAAAAATATCGCAAAATTTGAATAAGTAGTGTGACTAATGTGTAAATATTCTTTCATATTTTTTAAAATGTCTTCGTCCTTTGCAAGACTTGGATGTGTCGTCGAAGTTTTGTTCGTATTTCTTCTACTGGTTTTCCTTTGATTTATTAAATTTTAAATTATGTGGCAGACTCAAATGGCTTGAGAAATAATAAAAGAGCATATGTATACTCTTTTTCTGTAAATTGTGGTAGCAATGGGAAAGATTTAAAGTCTTCATCAAACCCAACCCCATAAATGTCACTCATGTTTCATGTATATTCATCCTCCATAGATAGATGAACATACATCACAAAACTAAATATATATTTAGTAACTCCATGTCAAAGAAGTGCATGAATTACATATCTTACATTTTTTTTAATTAACCTTGATACTTCTCTTTTTGATCAAGCTTGGTCATTCTTTTAAATCTAATTATTTTCTCCAATATATATATATAAAAAAAACTAAATCAACATAAATGTTGAAAAACATACTGTTTATGAGTTACAATACATGCGTTAGCGCAGTAGAAAGAGCGGACAGACGGGCACGGGAGTGCCCGTCTGGACGCTAGTGGGAAATAAGGCAAATATAAATTTGTTATATATACTTGGTTATTATATATACTTGTGTAAGATTTGTTGCCTTTTATAGATGAGCCTAAAAATAATTTTTGGATAAATTTGGCAGTACATAAAGTTGAGATTTGATTCTTTAATTATGAGAATATGAACTCTTTGTTTAGGAAATAATTGAGTCTAGAGTTCCTCATTTTATTTTATTTAAAGAATCATTGGTATATGTGAATCAATTGTAACATGAATATTTTGGTATATATAAGATTCAATTTTCTTTTGATTTGAAATTGAATATTTTTCTTATAGCATGATTATGACGTTAGAGTTTATTGTCATTAAGTTTCTACAATAATATATTTGTTAATCATGCGATTTGGATAATTCTCATGCTATTTTTGTTGTCGCTTTTATGAGATATATGTAAATGTATTGTTATACTCACATTGGTGTGATTTGTGACTTGCATCTTCTTTCAAATTTGTGACTTTGTCTTCACACTTAAGTATTGTCATACACACATTGGTGTGATTTGTGACTTTCATCTTCTTTCAAATTCGTGAATTTGTCTTCACAATTAAGGGTTGTCGAGTTACCTTATGGTTACTTAGCAACATAATTGACTAATTCAGCCTACATTATGTCAGTAGTGCCTTGTAAATTTAAGATCATTCCCATTTAATTTACTATGAAATGTCTAGTAATTGCGGTTTTTTGGTTGAAACAATATGTTGCCAAAGTAACCTCTGTTGTGTAGATTTGATTCAACTGAACTTACAAAAGACATAGTATGAAATTACTCATGCGAGTTGTTGTCGGCCCTAAGGAAGACACAACTTGGCCGGATAGTTGCATGCATGAGATAATAAATGTGTGTTGATTATAAAGTAATTTTCCATGTGAATAATAGGATACCTGAAGGTAACTATTATTTGACAGGATTTATCACTTCATTTAATATATATTAAGATTATCTAGTAATTGCGGTTGAGACGGTTGAAACAATAATGTTGCCCAAGTAACCTTTGTTGCGTAGATTCGACTCAACTAAAGTTACAAAAGATGTAGTGTGTAATTATTTATGCGAGTTGTCGTCGGCCCAAAGAAGGCACAACTTGGCCGAATAGTTACATACCTGTGATGGTAAATATGTGGTGATTATAACGTAATTCTCCATGTGGATAATAGGATGCCCAAAGGTGACTATTATTTGACAGGACTTATCACCAATGTTTGATCATTACATTGAGAGTACCTCTTGCAATTAATTCTTAGCAATCCAAAGATTGTGTTTTAATGGTGCGCTTGGTATCTTGTTAAGGTCTTTTATTTACAAATAAAGATGCACATTTCTATAATATTTTACTGACATGTGTGGTAATGTTGTGCTAGTGTAAACTTATTTATGTATTTGCGAGTTTACATTCACACAAATATAATGGTAAACATATGACAATTATAAGAATTATTTCTTTGTTAAAGTAAATTGTCATTGTTTGATCATTGTTGTAAAACACCGCTAGCAATTGATATTATTGTTGAAAGACTTAATATTTATGGTGCACTAGGTATTTTGATGAGTACTTTTGCTATTTTTGTTCTCTTTAAGCTAATATAGTTTAATGTATCTGCTAATTTGAGTTAATTTTTAACTCTTAAAAGTTTTAACTTTTAGAAATTAAAGAATAATATTAATATTGTTCTTGGATCTAGACCTTAGATAAGGATGGTGAAACTCACATTCTCTCACAAATCCAGCACCTAATGTGAGAATCAAGTTCGACAAGTGAGTATACACCAAATCTCATAGGTCATGTGAGATCATAAAGCTAAAATATCATATGTATTAGAGGTGTTATTTAAGATGACAAAATTTTTGTCATATTTTCTTTGCTTAAACTAAGGTGCTTTTAAAGCAATATAGAGAAAGACAAGCTCTCACTGGAGAGTGGGTATTTCATTAAGGTTATTAGGCAAAGAAAATGTTAGGAGAACATTATTTAAACATTTAATCTTGCTAAGGCACTTTAATTTCGACTATCATATGACTTGTTCGAAAATTCACTAATTTCGACTATCATATGATTTGTTCGAGAATTTAGTATTTAGTATTCTCTTTGCACAATTAAGTTTATAACTGTTACAGTTAGAAATGATCATTTAAATTATCAATTCATAAAGTGTGCAAATAAGGAAAAGTTGAAGCAAGAGAAAATAAAATAGTGCTCATTCAGAAAATACCTCAAAAGATAAGGGCAAATAAATAAAAGTAGTCTTGACTGACTTATGTTCTATGATGTTGAAAGATATATCAATTTAGAATGGGCAAAGTCGATAGAGATTGCTTTATTCATTTTTTAGCTATTTTTTAGATTGTCACTAGTGGATTATTTTTGTATTTAAAAGACAATTTGGTGAATCATTACTTAGATTGATTTTTGTTTTAATTTCTCTTTGAATGAATTAAGATATTTTAAGATTTTTCTTTTATGATGATTCAATGTGTCTTTTAAGTTCAATTAATAGAGTCAATTCAGTTATGACTTGTGACATTCTAAATTATTTAAGGTTTTGAATACCATAAGTTTTCGTCCCACAAATTAAGAAAATTTTGAGACATAAATTGTTAAGTTTTCTTGAGGATATTGAGTTTGGGGGAGAGATATGGTTTTAGAACAAAATTGGATGAGGAAGAATCAGTTCTAAACTAATTCATATAATTACTATTATTATAGTATATTTGGATCCTCATGACGACATTATTGTTCATCCTCTCAATCAAGTTAAGAAATTAATTCATATAGATCAAACTCAACAACCTCAAGAACTAGGTCCTCTAGTATCATAAAGAATCGACTGAAAAGAGAAATTCTATTTAGTTTAATTGAAAGACTCTATTAGGACAGTCATGATACTAGTTTCCTTATTATAATTTTGGAGCTGCATAAGATGGATTTCAATATAGTGTTTCTTAGTGGTGACATTAATGATACAATATGGTGCAACTGAATAAAACTTTTGTGTCAATTGATACAAAGTAGATGGTTTGCAAAGTCATGAAATCCACTTATAAGTTAAGAAATTTGTCTCTTTAGTGTTACCACAAATTCTCATGAAGTAATTGTCTCATTTGGTTTTGAGATAATATTATGAAGAATTGTGAATTTAGTAAGCTCAGTGGGAGTAAATTTATATTATGAGTTTTAATGTGTCAATTTTATTTTATTTAGTCAACTATGATATATGTCAGTTATGTGAAACCAAGAAAATCTCTAACAAAAGTTAGTGATGAAAGATCTTGAGGACACCTCTTTTGTATTAGGCATTTCAATACTTAGAGATTTTTCTTAAGGTATTATTCGGACATCGCAAAAGAGTTATATCAATAAAGTTGAAAATGAAATGGCATAATTTTTGGATGACTTCAATCACCGAGAGAGACTTTTCAGTCTCAAATATTGCCCATTAGAAAATTTATAAATTCAGAAATTTAAGTATTTTCCTACACTTTGTTTATAGGATTTTTATGTATGATTTTATTATACACATTTAGAAATAGCGTATATAATAAGATTTTTTGGCAGATATTTGAACAATTCAAAGTTTGAATTGTTGAAAAAGCAACCATAAGGATTATTAAAGAGAACGAGAGAACTTATGCTCACATCAGAGATCTGACAATTTGGAGATTATTTATGTGTCAGACTTTGGCTTTTGGATGTAAGTAGATATACACATCCTAACTCAAGAAATGACCGTAAGTATTTATGTCACTTGGTTGCATATTGTTAAGGTATTGAAAGATCACTCAAGTTATATAGTGACATAATCCAGTCTTATAGTTATTCAACAACCTTTATAAAATTTAATGCCTTATAGATTATTGTTGTTGAATGATAGAACATGTAGAGACAAACTTTATGCTAGCTATACCACTAATCAAAGACATGACACCTAAGGTCTTTCATATGCTTGTTGTCGTTAAGGATGTCTTGGATTAGTGGGAGTCTCTTTTATCTTATGTTCTATACTTTAGTTTTGGTGTCGATACAGACTTTATGTTATGATTTTCTGCATAAATAAATTTTATGAGGTTATTATTACTATAACCATTTATGTATCATTTGTGCAAATATTGAATTTGCAAACTTCATTTTGATCTCACTAAAGTTTTCAGTTGGATAAGTTGGAAATAGACATGATTTAGAGATCACATTTCATGAAATTTTCATGCCGCTCATCCATATCGATCTATGTCATCAAGTGCATTGATATGGTGGTCATCGGGGTTCCATCACGTTATACGTCAAGGACGACAGCCGCGGTGGTCCCATTATTAATGTATGAGGTGGATCAGATTGTAAAGTTGAAATCTAAAGATAAATAGCATTCGGATGCGCGCCTAAAGAATTCTGATATAATTATTAAGATATGTAGCCCAAGTGGGAGATTGTTGGAATATTTTATTATATTCCAATATCATTATATGGACAAATATCGTAATAATAATTATATTAGGTATTTATCAATTTGGAGCCTTAATTGATTAGTGATCAAATTAAGTAATAAGGCTTATTAGATTTCTATTTAGAGTATTAATTAATTAATTAATAGATATGGACTCAATATGGGTGGATGTCTGGATGGCCCATTAACGGAATAATGGGAAACCCTAATGGACATCCAATATAAAAGAGGTTATGGTCCCCAATATACCGTACGCGGCAAACTCTCTCTTCTCCCCATCTGAAAGAGAACTTGAGGCATAAAGGTACCGGTTGAGGAAGAACCAAATCAGCCGCCGCTAACCTGTTTTGTGTTTCAGATCATCACATCTCCTCTTTGTTTATCGTTGTTGCTGAGAGGGCTGTCATAAAGCTTTATCCAGGTATTCCTAATACACTAATTCTTAATATCCTTGATGAATCAAACATGTCGTAGATCCATTCATGATCATGTTCAATGTTTTGTTTGCTTCCGCTATTGATTCATAAAGTTGAACATGTATTATGAAATCTGTTTTTAGTAAGACCTAAATTTCCAACAATAAAAACAGTATAATCCATTTGCTTTACTTACACACTAAGAATACATGTCAATTCACCTACAAGACTCATCTCAGATTAAGATTGCTTTTTCGGACAACATGTTCCACCATTTGTTTTGACATTCCTTCAAAAACAATGTCATCAACATAAACTTGAGCTACCATGAGTTTTCCTCATTCATTCTTCATAAATAAGGTGTTGTCAAGTTCTCATTGTAAGAATTTGGATGGGTCACCACATTCTTCCAATTCAAGCTATCCAGCGATGTAGCGAGAGGGTGTGGTAGTAAATAAGGGAATGGGTTGGAGAAGTCCATCTTTTTTGGGTAAATTTCTCTCTTTTCTATATGAGTTTGGAATTTGGTGACGGTCATTTCATTTTGGAAGTGAGATTCAACGAGTTGTAATGGGTTCTCTCCACCATAATACAAGAAGGATCTTGGTGTTTAGATGAATCAGAATGAGAGTGAGAGTCTTTTGAGGATGAATCTTTTGTAGGTTTCATTGTGTGGTAGAGAAAGTGTTTTTGGTTTAAGTTTTGAGTAATTATTGGTAAAGATGAAGTTTTTAGAGAGAAATCGTAAGCAAGGAGTGGGATGGAGTAACTTTTGATGTTTGTATTTAAAGGAGTTGGAATGTAGTTAAATGAGGAAATGGAAGTACATAAAAGTTTTAACTTTTCAGAGACATATTGGTGGTTTTGAAAGTTGTTGGGGTAACAGTTACATGTAGGTCATGAAGAGGGGAGTTATATCTATCAGGGTAGAGGTCGCGTGAAAACCTAAAGATGCAGCTTCGCAGTAAATCAGTGCCACGTGTCTAGAGATGTAACCTCCTCTGCAGTTGTGCGTAGACCATGTCCCCTTGCAGTTATGATAAAACATTACTACGATTTATAGAGCTATAACTTAGGTATAGTTGTATGTGTTGCTAAGAGCTATATCTGGTTCAAAGGATCTTTAGTCTATGAGATGCACATCGCTATATATTGATATAGCTACTACATCTCACATGGCTGAGATGGAACGGATATGACAAGTGTATCAAATCGTTTACCAAGTAATAAAGTTATAAGTACAATATAGTATCGATAGGGATTGTCGTTTCGTCCAAACAATTCTCGTTACTTATTTTGGTAAGTTGACGATATAAGAGATAAGGGTTTAAAAGACTTTCAATTTTTATCTGTTTGCAACATAGGAAGTTTACATGTTTTGGATAATAAGTAATAGTATGTCGCGTTTATTTATCTTAGGTGGACTATACAAGTGATGACGTCGTTAAGACGTTACTAACCTACCTTGGTTTATCCCTCCAATGGCTAACTGCACTTGCTGATCACACGTTGATCGTTTACGTGCGTGGTCTTGCTAGTTCAAAGGTAATTGAAACATAAACTTTATATTGGCTTTCCAGTGTTTCCCAAGGCAATGAAGGCCAAGGTTCCCTTAGGCATGCCCATCTATGAATCTTAGGACACTCATAGCACACTCTCTCTACGCTCTCTTAGTAGTTCTACAAACGGGCAACCCTAATCTACGTCTACCTTACTAAGGGTTTCAAGAGAATGGTCTTATTAGGTTACATCTTATTTCGGACAGCTAGGCACTTGTTTCCCTAATTTTTAACCAGTTAATTCCTAGGTTCGGTAATGCACCATCTTACTCAATGGGCATCATCCACTAGGTACCTACCTCTAGGGTCAACAAATCTTATGGTATATTTGGCTATTTAATAATCACTTACTTCCTAGACAGATAGTTATCAGTAAAGGGATATAAATATCAAGATATAAGCATCCATCCAGTGATAGAAATATTAGGCCCTATCACAACCTAAGTACCTAATATAGGGTTTCACCTCTCACAGAAATAAACTACTTCCTAATAAAACTTAATAGCGAACAAAATAATAAATAAAATAAAATGACATATTATATTAAATAAGTATCCAACAAAAATATACAGAGATTCATCTTAGAACTCTAACCAAAAAAAGATTTAGTTACACATGGTAACTAAAAACAAATTACTAAAGATAAAAACATACCCTAGAAAATTAAGGAGAAGATAGAAACTCTCATGTAGATCCAAAGTTTCCTTCCTCTTGAACTACCACAGTTCTGAACGAGAAATTATGATTGAGGAAGGCTGGTATTTATACAGAGAGTTTCTACCTGGGTTTGGGCTAAAAGTGCGGGATTTACCCAATACGGAAGCAAGAAAAGACAGTTGCGCCCCAATTTTTGCATGCATGGGGCACATAGAAAATGCCCTAGGCGCATGAGAGTGAAGAAATTTTCATGCCCTAGGAGAATGGTAAAGGCCCTAGGCGCATGGATTGCTAAATTCATGCCCCAGGTGCATTTTGTCTGCCTTCCGGGCCCAATCTCTGATTTTCCCTCGTTTTTAGGTCTTCGTCTTAAAATAACTTTCCTTGGTACTTTGGGAACATAATTCCTCCCACTTGTAAGTCTTCTGAGGCCTGTTGAATCTTCATACATGTATCTTGAATCTTCACAATTCTTCGGATGTTCTTGATTTTCCGATTTGCATAATTTCATCGTGAATTACTTCAAAAACCCCTAGAATTGCTATGTTTCGGGAAAACTAGAATTACAGACTCAAATATAGAAAACATTACAAAAGTCCCGAAATAATAGGCATTCGTTCTAATACTTATCCTTTTTGCTTCTAAATCTTACTACAGATAACTGAAAAACATGCTAAGAATAACGTAAGATGACTTGTCATCAGGCTGCAGTCGTTTATTAGCTTCTCACAACTTTGTGATCTATGGAGATATATCTCTCATAATCGGCTTTAAGGCGAACCAAATGACCCAGTGAGAGATGGTAACTCCTACCATCATGTTAAGTTATGGGAAGTCACCTTACTCAAGGGTGGACTATCACCCCTTTATTTTCTCACCAGATAAAGGGATTGTCTCCAGTAGGTGCTTAGTCACGGTACTTAACACGCACAATATGTTTGGTTCGGGATCCTGCCATTTAACTGAAGTGCAGCTGCACAAATACTTTTTGGCATACGACAAGAATACATTAAAGAATGTAATACTAAGATATATCATGGTATGGATCTGTCGACTCTCAGTGCTATGGTTGTTTATTAACCTTTGAGCTAACTGAGACTCACAGAGTTATAGCTTCCTATAGCATCAGTTTTACATTGAGGTTTCTAGTCCCTTTCACTAAATGGTGTTGGAATAAAATCTGTTTAACATTACCCTTTGAGTTTTGATGATAACATGGTATTAAAAATTGTCAATTGGATATGCTAATATTTGTTCAACTGTGGAGGACCATAGACAAAGTTTAAGTGTCTCTCAATAAAGCATAGGTTCTGAAAGAACAATTTAGAGCAATGGAATCCACAAAAAGGAAACTTGTGTTGCAAGAAAGCATCTGAAGAAAAGAGGTTATAAAGACAAGAGGTTCTAACGATCATCAGAAGTTGACGTCCTCAAAAGCACTCTCATAAGAAGTTGTTCACCATAAGCTGACATCATCATCAGAAGCTGAAAGACTCTAAAATTTCTAAGATATGACAGTTGTTAAGAAATTCTAAGTGAACTTTGATGTGGAACAATTTCAGCAGAGTTTTGGCACTTGTAAAATTGTTGCGACTCTCTTACAATCTTCAAGTTTTCACTCCTTTATATAGAGGTGTGAAAGAGACGTTGTAGATTGCCAGCACATCAAAAGAGTCGTTGTTGAAGCTTGATAATCACCAATGATCTATTGCTTGATTTGTTTATTGTCCTATGAGGGAACAATTTCAAATTCATTCCTTGTATAGAGAATATGCATACAGAAGACAGTATTTAACTAACTTCAGCTTCCAGTCTTCAGACTCTGATGAACTCCAGCTACTAAGGTTCTTCAGACTCTTGATGACGTCAGCTTCTGATGTTCTTCAGACGTTGTTGTCTTCCGACTCTATCTTGCAACATATGCTTCCTTTTTGTAAATTTCATTGCTCTCATCTGTTATTCCAGAACCTACGCTTGAATTCAAGACATTTAACTTTTTTACAATGGTCTTGCACACTTGAACAAATATTAGCATATCAAAACTTAAAGATGATAATGTTAAACACATTTTGTTCCAACAATCACTACTTTGTCATCTAAAGAATATCATCAATGCTTATTCATCTCAAATCATCATCTCATACATCATATAATATCACATTTATATCAATCATTAAATAAGTCATCAATCTAAATAGTTGTGGCAAATCAAGCATGCGCACACACAAAATTTATCATTGACATCGAATACCACATATTCACATAACTTAAATCAAGCAAGACCTTAATAATGTTTCTAAATCCTCTTTTAACCTCACACTTCTAAATTTGCACATTAATTTAATTATTCTTTCAAAGGGATGCGGCCGTCGCGGCGAGTCCCAAATGAACTTTGGGAAATACGACTTCCCGTTCATCTCAGTTAATTTACACTCATGATCTCAAACTCTTCTCCCTCACCCCATATCTTGATTGAAGCATTTACAAAACATACGAAAACATGAGGACTTGACAACAACGACACAAACTTGAACAATTTATCAAACATTCGTCTCATCTTCGATCATTGTAGCTAACAATCCGCAAAGAAAATAAAATAAATATAACAAACAATTACATATAAAATATCTACTACTAATAATACAACGTAAAAATGTATTTCCCAGTATAACATTTTTTTTATCAATTATTTTTATATATGGACCTCTTATCAAAATAATATAATAATATTTGAAGTTATAAATATAGAGCTGATTATTTAATATGACTTAAAGTCATTATAAAAAACATTTCAGCCATGATTTCTCATAAGGATCCATTAGTAGAATCATCAATTTAGTGAGGTTGAATTCAATGTAACATCAAACCTGAAGAATAATGGTTCGCAAATCACACTTACGCGGCTCTCGGTTTTGCTTTGCATAGGGTTCATGTATATGATTTCTAATTGTGGTTGTGCTCGTGATTTTCGGGTGTCAAAATCATTGATTAGATTTGAACCTTGAATCATTGAACTCTCAACTTTTATTCGCGGGAAGGGAAAAAGTGAGTAAAAACCCTTAAAACCTTGGATTCGGAGGTTGGTTTCGATTGGGGAAGGTGTTAAGCACCCTAACCGACTATGGTATCCCATAGGAACCTTCTACCTATTCTCTAATCTTGCGCTAAATTGATTTTACTTATTAAAAGAGTTAAGAGTTAAAGTGAAAGAAGGGAGAAAGAAGAAGCATGTTTTTGTATATTTTTATTGATTTGGAAGAGTCGGAACTCTTTGCCTACTTACCCAAATAACTCGGGATCAAAATCAAGTAGTTCGGCTAAAGAACTTATTTGATGAGTTGGATTGATTTTAACATTTTTGAAAAAAAGGTTTTAAGAAGAGATGAGAGGCATCAAGGCATAAGAAGAGAAGAGATGAGTTGGATTAATTTATTGCATGTTAATAAATTTAACAATATTTTATAAAATTGACAACCAAATAAAATATAATTTTCTTAATAATTTACAAAGAATGAAACTATTATTAATTAAAATGACTCTAATAGTCATTTTACAACCGTCCTAGAGTGGGTTTAAACTAGTCCTTTGATTTATTTATTTTTAACAAATTCATCCTATTTCTCACTAAAATTTGTTAAAAAGTGCTTACAGCATGACCATTTAATATTAAGGTGGAAGTTCTAAAAAAGTGTGTGTTTAATGTATCAAGCATAATTACTTACATGTATTTTCTTATTGTTTCTCAATTCAATCCTAATTTAAAAATAAATATTTCATAAACAACATTGTAAATCAATTAATCAAAATATTTTGTTCCATATTAAGACTGAATAAAATATCTATAAACCTTAGTTTTGAGAGCGGTGAATTAAGACATACCAACTGAACAATAAACCTGCTACATTGTTTGTGAAGTATACTATCATTATTCTTTATAGTGTACCACACTCGTTAATTTTTATATAAATAAATTAATATCAAAATAATTATTGCATATTCCTAAAACTATCCAAGTACAATTAATCTAATAAGTGTTGAATACGTTCATGTACCAATTAATCTAATTATCATTAATTTTTTCAACATTGAACTACCTTCCATATAAACCATATTAAAAGAGATTTGATAAATTAATAATTGCGTGTTCGAAATATACTCACAAATTTGTCTATAAAATGACTTTGTCACACCCAATTACAATGTGCCATTTCTTCGTCTAATTAACAAACACATCCACCCATATCTCTTTCTCTCTCTCTTTTTCTCTGTGTATGTGTGCTTCATCCATGTCGAGCGGAAAGAAAACTCGAGGCCGACAAAAGATTGAGATGAAAAAGATGAGCAATGAAAGCAGCCTACAAGTTACTTTCTCGAAGCGCCGTATTGGGCTCTTCAAGAAAGCTAGCGAGCTTTGCACTCTTTGTGGTGCATATTTTGCTCTAATTATCTTCTCACCTAGTGAAAAGGTATTTTCATTTGGTCACCCAAATGTTGAAACGGTCATAGATCGTTATCTCTCTCAAGTCCCACCCCAAAATGATGACATCATGAAATTCATTGGGGATGACCGAGCACCAATGTGTCCGAGCTCAATGTTGTATTGACTCGTATCAAGGATGAACTAGTCATTGAAAAGAACCGTGGGAATGAGATGAGCCGTCCACAAAACAAGAATGAAGCTCAGTTTTTGTGGAGTTGTCCTATTGATGGGATGAATATGGTCCAACTTGACTCATTCAAGAAGGCTTTGGAAGGTCTTAAGAAACTTGTTGCGCAACTTGCTGATAGGGTTGAAATGCAAGGTACTTCTACCCAACCCGTTCAAGTTTTTGAAGGAAATGGTTCATCATCTAAAATGCCTCTTGAGAACCATCCAAATCCACAACAAGATTCAATCTTTCCAGCAAAATTTCTTCATAACCCTATGTTGCAGCAACATATGTTTGGCTTCAACAATATGGGAGGAGAAAGTGGACGTGGTCCTCATGGGTTTTCTTGATCTAAGCCCTTGGATCCAACTTAAGATGCTCCCATTAATTTATTTTTATATTTTCATGTTTCATGTTGTTTTAAATTAATTTCAATTAAAGCACACATACTTAACTAGTTATATGTATGTGACCAAGTTAAGACTGCATCATAATGGTGTTTGTATTATGCATTATTTGAATAAAGAGCATCTTGTTCATTTATTTGTCCATATCACTTTAAAATTTTCTTTAATTGTTTTATTTTAAATGAATCAATTTCACCCCTTGGTTATTTTTATAATCAAGTTAATTTTACTCATCAAAATGACTTATTCCTCAAAAGTGCTTAAAAAGGTGTGAAGTTTATTTCTAGCCTGATGGACAAGGAATGATGATTCGTGAACAGACCGCCTCTGTTGGATGAGTCAAACTATGACTATTGGAAATCACATATGAGTGCTTTTCTCAGGTCAATTGACAGCAGAACTTGGAAAGCAGATCTGAAAGGTTGAGAACATCATGTGGCACTTGATGCATATGGTAATAGGACAGATGTCTTGAAACCAGAAGAAGAACTGGCACTTGGAAATTCCAAAGCATTGAATGCATTGTTCAATGGGGTAGACAAGAATATGATCAGACTGATCAAGCAATGTACTGTGGCTAAGGATGCTTGGGAGATTTTCAAAACAACATATGTACAACTAAGGTAAAAAGTACAAGACTTCAACTTCTTACTACTAAATTTGAGAATCTGAGAAGGTAAAAAGTACAAGACTTCAACTTCTTACTACTAAATTTGAGAATCTGAGAATGATGGAGGATGAAAGGATACAGGATTATCACCTGAATATCCTGGACATTGCCAATGCTTTTGATTCACTTGGAGAGAAAATCTCTGATGAAAGGCTTGTAATAAAAATCCTCAGATATCTACCTAAGAGATTTGACATGAAAGTAACTGTCATTGAGGAAGCTCGAGATATTTCAAGTGTGAAGGTTGATGAATTGATTGGGTCTCTGCAAAACTTTGAAATAACCATCAACAACAAGATTGATAAGAAAGGCAAGGACATTGCTTTTGTGTCCAATGTTGAAACTGATGAGACACAAGAGGGTTATGAAGATGATAAAAATCTGTCAAAGTCTCTAGTACTGTTGGGAAGACAGAAGATCCAAATTTAATGGTCAGAACATCGGTCAAAACATCAGGTCCAACATTGATAATCAACCAAATAAGGAGAAGATGGTGAAGACTGATGAGAAGAATGCTCAAAACAAGGGTGTTCAATGCCATGAGTGTGAAGGTTATGGTCATATTAGAACAGAGTGTGTCATTTTTCTTAATAGACAAAAGAAAAGCTTGGTGTTTCATGGTCAGGTGAAGATGACTTTGATGATGAAGTTGAGAATGAATCTGGCAAACATGTTTCTGCCTTTGCTGGAAGGGTTATGTCAGATACAGAGTCATATGAAGAAGAGCTCAGTTATGATGAGTTAGCTATCTCTTATCATGAGTTGATTGCTAAAAATGTTGACTTAGACCAGATGCTTGAGAAACAAGGAGAAATCATCAGTCAACTACAGTCTGAAAGGAGTGAGAATCTGTTCAAAATCTCAGAACTCAGTGATGAGGCAACTCAACTGAACTCTCAACTAGAACAGGTGAAGATGCAGGCTAGGGTGATGACTACTGACACCAATGTGTTGGATGACATCCTTGAAGCTAAGGACACCATGAAACCTAAAGGTACAAGTTTTGACTATAGAGCTCTAAACAGGAAACAACGTAGCAGAAACTCTGCCTATACTCCAGAAGATTGTGGAATGGTGAGATAACCTCAACTTGATCAAAATTGAGCAGCTAATGTAGGATCTGATGACTTAACAAAACTTAAACTGATGTTGAAACATCTCATGGAACATCGAAGATCAAGAACCAAGAAGAAATCCAATTCTTGGATCTGTCATCACTCCAAGGGCATAGGTCATATTAGACCATACTATTTTAAGATGCATGGGAAATTTGAGCAATATCAACTGAAACCTACTGAAATGAAGTGGATTCACAGATGTGTTAATACTGGGTTGATTGCTCACACCTCTCTAAGAGCATCATCCAAAGAATACTGATACTTTGACAGTGGTTGTTCCAGACACATGACTGGTGTAGATAAATATCTTGAGGATGTAAGACCATATGCTAGCAGCTATGTTACTTTTCCTGATGGAGCTAAAGGAAGAATTTTGGGAATTGGTAACTTGATCAAACATGGTATGCCCAGACTGGATAATGTACTCCTGGTGAAAGTACTAATTGTCAACTTAATTAGCATAAGCCAACTATGTAATCAAGGACTTGCAGTAAATTTCAACAGACCTGAATGTTAGATTACTGATAAGGAAGGAGAAGTCATTATGAAAGGAACCAGGTCTACAGATAATTACTACTTGTGGGTATCTCAAGAAGAAGCACACCTCTCCACCTGTCTTATGAGTAAAGAAGAAGAGGTCAAGCTATGGCACCGGAAACTGGGGCACTTACACCTCAAAGGAATGAAGAAAGCTCTATCTTCAGAAGCAATCAGAGGTCTACCTGATCTCAAGATTGTTGAAGGCAGCATATGTGGTGAATGTCAGATTGGCAAACAAACAAGGATGTCCCATCCGAGGTTGGAACATCAAGTAACCTCTAAAGTCCTTGAACTTCTGCACATAGATCTGATGAGACCCATGCAAGTTGAAAGCATTGGTGGCAAAAGGTATGTTTTTGTTGTTGTTGATGACTTCTCAAGATTCACTTGGGTAAACTTTATCAGAGAAAAATCAAACACTTTTGATGTGTTTAAAGATCTGTGCACACAAATGCAAAGAGAAAAATATTGTGGCATTGTGAGAATTAGAAGTGATCATGGAATTGAATTTGAGAATGCTAAATTTAATGAATACCGCTCTAGTGAGGGAATCAAACATAAATTCTCATCTCCTATAACACCTCAGCAAATGGTGTTGTTGAAAGAAAGAACAGAACATTAAAAGAGTCAGCAAGAGTCATGCTCCATGCAAAACATTTACCTTATCACTTCTGGGATGAGGCCATGAACACAGCTTGTCTCATATACATAACAGGGTTACTCTGAGGACTGGTACTACCACAACATTGCATGAGATATGGAAAGGAAGAAAACATATTGTTACATACTTCCATGTATTTGGAAGCAAGTGCTACGTATTAACTGTGACACCCTAAATCCCAAAAATAATTATTATTTTTATTTATTCAAAACTATAGTTTGATTCGCAGCGGAGAGTGTCAAATAAAAACTTTTTTATTAATTCAAGAATTCATCCACAAGATTCAGGATACTACATTGACTTAATCAACATAATTCACATTTAACTTCCTTGAAAATTATAATAACATTGACATCAAATCCTTTTGGTTTTGAAAATACTTTCTTTTACATCATAGAAAATACAACTTTCCCTTCCTAATGTCACTATCAGAGCCGAGCTTTTCCCGACACTTGAACTTTAAGACTCATGAACCTGTATTAACACTACAATTTTGCAACCGCAGCGCCAAGCCAACGAATGGGTGAGTTCTGAGAACATGTAATAGCATAAAATAAATGAAAAGAACACGCATGAAATCAAGTTTAAATACAGTATCAAACCAAATCACATTTAGACAAAATCATCAAACATCAACATAATCCAATCAAGTATAAATGCCACCACGTCAGATCACCAAATACGAACAATGTTACATCAATCATCTTTAAAACAAATCGTAAAGATATTTAAAACAACCATCTAACTCAACCAGTTCAGCCACAATTCAAACTTTAATATGCATGCTCTCAAACTATAGACTCTTCATTTTCTTTGGTACCATTACTTGGTTAGGAGAACGATAGTACTATGCTACCACGTGGATGGACGGACAATTCACCATATCATGTTGGTCTTATCATTATTGATAAGCCGGGAGGAGATATCATGGTGGTCTTATCATAGATAAGCCGGGGAGGGGGAATATCATGGTGGTCTTATCATTACTGATAAGCCGAGGAAATATCATTGTGGTCTTATCATTACTGATAAGCCGAGGGAATATCATGGTGGTCTTATCATAAGTGATAAGCCGGGAAAATCGTGGCGATCTTATCATTATTGATAAGCCAGGTGAATTTTGACCTCATAGACCCTCTCCTCAATCCAAGACACTCATGACAAAATGATTTTCACTTTTTAAATCTTTAACATCGGTTCCTCCCCTCGTTGGCCTAGGACACTCCTTGAAAGAGTCTTGTCATACCCCATTTTTTGACCACTTTTGAAAATTTTACTTGTTTTAAAAAGCCGAAAAGTTTTGTTGTCTCAGACGAAATTTCGGCAGAGAGGTATTTTGAAATACCTCATTTTTTTTGGTTCCGAAGAGACATTTTTCAAGTGTTATTACCTTTATCTTGTTTCTCATTTTCATTTTTAATATTTCTATTTTATCTCAATTAATTTTCTTCTTTTTTAAGCAATTTTCGTTTTTATCTTTTATCTAATATTTTATTTTAGTTTTTTTTGTCTACTTGGCCTTTTAGTATTTTTTTCAGGTCTGTAGGGTGCTGCCCAAGCTAGGGGCGTTTTTGTCCAATCTTTTTTGTCACTATTTAAACAGCATTGATCAGCATTGATTGGGATTGATTGGCATTGATTGGCTCAAAAAAGGCCTGACACACATTCCAAAAACGGCCACAAACACCAACCTCTTTCTCTCTCTCATTTTTCAGAATCAAAACCACACAAAAATAAAAAAACTCATGAACATTCATGAATGTTCATCATGAACTTCACCCAATCATCATTCCAGTAACCTTTTTTTTTCGAAATTTCATCCATATCCAAACAACAACAACATTACAGATCCAAAATCAAACCTCAATCAAACCATCCAAATATTCATAAACACCCAAAATCCGTTTTGAATCAAAACACAAAAGTAGAAGCTATTTTCGGACCAAAAAACGAAAACGAAAAAGGAACAAACCGTTTCAAGCAAAGCTGAACCGTTTCAAGCAAAACAGAATCGAATCAAAAGAAAAGGAAAGACCGAAAACGCAAAAGAAAAGGAAAGGCCGAAAACGCAAAAGAAAAGGAAGGGCCGAAACCGAACAAGTACAAAGAACAAACCGGTAGTGAGGTAAATTTGTGTTTTACTTTCGAATTTGTTTTGTAGATCTAGGATTTGTATGAACTTATTTCAAAAAACTAAGTGGATATATGTATAGAGGAGTAGAAAAGGGTGTAGAAAAGTGAAAAAAATTTGAAATCGGAGAAGGGTGGTGTTTTTCCGGCGGCGGCACCACCACCCTAGGGTGGCCGGCCACCGCGCCGGAGCGAGCTATGCTCGCCGGAGAAGATGAAGATTCATCTTCTCCGGCCACCCTTCATGAAGTTTCCGGCGAGGCTTTGGAAGAGAGAAGGGAGAGCATTTTTGTGTTTTTTTTAGTGAGAGAAGTAGAAGGAAAGAAATGAAGAAAAAGCCACAAAAAACCTTTATATACTCATTAATGGGAGCTGGGCGGGTCACCCATGGGTCGACCCAGTACCCATGCCCAGCTCCATTACCCATGCCCAGCCCAGTTGTTACTACTTTTTTGCTGTTTTCACCCCTACTTTGGCTGTCTGCACCCCCTGCCTTGTTTAGTTTTTTTTGTTTTTTTCTTAATTTCATGTGTTTATCTTCTTAATTATTTCATTTAAGTGTTATATTATGTTTCATGCATTTTTATTAATATCTTAATCTTCATATCATGCATTTTTTATATTTTTTTATCTCTTATGCTTAATTCATTTTAGGCTGTGAAGTAACTTTTCATATTTTTTTCTATTTTTCTTGCCTAATGTTTTAATTATTATGCATGTATTACCTTTTAATATTCTAATTCCTATTTTATACATTGTGTTTAATTAGCATTTCAAGTATCATGCATTGTATAGTTTACCCATGAATTTAATTCCAAACTCATGTTTTTTTTAACTAATACTTTTCTTTTTTGAAAACTTGCATTTTATATTTTTTAATATGTTTCATGTCGTGCAGTTTATTTGGTATTTAATTCTAGTATGTGATGTTCTTTTTATGCTTAATGTTTCGGTATATTTCGTTTTACATCTCATGCATCTTTTAATTTTTTGGTTATGTATTTATTTATTATACTTAGTATATAATTAGGGAATTGATGTAATTTATTTTTCGCGCATTTTTTCTTTTGAGACCATAGAATGTATTTAGGGTATGTAATATGTAACCGGCACACGCACTGACACGCGCACCGACACTCCACTTTATTTATCGCTTTATGCTATTTATTTTTTCGCCGTTACGCGATTTCATCGTTAGTTTAGAAAAAATATTTTTCTCAAAAAATCTAAAAAAATCAAAAAAAAGTCAAATTCAATTTTCTTTTAAGTAAACCTTGGTTTGTAATCCAAGTGTCTTTCTTTTTATTTTCCTTAATCAAATGTTAATTAATTTAATATCCACATTAGACATGGATTTCGTACAATTAAAATTAACCAACTTCATCGTATTTTCTTCTCATGCCTTGAGGCCTCTCATCTCTTCTTAAAATCTTTTTTCAAAAAAATGTTAAAATCAATTCAACTCATCAAATAAGTTCTTAAGCCGAACTACTTGATTTTGATCCCGATTTATTTGGGTAAGTAGGCAAAGGGTTTCGACTCTTCCAAATCAATAAAAAAATAACCAAAAACATGCTTCTTCTTTCTCCCTTCTTTCACTTTAACTCTTAAACTTTTTTTTAATAAGTAAAATTAATTTAGCGCAAGATTAGAGAATAGGTAGAAGGTTCCTATGGGATACCATAGTCGGTTCGGGTGCTTAACACCTTCCCCAATCGAAACCAACCTCCGAATCCAAGGTCTTAAGGGTTTTTTACTCACTTTTTTCCCTTCCCGCGAATAAAAGTTGAGAGTTCAATGATTCAAGGTTCAAATCTAATCAATGATTTTGACACCCGAAAATCACGAGCACAGAAATGGCGACTTCACTGGGGATCTTTTTGAGGGTTGAGCCTATTTTATCTTTCTTTACTTTTGCGCTTTATTTGCTTATACTTTTGTAAATACGTGCCTAATTGTTTACTTTTTTACGTGAGTGGCGAGATAAGTCCCCCTACCCGGACTTGAGAGGAAATTAGGATAGGACGGTGGTATAATCATAGTACCTTACCAAGAGTGATTTTTGGTTGTGGTACATGTGATAACCCCACTCAACTAAGGAATCTTGGAAGTATAATTTGTTAACATGAGTATTCATGTTTGGCATGCTATTTTCAAGTGACCGTCGAAGTTGAGAACCTAGAGTTACATTTAACCCATCTCAGCCTTTTAGGATGTAGTGCGGTGGCTAAAATCATGAGTCAGTCTTGGTTTAGTCGTTACGCGATACTACACTCAAACTAGACTTCCTTGTGAATGTTATGAGAACTAGGAGTATTTCTAGGCCCCAAAATATTCAAAAGGGGGTTGTAATTTGGGAACTTGGTAGAACCCGTGATACAGGTACATTTGAAACCATAGTCCTTACCTATTGACGTGTTTTACCCTCAGCTCCAACTTTGTGTACTTAACCTCACCATGTTTTCTATGTTCTTTAGCATAATCATGCATACATGCATTCATTCATAAACCTTTTTCTCATCAAAAATCGAAGAACTTAAACGAGTTTTTGTAAACATCACAAAGGTATTAGACCTTGTAAGAATGAACACCAAGAAATACAACTTCAAAAAAATCTTAACTAAGCTTTTGCTTTTATTAAGAATTTCTCCCTTGGTTACACTCTTACCTTTTGAAAAGGAACTGATTGCAATATCTTTACGAATTTTCAACTGAAACCATGTTCCTCTGCGATGTTTACAATTCACTTTGATAAATCCTTCGATAACAAAAATTGTATATTTTTGCATAAGCATATCATGCATCTTTTGGCATTCATAGTTTCTAGTCTATGTCTCACTTGGTGTCTTCTCAATAAAAGGTCAATCCATCAGTCTACTCGCATCTACAACACTCGGGCAAATCAGAATGGATCATCTTGAACAAGAGAACCACAAGCTTCATGAAGAGGTGACAACCCTCCGGGCCGAAAATGAGATTTTGAGGAACTTAGTATCTTTGATGACGGTTGCACAAAGTCAGCCATTAACTCTTCCTATTGTCAGCACTCAAGCTCAGCCGGTTGCTTCCACTACCCCGATTTCAACGGTGTTCGCTAGTACTCCTCAAAATGCTATGCTGGAAGGTTATCTCTGGAGCACACCTTTAAGTTCTGATGAAGTATTCCGTCCTGTTGTCTCTGAGGTTCAAGCTCCTTTTGTGCAAATGACAACGCCTATCCCTCAATCGGGCCCTTTGTTCCCTCAAGATGCTATGACCTACTCATCTCCTTTGGTCAACACTGTTAAGCAAAACCACGAACCCATTCATCACTCAGAAGGTGTGGTTGCATGTAACCGGATAGATGAACTGGAAGAAAAGTTTGATAAAATACGGCTGGAATTGAAAGCTCTCCGTGGGAAAGAACTGTTTGGCCAGGATGCTTATGACCTTTGCTTGGTTCCCAATGTTGTGATACCACCCAAATTCAAGGTCCCCGATTTTGAGAAGTACAAAGGGAACACTTGCCCTAAGGATCATCTGGTGATGTATGTGAGAAAGATGTCTGCTCATATCAAGGACGATGAACTCCTTATCCATTGTTTCCAAGAGAGTTTGACTGGTGCCGCATTGATATGGTATATAGGTCTGCACAGGGATGACATCAAAACTTTCAATGATTTGTGTGAAGCTTTCGTCCAGCGATACAACTACAACTTGAACTTGGCCCCAAGAAGAGGCGAGTTGCAGGCCATCACCCAAGATGATAATGAGTCCTTCAAAGCTTATGCCCAACGTTGGAGAGATTTCGCCGCACAAGTCCGTCCATCTCTGGAAGAGAAAGAGTTGCCCGAGATTTTCCTTGATACTCTGGATCAATTCTATTATGAGCGTATGTTGACAAGTGCATCCGGCAGCTTCGCAGAGATGATAACCGCGGGTATGCGTATTGAAGAACTGGTCCGAAAAGGACGTTTGATCAAAGGAAGTGTTCCCACTGATGGATCAGAGGATGAAGACCAGGAAGCGAGTATGGTAGAAGGTTGGCCTCAACAACAGTATTTGGCTTATCACCCTGTTGCCTCTATTATGCCAATCACAAACGTTGTTTCCAATCCAGTGTGTCAACCCCAGTTTCAACAACAACCTCGACAACAGGCTCCAAGAACACAGATTGATCCCATTCCTATGAAATATGCAGATTTGTTTCCAATATTGCTTGAAAGGAATTTGGTCTACACCAAGGCACCTCTTCCGTTGCCAGCGAAATTGTCAGCCCGGTACAGGCCCGATCGCTTTTGTGCCTTCCATCAAGGGGCACCAGGTCACGATATTGAAGACTGCTTTGCTTTGAAGAAGATAGTTCAGAAGTTGGTCCAAAAGAACCTCTGGTCATTCTAAAGTTTGAACTCTGACATGGAAGTTAACTGGATCATGATATTCGTTGATACGTGGAATGTTTAGTTGCACTTGGGTCGTTGCTGATGTTTCTTTCTACTACTCATTTGTTCAATTAATATGTTTGTTTGCTGTTTTATGTTTTTCAAAAAAAATCCTTTCGCCCCACCCGAGGCGAAAGTGAACTGGCTTAGGGCTTTTTGCTTTATGTATTTTCATCATTAATTAAAAGGTCGCTTTGATCCCGACTTTGTTTTATTTTGTGCTTTTTCTGGAAAAAATGGTAATACAAAAAACCAAAAATTTCTTTTTTCTTTAATCATATTCGCATAATCATAACTTTCACTTATCTGTCAAAATCAATAATCAAAGCATGCATTAATAAACCCGTTGAACACTTCAACCCTGTACTCTCTCTCAACTTTGAGTTCTTTGTGTCCGAAATGGAAGAAAAGGAGGATAAATTCCTAATAAGAACTCTTGCCTACTGGGGCATCTCAGCCATTGAAGCTACAAAGAAATATCAAGAAAGACTGTCCAGAAGTTGGCATTCAATTATAAAAGTTGGCAATGAAATGTTAACATTTGCCTTGTACAAGAATTGTACTCCAGTACACACTTCAACAGGGGCAACCCCTCCCACCATCCCTCAGTATACAACATGAAGTGCAGAGTCCCATCAATGGAAGTTCTGATGAAGGTTAAGCTTGTTGCACTTAAATACATTGTGGTCTTATGTCATGGACGGTTATATCAAAAGAATGAAGCAAGTTTCGACAAAGAAGGCTCGTCGCCATGAATGTCAAAAAGTGGCCTTGTGCTCAAACATATGTTATCTGATTTTTACCAGACTCCAGGGGCAAAAGAATGCCTAATTGTAAAGAATGGTGATGAACTTGTACGTCTTGTGAATACCGATGCAGTCAAGAAATACTTTGTTAAAGTGAAAAAGCTCGATAAGTCGCAAACCTGAAAAGGCGGCTTAGGCAAAAAAGAGCGTCTCGGTGGACTGAAAACCCGAAAGGGCGGTCCACGCAAAAGTTAGAGACATGTAAAAAAAAAAGAGAATGATGAAAAAATGAAAAATGTATATCCTGATAGGTTGAAACCCGCAAGGGCGATCTATGCAAAAGTTAAGGATTGTGACAAAGTAACTGCATCTGTTTGGACGTGAATCACTTGGGGCATTTCAGCCATCAAAAGACCTTCGCCTTGTGGCAAAGTAACTGCATCTGGTTGGACATGAATCACTTGGGGCATTTCAGCCGTCAAAAGACCTTCGCCTTGTGGCAAAGCAACTGCATCAAATCAGATATAGTTCACTTGGGGCATCCCAACTGTCAGAAGACCTTCGATATGGGGCGTCCACAAATCAAAACTTGGAACAGTGGAATTCAAAGTTGTTAGGGAGAACCGTGGTTATTGTGTTCAATGTACCTTTCCCATATAATTACCATTTTCCAAAATTTTCAAAATCTATGGAGTCACGCTTTTGGCGGGCCACCACTCCATTTACATTAATTTGAGCCTGTGCCAATTATTTGAAATTCTCATTTATTCTTTATTTGCGAAATTTTCTTCCATTTTTGATGTTAATATTTAAAGCAAAAAAATTCAAAAAATATAGTTTTTTCCATGTCTTTTGAAATGCATAAACAACAGGTACATCTTTGAACTTATGAGTAGTTGAAGCATACATCAACATCCGTCTCAAGGACAGTTAAACTCTGCAAGTTAAGTGTGACCAAATGCTATGAGATGACCTCTGTCAAAAAAAGTGAAAAAAAGAAAAGCTCGCTAAGTCGAAAACCCGAAAGGGCGGCTTAAGCAAAAAGATGAGCGTCCCGGTGGACTGAAAACCCGAAAGGGCGGTCCAGGCAAAAATTAGGGACATACAAAAAAGAATATATTCCCGGTGGATTGAAAACCCGGAAGGGCAGTCCAGGCAAAAATTAGGGACATACAAAAAAGAATATATTCCCGGTGGATTGAAAACCCGAAAGGGCGGTCCAGGCAAAAGTTAGGGATTCAAAAAAAAACACAATACAAAAAAAATGATGAAAAGAACACAAAGACAGAGGCATCACAATTCAAGTGGGTCAAGTGGAAGAATGCACTTCATGCTGGTTTACAAATGGCGACTTGTGCCGATTTATTGAGTGATGGATTTGTTCCCAGTGAATGGCGACTTGCGCCGATTTGTTGATTGATGGACTTGGTTCCTAGTGAATGGCGACTTCTGCCAGACTTATGATTGATGGACTTTGTTCCCAATGAATGGCGACTTGTGCCGATTTGTTTGAGTTGATGGGTTTTATCTCGATTAATGGCAACTTCTGCCGGTGGTTTGATTAATGGTGGCTTTTACCAGAATGATTGGTTGTTGGCTTTTGTTATCCTTCAGTGGTTTGATTAATGGTTTGTTACCTCATCAATGGTTTGATTATTGGGTTTTTCCCTATCAATGGTTTGATTATGGAGCTTTACCCCATCAGTGGTTCGGTAAGCGGGCTGTACCCCGATAGTGTTTTGATTCGTCCCCAGTAATGATATCCCCATTGAAGATTCCCGAGTATTTGTACTGCGATGTCAGTCCACCTCTTATCTTACTTTCCCAGTCTTGTTTCATCAAGTTATATACAGTCATTTGGTCGTACAAGTTTCCTGCATATATTCATACATTCATTCATATACATATTCATGCATATAAACTTTCATGCACGATATCATTTATACATTATTGCATTGACCATCTTGTGTCTTATTTCAAATGTATCGCATAAAAGCGTCATCCCCAATGTGTCTGATCAGGGTTGTCACCCTTAGTCTTGATGGGTCGTATCCCTTCAGTTTGGTCCTTTTTCATCCGTGTGCTTCAAGCGAATAGCTTGCAAACCTTTTTTGTTACCTGTGTGTCAAGCGGATAGCTTGCAACCTTCTCTGTTCCATGTGCGTCAAGCGAATAGCTTGCAAACGTATTTTGTTACCTGTGTGCCAAGCGAATAGCTTGCAAACATCTTCTGTTACCTGTGTGTCAAGCGAATAGCTTGCAACCTTTTTGTTCCATGTGCGTCAAGCGAATAGCTTGCAAACACCTTTTGCTCCGTGTGTGTCAAGCGAATAGCTTGCAAACCTCTTTTGTTATGTGTGTGTCAAGCGAATAGCTTGCAAACCTCTTTTGTTACGTGTGTGTCAAGCGAATAGCTTGCAAACCTCTTTTGTTACCTGTGTGTCAAGCGAATAGCTTGCAGACCTCTTTTGGTTACCGTGCGCATGCGAATAGCGTGCAAGTATCTGTTATTACGTGTGTGTCAAGCGAATAGCTTGCAATACCTTTGGAGTCGGGTTTGATATCCTGCCTAATGCCTTTGAATCAGGTTAATACCCTGCAAATGCTCTGAATCAAGATAATAGCTCGCAATTACTTGTGTGTCAAACAACCATGTTACCAATGTCTTTTCAATCTCCCCGAATGACTATTCCAAAAGTATCCTTTGTTAAATGCTTGTATGTTCGTCGTTACCCCAGTAAAGGTAATTGACAGTTTTACCCTTCGTATGTTTGTCGTTACCCCAGTAAAGGTAATTGACAGTTTTACCCTTTTCGTATGTTCGTCATTACCCCAGTAAAGGTAATTGATAGTTTTTACCCTTTTTGTATGTTCGTCATTACCCCAGTAAAGGTAATTGACAGTTTTTACCCTTTCGTATGTTTGTCGTTACCCCAGTAAAGGTAATTGACATTTTTACCCTTTGTATGTTCATTTTTACCCCAGTAAAGGTAATTGACAGTTTTACCCTTCATATGTTCGTCATTACCTCAGTAAAGGTAATTGACATCTTTTTCTCCCCAGTAACACTTTATTTGGTTCTCGAGTTAGTATTTTCGTCGTCATTGCATTCGTACTTGCAATAACAAACAAATCATATCATTACATCCATAGAGCTTTACTTTCTTGATTCTTGAGTTGGTCAAAAATTGGTGTACTTAATATTTAAGTCTCTCCGACCCGTTGATTTAAAATTTTCATCTTTTAAATCCTCGTGACGGAGAAACTTAAATAGGGGCATCTGTCATACCCCATTTTTTGACCACTTTTGAAAATTTTACTTGTTTTAAAAAGCCGAAAAGTTTTGTTGTCTCAGACGAAATTTCGGCAGAGAGGTATTTTGAAATACCTCATTTTTTTTGGTTCCGAAGAGACATTTTTCAAGTGTTATTACCTTTATCTTGTTTCTCATTTTCATTTTTAATATTTCTATTTTATCTCAATTAATTTTCTTCTTTTTTAAGCAATTTTCGTTTTTATCTTTTATCTAATATTTTATTTTAGTTTTTTTTGTCTACTTGGCCTTTTAGTATTTTTTTCAGGTCTGTAGGGTGCTGCCCAAGCTAGGGGCGTTTTTGTCCAATCTTTTTTGTCACTATTTAAACAGCATTGATCAGCATTGATTGGGATTGATTGGCATTGATTGGCTCAAAAAAGGCCTGACACACATTCCAAAAACGGCCACAAACACCAACCTCTTTCTCTCTCTCATTTTTCAGAATCAAAACCACACAAAAATAAAAAAACTCATGAACATTCATGAATGTTCATCATGAACTTCACCCAATCATCATTCCAGTAACCTTTTTTTTCGAAATTTCATCCATATCCAAACAACAACAACATTACAGATCCAAAATCAAACCTCAATCAAACCATCCAAATATTCATAAACACCCAAAATCCGTTTTGAATCAAAACACAAAAGTAGAAGCTATTTTCGGACCAAAAAACGAAAACGAAAAAGGAACAAACCGTTTCAAGCAAAGCTGAACCGTTTCAAGCAAAACAGAATCGAATCAAAAGAAAAGGAAAGACCGAAAACGCAAAAGAAAAGGAAAGGCCGAAAACGCAAAAGAAAAGGAAGGGCCGAAACCGAACAAGTACAAAGAACAAACCGGTAGTGAGGTAAATTTGTGTTTTACTTTCGAATTTGTTTTGTAGATCTAGGATTTGTATGAACTTATTTCAAAAAACTAAGTGGATATATGTATAGAGGAGTAGAAAAGGGTGTAGAAAAGTGAAAAAAATTCGAAATCGGAGAAGGGTGGTGTTTTTCCGGCGGCGGCACCACCACCACCACCATCTTCTCCGGCCACCCTTCATGAAGTTTCCGGCGAGGCTTTGGAAGAGAGAGGGGAGAGCATTTTTGTGTTTTTTTTAGTGAGAGAAGTAGAAGGAAAGAAATGAAGAAAAAGCCACAAAAAACCTTTATATACTCATTAATGGGAGCTGGGCGGGTCACCCATGGGTCGACCCAGTACCCATGCCCAGCTCCATTACCCATGCCCAGTTGTTAATACTTTTTTGCTGTTTTCACCCCCACTTTGGCTGTCTGCACCCCCTGCCTTGTTTTGTTTTTTTTGTTTTTTTCTTAATTTCATGTGTTTATCTTCTTAATTATTTCATTTAAGTGTTATATTATGTTTCATGCATTTTTATTAATATCTTAATCTTCATATCATGCATTTTTTATATTTTTTTATCTCTTATGCTTAATTCATTTTAGGCTGTGAAGTAACTTTTCATATTTTTTTCTATTTTTCTTGCCTAATGTTTTAATTATTATGCATGTATTACCTTTTAATATTCTAATTCCTATTTTATACATTGTGTTTAATTAGCATTTCAAGTATCATGCATTGTATAGTTTACCCATGAATTTAATTCCAAACTCATGTTTTTTTTAACTAATATTTTTCTTTTTTGAAAACTTGCATTTTATATTTTTTAATATGTTTCATGTCGTGCATTTTATTTGATATTTAATTCTAGTATGTGATGTTCTTTTTATGCTTAATGTTTCGGTATATTTCGTTTTACATCTCATGCATCTTTTAATTTTTTGGTTATGTATTTATTTATTATACTTAGTATGTAATTAGGGAATTGATGTAATTTATTTTTCGCGCATTTTTTCTTTTGAGACCATAGAATGTTTTTAGGGTATGTAATATGTAACCGGCACACGCACTGACACGCGCACCGACACTCCACTTTATTTATCGCTTTATGCTATTTATTTTTTCGCCGTTACGCGATTTCATCGTTAGTTTAGAAAAAATATTTTTCTCAAAAAATCTAAAAAAATAAAAAAAAAGTCAAATTCAATTTTCTTTTAAGTAAACCTTGGTTTGTAATCCAAGTGTCTTTCTTTTTATTTTCCTTAATCAAATGTTAATTAATTTAATATCCACATTAGACATGGATTTCGTACAATTAAAATTAACCAACTTCATCGTATTTTCTTCTCATGCCTTGAGGCCTCTCATCTCTTCTTAAAATCTTTTTTCAAAAAAATGTTAAAATCAATTCAACTTTTCAAATAAGTTCTTAAGCCGAACTAATTGATTTTGATCCCGATTTATTTGGGTAAGTAGGCAAAGGGTTTCGACTCTTCCAAATCAATAAAAAAATAACCAAAAACATGCTTCTTCTTTCTCCCTTCTTTCACTTTAACTCTTAAACTTTTTTTTAATAAGTAAAATTAATTTAGCGCAAGATTAGAGAATAGGTAGAAGGTTCCTATGGGATACCATAGTCGGTTCGGGTGCTTAACACCTTCCCCAATCGAAACCAACCTCCGAATCCAAGGTCTTAAGGGTTTTTTACTCACTTTTTTCCCTTCCCGCGAATAAAAGTTGAGAGTTCAATGATTCAAGGTTCAAATCTAATCAATGATTTTGACATCCGAAAATCACGAGCACAAGTCTCATCTTAAGCCAGGTTGAAACTGTCATTATTCTAAACTACGGGATAATCTCCATTTTGTTCATCTAAATCTCATATGCATCAACTATTCTTCGTTTCAAATTTTTATCTCATCACATCACATCAAGTATTCAAACACATTATATTCAAGTAGTTACACATCACACAATACAATGTGTCATATATAATTTCCATCAACAACACCAAACCAATCAAGTATACACAATAACTCAATAGCAGCAAAACAATTAAGTTAAAACATCACAAAGCAAAACATTTAATTTAAACATCACAATGGCTGCGGAGCGGCAAATTATAGAAACACCAATTACACACAATATTCACCACACATTTTAAAGTCACATCACAATTTTATAGATCATCAAATAATTCAACAATTCAAACATAATACATTGTCAAATTCATCAATAACCATGTATTAAAAATTATTTAAATCAAACAACACCTTAATAATGTTTCTAATTCTTATTTTATCTCACAATACGATATTTGCACATTAGTTTCATTATCTCTCAAGGGCTGCAACTATCGCAGAGAGTTGCATGTGAAGTTAAGGGAAATACAACTTTCTCGTTCATCTCATTTAATTTTTACTCGCGGTCTCAAACTCTTCTCTCTCACGACATACCTGGATTGAAGCTTTAAAACATCAAGACAAACTCAAGGACGAATATCAATCCAACCAGTTTAACGGTTCACATCTCCTTTTTATCAGTGCAGCAACAAATAGTCGATAAAGGCCAAATAAAATAAGCAACAACAAATCAGTATAATTAATTATTAATTATTCATACAATATATTTTATAATATAGTTATTAATAAAGATAATAATGGTAAACATGTCTGTAGAAGACTACTATAGCATAGCAAACAAAACTGTATAATTTCTAACTTAGAAATAGACATGATTTTTGCTCAACCCATGATAATAAGATGATAAATATAATTTAAAATAATTACAAGTAAACTTCCTTACTCCGTTAAACTAAATTGTTCGACCAAAGCTTAAAAGAAAAGTATTTTGCATATTCTACAAGTCTAAATCTGCTGATAGAAAAATAAATAGTCATTATCAATAGGTTATTCTCCTTTTAATAAATACAATATAATTTTTAACAGAATGCATCAATATTCTTAATCTTTTTCATAAGGAAATCGCTCCAAGACAAAGAAGGCAATAAAGGGGACCATCGAAAAACTGAAACCACGGTGAAATAAGCAAGACAAGTTAGAAGAATGGGAAACTAACCGGTAAAAATAAAAGATCTGATAGAGAAAATGAAGAATATATAATCCGATTATTGGTCTGATGACACTAATTATTGAAATCTTGACCGAAAGATGACGACGGTGATGGCATCACAAAAAAGATGAACATTTGCTTTTGGTTACTGTGTGCGGTTTAGACTTATAATAGGTCATCGGGTAAAATGTGTACCTAGGTTAATCTGGTTTTTATATACGGCGCTGAAGGAGGAATTGGTAACCAATTACATATGAATAGGTTAGAGTCCGTTTGTTATAGTTTTTTTTAAGAAGATAATCATTTTTGTAAGAGTTGTGCATCCGTTTGTTACGATTTTTAAAAGATCAGAATCTAAAAATAATCTAAAAACAACTTCAAATGAGAAGCTGTTAAGAGCGGCTTCTCAAAAAATATATTTTTTTTAAAGGAGAGAGAAAATATGATTTACAAATCAACTTTTATGTAGTTGTATCCAAACAAACTAAGATTATTTGTTTAAAAAAGTGATTTTTAACGCAAAATAGATTCTGATTTTTCACAAAATTTCTAAAATATAATCTCTAAATTATTTTATGTCAAAATTACTTTTATTTTAATCAGTAACAAACGGGCTCTGGTTCTTATTAGTAGCAAGCAAAATAAGGCCCAATCAAAATTTACTTGTATCTTTCATTATTTATATAGGCACGTACATAAAAGATATATGTCTAAAAACGTGTATATATAAAAATTACCTCAATTGTAAAACACACAAAATAGTTAATAACAAAAATAATAATAATTTATCACTACATTAATATTACTATAATATAATATTAATAAATTTGGGATGTTACATTAACAGATAGAGATCACAAAAGGAAAATGGACCCCAAGAGTGATGAAGACATTTTTCTTGGATACTCTACTAACAGCAGAGCATAATGAGTGTTTAATTCCAGAACCAGAGTGGTGATGGAGTCGATCAATGTTGTGATAGATGATGTTTTTGAAGACAGAGTTCTTGATGTTGATCCAAATGTTAACACATCTGTTCAAGAAACAAATGTGCCTGTTCAGGTGAACGAATCTGAACATGAGAAAGAGGAAACTAAGGAAGCTAGTAAAGGCCCTTCCATAAGAGTTCAGAAGAATCATCCTCAAGATCTCATTATTGGGAATCCTGATCAAAGAATCACAACCAGAAGATCAGTTGGAGTCATTGCCAACTCCTGTTTTGTGTCATAGGTTGAACCAAAGAATGTCAAAGAAGCCTTGACTGATGAGTTCTGGATTGAAGCAATGCAAGAAGAATTAAATCAGGTCAAAAGGAGTGAAGTTTGGGATCTGGTTCCAAGACCTGAAGGTATGAATGTTATTGGTACCAAGTGGATCTATAAGAACAAATCTGATGAAAATGGAACTGTGACCAGAAATAAAGCAAGACTAGTTGCTCAAGGCTACACTCAAGTTGAAGGTCTGGATTTTGATGAGACTTTTGCTTCTGTTGCCAGGCTGGAATCTATAAAGCTACTATTGGGAGTGTCTTGCATTCTCAAATTCAAGTTGTTCCAGATAGATATAAAGAGTGCTTTTCTGAATGGATACCTAAATGAAGAAGTATATGTTGAACATCCCAAGGGATTCATTGATCTTAGCTTTCCCAATCATGTCTATAGATTAAAGAAAGCTCTGTATGGTTTGAAGCAAGCACCTATGGCATGGTATGAAAGACTGACATAGTTATTTGTAAATCAAGGGTACAGAAAAGGAGGAACAGATAAAATCTTGTTTGTAAAAGAAGAGAATGGAAGACTAATGATTGCAAAAATTTATGTTGATGACATTGTCTTTGGTGAGATTTCGAACAAGATGGTTCAACATTTCATTCATCAAATGCAGTCTAAGTTTGAAATGAGTCTAGTTGGAGAGTTGGCCTATTTTCTTGGTCTTCAAGTCAAACATTTGGAGGACATTATATTCATCTCTGAAAGCAAATATGCCAATAACATTGTGAAGAAATTTGGTATGGATAATGGTGGCCAAAAAAGAACTCCAATTGCCACTCATTTGAAGCTGACAAAATATGAAAATGGTATTGTTGGAGATCAAAGTTTGTACTGAAGCATGATTGGAAGTCTGTTGTACCTTACTGTAAGCAGACCTGATATTACTTTTACTGTAAGCAGACCTGATTGGAAGTCTGTTGTTCTAACATTGTTCTGTGACAATTTAAGTGCTATCAATATTTCCAAAAATGCTATTTAATATAGCAGGAAAAAGCACATTGATATACGTCATCACTTCATTAGAGATCTTGTTGAAGAGAAGGTTGTGACACTTGAGCATGTTGACACAGAGGAACAACTGGCAGACATTTTCACCAAGGCTCTTGATGTTAAGTAGTTTGAAAAACTAAGGGGCAAGTTAGGAATTTTCCTACATTGGAGATGTAATACTTGAAGGTGAGAAAAACACAAGAAGGGGGGGTTGAATTGTGTTAGCTTTTCGCAGCTCTTGAAGAGTGAGAATCTAATTCCTTAATATCAGAGTCTGAAGGAGATCAGAGTCTGATGGGAGATTAGGTTCTGATACAGCGGAAATAATCAAGAGATAGAGAGAAGAGAGAACACAAGCAATTATACAGGTTCCTTCCACAAACCGGAAGTAGTTCTGTCCCCCTTGTACTTCCAAGGAGAGTTTCACTAAAATGTAATATCTATTACAAGTTGCTCAAACACACAGTAAGAGACTTCCAATGCTCAAGCACGCAGGCAAGAAACTTCCAATGCTCAAAGACACAACTAAGAGACTTCTTTGCTCAAGGACGCAGCCAAGAGACTTCTTTGCTCAACCACACAAGCAAGAGACTTCTGACACAATTTACAGAAAATTGAATAGAGTTGAAACACTTGACAAACAATCAAACGTGTTTCTATTACAACAAAGACAGACTCTGTTTCAAACAAAGACAGACTCTGTTTTTCTGTTTAACTTAGAAATTCTAGAATACTCAGTTTGTAAGAATAATCTAAGTTGATGATGTGTTTTTGTTAAGACTCAGTTGAATACGAAAGCAATGCAGCGTAGTTTTTCAGTTGTAGAGTCCAACAATTCTTCAAGTCTTATATCCTTTATATAGGCGTAGGAAAGAGACGTTGAGTCATCCAGCACATCAGGATGATTTCTGAAGCTTGATCAATGGCTGTTGATCTATTGCTTGATATGGTAATAGTCCTTCAATTGCATAATTTGAATTCCATTCCCTTTGAAGATTAATATCAGTAGACACAGTTGCCAAACTGTACGAGGTAGTGGAGTAGTGGAAACAGAGTTCGTACAACGTACTCTGTACTGGCCTGCATTCTTTGTCGTTGAGCATCTCACGCTCAAGTTGACTTTGAAGCTAGCCGTTACTCCAAATGAGAGTTTCTTTTGCATCGTAATGCCTTTGGAAATCATTGTTAGCAGATCTTCAGATTTCAGGCTTCAGACTCACTGTAGCACTTAGCTTCTGATGATCTTCAGACTCTCTTGGTTTTCAGATTCTGATAGTCTTCAGACTCTGATAGTCTTCAGACTCTCTTCGATACAGTCTTCAGACTCTCTTCGATACAGAATCACAAGCAACAAGCTTCTCTGGATCTTTGCTCTTAAAATTGTTCAAACAGAATACTTTCTAAGATATAAATCTTGATTGATATCCTGCATACTTAAACAAATATTAGTAATATCCAATTGACAATTTTTAATACCTTGTTATCATCAAAACTCAAAACGTGGTATTGCTGAACACCTTTGTTCCAACAATCTCCCCCTTTTTGATGATGACAAACATCAGTATATAAAAGGTCAATTGTTGTTAATCTAATTAACAAGTTGACTTAAGGGGTCTGAGGTTTGTAAGCTCAGAGTCTGAGGTTTGTAAGCTCTGACTCCCCCTGAGTCTGATAGTTCTTAAGTTGAGGTTTGTAAGCTCTCCCTAAGTTCTATCCAAGTTAATTAAATTCATTTTCATAAGCAGTTGAATTCATTCTCAGAATAATAAACGAATTAGAGAACAGATTCTAAAAACAGGGGCTCAGAGTCTAACTAAGCACCTTTCGCAAATTTCCCTTTAACTTTTACATAGAACTTGCAATATGCAGATAATCAAAAGGTCACAAATCTCACACTTTTCCCTTCTCCCCCTTTTGTCATCAACGAAAAGGTTTAGAAACAAGTTCCTCCCCCTTTTTAAATGACTTTAGGTAAGGATAAAAACACATTTTAAGGAAAATGAGATCAAATATATTAGATGCAAATAAGATCAAATAATAACTTGTAAAAACAGTTCAGAAGAAAAAGTAAACAGCATACAAGGGTTATAAACAAAACACAAAGAATTTAAACTAAGGTTGGTTTTGTTTGGCAAGGTGATCCATCAATTTCTGGAGATCCTCTTGCTGCTTCTTGACAATTTCTTCCAAAGCCTCAGTTCTTCTTAAGTGAGCTTCTCTTTCAAGTCTTGCTCCTTCTTGAACTCTGTGCAGTCTTCTTTTCAAAGAGTCAAAAACCATTGATTCTCTTGGATTATATTGATCTTCATCAAAGAATGGTTTATCCCTAATCCGCAGAATAGGAGCTTTCTCCTTGGTTTTAGCTTTCTCAGCACTCTTAACTTCTTCCACATGCTTGGCAGTAACAATTGCTTGTTCCTTGGCAGCAGCCTTCTGAATTTTGGTGACAAAATCCAAAAATTCAGTCTTCAATGTAGAGAACTTGTCCTCATAGCTTACATTGAGGATAGGCACAAACCTTTGCTCAATAATGTCCTTGAGCTTAGAGTTTGATGAAGCATAGAACTCATCTATCCTGTTTGAATCAAATAGGTCGTGAGGTTCAGAAGTTGAGGGTTGAGAGGCTCTTAAAACTAGATAGGTCGCAAAACCAGGTACAACTGTTATAGGATCACAAAGAGGTTCAGGAACTGTTTCAGACACAGGTTCTGCTATGCATTCTGTTACAGGTTCTGCTATGCATTCTGTTACAGGTTCTGATAGGATATCAGAAGCTTGTTCCAGAATCTCAGAAACTGGTTCTTCAACAGGTTCTGAGGGTTCAACAGAAGCTAAGGTGAGAATTTATGTAGGTTTAGGTACAGAGTCTGGTTTGGAAACAGATTCTGTAGCTTTTGTTGATTTGGATTTTGCAGGGGTTTTTGGTAGTTCTCCTCCTAGGTGTTTCTCAAGAGAATCTAGGGTGTCTGGAGAGTCTACACAAATAGGCTCAGGTTGGGGGGATGGTTGTTTTGATTGAATGGTTACTTCAGGCTTTTCAGAAGGTTGAATTGCCTGAAGTGGTTTGAGAAAAGATGGTTGAGCAGGGTGGTCAGCAGGTAAGTTCACAGACACTGCGATGGTGTCTTGAACAACTATGTCCATAGTTGAATCAACATATTCAACTATTTTGGGGTCCAGTGGGTTATGGGATGATAGGGGTTTGATTGGTGAGGGGGATGAATTTCTGAGGGAGGGAAGAATTTGGAGTAGGCTCAAGGGTTTGTTATCTTGATAGGCTCAAGGGTTTGTTATCTGATTCTGAGTCAGATTCTGACTCTTGATTCGTAGAGGAAGATGAGTTAAATGCTACATTACCAGAGGTGCCTATACCAGCTTCTGGAGAAACATAATGATCAGACACAGTAGCTTCTGATAAATCAGCTTCTGCAGTAGCTACCTGACTCTTCTGTTTCAAAGCAGATGCAAGCAACTTGGCAGCTTCTTTAACAGTTTCTTCCTTTAGTTCTTCAGCAACCACTTCTGCTGCCATTGCCTTGCCAGCAGCATGTTCATCCTCAATCATAGATACAGAGGTACCTATCTTCTGTGCTACATCCTTAGCCACATGAACCACATCCACCTTTCTCTTCTTGATCTGACTTTCTTCACCATCAGAGTCAGTATCAAGGAATTCAGCAATTTCTTCAGCTAGTTTCACATAATCTCTGACACCCTTGCCTTTCTTCGCTTTCTTCTCATCCTTCTTTGCCTTTATCCTATCCTTGATTTCCTTGGATGCAGAAGATACGGATGAAGTAATGGGAGCTATGGTCTTAGGGGCACCAATAGTTACTCCTGGAAGAGCAGTAGATTTGATCTTCTTCTTGAGAGGCTCTTGCTTCTCTTCCTTTTCCTTGAGAATCACTTCCTTGGTCCTTTTCCCTTTGACCTTTAGAGGTCCTCCTCCAGTAGTCTCAGGAATGGCAGAATAGTTGATTATTCTACCAGTATCCTTGAAGTAAACCACCACAAATCTTGCAAGAACTTCAGGATTATCTTCTTTGGAAATAGGAGGGAAGTCCATCATCAAGTTAGATTGCACATAAGATTCCCTCATATCATGCTTAGAAGGATTGAATCTTCTGACAATCTTCATGTACTGAAGAGTTTTACCGTTGATGATTCTCCCAGTCACAGTTCCAAGATGAACATCTAATACAACACTAGATTCTGATAAGACCTTCAAGAGGCCTCCTTGATACAAAATCTCAGAGATTAGCCTTCCAAAAGGAACTTTCCTTCTGGATTCAGATTGGCTTTTCTTTATTGCCCAGCACATGTGGTGCATCACATACCTTGGAAAGTTTATCTTTATTTTGTTTATCAGAAAATAAAGAAGATCTTTGTGATCAACAGACAGAGTGTATGTTCCTCCTCCTTTCTGAAGCATACTATCCAGTATGATCTTCCGAAGTACCCTATGCTCAGGATGCATATCAACCAGTTTATTTGAGGGCCTCCCTTCAAATAGAAGTTTGTTGCAGATAACGGTCCAGTCACTCTTCTTCTGGACATTCCACTGAAATTTACCTACGTTCTCCACTTGACAAGCCCTGGCAACCACCTCTTCAGTGATAAGGACTGGAATTCCCATCACAGCAGACCTTATTTCAAGACCCTTGTACGGTCTTAAACCCATTTCCGCTCTACTTTTGCCAGCCAGCTTAGGGTTGTTCATAACTGCAGCTGTTTCTTCAATCGTAGCTTCATCCTTGTCGAAGACTTCTGACCTAACCCAAAAATCTCTTACCAGCTCCTGATATGTTGGTCCATTCAACATACCGAAATAGTTCATCATTCCTTGTGCTAAGAAATGAGAAGAAACGTCTACTCCGTGACGATTAAGAGAGCCAAAATCTATTGGAGATTCAACTTGTATTTCCAGAGTTTCTTTGATAAGATTCATCGTTCTAGGTTTGATCACATATGATTTTCCAGTTTTGACTAGTACACCAGATTGGATGAGATCACTTGCCATTGAGAGGTTTCTAGGTTTGATTTTTTTGTGAACAAATTTTTTTACAGAGATTGAAAATAAGAAAATTGTTCAGAGAAAAAATCAAAGAGTGAAAATAGAAGTGAGTTGTGTGTGATAGGTATTTAAAGAAAAAAAAAGTTTGATAATTGTTTGGAAAGAATAGGGGACAAACAAACACAAACAATAAATACATATAGCATGCAGCCGTAAAAGTATTGGGACAATGCGAAGGTAACTTGTTTAACGTAATGAAATCATTGCCCTTTGAGTTCTTACCCAATACAGACAGGCCACGTCTGAGAAACTATAAAGTAACTGGTGAGGCAGGTGTTACTGAACTCAACAGTCATGCTTCCACTAATCTGAGCTTCTGAGAGTCTAAGATTCCTTACCAGAGTCTGAAGGTTTATCAGAAGCTTATGTTTACCAGAGTCTCCAAAAGAGAGTCTGATTCTCAATTAGCTTCTGACTGTCTTTCAGAGTCTGAATTCTGTTTTCAGAGGCGCACATTATCCAGAGACGTAACACATGTTCAAATTTTTCTTTATAAAATCAAATCTTTCAACAGATAAGGGTTTAGTAAATATATCATCCCATTGATGATTAGTATCAATGAATTAAATATCTAGTATTCCTTTTTGAACATAGTCTCTTATAAAATGATGTTTAATCTCAATATGCTTTGCTCTTGAATGTAGAATTGGATTCTTAGATAAACATATAGCTGCCGTATTATCACAATAAATTGGGATACAGTTTTCAGTTATTTGATAATCCTCAAGCTGATGTTTCATCCAAAGTAGTTGTGTACAACAACTAGCAGCTGAGATGTATTCTGCTTCTGCTGTAGACAAAGCAATGGTTGCTTGCCTCTTGCTAGCCCAGGATATCAGATTCTATCCCAAGAATTGACAATTGCCACTGGTAGATTTTCTTTCAATCCTGTCTCCAGCATAGTCAGCATCATAGAACCCAACTAGATTGTAGTCAGAGGATTTCTTGTATAGAAGTCCAAGATTGGTAGTTCCTTTCAGATATCTAAAGATTCTCTTAACAGCTGTTAAGTGAGACTCTCTAGGATTTGATTGAAACCTTGCACACAGACATACACTGAATAAAATATCTGGTATGGATGCAGTTAGGTATAACAAAGAACCAATCATACCTCTATACAGCTTCTGATCAACTTTGGTTCCTTGATCTTCTTTGCTCAGAGTGCAGGTTGGATGCATTGGAGTATTCATTTCTTTGCAATCCTCAAGATTGAACTTCTTCAAAAGCTCTTTCGTGTATTTAGACTGATGAACATAGACTCCACCTTTGCATTGGTTGATTTGAATTCCAAGAAAGAACTTCAATTCTCCCATCATGCTCATTTCAAACTCATCCTGCATTACTTTGGAAAACTCTTTACAAAGTGAACTATTTGTAGAACCAAAAATGATATCATCAACATAAATCTGAACTATAAGAATGTCTTTCTTCAGAGTCTTTCTGAATAATGTAGTGTCAACTTGCCCTCGTTCAAAGTTATTTTGAATTAAGAAATTACTTAGTCTTTCATACCAAGCTCTGAGAGCTTGTTTCAAGCCATAGAGTGATTTCTTCAATTTATAAACATGCTCTGGATGTTTTGAATCTTCAAAGCCAGGAGGTTGTTTGACATACACTTCTTCAGAAATGACACCATTAAGAAATGCACTCTTAACGTCCATTTGATACAGGGTTATGTTGAGATTAACTGCATAGGAAAGAAGTAACCTGATTGCTTCCAAACTTGCAACTGGAGCAAAAGTTTCTGTGTAATCAATGCCTTCTTGTTGACTGTAGCCCTGCGCAACAAGTCTGGCCTTGTTTCTGATTACTTCTCCTTGTTCACTAAGCTTATTTCTAAACACCCACTTGGTTCCAATGATGTTCTTGTGTTCAGGCTTAGCTACTAGATCTCATACTTCATTCCTTTTGAATTGATTCAGTTCGTCTTGCATTTCCAGAATCCATCCTTCATCTCCAAGTGCTTCTTCAATAGAGGTTGGTTCAATAACAGATAGTAATCCCAAAGCAGACTCTTCTTGTCTGAAATGCGATCTAGTTCTTCTGGGACTTTCTTTATTGCCAAAAATCTGATCCTCTAGATGCGAAGACTTGTATTTGAAAGATTGTTTGGATTGACTAGCTTGCTGAGAACCATCTTGAGCTTCTTTAGAAGCTTCTTCATTAGGAACTTCAGGGGATGCTCCAGCTTCTGAAGTATCTTCAGATTCTAGAATCTGATCAGATTCTGAGTTATCATCAGAATCTTGAGATCCTGCATAACTTTCATCTTGCTCTGGAGTTTCACTTCCAGGCACTTTGTCATCGAATCTGACATGCATAGATTCTTCAACACATTGTGTTTCTGAATTATACAGTCTGTATGCCTTAGAGCGTTCAGAGTAACCTAAGAAGATTCCCTTTTGAGCTTTGGCATCAAATTTCTTTAGATAGACTTTATTGTTCAGGACATAACAAGTACATCCGAACTGATGAAAATAAGATATGTTAGGTTTCCTTCCTTTAAAGAGTTCATAAGTTGTTTTGTTCAACAGAGGTCTAATATAGATTATGTTCTGAACATAACAAGCTGTGTTTACAGCTTCTGCACAAAAATGCTTAGCCAGAGTGTTCTCATGGATCATGGTTCTAGCCATTTCTTGTAAGGTTCTGTTCTTTCTCTCTACAACTCCATTTTGTTGTGGAGTTATAGGTGCAGAGAATTCATGACTAATTCCATGTTTTTCACAAAAAACCTCAAAAGGCTCATTTTCAAATTCTCCTCCATGATCACTTCTGACTTTCAAGATTTTCAATTCTTTTTCAGATTGAATTTGGATGCAGAATTTACTAAACACAGAATATGAATCATCTTTAGTTTTTAGAAACTTAACCCAACTCCATCTGCTGTAGTCATCAACAATGACTAGTCCATATTTACTTCCATATAAGGATGCAGTGCTAACTGGTCCAAATAAATCAATATGAAGTAACTCCAAGGGTCTGGAAGTAGAAACAATTTCTTTTGGCTTGAAGGGACTCTTGACAATTTTCCCTTTCTGACATGCTCCGCAAAGAGCATCTGAATGATAGTCAATGTCTGGTAGGCCTTTGACTAGTTGCAACTTGCTAAGCTTAGAGATTAATCTCCAGTTAGCATGTCCCAACCGTCTATGCCACAGCCACTTGTTATCACCCATTGACAAAAGGCACACTACCTTCTGATCAGTCAGTTCAGAGAATTTTATCTTGTAGACATTGTTTCTTCGTTTTCCCTTGAAGAATATGGACTGATCATCCTTGTTAACTACAGTGCAGTTGTTCTTATTAAACAATACATCATAACCACTGTCGCATAATTGACTTATGCTCAGTAGGTTATGTCTAAGTCCATCAACGAACCACACATTACTGATTGAGATAAGAGAGTTACCAATGGTTCCAGTACCAATGATTTTGCCAGTCTGGTTTCCTCCAAATCCCACAGTTCCTCCCTCTTTCATGGTTAGGGTTAGGAACATAGACTTTTCTCCCGTCATGTGACGCGAGCAACCACTGTCCAGGTACCAAGCCTTCTGCTTTTCTAGTCCTTTTAGACATACCTGCAGCATCAATAATTTCAGACTTAGGTACCCATATTCTCATGGGTCCTCTTGGGTTAGTCTTTGAACCGTTGAACTCCTTTCGTAAGTTGCGTCTTGAAGTCATTGGCAGTGTTTTCTCCCATACCTTGGGTTTTGAACCGTTTGGTTTAGGTTTCAACTTGCCTTTCATAGTTTCTCTTCTTTGAAACTTAGGCTTTTGTTTTTCAGACTCTGGCTTTTTCAGAGTCTGTTTATCAGACTCTGAATGTTTTAGAGTCTGAATCATTGAAGCTTTAGGTTCAAAGTTTTTCAGAACTTTTAACTTTACATTCTGAGATTTTGACTTAGTCAGAACCTTAGAACTTGAAGTTGTAGGTTCTGAATGAGTCACTGTGTTGACTTCATCGTGTTGGAATAAAGGTGTTCAGCAATACCACGTTTTGAGTTTTGATGATAACAAGGTATTAAAAAGTTGTCAATTGGATATTGCTAATATTTGTTTAAGTATGCAGGATATCAATTAAGATTTATATCTTAGAAAGTATTCTGTTTGAACAAAGTTAAAGAGCAAAAAATCCAGAGAAGCTTGTTGCTTGTGATTCTGTTTCAAAGAGAGTCTGAAGACTGCATCGAAGAGAGTCTGAAGACTGCATTCGAAGAGAGTCTGAAGACTGCATCGAAGAGAGTCTGAAGACTGTGCCGAAGAGAGTCTGAAGACTGTATCAGAGTCTGAAGACCATCAGAATCTGAGAACCAAGAGAGTCTGAAGATTATCAGAAGCATAGTGCTACAGTGAGTCTGAAGCCACAAATTTGATAATCTGCTAACAAGGATTTCTACTGCATTGCGATGCAAAAAGAAACTCTCAAATGGAGTAACGGCTAGCTTCAAAGTCAACTTGAGCGTGGGAAGCACAAAGACAAAGATTGCAGGCCAGTACAGAGTACGTTGTACGAACTCTGTTTCCACTACTCCACTACCTCGTACAGTTTGGCAACTGTGTCTACCGGTATTAATCCTCAAAGGGAATGGAATTCAAATGATGCTATTGAAGGACTATTACCAAATCAAGCAACAGATCAACATTCATTGATCAAGCTTCAGAAATCATCCTGATGTGCTGGATGACTCAACGTCTCTTTCCTACGCCTATATAAAGGATAGAAGACTTGGAGAATGTTGGACTCTAGAACTTGAGAAATTACATTGCGCTGCTTTCGTATTCAACTGAGTCTTAACAAAAGCACATCATCAACTTAGATTCTTACAAACTGAGTATTCTAGAATTTCTAAGTTTCACAGAAAAACAGAGTCTGTCTTTTGTGTAAAACAGAGTCTGTCTTTGCTGTAATTGAAACACTATTTGATTGTTGTCAAAGTGTTTCAACTCTATTCAATTTTTTGTAATTGTGTAAAAGTCTCTTGCTTTTGTGCTTGAGCAAAGGAAGTCTCTTGGCTGCGTCCATTGAGCAAAGGAAGTCTCTTAGTTGTGTCTTTGAGCAAGGAAGTCTCTCGCCTGTGTGCTTGAGCAAGGAAGTCTCATACTGTGTGTTTGAGCAACTTGTAATTTGGTATTAGATTTTAGTGAACTCTCCTTGGAAGTACGAGGGGGACAGGACTACTTCCGGTTTGTGGAAGGAACCTGTATAATTGCTTGTGTTCTCTCTTCTCTCTATCTCTTGATTATTCCGCTGCAATCAGAACCTAATCTCCTATCAGACTCTGATCTCATTCAGACTCTGAGTTTAAAGGAATTAGATTCTCACTCCTCAAGAGCTGCGAAAAGCAAACACAATTCAACCCCCCCTTTTGTGTTTTTCTCACCTTCACATCAGACTCACTTACAAAGTGATTTTTCAACGCTTCTCTGGCTCCACCAGGACCAGGTTTCAGAGTCACTTCATTTGAGCTTCCACCAATGAATCCAAGACCCTGTCCTCTGTTCTGATACGTGTTATAGATCATGGATGCAACCCTTGATCTGTCAATTCCAGTAGCAATAAATTCTTGCAAAGCAACATCTTACTCACTCAAGTATTTACATCTACACTTCTTGATCAATAAAGTGTCATTTTCTTCTTTTAAACTTTCTAACTCCAACAGAGTTGAATTATGTCTTTTTGACAGCTTATCAAGCTGTTGTTTGACTTTCTTCAACTCAGTGGTTTTAGCTTTAAAATGACCAAGAAGTTCTTTGACATAATCTACTAATTCAGATCTTGTGAGTTCAGAATATACCTCTGTTTCACTTTCAGAGTCTGCATCTGATTCTGCCTCAGGTGTCTCTTTAACAGATTCGGTTGTAGCCATTAGTCCAACAGCTACATTGGTTTCACCATCAGCATCATCATCCTCAGACCCTGACTCATTATCAAGATCTTCCTAAGTGGCCATCAGACTTTTCTTGATCTGCTTCTTAAACTTGCTTGACTTGAAGGTTGGCCTTTTTGACTTGGATTTCTCCTTCTGCAGCTCTGGACAGTCAGCAATAAAATGTCCAGTCTTCTTGCAGTTGAAGCAACCTTTCTGTTCCTCCTTTTTGAAACCCTTCCCACTGCTCTTGCTCAGAAATCTCTTGTTCTTCTTAGCAATGTACTGCATTCTGCTTGAAAGCATAGCCATTTCCTTTGCAATATCAGGATCTTCCTCTGAGCTTTCAGAAGCTGAAGATTCATTTTCAGACTCTTCAACCTTGAGAGCCTTTGAGGACCATCCCTTTGATTTTAAAGCAATGGTTTTGGACTTTCTTGCAGACTCATGTTCATTGAGACTTAACTCATAAACCTTGAGAGAGCTTACAAGATCTTCAACACTTAAAGTGTTTAAATCTTTAGCCTCCTCAATTGTAGTGACCTTTGGTCTCCATCTAGAGGGTAAGCTCCTTAGAATCTTGCTAACATGATCAGAAGTTATATAACTCTTCTTTAGTATCTGAAGACCAGATACTAGAGTTTGAAATCTTGAGTACATCTGCTCAATACTTTCATCCTCTTTCATCTTGAATAGTTCATACTGATGAACTAATAGAAGAGCTTTAGCTTCCCTGACCTTTTTGCTTCCTTCATAGTTAGCACAGAGAGAAGCAAACATGGCTCTAGCAGTAGATTTTTCACTCATCTTCATGTATTCCGATTTAGGAATAGCAGTGACAAGAGCTCCTCTGATGATATGATGTTTCTTGTAGATTTTCTTTTGAGCAGCAGTGTGAAGTTTACGGTCAATGGCAGCACCTTCGTCATCAAGTTGTAAGTCACCAACACCATCTTCAAGTATGTCCCAGAGTTCTTCATCAAGACCCATGACATAACTGTAGAAGTTGGTTTTCCACCAAGAAAATTCTTCAGGATCACCATTGAACTTAGGAATTTTTCCATAATCAGCTTTTTTACTGCTGTTATTGGATCCATAGTCATATGGTATAGCAGCACCAGAAGTAGCACCAGAAGAAGAAGGTTCACTGGAAGACATGTTTTTCTCTGGATCTTTTCTGTCACACGGTTAAGTGCTATGACAACAGAGCCGGAGCTCTGATACCAACTGAAGGTGAGAAAAACACAAGGGGGGGTTGAATTGTGTTAGCTTTTCGCAGCTCTTGAAGAGTGAGAATCTAATTCCTTAATATCAGAGTCTGAAGGAGATCAGAGTCTGATGGGAGATTAGGTTCTGATGCAGCGGAAATAATCAAGAGATAGAGAGAAGAGAGAACACAAGCAATTATACAGGTTCCTTCCACAAACCGGAAGTAGTCATGTCCCCCTTGTACTTCCAAGGAGAGTTTCACTAAAATGTAATATCTATTACAAGTTGCTCAAACACACAGTAAGAGACTTCAAATGCTCAAGAACGCAGGCAAGAGACTTCCAATGCTCAAAGACACAAATAAGAGACTTCTTTGCTCAAGGACGCAGCCAAGAGACTTCTTTGCTCAACCACACAAGCAAGAAACTTCTGACACAATTTACAGAAAATTGAATAGAGTTGAAACACTTGACAAACAATCAAACGTGTTTCTATTACAATAAAGACAGACTCTGTTTTTCTGTTTAACTTAGAAATTCTAGAATACTCAGTTTGTAAGAATAATCTAAGTTGATGATGTGTTTTTGTTAAGACTAAGTTGAATACGAAAGCAATGCAGCGTAGTTTTTCAGTTGTAGAGTCCAACAATTCTTCAAGTCTTATATCCTTTATATAGGCGTAGGAAAGAGACGTTGAGTCATCCAGCACATCAGGATGATTTCTGAAGCTTGATCAATGGATGTTGATCTGTTGCTTGATACGGTAATAGTCCTTCAATTGCATAATTTGAATTTCATTCCCTTTGAAGATTAATATCAGTAGACACAGTTGCCAAACTGTACGAGGTAGTGGAGTAGTGGAAACAGAGTTCGTACAACGTACTCTGTACTGGCCTGCATTCTTTGTCGTTGAGCATCTCACGCTCAAGTTGACTTTGAAGCTAGCCGTTACTCCAAATGAGAGTTTCTTTTGCATCGTAATGCCTTTGGAAATCCTTGTTAGCAGATCTTCAGATTTCAGGCTTCAGACTCACTGTAGCACTTAGCTTCTGATGATCTTCAGACTCTCTTGGTTTTCAGATTCTGATAGTCTTCAGACTCTGATAGTCTTCAGACTCTCTTCGATGCAGTCTTCAGACTCTCTTCGATACAGAATCACAATCAACAAGCTTCTCTGGATCTTTGCTCTTAAAATTATTCAAACAGAATACTTTCTAAGATATAAATCTTGATTGATATCCTGCATACTTAAACAAATATTAGCAATATCCAATTGACAACTTTTAATACCTTGTTATCATCAAAACTCAAAACGTGGTATTGCTGAACATCTTTGTTCCAACAATACTCAGTACATGTAAGGCGTGCTAAAATTCTTATTTCCTTTGCACGTCTTTGATTTGTGGAGTATACTCTGTCATGGTATACTCTTGATGTGAACTTTGTGCTGATTGGCATATTTTGTGGCTAAAGAGGGGGAATAAAATGGTATGGTTCTAACAGGTTAAGCTGTACACCCTATGCATGATGTGTATGTGTGCCTTAATGCATTTATTTTGTATTATTCTGCCATACTGATATGTTGTTGCATTTACTTTGCAACTATTTTTTTTGGGTACTTTTGTATGTTTTTACTGATGTTGCAACATCTTAATTGTTCTGAGAGTTTTCAAAATCTCAGTATTTTTTTTTATCTACATATTCCCTGCTAATGTCCTATATGATGTTGGAACATGTCTGTGTGACCTTTAATTGATCTGCTAGCTTAGGTCTGCTAGCTGGAGAATATTCCCTGAAATACTATATGGTTATTCACTGAAGAATTATCTGACCATGCCCTGAAGGTTCTCTATCTATGCATTAGGAGTTTTTGTGTTTTTCAATTTTTTCCATATGCATGTATTCAGGGGGAGTAGTGGAATATTTTGTTGTAGTCACTCATACAGTATTAAATTGAGGGGGAGTGCTACTGTGTTGAGTGCTTGAAAGTACTCAAGTTGTCTAACAGGTGTTGAGTAGAATGTGTCAAACATCTAACTGTCAGCTTTTTGTAGGTATGGGAAATTTATATTTTCCTTGCTGTTTTGTGACAGGTATTCCTGACTTATGTGGTGAAGGATGTTGGAACATCCATGGGAATTTATTTTTCCCTAAACTGTAGCATAGGAATTTATTTTTCCTTTGCTCTTGTGAGACTATGCTACTTTCTTATCCGATGTTGCATGTCTCTGATATTTGAAATACCTTCTTATCACTTAAACTCTATTGATTAAGAGTGTGTTGCTTTCTTTCTTCTTGTCTGGTTGGTTCAAAGCCATGACTGGAGATTGTGAAGGTATTCTTTCGCTTTGTGCACACTTCTGGTATTTCTTTAGTGACATTGCATGATTGCTTTTTCTTCTTAAATATGTGTTCGTGATGACTTGAGGAAGTGCATCTAAGGTATCTCATAGGATTCTGTGTGCTGGTTGTTTCTTCATAAGTGTGGTTTCATGCTAATTGAGGAAATTGATTTGTGTTGTATATCCCTCTGTTTTATAAGAATTGGCCTTAATTTGTTTTAGCTAAAAATTTGTCAAAGGGGGAGATTGTTGGGTATTTGTATTGGCTGCATTGTTGCGAAAACAAATATCCATTTACTGTGTAGTTGGATACTATGTTCGAACATGGTTTAGGCATCAATATGAGATGTTGGACAGAATGTTCCAACATCCTGGCACGGTTCAGTTTTCCTGAGTACATGCTTATTTGTACGCGCGCCTTATCTTTAAAAGGAAACAACTTTTCCTTAACTTGATGTCCAAGCAACGTACATATCTGTACAAAATCACTTCGATTTTATTCGCAAAGGAGCAAGAATAGTTAAGGTAATATTTGAAGATGGTTTGGACGTTCCTAAAGATGTTCCTACATTTTAGGACTTTCCATATTTGTCTCTGATTCTGTTTTGTAGATCAGATCGATCTGCAATTTTTTACTAAAGCCCAACTAGGTTTGTTAGTCCATGTTGCTTCAGTATAAAAGGAAGACTTCAAGACCTAATTAGGTATTCAAGCCATCATACTAAGAAGTTTAGCTTTTAGGGTTTTAAGTATGTGTGTTATACTCTTGTATCATTTGATGCAAGTTTAGTTCTGTTTTATTTGGGAGCCTTTCATGTATCATCTTTGTTGGAACAAATGGGTTTAACAATACCACTTTGAGTTTTGATGATAACAAGGTATTAAAAAAAATTCAATTGGATATGCTAATATTTGTTTAAGTGTGCAGGATCTTAGTCAAAGTTTTTATTCATAGAAAGAATCCTGTAAGAACAAAAGAAGAGCAAAATCCTAAAAGAAGCTTGTTGCAAGTGATTCTGAAGAAAGCCTGAAGAATCATCAGAAGTTGTTTCGAGAGGTTCTGAAGACCTGGAGAGTCTGAAGAAGCTGTATCAAAGATGTACACGTCTTGGAGAGTCTGTAGAAGCTGTTTCAAAGAAATACTAAGAAAGAGTTTCTGAAGATCCAGAGCATCTAAAGAACAAAGAGAGTCTGAAGGAGCTGAAGAGAGTCTGAAGCTCATCAGAGTCTATATGGTCTACAAGAGATGGCTGTGAAAGAAGCTACTCACCTGCTGGTTACTTCTCTCAAAGATAAAGCTACTGAAGTGTCCACAGAAGCTGGTACTTCAGGACCTCAAGGAGCTACTGAAGCTGGCTCCTCAGCACCTACAGCTCATGAAGCTTCCAATTCAGGTAACTCTTTACAAGATGACTCAATGTACAATCTAGATTCATCTTTTGATTCTGAAACCAACTCAGATGATACACCTCTGAGTAAAGCCATCCCAACCTTACGCAAAAAGACCCCCTCACCAATCAAACCAATCTCATCATATGACCCATTTGATCCAAAAATAGCTGAGTATATTGATACAACCATTGAAAGAACTATTCAAGACACCATCACAGTGTCTCAACTCTTTCCATCTGACCATCCATCTCAACCTGAATTCCTTAAGCCACTTCAGGTGATTCAGCCAAATGAAGAACCTGAATAACCAACTCAAACTCAACAACTCTCAACCCTACCAGAATCATCAAACATAGGTTCCCCTGAAACCCTAGATTCTCTTGAGAAACGTCTAGGAGGAGAATTACCTATCACCCCCACCAAATCCAAAGCTCAGACTCAAGGTTCCTCAGAACCTGAGATCGTAGAGTCAGAACCTGCTGTCACTGTTGACACAGTTCCTGAACCTGAGCACCAAGCTAAACCTGAGCACCAAGCTGAACCTGAACAACAAACAACCAACCAACAAACTGAAACAGAAGCTCATCAAACTGAGCCTGTTCAATCAGAAACCAACTCTCAATCAGAAACTAATCTTACCATTTCTACCATTCAAAAAGACCAACCTTCTTCATCTCAAACAGTACAAACTCAATATCACCCTGATCTCTTGAATCCTGGTTACATAGAGGACTTCTTTGTAAAGAAGTGCAGGAATTTAAATGAGATAGTAAAGCTGAAGAATATTCCAGTTTTGATTGTGAGCTATGAAGACCAGTTTGCTGCTGTTTTGAAGGAATTAGAAGAGTTTATAACAACTGTCAAGAATGCTTGTGCCAAGGAGCATGCTGAAGTTCTTGCCAAGCATCTTGAGGAGCTACGAAGAAAGGAAGAACAATCTCGAAGAGAGATTCTGATGCTTTCAAATGAACCATACTTCTCAGAAGTTGAGTACAAGTCAAGAGATACTTTAGTGTTTGAGACTCTGAAAAAGAAGATTCAGACTTTACAAGAGGAAGCCAGAATCAAGGAAGAAGCTCACTTGAAAAGGACAGAAGCTCTTGAGGAGATAGTTAAGAAGAAGCAGAAGATTTGAAAAAACTGATGGATATGATTGCCAACCAAAACAAGCCTTAGTTGCACACATTTTTTTTGGTTGTAATTTTTTTTAAAAAAGTCTTTGCATAGCTTCTGAATACTTTTTGCTTCTTTTAACAATATAGCTTATGTTTTATAATTTGTCTTTGTTCCTTTTTGGCTCTGATATAGTTGTTTCTGTCTTTATTATTGATTCTGATAATTTGACTTTGTTTACCTTTTTTTTTAACTAAGTGTTATCAGATTCTATTTATGTTTTTACATTTATTTTTTTAACTCTGAAAATTTAATTGTTTTTAATCTCTGTTACCTTTTTGTTAATGACAAAAGGGGGAGTATTTGAAGTATTTTAAGTCTAAGAAAAGGTAAGTTTGCAATGGATAATCACGTTAGATTCTGAGCCCTCAATTAAATTAAATGTTTCGCAATTTAATTTAAGAGAATCTCTTCTCATCTCTAATCTTTTAAGTTTTTTTGTGAGATTTGATTCTAAACTTGTGTTTAAAATGAATTTAATTAACCTGGATAGAACTTAGGAGGAGCTTACAAACCTCATCTTAAAGACTACCAGACTCAGGGGGAGTCAGAGCTTACAAACCTCAGACCCTTAAGTCAACTTGTTAATTAGATTAACAACAATTGACCTTTTAAATACTTATGTTTGTCATCATCAAAAAGGGGGAGATTGTTGGAACAAATGGGATTAACAATACCACGTTGAGTTTTGATGAAAACAAGGTATTAAAAATTGTCAATTGGATATGCTAATATTTGTTTAAGTGTGCAGGATCTTAGTCAAAGTTTTTATTCATAGAAAGAATCCTATAAGAACAAAAGAAGAGCAAAATCCTAAAAGAAGCTCGTTGTAAGTGATTCTGAAGAAAGCCTGAAGAATCATCAGAAGTTGTTTCAAGAGGTTCTGAAGACCTGGAGAGTCTGAAGAAGCCGTATCAAAGATGTACATGTCTTTGAGAGTCTGCAGAAGCTGTTTCAAAGAAATACTAAGCAAGAGGTTCTGAAGATCCAGAGCATCTGAAGAACAAAGAGAGTCTGAAGGAGCTGAAGAGAGTCTGAAGCTCATCAGAGTCTATATGGTCTACAGAGAGTCTGAAGATTGCTAATCAAGTATTTGGTTATATGAATCTCTGATGGTATTTTGACTGCAATGGGATGCTTAACGACAAGAATGCAGAAATAGGACAGAGTACTTTGTACGAACTCTGTCTCCATTACTCCACTACCTCGTACAAATTGGCAGCTGTGTCTACTGGTATTTCGCCTCAAATGGAATGGAATTCAAAATTTGAATTGAAGGACGATTACCATATGAAGCAACAGATCAACAATATTTGATCAAGCTTCCAGATGACTCTGTGATGTGCTGGATTGTCTCAACGTCTCTTTACAACACCTATATAAAGGGATGAAGACTTGGAGAATACAAGACTGACTCTGAACGATTTATTAAGCTATTTGTTATTCTCCCTGAGTCAAACAAAGACATTAACAACTTAGAGAATTTTTACAAACTTGTTTATCCTAGAATTTCTAAGTATCACAGAAAACATAGTCTCATACTGTTTTGTATTTTGGAACACCACTGATTGTATATCAAGTGTTCAATAACTCTTTCAATTTTCTGTAAATTGTGTTAGAAGTCTCTTGCCTGCGTGCTTGAGCATTTGAAGTCTCTTGGGTGTGTTCTTGGTCAAAGAAGTTTCTTGCTTGTGTGCTTGAGCATTGGAAGTCTCTTACTATGTGTTTGAGCAACTTGTAATTGTTGTTACATTTTAGTGAAACTCTCCTTGGAAGTGCAAGGGGGACAGGACTACTTCCGGTTTGTGGAAGGAACCTGTATAATTGCTTGTGTTCTCTCTTTCCCTTATCTCTTTAAAATTTCCGCTGCAACAGACTCTGATCTTCCATCAGATCCTAAACTTGTTCAGACTCTGATCCTGGAAAACAGATTCATACTCTTTAAGAATTGCGAAAAAGTTAACACAATTCAACCCCCCCTTCTTGTGTTTTTCTCACCTTCAATCTTGATACTTGTTAAGGACTATGTGTTGAGTTTTAAACTCGTTGTGCTACACTAAAGCTTGTAAACAAGGTCGTAGTTGTTTGTGTTTGAAGGTAACTTCACCAATTGATTGTTTGAGGTATGATAGGTCACAGGGGTTGTGACTGACCATAGAATAGTGACATGGGATCTCAGATCTAGGAGTTTCTAGGTTGAAATCTAGACGGGTAGGTCCTAGGTCATAAAGTGTAAACGAGGAGTTTGCTGAGAGCTTTTGAATAAGGACTACACTAGTGGATTTCCTTCCTGACTTGGTAGCCCCTAGATTAGGTGTGTTTGTCGCCATACTGGGTTAACAAACTCACTGTGCCATTTACTTTCTTGTCTTTTATTTTCTTGTTTTTTATTTGTGTTTACGTTATGATATTTGAACATTAAACGGAACATTGCAAACGTTGAAACATCGCACATAACATATTAAAACAAGTACGGTAGAATTTCAAATGGCTTTTAACACAAAAACTCAATTTTCTCCCAAACGATTTCTCATTCAAAACCTTTGATCAAAAGCAGAACGTCTATTCATCCTAATTCATCATAACAACTCCATTAATCCATTCAAATTGATCAAAATCAAACTTCTCCATTTTTAACCTATTTTCACAAACAACATCATTCTTCATCATTCAAAGCTAAAACTTCCAAGTGTTCATTTCAACACTTAACAACAATGAAGATTAAGCACCAACAACAAGTTTACCACAAATTTCACATACCCAAATTAATCATTCAATTATGAGCATGAAAATTAACATTTAAAATCATTAAAATTATAATTCACACAAAAGCACTAATGACCCATAAGTAGAATAATGAGATTATAGCATATTTGAGTGAAAGAATCTATCTCTCTTACCTTAAACCTTCAAATTCTTCTAGCTATGGTTTCACTCTCCTCTTCTATCTCCCAATCTCTAGCTTTCCTCTTCTCCAAATTCTTCATCTTCTCTTCTTCTCTCTACTTTCTCTCTCTAGCCTTTCCAACTTTGTTATGAGAATGAAATGTTTCTAACCCTAATTCTCCTTCATGAGTTAAGTATATATACTACTCTCCAATGGACTAGGATTCTAATATTAACCATGGGATTAAAACTCTTACTACAAATTCTAAAAAGTTACTACTCATTAATTTGCACAAAACATCGAATAATTACCACCCCTAAATAAATACTTCAACTCACTAGTAACTTAGTAAATATAACTATTCTCACTAAAACACTAAAAATAACCTTCTCAATAAATTACTAATTTACCATTACTCGCAAAATGACCAAAATACACGTAGTCCTAAAATGACTAAGATTCCCTTCTAGGCTAAAAATTCACTAATCTCAAATCAAATACACAAACAAGCAATTAAGCACATATACGCACATATAAATAATATATCAAATATTTCTAGCTAAAAACAGGTTGTTACGCCAGACACATGGCTCTAGGCGCTAGGTGCCCCATTTTTTGCGAAAAAGTTACTTTTCGTGACTTTTTTGCCCATGGAAACCCATGTTTTTAGCCCAAGTTAGGTAGAAACTTTCCTTATAAATATCTCCTTCCTCATCCACAATTTCTTGTTCAGATCTGGAGCAGTTCAAGATGAAGGAGATTCTAGGAGGCAAGGAAGAGTTATATCTTGTCTTATCTTTTCTAGGGTATATTTTCATCTTTTAGTATTTTTGTCGTAGTTCTCATGTGTAACTAGAAATTTATAGGTTAGAGTTCTAAGATGAACCTCTGTTTATTTTTGTTGGATAATTATTTAATTTAATGTCGTTTTATTTTAGTATATTTTCTGCTCGTTATTAAGTTTTATTAAGATTTATTTATTCTGGCTAAGTACAATCCTAGATTAGGTACTTAGGTTGTGACAAGGCTAAATATTGTTATTACTATCTGGATGCTTATATCTTGATATTTATATCCTTATAATAATAACTATCTGTCTAGGAAGTAAGTGATTAAATAACTAGATGAAAGATACCGAAAGTGAGTTGACCCTAGTAGTAAGTACTTAGGAGGTGACATTACTAATATTGAATAAATTTTTCTCAACCTAGGATGTAACTATATATTTAATGAGGGAAACAAGAACCAAGGGGAGTGAAACTAGTAAGACCATTGTCCTCGACCTCTAGGTAATGTAGACGCTGATAGGGTTGCCCGTTTGTAGAAATATCTTGGGGAGTAGAGTGTGCTATGAGTGTCCTAATATTCATAGATGGGCCGACCTTCATGAACATTGACCTTCATTGCCCTTGGAAATCTTAGAAAGCCAATTTAAGTTTATGAACAACTAGAATGCTTTGCTTGATCGCATTTATCTCCTGGTGAACAGCCAGAATTCTCCCATCCACATTGTTCATGGACACGCCTGTATTGCTTTGGTTGTTATTTCCACTAGAGTTGTTTCCTCCATGACCAGCACCACCCCTTAGATTAGCATCAGGGATAGGGTCATGTAACCAACAGTTTGTGACAATTGTTCTCACCCGACGTTCAATTGGCTTCAAATCCAGTTCTCATTCACGAACTCCATCATCAGAATTCACCTCAAATAGTTGAGGACACACCTTATATATGTGACCGATAAGTCCACATCTATAACAAAACATACCCAACTTTTTGTACTTAAAACAGATTGTCACATAGTTTCCCTCATTAACATGGACATGCCATTCTTTCTCAACTGGCTGAATAACATCAAGTCTGACCTTCATACTCATGTTTGAAATGTGAACCGTATTTCACGTATCATATTCCTCGAGTTCTCCCAAATACTGGCTGATACCATGACCAACACGTGGTTGAATGAATCCAAAAGGCAGCTGGTGTACTTGGATCCACACTGCTTGGAACTACTCCATGAGCAATTCGCCAAACCACAAGGTTGAAGTTATCATACAGCCACGGACCTTCGTCCAACACCTTCGCAGCGTCTAGTTTGTGATGAAACTGAAACAAAAATCGTCCTTCATCAGCCTGAAGTATGGTTACATGCTTAATAAGTGTTCAGACATGTCCCATACGCCCAAGGAAATCGGCAAACTTGATTTTCTGATCAACAAGGAGACGCCCAATAAGACAGTGATCAAGGATATGCACAGCTTCAGATTTGTCATTGAGGTTCAAGGTGAGACCCTCTGCAGTGAGGGTTAGGACATCAAGGATCGCAAAAAGCATTTAGCAGAATAGAAACTCTTAGGGTTTTTGAGTGATGAAAAACCTACCCATGAGGGTGAGTATAAATAGTAATGAAAGGAAGCATCTAGATTACCAGGAATCAGATGAAAACCCGACTAACACAAGGGTTACGAATCAAGCCCACAATAAAGCAAGGTGGTGGCCCAAACTAGGTTGTGGCGGTGAAACCCTAATCTCAGCTTGCATGAAGCAAAACCCTATAAGAGAAAACAAATTTGTATTGTCTGTTGTCGAATTTTCTAGATACCCTTAATGACCAATTTAAGTTAAAATTAGATAGAATTAAAACTTGCATCGAGTAAGAGTGATTATTCTTAAAATCAATTATTCCATTTTTTACCTTTTTCCATTTAGCAAAATTAAAAGAAAAACTAAGAAAAAAATGATAAAACCATAAATTACGAAAAGGAATAAAACCATAAACAAACAATTCCCAGGGGCAGTCCAAGGGCTAAGCCACCTAAACAAGGGTTTTAGGCCTCAAGATTTTGGGTTAAAAACTGCCTCAAAATAAATCAATTTAGCTATCAATATATAATATGACATACTAATAATCATTATTAACCATTGTTTTTTTTTATTCTAAAAGGCCTGTTATAAAATTTATTATAGGCCTCTTAACATGTTGGGTCGGCCATGATAATTCTGCATCACTTCGTACAACTTATCTATATATATAATCATCGCAATGACCAACTTGGAAACCCTAGAACCCAATTCAACCATCGGTGTTGTTTAGACAACAAGATCTTCTCCTTTACCTTTCACAACAATTTACATTTCTTTAGATCTCAACCATACTTGATATGGTTCTGCAAATTCAAAATAGCAAACTGCATTCATTACCTTGGTTTAACTTCATGTATATCCCGGCAACCCACTTCATTTATCATTCATTTGTTAAATATATCAACGTTATTTGTTTGTATTCTTTTAATTTCTGCTAATCTTGATCTGCAATTTGCATTCCATGCAGAGTGTAACTGTTGAAGATTTGATCCTATGGTCGAGAAGGACTATTAATATTTCAACGAGTGTGATTTCCTTGATTAATCAGTTTCTAAAGTTTGTACTATAAATTTATTTAAATTTTATTTCATGTAATCAAACAAATGCAAGCCATGTGTGTATAGGACTATGTTGTATTATGATTGTGTGTTTTATTTCTTGCATGGTTAACTGTTTACATGTGATAATGGTCACGGTGACAAGATCCTTGTAGTGTTTATCTTGATCGTTAGAATCAATGATTTTGATCTAGATAGATCTATTAGAGCAATTAAGGTAAACTAGACCCGATATCATATTTATTATGTAATAAAATGTCATTGATTTTGCTAAATTATTTGATCTTCAGGTTTCCATGGTTTAAAGTGAAATATTAGATGTTGTGCAAAGGACATACATAGATAACCAATAAGTCAAAAAGGCTATGTGTTCGTTATCTGAAACATCTTTGTCATCAAGTTTGTGATGGTTCCTAATATAATGAACACAAGTGGCTCTATTAAAAACAAAGGTAATGATTGACTTACAAGTGCATGGGTTGAAAATTTCACCATAGGGTTTTAGGCCTGTGATTGCTGCAACATCTAGCAATGTGGACCTAAGCATGCCACCTTTCAGATGCAAACTATTGGTCGAACTATTCCAAAAATGGAGCGCAACCAGTAACATATGTTTATGGTATTAAGGGTCTTGTCGTGACAGTTGAATAAGGTTAAAAATGCCTAAATTCTTCCAGAAATTACATTTATGTTTCTCCATCCTATCGAGTCATGCGATATAGTCTTCAACTTTATCGATTCTTGGGGATGACCTAAGAACCCTAGTATCTAAATAGTGAAGGTCATAAGGCTCGTTAGGGTTTCTGGTAAAGATAAAAGGTGATTCCGTCTTATCATTGGGAAAAAATGCTTTAGTTTCTTCACTTTCTCCTTTTTCAACGGGTCCTAAATACGCATAATGACTTGGAGTACTTCAACATGGACATGGTGGTAGTAATAATCATAAGGCAAAGTCGAAGATGCAGTGACAAACAAGACTGAAGTTTATTGAAGTTATTTTCTAATGTCTTGTAATTATGCCAAGTGTAGGGCTCTAAGTATAGAAAAATTTCTGGATATATATGTCAAATTATTACCATAAAAATGGTTTTTAAAACCATAAATCGAAATGGTTTTGTTTTTAAACCATGATCATATGAAATGCTTGAAAGTTTTACAAAGATTGGTATTTTAAAGTCAAAATGAAATGAAGAATAATTGGTTTTTAAACTTGGCTAGATGATTTAAATTGAAAAGCCAAGAGTCTAGGTTTGAAAATAGGTTCCATGTCTAAAGGAACAATACCATGAACATAGTTAATTTGTTCTCTTTCAAAGTCATGTACAAATGGTGTTTGTTCTTCATATTTTATTTATGATCAGTGCTAAATTGTAAAAAGGGAAGAGGGTAACGGGTAAAGAATCAAAGAAGATACAAATAGAGTTCGACAGAAATCAGGCACGGCTTGGTGTAAAATCGATGGATGAACAATGGTTTGTGCATTTGGTTAGTTGGATCACTCATAATAATTATCATTTCCCGTTATTTAATTAGTGGTCTTGATTTTCTAAAAGTTCATTAAAGTCAATATAACAGATTTAAATTTGGCTTCAAAGGATGAAAAAGAACTTTTGATGAAGTGATCGAAGAAGACCATACATTGTTCATTTTTGGTATTACGTTTCAAAATTTTATTCCTCTCATGTCTTTCGAGAAACAACATTTTGGTGGGCCTCTGTTAACAGCAAAAATGAAATATTTGGTCAAACTCATGATTCTATTTTCGACAAGGCAGATGGGTTATTTCGACATACTACAAAGTGCAAAGAGATTCCGACCAAGAGCATACAGACTTCGACACGCCATGTTTTCGACAAAGTGATTTAATATATTTCATGCATGTGGTTAATGAAGGATTGATTTGTGTGGGAAAAGACTTAGTGAAATAAAGAATTTCTTGGCCATGTATTGGTTGGAACGGGATGTAGTAAGATTCATCCTTATGCAAGATCTAATGTCTAAATTCTATTATTATGACTTGGAGTACTTCAACGTGGACATGGTGGTAGTTATAATCATAAGGCAAAGTCGAAGATGCAGTGACAAACAAGACTAAAGTTTATTGAAGTTATTTTCTAATGTCTTGTAATTATGCCAAGTGTAGGGCTCTAAGTATAGGAAGTTATTGGTAGTTTTTGATAGTTTTTCCTACAAGGTCTATATATATATCAGTCTGTAATAGTAACAATGGGTTGGTTTCTTGATTTCTGAAAACTTTGCAACACCCACACGCCGCGTGAGCAATCGGGTTCAGGAATGTACATAATGATAGATTCCAACCAACATTTACATTCCTGCAATTCAATATCAATGTTCTTGTTTTACTTTCCTTTTTCTTTTGCATTTATTTTCATCTTTATTCTATTTCTTTTTCTTTTTAACATGCTCATTTGAGCAATTTTCTATCATGTTGTCATGAGACAGCTTGTTATTACAAGATGTTGGATGCATTTCTGACATTAATGTTCTTAAAGAATGCATGAAGTGATGTCATAAACCGCGAGGCTTGAACAATCCCCTTTAAAAATATATTTGTTACCATCGATGGAAAATGAAGTTTACGTTACCAAAAATCGATGTAAACTAGGAGTCGAAGAGAAGTGGTTCGACAAGCTAGAAAGAATCGAAGAGAAGTTGGTACCAGATCAAAGAAGTCAAGCAGCGGTTACTGTGTAGGTAGTTACCTAGTATAAATAGTAAACTTTCATAGGAAAAATGGGTCACAATTCAATCATACAGAAAACTTACACTCAAACTATCCGAATTTCAGAGAAACGAGTAACAAGTTGCAATGTATGAATATGTATACCAATTTACATTCAATTTATGCAATTTAAGTTTATTCCTTTAAATTCTTTGCGATTTACTTGTTCTTTTCAAGTAATTTACTTTAATCCTTTGATCCTTTGCAATTTACTTTAATCCTTTGATTGCTTTGCAATTTACTTGTTCTTTTCAAGTAATTTACTTTAATCCTTTAATCTCGACATAATTCAATCTTTGTTGGATTCGACGTTTATATTCATAATTTTGTACAAAAATATCAAGAACATTGATCATTTTCTGGAAAATAACAAATACAATATGTCATAAGATTTATTGGTTGATCTTGCAAATAACCATTTGTAAACCAGCGGTTGTTTACTGAAAATCAAGGTAAACACCACCGTCAAACCGTAAGGGGTGAATGAATAAGAGTTACAAATTTAGTTTGCAATTAGTTTTAAGCTTTTTTAGATATGGTGTATTCCTATAGTTTTATTGGGGCTTTGTTCATCTTTGAATTAACAGATTTGTTGTTGATTACTTTCAATCTGCAACTAACTTCCACATTTGATATTAAGCTGAAGGAAAAAGAATCATGATATAGGATTCTTCGAGAAAGGGGGAGAGAAAGTGATTGTATTGATTAGAAGGTTGACTGTTATTCACATAACTGGTGTTGCTGGTTGTTCTTGAGTGGTGGTGGTGATGATGATTGATAAGTGAAGGTTTTAGTTTATATACAAGGGTAAAAGGGGTAGTTTGTACAAAATGTAGGGGTAATGGTATGAATGTTGGGGTATGAGGTAAAACTTCCTTATGCTTTTAATAACCATATTTTTTTATTCTAAAAGGCCTCTTATAAAATTTGTTATAGGCCTCTTAACATGTTGGGCCGGCCATGATAATTCCACATCACTTCGTACAACTTTTCTATATATATAATCATCGCAAGAACCAACATTGAAACCCTAGAACCCTAATTCAACCATCGGTGTTGTTTAGACAACAAGATCTGCTCATTTACCTTTCACAAAAATTTATATTTCTTCAGATCTCAAGCATACTTGATCTGGTTCTGCAAATTCAACATAGCAAACCGCATTCATGACCTTGGTTTAACTTCATGTATATCTCTGCAACCCACTTCCTTTATCATTCACTTGTTAAATATATCAACGTTATTTGTTTGTATTATTTTAATTTCTGATAATCTTGATCTGTTATTTGCATTTTTAGGGAACAACGTAACCCATGCAGCTTCAACAGTGTATATGTTGAAGATTTGATCCTATGGTCGAGAAGGACTATTATTAATTCAACGAGTGTGATTTCCTTGATTAATCAGGTTCTAAAGTTTCTACCATAAATTTATTTTAATTTTATTTCATGTAATCAAACAAACGCAAGCCATGTGTGAATATGATTGTGTTGTGTTGTATTATGATTGTGTGTTTGATTTCTTGTATGGTTAATTTTTTAAAGGTGATAATGGTCATGGTGACAAGATCCTTGAAGGGGTTTAGATGATCGTTAGAATTAATGCTTTCGATCTAAATAGATCTATTGGAGCAATTAAAGGTAAATTAGACCCGATATCATATTTATTATGTAATAAAATGTCATTGATTTTGCTAAATTATTTGAACTTTTCTATGGTTTAAAGTGAAATATTAGATGTTGTACAAAAAAAGTGAAATTTTAGATACTTTTCTTTCTTATTAAAAATTGGAGGAAGATGATTTCTAGCAACAAACATACTTTAGTTGGTTCACTAATTCTCAAAACTAATCTTATCTTTGGTATGAAAAAAACATTAATCTATTATTATTATTATTATTATTATTATTAGTTATTTTCAATTTTCTTATATTGCAAACAAATTGTAGACGTACATGGATAGCATACTATTTGCGAGGATTATGTGGTTTTTAAATTTTGTTCAACATTGCTCAAATCAAAGCCTTGTAGATGTAGATACCGTTTTTTTTTAAGAAATATATATACACCTTTCAGTCACTGTTATAAGCAAAATTTAACATTTTAGGTTCATTCAATAAATAATAATGTGGTCTATATTAAAGACCACGTACATCATTTATTAAATGAATATAAAATGTCAATTTTTACTTATAATAGTGATCAAAAGATATACCTTACTAACCTTGCATCTTGGCAGCATAGTTAGCCTAAGATTACATACGTTATTATTACACAAATACCAAAAGTGTTTTATTTTGGTTGGTAGGGATCTGGTGGGATGATGAGGTTTGGCTCCTAAAAGTGTCAGTTTGTAATTTCTAAATTAATGGTACATAATTTTTAAAATTATAAGAAATGTCATAACAATTGAGAGGCACATTTAAAAAAAATAAAAACTTAGAGGCACGACTATGTGCAAAAAAAATGTTCCAAAGGATATAAGGCCTAATCTTTTACAATATTCTTTCTAAGATTTTTGATTTATCATCAGAATTTTCCAATGCAAATGTTTGAAGATATACATGTTGCAGCTTATAGTACAATTATGCAAGCGTACTTGCGGCTTCTAGTTGATTTTTGTAATTAGAATTTTTTTTTACAGGTCTTTCTTGAGCACGACGGTGTTGGTGATGTTAAAGGAAATCAATTTCCCCTGCATGGTATATGTTTCTCGAGAAAAGCGGCCAAACTTGCATTCCAATTCTGATGCTCTTGGTAACAATGCTTGTTCTCTCCATCTTCAGACTCTGGCGGTGTCTCCCAAGACTTCTGTTGTGACTACTTCGGCCGCTGCTCCATCTATTGTCTCCTCCGCCCACTACTCTATCATTGGTGTCGCATTTTCTCCCTCATTCGTTGATTTCTTTCCCTCATGCTCAACCTCCCGTACCGCACAAAAGAGGTGCTGCCTCCAATGGATTCTCCTTCGTCGGAACCTTTGATGTTGCCCTTGTCACGGCCACTTTAACCCTTTGAATCTTAGGATATGGATTGCAGATTTCTCTCTACACTTAGAGGCATATAGCATATCCTAATTCATTGAAAGAAAAAATATGTTGAAAGGAATCAGTGGCCTCGCTTAGTAAATGTTGATTGTGATCGTTACATCGACAATAGCAAGGCACTTAGAGATGCCATGTGTTTCATTTCATGTCAAAAAAAAAAAAGAGATGTCATGTGTTTCATAATGAACCCTAAATTTGCTATGTACAATTTCCTCAAAGATTTGATTGAGTTAATCTCCATGGTAGATACTCAAACCGAAATGTTGTATTTTTTATATAAGTTCTAAGTTGCTTACATAAAATATTTGTAACGAAAAAAACCATGTTTCTATTTCAAAATTAAAACCTCCCTTAAGATAGTTTTAGGTCATGTTTCTATTAATTTTAATAATCATGACTATTGTTGTTTTATCTTCGAATTTTTCGTTTTTGAATAATGTCTCAACTCTCATTTTTTAGGATAGTTTTAGATCATGTGTATTTTGTCCCTCTAAAATTAGAACACCTCACCTTCCATTATGCTCTTTGGATGCATAAAATCCTTTTAAAATACTCATAACCGGTTGTCTGGATTGATTAGAAGAAAACAAGGAGTTCTGTTTCTGTTTTTAATCGATTAAAATTAAAAGTTATAATTGGTGGTATGAAACGATTTGCAGAAAACATGGAGTTCTATTTCAAATTATTTTCAAGGCATATAACACAATTATTTTTGAACTCGACATATTTTAGTTTGCCTGCATATAAAATTAAGGTAAAATAATGATTGTTTATTGTTTATTCTAATAGTAATTAGTAACATCATAACATATATGTGTGTGTTGTGTAAAAGAAACATCATAAATAAATAAATGTATGAATGACATGTTATGTAAAAAAAAACATTACTATGATTACGATAAAAGAATATTTTTAAAAACTACATTTTTCGTAAAGTTTTCATCTTCTCCTTCTATTTTCCCTTTTGTAATGAGAACTTTTGTTGAATTTTGATAAAGCTACATATGATTGACCTTGGTTGAAAACATGTCGTGGAGGATAGATTCAGACATTGGGAATGGTCTGCACTTGTGACTTATTTATGGTAATAGCAAAACTTACGGAAAATTGTTTTTTACTAAGCACAAAGGGAAGTCATGAACTCACATTTGTTTTTAATTTAATTATGGGCAAGAATGCTCTTTTTCCAGCATTGTTTCCTGTTAGGATTTTCACATCCAACATATTCTTAAATAAACCACGATATAACAATCGTGTTCCATTATACATGTCATATCTAGGGTCTATGTTTCGCAACAACATCAAAGGTGCACCTTTTTTAACCTTTAAAATATGTGGTGGGATACTTCCTTGAGCAGTTGAGTTTAGAAATTCATGTTGATATAAGTTATGAGTATCTCTTCAACCTCGTTAAATGACAACAAATTATGTTATTCTCCTAAAAACTAATTGATAATTATGTCATTCAATATTTTAACATCATCATTTGTAGGTGTAATTATGGCTCTTTCGACCATATATGAATTATGATATTACTCCTCGCCTATGAATCACATACACTCCTCATATTATATGTGTCTAAACACGTGTTGCTTCCGCATCCACAAATATAATTACCCTAAATTATGTGATTTTCTCAAATTATCAACGTTATTGACGTGTCAATATCCGTGTTGTATCTGATGTCGGTGTTTGTATCCATACTTCTTAGCGGTCCTCTCTTATTATGGCCTCTCAGATGGTGGTTTGAATGTAATTAAAAACAAAAGATGTTGGTTTGAAGTTTTCTAAAGTTTTTGTTTTTAGTTGTTGGTAACATGAGTGTGATTATCGTTTAACAATTTTGAATTGTTTAAATGGTTTTAACACTTTGATTTCACTATATTTTGTTGAATATTGGATGGGGTCATGAAAGCAGTTTATCAATTGTATACATGCAGAACGTTTGGAATCACAAAGAAAAAAACAATGTTTTTATTCCTTTAAACGACAGTGGAAGGAGCTTAACGGCAGGAGATGTTATTTCTTATTTTCCCTTTATTTAATAATTAAAAAAACCACGGTTCTCTTTGTATAAAAAAAAAAGTCATGCTATCATAGTTTGTATATAAGCAATTATAAACCAGCAAAGTCAAATAATTCTTAAAATTAATCGTAAATCATAATCGCTTATAAACCAACAAAGTCAAATATATAATCAATAAAATTAATCAACTTTGATTAGTTGTAACATGAAAGAAAAAGGAAAAAAACTAAACAGGTTAATTCTGAATTCTGATTTAGAGGGTTGAGAAAACTAAACAATGCGGGAACGAACTATTAACTGTGAGATCCCTACTTATTAATATTTAATATAGTGCTAACAAATCTTTTTCTAAATATTGAGTGCTAATCTTTTTTTAGAAGATTTAAAGTGTAATATTTAACATTATTTTTTGCTCACGATTGTTACTAATATTTATTTTAGAGGATTTAAAGTCCAATCTTTAACATTATATTTTGCTCACGTTTGTTACTAATCTTTTTATCATGAGATTTAAAGTCCAATCTTTTATTTTTTGCTCACGTTTATTACTAATCTTTTTCATAGAGTATTTAAAGTCCAATCTTTAACATTATTATTTTTTGCTCACCTTTCTTACTAATCTTTTTTTTAAAGGATTTAAAGTCCAATATTTAACATTATTTTTTGGTCAAGTTTGTTACTAATCTTTTTTTAGAAGATTTAAAGTCCAACCTTTAACAATATTTTTTGCTCACGTTTGTTAGTAATCTTTTTTTAGAAGATTTAAAGTCCAATTTTTAACATTATTTTTTGTTCACGTTTGTTACTAATATTTTTTTAGAGGATTTAAAGTTCAATATTTAACAATACTTTTTGCTTACGTTTGTTACTAATCTTTTTTTTAGAGGATTTAAAATTCAATCTTTAACATTGTTTTTTGCTCACGTTTGTTATTAATCTTTTTTTAGTAGATTTAAAGTCTAATCTTTAACAATATTTTTTGCTCACATTTGTTACTAATATTTTTTTTATAGAGGATTTAAAGTTCAATCTTTAACATTATATTTTGTTCAAGTTTGTTACTAATCTTTTTTTAGAGGATTTAAAGTCCAATCTTTACCATTATTTTTTGCTCTCATATTTGCTACAATTGATCAAAGGCTAAGGAAGAGTAACTTACATTAATAAAATAATATGGAAATACTGTTTTTTGTGGAAGTAATAAATAATATGGAAATATTATTTTTTGTGAAAAGGATATGAAAATACTTGACAATCTTTGTCGATTGTATTGATGGGAACAACACAGATGTACAACATAAAATCGGCTGATAAATAAGTAACATGAGTGTTTGTTTTGTTCTAGTTTTTTGTGAGTTTGATATGTGGTTAACGGAGGTAAAAGAGGGTTAACGGAGACGATTAGTGACATGGATTAGTAATCCACGTGTTATTTTATAATTGGCTAACAGTAAGAACAGTTCATAAGAAATTGTACGTAAGTTTTCTCCTTAAATTAAATATATTCTTATTTATTTGTTACATGTGTTATTTGTATTTAAAATTAAAATTAAAAATTAAGGGTATTTTTGGAAAGAAAAATCCAACCCAAAAGTGTGTTGAAAGGGGTAGTTTTCTTTATATATAGTATAGATAAAAGGGAAACTATAATTGGGGTTTTTGTTGTTGTTTAGATATTCCTGTCTCCAAATTCTTTAAAACAATCTACTTTATAATGGGTCAAGGCTCAATCTATTAACGGGCATGGTTACCTCAAGTCACTAGATCTTGATTTGAACGTACTACATAATGGACATGCCCCAGTAGTACACTCACTCGCATCGTTGATTAAATCAGATAGTTTGATATGAATCATATCATGATTTATCTACAACTATTCCGGGAGACAGTTATCTAAGTTGAGGTTTTGTGTATCAACTCGATTTTCGTTAAATTTATTTAATTAATTTTTTATAAGTGTTTATATGTACTTGTATGTGATTAATTACCTCTGTGTGTATTTTGGTTGAGATTTTTTAAATTCGGTGTTAGAAGCGTATTTTAGTCATTTTTGATTTAGGGGTATTTTGGTCATTGTGTGAGAAAGTGTAAATTAGTAATTTCACTATGAGAATTATTTTTAGTGTTTCAAGTGGGAACCATTATTTTTACTAAGTTACTAGTGGGTTGTGGTAATTAGTTAACAGCCGATAATTATTCGTTATTTTTTTTTAACCGTAAGTGAGTATAAACTTTGTGAATTAGTTAATTAGAACTTTGAACCCATTAAAACATACTTGGCTAATTCAATCGACCGGTTCCTTAACTTAATTGATTGTCTCAATTTGGTCCCCTAAATATAATTTGTACCAATTTGGTCCCCTATGTTTTGCTGCATTACTAGTTTTAGTCCTTGATGTTAGTTTCTCTTAAAAAAATGTTAACTTATGTACCAATTTGGTTCTCTTAAAAAAAACCAAACTAGCCGATTTGTTTCGATTTGGATAAGTTCGGTTGATCGGTTTGTTTGAAAATACAATTCAAAAAATGTATATTCTCACAAATTTGTATTTCTTACATACAACATACTCAAATATTTAATGGAATTTGTATTTCTTGCATACAACATACAACAACAATGTATAACTAACATGAAAAATTAACCAAGTAAAGGACGATCTCAGCGGCGGTGAGGAATGATGGGTTAGGTGTTATTGGCGGCTAAAGTTTATTTTTTTAGTAGAAATGAAATAGAGTGTGGGTGATGAGATGAGATGATGATGGGAGAAAGTGAATGAATTAAGGAGTATTTTATGTTGCACTTTAATTTTGGGCGTAATCATAAGTGTGTATGTGTGTGTGTGTGTGTGTGTGTGTGAATAGGAATAATTATAGTAAAATGGGGAGTGGAGTCAGCATCGGATTAGTTCATCTTGTTCTTTGGATCTTAAAATTAAAAACCGAGAACAAAACTAAACTAGATCCGTTTAGGTTGGTTCAGTTCAGTTTTAATTCGAACTAAATAAGATCAGATGCCTTTATGGTTTGGTTCCGTTTGGATTTTTGGTTTCATCAGTTTTGTCTAAACCGCTTATACCCCTACTCATGAACATCTTCACAAAACACTTTAAGGAGTTTTTCCTTATTGGAAACATGATGACTAGTCATCCCATCGAAAGACTTTGGAGTAGAAGATCTTCCTCCTCGGTAGAGATTTTACGCTCACTTATGTTTTCACAAACTCTAACAAAGCTCACCTCTATTTTATTTGTTGGATCTATTTAATTTAAATCTTTTTATTCAGTTATTTTATGAGTCCTGTTTAATTTTATTATGCAAATTCTTAAGATTTCATCCCTGAGATAACAATAATTAGGGAATTGACATACAAAATGTTTAATGAAAACCTACCCAAATCAGGAAGTAACTAAGATAACGATGTTAACCACCCGAATTAGGGAAAGTGTAATAACAACGGTAAATGAACCTAGGAACTAGCATAATAATTTTACTCTTCTCACATCATTCATATGGTAGACGAGATATGGATTGTCTGTTTGTAGAAGTACCGAGAGGGAGAGTATGTTGATGTACTTTTAAGATCCATAGATGAAGGAACCTTTAAGACCATTAAGAATTTAGAAGCTCTAATTTAAATACATGCTTCAATTACCTATGAGAGAGTAAGAACTCACGTAAATCTACGTATGAAGGTGCATCCCCTATAGGATTGATGACCCTAAACATTGACGCGCTTAGAAACTCTGGTGTAATGGTTGTAACTCGACAGCTAAAGGGGAATAAAACCACATGAACTCATCACTTAAATGGGAATCATTTAACCAATCCCTAAATGACTTGATTGATATGTAATTCCAAATAAAATAGAGGGGATTCGAAGAATCCTAACCGTATGCAATCAAAAATAGGTTATTTCTAAACTCTCGCTCTGAGCAAACCGATCAAATATTTAAATTGCGCAAACTTCTCCCATCTACTTTTCTTTTATTGTTTTATTTATTTATTTTCTGTTCTAAATAAGTAACGCGAATTGCCTAGTTGAAACGACAATCTTCTTGAATACAATACTCTACTTACACTTTATTACTTACGATTTAGTACACTTGGTTAAATTCAACTATCAGTATGTGGTAACCTCTGCCACATGTGCAAGAATTGGTGGTTAACCATCATGTTGCCTATTGCATGACACACCTCTATCAATTTGTAATTTCCTTTTGCCATGCCTAGACTGATCACGAACAAACCCAACATGTTGTCTTGTTGCCCGAGAAAATTCATTATCCTCCCTAATTGTGTGATATACTCCATGTTGATTGTAATTGTCACCCCTTGGGTGATTGTAATCAGCATTGCCTACCTTGTCGACTTTGTCCTGGTTCTTGTCAACCTATTCGAATCATATTTGTCTTATCTTCATAGAATTGATTGTCGCTCATTCTGACATTTCGATCTCACCTCAATTTATGAATCCATTTCCTTGTGTATTTCGCTCACCTTGAAAACCCATATCACAACGCCACCTCAAAGCCGGTGAAACGGAACGACAATGCAGGTTCCCTTAGTCATGCATAGGGTTGCTACTTGCCATCGTTCTTGTTATGACGACTATTTCAAAATATCGTACTTGAGACTTTTTCTAGTTCTTTTTTGACACTTCTTAGGCTCTGTTTGGTAAAAAGAAGCTATAAGTTAGCTGATAGCTGAAAAGCTAGCTTATAGCTGAAAAGCTCGCTTATTAAAAATAATGTGTTTGGTAAAATTAGTTATTGAAGTGGCTGATAAGTATAAAATGACATAAAAGGACATTATTATTTTTTATAAAATATATACATAAAAAATTACTTAATTTGTTTCTTTTTAAATATTTAAATTTATTTCAAATTACTTTCATCCCGAAAATGATAAATGTGTTTTATAAATTCAATTAACATTATTTTTACTAAACATTTGCTTCACTATTTATTGTATAATTTATTTTAAATTATAATTATATTGCATGAATTAAGAGCAAGGTAATCAGAAAAATATAAAAAACTACAACATGAGGTAATAAGAAAAATAGAGCAAGGTAACAATAACGTGCAACATGCTGGTTGCACCTAAATATAAAAAGTGGGTAGTTATGTTTTTTTTTCACTAAAAGTGGGTAGTTATATATGATTGTGGGTTGTTTTTTTATTAAAAATATAATAAAATTAAATTAATGAGGTTAAAAATGGAAGAAAATATAAAAAGCTACCAGCTATAAGCTAAAAAGCTACTTGAAATAGCTTTTCACAAAAAACTATAAGCTCATGAGAAAAGTTTGTTACCAAACACGTCACGTTTTCATCCAACGAGCTTATAAGGTAATCCAACAAGCTATAAGTTAGCTTATTTATGTTACCTATACTAGAAAAAATGGGTGGTTAATTCAATATAACCTATTTTATCTTCTTAAAAAAATAAACTATTATTTTATATGCAAAACACCCTTGAATATTTTCATCGCATCTATTTTATGTGTTTTTATACTTAGAACAAAACAAAATTAATGTTTTTACCAAATTTATCCTTAACTTAAAGTTAGAATTACAAAAATGGCATTCGATGTTGATCTACATTCTGGGGTTACATTACACTGAAGTAAATTTGAATCGCAATGACCAAACAATAACGATGACAACAACATCGTTGTCTCCAACATTGCTGTGTTCGTTACATTCACCTTTGGCCTCAAAATCATCATCACTCTATCATCTCCAATGGCACATACCAAAACCTTTCAGCTCCATCAATTCACTCTCTTCTGCAAAACCAGTGATTGTTTCCAATTCCAGAAGAACCCACTTGTGCTCCGCAGGTCGACGCAAATCCACAGAGTTCGCTACATCCTCGCCGGAGAAAGAGGGAGATGAGAATCTAAAGAGAGTTCTCCAAATTGGGTTGTGGGGTGCTGAGGTTGTCTATATTTTGTGGCTCTTCTTGCTTCCTTATGCTCCTGTAGGTACTTTTTCTTTTTGTTCTGTTTCATACTTTCATGTTGTTATTGTTATTTTAGTTTGTGTTGGAATTGGATGTGCTTTCTTGAATTAATTATACAGCTCATGTGGTTTCTGGTGTCTTGATATGTTGAAAAATTGTCTCAATTTAGTCCATTAACTATAATTTGTACCTATTTGGTTCCCTATGTTTTGCTCTGTTACTAGTTTTAGTCCTTTCTGTTAGTTTCTTTCTCTCCAAAAAACGTTAAGAGAGAGGACTACAACTAGTAACGGAGCAAAACAAACCAAATTGGTACATAAGTTAACGTTTTTTTAAGAGAAACTAACAGGAAGGACTAAAAACTAGTAACGGAGCAAAACATAAGGGACCAAATTGATACAAATTATAGTTAGGGGACCAAATTGAGACAATCAATTAAGTTAAGAGACCGGTCGATTGAATAAGCCTTGAAAATTCATATGCAAATGAACCAAAAGGACAAAAATGAAATGAAAAAAAGATAAAGGACTAAACTGTTACGTGAAATTAAGTTTAGGGACTAAAACTGTAATTTTGCCAAAAAAAATGTTTGGCCTAGCTGGAGGGAAAAAATGTCGGGTCAAACGCAGCCTTATACTGTTTCAGAAAACCATGACATAGTACCCTCTCTCTCTCTTCAACTCACTTTGGTGCCTTTTAACTAAAGATAAGGTGTGAGGGTTCGACTTGACGATCACATTGGCGCTTGAAGGAATGCCTCGGACATGCACGAGTGCTTACATACTCTTTAGGTCTTTAACCTAGACCATTGCTACTGTTAGGATATGCCAAAAAAGTACATTGCTTGAGACTTAAGGCTGATGATAGTTTATAAACACTCACTCTGCTCTGCTCACCCCACTAAGGCACTTTTTAGTTAATGAAGAAATTGCAACGACTCGCATAAAACTCGACGTGGAAAATACCTCATAAAAACATATATATGTACGGACTTGAGGTTAGAACCGTTTCCATGAACTATGAGGTTAGAATAATGCCTCTGATGTGATAATGGTCTAGATAGCTGCTGAATCAATAGCAACACTGTCACGATCAATAATATGAAAAGGAGAAACCTAAGGTCTCAGCAGGGGGATAGCAAGCACAACTAAGCATCCTAAAAAAGGAGTAATAAGGTTTCTGATTTGATAAAGTAGTTAGAGGAATAAAATTGTTGTGAGAGATAAAGGGTAATCTGTTAATGAGATAAGTGGCTGTTTCGAAAGCATGCTCCTGAAACTGGGGTGGAAGATAAACTTGTGACAGTATATAGAGAGGTTAACTTCAACCATATGATAATTGTTGTATTCAGCCATACCATTATGAAATAGCTAGGGGACAAATTAATCTATGAGCAATGCCTTGATCAACTTGATGTTTTGAAAAAGGTTGAAATTCACCCCGATAAGTTTGCATAGCTTTGATTTTGATATATGATTGTTTTCTTGAATTTTGATAGGGAGATCCTGTATGGGCTATCAGTTCTGAAACAGTCAACTCTCTTGTGGGTCTTTCTCTCAATTTCTTTTTCATCTTGCCGTTCGTGAATCTTGGTATGTTTTCCTATTTCTCTTTACACCTAATCATTAATGTTTAAGTTGATTTTGTTTGTTTTCAGCACCGAGCATTCAATTGTCAGCTAGGAAAGACTGACACGCTCGTGATTTTACCTTTTCTTCCATTATTTTCATATTTGTCAATAGAGCGGTTTTTTTTTCACCATGTTTCTATTTTTTTATCCTTTCTTTTAGCGAAAATACTGAGAGCGGAATCTTATTTTAGAAATGTACCCCCAGTTTGTTTGATAGGATTCTTTTTCTTTGATTTTGTTAAGTGTTGTGATAGAAGGGTAGGATCAAGTGGAACCTGTAAAGGTAGGATTAAATCAATTATATTAGTTTGTACCCCCAGTTACTCAATTTAGTAAACAGAGGGACATAGTATACCTGAATTACCCAAATAGAAGACTGAACTCGGTCCTTAATTGCTTGAGAAATTGGCTCTCAACCTTGTGAATTTATAATAATACGTGTACAATTTGAATTCATAGATGATTTGAATACCTTAATTTCTTGAGAAAATAGATACAAGAAAAATGAAAAAAGAGGAAATGGAATTTACATAGAGGTAATAAGAAAAGTCTATACGAACAGAAATAAGGTAAGAAAAGTCTCAACACTCTCCCCGTTACATGTGTGCATATATATCAGACAAACGAGCGCATGCATGGTAAGAGCCAGTGCTTGATATTCTAGCTCTACATTCGATCTAGCTACCATGTTCCGCGTCTTGCTCTTTCAAGATATAAGACTTTCTTCATGATAACACAATAACCAGAAGTTTACCCTCTATCATTTGGTCATCCAGCTAAATCCCGATTTGTATATGTGATGCTCCAATTAATATAATCCTTTAACGAACTTATTAAACTTGTTATGATTCTTTTGAGAATTATGGGGAATATATACACGTTTCTGGTTTTTTGAAGAAAATTATTGCCTTGCACTTCAATGATTTCTGTTTTGACGATTTTGGCAGAGTAGTTGGCATTCGTCTGATTGATGCCCCGGTTCTTCATCCTGTAAGTGTCACTGTACAAGTAAACATATGATTTGGTACAACACTCCATTTGATGAAACAATTTCCCTAATGTTGGACATTTTTCTTGCTTCAGATGTCAGAAGGACTATTCAACTTTGTGATTGGATGGACATTCATGTTTGCCCCTTTATTGTTCACAGATCGTAAGAGAGATAGATACAAGGGGTCTCTGGATGTACTTTGGGGACTACAAATGTTCCTCACAAATAGTATGTTTCGTATAACACTTTTGCTCGACTAGTCTTTTGATTGCCTACATAGAAGAGTATATTTCTAGCAACAAAGAGGTCTATCATCTATGAGTGCTTTAATCTCAACTTACTTGTCCTTTATTTTCTGTGTTGTCAAACAGCGATGCTATAGTATAACAAAATTTTAACGAATGGCTATTGTTCTGCAATACGCAATTTAATACAAAGTATTGTCAAATAGCGGCTATAGCAGCACTATAGCATTGTATCCTCTGAAGCATGGTACGCGTAGGGTGCTTGTAGTACTCCCTTTCTTCATAATCCCATTTCAAATTAAATTTGTTTCTTTCTTGTTGTAACTTAACAAAATTTCGATTTTTAAACTTTTATAGTGATTTTTGTTGTGAATTGAACAATTTAGCTCTCTCATGTTACATTGTAAAATAAAATTCTCATTTTGTAACTTTTCTAAAAAAACCATATCTCGTACCTGGTACTGTACCTGCATCATAGGCTGTAGTATAGCGGAATTTGAGCAAAAGCTATTTTCCGTGATTCTCGATTGACAACATGATATATGTATGATGTAATGTAATTATATCACATGTCATAACTTCTCTTTGTGATGACAGCATTTTTGATCCCATACATGGCTATCCGAATGAATAGTGCTGATGATGGCAATGCTCCAATCAAAAATTCAAAATTGGCTTCTGTTATGACAAGTGGTGCTCCTCTTGTTGGACTTATTGGTGGGGGCGTATGTCTTATATCTCTATTGTGGGCTCTTTTTGGTCGAATGGATGCAAATTTTGGTGGCATAGTAGACAGATGGGAGTACTTGGTTGGTTATCTTGGTTCAGAAAGGCTGGCTTACGCGTTCATATGGGATATATGTCTTTATACGTTTTTTCAGCCTTGGTTGATCGGTGACAACCTACAGAATGTTCAGCAAAATAAGGTTGCAGCAGTGAAGTATCTTAGATATGTGCCGGTTGTTGGCTTAATGGCTTATCTTCTTTGCTTGGAGCCTAAGGAGGTATAACTTTTGGGTTGATTCATTACTTTACTTTGCACTAAAAAGGGCTTTGTACTTTGTAGTAATAACTTATCTCTTTGAACATTTTTAAGAAACCAAACAAACAGTTTCGTGTATCGATTTCTCGACAGGGATAGTTGTGTTAAAGATTCGTCAAAAATCCTCTGATGAGGGGTTTGTTTGGATAATTCATTTATTTTGTCTTAAATATTTGTCATTTATTATCTTCATAATAACTAAAAGATTTACCAGATTAAATGTATCATTCAAAGAAAAAGATTGTAGTTAAGTGCGTAGAGAATGTTGCTTAAAGCAACACAACCATGTTATTTCTGGTGCCTTGAAGAACTCTGTTTATATAAGTATGAAAGATGGCACTTAAGTCAAATACTAGTAAAACATCATGGTAGTCTTTACCAACATACGAGGATCATGTTTACTCAATGGACATTGTTTATTATTCAGTTTAAATCAATCAAAGATTCATGTCTATTGACACTCAAATACTCATGAAACATTATGTGTTCTCTAAGCAGAATCACATCCTTACAAAAATGCAGTGACCTACCTACAATCCAAGTACTCTGAAACTGTAGAAGACAAGCCAAATGTAACACCCTTGTCCTGGATTTGCTGGTATTTAGGCCTTATTTGCGTCTGTGAATAGTATGGCTAAGAGTTTTGTTGTTTGAATAGAGTTTTAGATGCTTAGACTATGGTTTAGAGATGCTTTCTCCTGACCTAATTGATTAGGTTATTAGTCATAATCAAAAGAGAATTGGACAAGCATGTACAACCCATACCAAAGATTTAGCAATCCGAAAGAGACAAAAGTACACACTAAAAACAACTTCCACACCATATACCACTTTATCTAACCTCTAGGACATGGGCTAGCTTCATATTTTAATCCCTTAGAAAACCTAGCCTAATAAATGATGGTGATTGTTCAATAAACCCCTCAAATTGGTCACGGTGTCAAAAGAATAATCATCGGAGGTTACGACCTGATTGGGTTTTACTCACAAAAAATGACCATTGGCAGTTACAACCCGGCCAGTTGAGAGGTTTGACAGGTTTATCGAACAAACTCTATAAATAATTTCAAAACGGTGGAAGCCTGTTCTCGTTTATAATCCTTGTCTTTCACTATTTGGTGATTATCCTTTTAAAATTAAGTAACCGGAGCAGCAATTGCACTTTCCTCTACTACTCAAAAAAAAAATTTGTGGATGCGTCAAGTCAATGTAATAGTGCAACGCATAAGCGACACACAAGAAGTCATGTAACAAGCTCTTGTAAGTTGTCAACTTTTGTTAAAATATATGTATGTTACTAACATGATTATACGTGTTATTTTTCCTTTACGTGATTAAAAACGGATTAAACTACTTGCTATATTATTTTATTGATTATTCTTTTGAAAAATAACATGATTAATTGTTTAGGTAGAAATGTTTAGTCAATTACAAGTTTTTTTTGTTTTGCTGTTGAATCAATTGCATATTTGTTAATTGTTTATGTTATATGTACAAGTTTTTTTTGTTTTGATGTTGAATCAGCTACATGTTTGTTAATTGTTTATGTTATATTAATTGATTAAATGCTAGGCAGTATTTGACTATATTAATTAAATGACGAAAATGTTGCAATCTTAGGTGACCAAATGTGTCCCACACACTACTACGCAATCAAACCAAACATATTACATGTCAGCTATAAAGCATGGATACGGACACAAACATTGAACATGACATGGATATTGACACGCCGACACCTAATAATTTGAGAAATCACATAATTCAGTGTAGTTATGTATCAGGGTCGTGTCAATGTCGGACTGTGTGTTCGACACTAGGATACACTTAATCCAAAAAGTGTCGGTGCTTTATAGTATGCCAGTAATAAAATGTCATAACAGTTGAATTTTCTACATCAAACAGAACTAGCAGTGTATAGTCAAGGAGTAAACATACATTCATGAAATTTCCAGAACACATTGTGAAATTGACGTTATGGAAGTAATTAGTAAATTACTAGGAAGTACTGAAGTTGTGCAGATATGCAATGTAGTTGAAAAAAGAGTCATGCCAATTTTGCAAATTTACCTAATTGTTGTTGGTAAAGGAGTAAAACTGATGTTCATTTATGCTATGAACTTTGACAGAAAACACAAGAAGTAATTGGAACCCTAAACTTTCAATATAGCAGCTTGAATGTGCATTAATATACAAAATATCTCAACGGTTAAAAATATTTGCCACTAACCTATCTTCTAAGGAAAATTAGATCAGTAGCTACTAGTAATAAGGTTTCTTCTCAGTATAAGAGATTATAACAGATTATTAATAAATGACTGAGTTTCTATTACAAAGTTAACATAAACAGCCAATTACTATGGAGGAAACATAGGAAATGCACCATAGCTAGATCTTGATGATTATATTGATAATGCAAGTCCACCCCTACTCCCTTGGGCGAGCCAACCATAACGAACTAAGTGCTCGTAGTCTTGAAATGTAATCATTTCTGACAAGGAGAGCCCTTGCAGTTTGACGTGTCGTCAAAATTCTTTGCAACTGTTGCAGAGTTTCTTGCTTCAAGAGGTCAGCCTAAAAACAAGCATGACAACAATACTTATAAACCTCTGAAGATGATTAAATTGGTAATGAATGTTTTATTTTCGCTTTGCAATTGAAATGAAGAAGGAATGAAATTTAGCAACAAAGCTGTTTTAATATACGCAGGCATACAATAGCTCACATTAAGATTCCCTACTTGCATTTTTAACTTTATACTAAGAACACCGCTAAGATTTTTAAGGTGAGTTAGGTCATGGGGTTCACTAAGGTCAAAAGCAGGCTCAAAGAACATTGACAAAAGTACTTAGAAATCACCCGCCAACAAAGTAATCACACCGGCAACAGGTGTTGAACTCACGCCCTTGCGAAGTATGAGCCAACTCCGTTGACATAACAGCCTAAAGATTTCACTAAGTTACATACAATGAAGTGTTGAATGAGAGAAACAAAGAAAGACATATGATAAAACCGTGTATTTGATCTACATGGCAGAGAAGGGGCATACTGGAATAGGAATGTGGTGAAAACAAATATTCACACGAAGACGGTAATTTAGGGTTTGCCCTCAATAGGCTCTAGACATCATATGTCTTTCTCTATTTCTCTCATTCATCAAGGTAAAAGAGATTACAAGATAATAAAATTTAGCTCCCTTAGCATAGAAAGATTAATTGCATATCTATTTTACCTTATGAAGGAAATCCTGTAGGGATGCAAGCTTGTTCATTGCAAATGCCATCTGGCCCATGTAATCAGATACATTTCCAGAACCTGTACTGGATACTGAGGGGGTAGAGGAAAGTGTCTCTAAAAGAGATTGTTTCAATGCTTCCATGCCGTGAGATAGAGCATCCTCAGCCTGCTGGGTAGACTGCTGAAGACTACAAATTCCCATCAACTGATTTTCAGTTAACGGCTCGAGGTGGTTCTTTACTATCTGAATTATAAACGAAACGAATACGAGAGTCAACAAATTAAGGATAATTAATTATATGGTTCTACGCAAGTGATCAAGTTACTTGCAAATGAAGTACTGTAGAATTAACTCTGAGGTGTCGGCTCAGTAATAAGAGCTTGAATTTATAACACAAGGGACAAGGTCCAAAATTCCTCGGAACAATTGTAAAATAATCATTAATGTCAATTTAATTAATAATAATTTCCTCATTCTCCAATTAAAAAACACTTATGAATTGGTCAGTCACCTTGAGAATTTCAGATGAACGGAATGCACCATGCCAAATAAAAAATCTTTCTACTGGTGTCTTCCACAACCCATAGAGCATGTGAAATACATCAGTCTTTGCCCCTATGCTCTTTAACCTAAATAACTCATTATGATGTGTCATAACACCATCGACAAGCAGATGCAATTCATTATCGCCCATTTGAGAATTTAACGCCGATCTTAGATCATTGAGCATACGTTGATGCTCGTCAACCCAATGGGCGTATTCCATGTCAAATGCTAGAGCACCTGAATGATCAATTAACATTATCACAACTCGGTGGGCGTAATACAAGAATTATTTAGTTGTACATTGATTATATGTAAATAATATATGCATCACATGAAATAGCATTTTCATTACCATTTCCAACAGAAGAATGACCTTGATCTCCAGGATTTGCAATAAACATGCCCTGCATTAAAATTCACAACCATGAAGAAAAAAAACAGATTGCGCATAAACATCAACTGGAAATAGAAATCAACAACTTGATGCACCTGTTGACGTACTCGTTGAAGCTCTTGCTCTAATTGCATAAGCTTGACTCGACTGCTCTCGAGCTGTTGCACATATGCCTATTAAAACCAACACCCATTTATATATCATTAAATGACGCTAATGTAATAGAAAATAAGCATTGCATCATTATATCCTAGTTATATTATAGTCAGAATGTAAATATGTTAAAACTTAACTACGAATTCAGTAACCTGTTGGTCTACAACAAAAAGATAGATACATATGCAAAAGGTAATCCCATATTTCCATTGAGACCATTTACCTTCTTACGTAACCGGCTCTTCCTTGCCGCCTCGCGATTCTGAGCAAGTCTGCGAAGGGTCTAGAAAAAAGAGCATCCAAGCCAGGTACTAGATTAAAAATAATCAAGAAATACATGCTATAGCAAAGAAATAATCAAGAAAAACCTTGTGATCTTCAGCTCTGAACTTGGTCTGACTATTAGAGTGAGCGTTTCCTCTATTGGACTAACACAAAGTTAAAAAAACGCAATCAGATGTCAGCAAAACACACACAACTCATCTAAAAGAAACATCTTCACAAAATATCGAAAAGATACTTGAGTATCTCAATTCATGATGGTCCAAAATAGAGTTATTGAATTGTTTGTATCGGTGATGTAATCAGTAAAAAGCAAAACATGTCTGAGAAATGGAGAGGTAACTCACTTGCTGTTTATCATCGGTATCGATATCAATATCAGTGGAAGTATCATCAGTCTGTTGGCTATTATTATCAGCCATACCAGAATCAGCCCAATTATCAACATGACAATTTCCCAAAGGCAAGGAAGGTATTCCCTTGTTGTACATCAGTTGCTGCTGCTGCTGCTGCTGCTGCAGCCCTGCATCCGAACACCCTGCACCATTTGAAGCAATCTCTGCAGACCCAACATTCTAAGAAAACATACATAAACCTTAATCAGATGCAAAACAAACAACATAAGAATAAACTATTACTCTTTAGGGTGACTACCATTGCAAAACCCGGTTTAATAAGTCCTTTTTTTTAATATGATCATTTTACAACTATCTCCGAGAGGGATTTGAACATCGCTCCTTCGGCTTACAAGGCCAAGCTCTAATGACCGAGCTAACACCTCATGAAAATTACAGAATCAAGATAAATTTTTCCCAGTGTTAGGACTCCTTTTGGGTGTTTAAATTTTTTATAGAACTAAGTGGTCTTATAATCATTTTACAACCGTCTCCGAGGGGATTTGAACACAATACCTTAAGCTTACGATGTCAAACTCTTTTCACCGGGGTAACACTAACTCCTTAAATGTGAAATAAATTTGTGGACTATTCTTTCTCAGAAAATGAATTATGTTACATTTTTCCACAGGGACTAAAATAAATTATGTTATGAACAAAAAAGCTAAAAGAGAAAAGAAGATGATGAACCATGTTAATTGTTGTCCCATATTGCATGTTACTACCACCAATAACAACATTGTTGGACTTTACACTACTAAACATACAACCTGCAAAAAAAAAAAAAAACAGTTTAGATTAGAAATAAACAAAATTATACTATATAGTTTTTCTATACAAACACATGTAAAAGAAGAGAAAGTTACTTGAAGTTAAATCAACAGCTTCTTGTTGTGGAAAGAAAGGAGAAGAATGATGAAAGTCTCCAATATCAGAAAAACGCATTGTGTTTCTGTTTATGTCTTCTCTGTTTGTTTCACCAAAACACAAAAACATCATGAACCATTTTCATCACAAGCAAAAGCAAAAAAACAAAAACACAAGAAAAACATACCTAAGCAAGAATGGCTGGTGGCAATAGAGTTGAGAGTTTGATTGAGCTGTTTTGAAGCTTTGCATAACTATTGATAATGTGTGTTAAGAATGTTTCTGTACTAAAACATAACGTAGAGACAAAGAGAGAGAGAGGTTTTTGTTTCTGTCTTAACCAAAGAAGTAGCAGCATAACCAAGAGAGAAGAATCAGAGGATTTATGAGAAGTGAAGGAAAATCTTAATGTATCTTTAAGAAGAGGATGGCGTATTGATTTGTATTAGTACTTTTCTTTTTTTAATAGTATATTTTGAACCTAGATTTTTTTTGTGACAGTTACTAATACAAGGAATCAAGGATATATACGCATTGGAAAAAGTGAGAAATATACTGGGAATAAAATAACAATTGGAAGTGATAGAATGATGTGATGATAATGGTTTAAAAATGACATGAATGAAAATATATATTAAATTTAACTTTTTAATATTGGACAATAGACATCCAAATATTGATCGGAGAAGGTTAAAGAAAACCTCTGAGACATTAGTTAAGCAGATAAAAGAAGTAATATTTTATTAAAAATTAGTGTAATAATTACTTGATGAAAACAAATATTTTATTTTTGGACTTCTTAACCAGTATCTTAGAAACACCGATTTACTAAACTCATATTCATTTACACTATGAGTGATAAAGAAAGAGTAGTGTGATAGATATAAGTTAACATGTGATAAGAGAAAAGAGATGAAGAGAATATATGGTATTAAATGGATGTATGAGAAGTAGAAGTGTCTAAATATGATCATCTAATTCTTTCAAAAAAAATTATCTCATAATAAGACTTGTACTTTTCACTTTGTCAACCATAGTTTTGATTCTAATTTATAGATGATACTAACTAGCGATTATGGAGTATTTGTTAAAGAAACTAAGAGTTAAGTATTGTATGAAAACGAATTTTATGAGCATTTGTGCATTTTCATTTTCTAAATTAAGCAATTCGAGATTTTTTTTTAAAAAAAAAGCTAAAATGGTATATATAAAAAAAAATGTGTTAAACGTTTTAGTACAAGGAATGTCAAAATGTTTAGGTACAATCAAAGTTCAAACAATCATGTACAACGCCAACAAAGCGCAAAACAAAAGAAGGAAAAAGAACAACAAGCTAGAATACTGAGTTTAAGCAAGCTGAAGGATTCTGACGCCGCATTTGATAATCGAAGTCAAAATTAGTGTATTTCGATTTCAACCACCAAAATGACTAAAGCTTCACCCTTTCACCTAGCGCGAGCAATTTGTCCTCTTTTCTTTGGAAAAATCTATTATTTCGTTCTTTCCATATTGTCCAAACAACTGACAGCCATATAATGTGCATGGACTCAGTTGACTTCTTTGAAGAACCCTGCAAGCCACCAAACTGATATAGGTGCTCGAAAAAATGACAATGAAAAACTGTTGAGAAACCAAGTTTGTCCTCATTTGAACCGCAATTGCAACACAACTTTGTTCAGATATTAGTAATACCCTCCTTTGGAAGAGCTTATCTCTTGTAGGAATCCGATTGAGAAACAGACGTCACGCAAAAATCAACACTTTTAGAGGCACCGCTTTCAGCCACAAAAAATTGTTATTATTAAGCTGCTGCTGCCTATCATGCTTTGTTTCTATTAAAAATAATAAACAGAACTAACAATGTAATAGTTAGAAGCATGTAACGTCCATATCCATTTATCGACACGATCAACCTAAGGGGGCTTTGAAGAAGGAATGAAAATAGACCAGAATAGAAAACGAAACATACTCAAGGAAAATCAAACGACTATCCATAAATAAGTTACAACTCTTTCGACCAGACAACCTTCTTTTAATTCAAGTTAATTTGTTAAGGTAACATTTAACTTTTAGAGATCATACTAACAAGTAGCATCATGGGAGCACATTTAATAGAAGTATCTAAATGAGTTTGATAAGCCCGTTCTTTATTTTTAATTTTTTTCTTATGGGAGGAACCATGATGTCTGACAATGTGTGTAGCAAAGAAATGATCGAAATAGCTTAAATAAGTTATTGTATCATCAAATTAAAAGTTAAATGCAAATAAAATAATCATTAAAAAGTAAGTTTCATAAAAATTATTTAATTATTTCATTATTTAAGAAAAATATGTTTGAATTGAATAAGTTTGCTGTAGCATTGTAAGAGTCACTTAATAGTGGTTCTAAAACCAAATTTAAACTTCTTATATACTTGTCATTGTAAATGATATATGACCATTAGTTAAATAAAATTAAAAATAGTAATTTTGAATTGAAAGAGACCATATTGAATTTTTTTTATTTTAATACAATTTCTCAACACGATTTTTTCAACTTGAGTTCTATAAACACTTGTTAACATTTTCTAACTTATAACAATGATCAACATCCATAACAGTACCATCTGAGCAAAATATGTTTGAATTGCATAAGTTCGAGAATTACGCTCTTATTCACATGAGAAGAGATGTCGGATTTTGTGTGTTCAAAATAAATATTTACAATAATATATATATATATATATTAGAGGTAATGGGATTGGGAGGTGTTAATATATAAGCATAATGTTAAGCATTATTGCTATCTGACTCGAAATTTTATTTTCCCAACATCATACAGATACAGTCACACACTGTTCAATAACCATCTCAATCTCTTCCCCAGAAGACGTCTCCTTCATCTTCTTTTTTCTGTTTTCTCCTCTTTATTCATATTCCTACTCCTAAACCCTAACCTACCTACACCATTTTGCTTTTATTTTCCATTTTCCATGTAATCAAAAGCATAATATATACTACTAGACTCTAAAAAGGTGCTGAATTTCCACTCAACAAAGTCGCATAACAATTTTGATATGTTATTTTATTAAAACAAAGAAAAAAACTATCTAAAAAGAACCCATTCAGGTTCATTGCTTGGTATCACTTGGTATGATAAAACGGCCACATTCGAAAAACATAAACATATTAATATCCGTTGCTAAGTAAACACGTGAATTTCATTTACTTAGTGATAATTCATTAACCGTCCGCTATTATAAAATGGCGTAGACGCACATATTCAAGACGTTTGAAACGGCGTGAGTATCGAGGAGTAGCTTAAAGTTTCATCCTTTATTGTTTTTGGAGTTTAGATTAGGGCTATGACTATGACATTTTGGGATTATTTCTGATTTTATACTATGTTGAATTTTATGGAAACTTTATGATCTTTATTTTGGTGTACTTGAGATTTGAATTATGCTATTGAGATTTTGGAGATGTTAATTATTTCAACAAAAGTATAATATTCCCTCTCCAACAAATCGGCCTTAGTTTTCTCTCTCTAGGTTTCCTTTTCCGGTTTCTTAATTGATGGTTAATTTTGGGTCAATTTTTGACCTGAAATCACCCATTTTCATCTTTTTTTCTCTATTTCAATCTAAATAAGTAATTTTTACACAGATCTAGGTTTTTCTTTGTGATTTCATTATCTAAGTGTGGTGGTTTGTTGTTCGTCGTCTTGTGTGATGTTGTTTGATTTCTCGTCTTCTTGCGGTGTTCATTTGATTCATATTGAAAGATCGATCATTCAATCAGAGATTTGGGCGTGACCGTTCCAGATCCGGAGGTCATAGATATTCCGGTCACTTTAATTTTATCATATATTTTTGTAGGCATTATGTCGTTATATGTTATTAAGTTGGATGCTGTGAGTTTGTTCGCAGATCCATCATTTACGTTTTTAGCGGTGTTGAATGATGTAATCTCTCGATTTGAATGAAAGAATATCATTTTGTTTTTGTCAAAATAAAAATTATTCCGTTGCATAACTTTGATGAAAAATATTATATGCATGTCTAGGAGTTTAATGACGAATATGAATTAATTGTTGTATTTATATTTATATTATCTTAGAGTTCAAAGGTGTTACGAGGTACACTCTTATCAATTACTCCACTTAAACCTCCTATTACTAATACACCTTTATTTTCTTAATTTCTCAAAAATACCTTTTACTCCTTAAAAACAACTAACCCATCAATTCAATCACATAAAAATTGATAAACAAAAAAATTCCAAATAATACTAATATAACTAATATCGCATAATGATAATAATATTAATAAACCAATAATAAAAATATGGAATGCTAAGTTACTCACTCTGCTCACATTTAGAAGTAACATTTGCTTTTTCACATAATGATAATAATATTAATAAACCAATAATAAAAATATGGAATGCTAAGTTACTCACTCTGCTCACATTTAGAAGTAACATTTGCTTTTTTCAGTTTTGTTAAATAAATAATATATCTAAACTATATTATACTTCCTTCAGTCTCATATATAAGAAAAAAAGTTTTTAGGTTAATTTAATAATTAATCAATCTGATTTACAAAGAACTAAATACATTAATTATTCTATAACCTAAAAGATGAATTTTTTTCTTATATATGAGACTAAATGAAATAGTCCAAATTTACCGGTTATTTAATGAATTTAAAAAAAAACAAAAGTTGTTGTGGAAGTAAAAAAAAACATTTTTTTAGTGGCGTGGAGTATAATGTTACCCACGCCCAAAATAAAATATGGAAGAAAAAATGGAAAATGCTAATAAATACCCAAGAATGGTATGTTTTTATGAAAATATTTATATGTAACATATTAAAATTTTAATTTGTTTAACTTTTTTACAAGAATAATTTTGGCAAGTCTCGAAAAAATTAAAATATTGATCTTCTCTCTCTTGATAGGGTCTCTCCCAGCTCATCTGTGCTCCCAGATGTTATGAATTCTTAGCTCTTTGATTTCTGAAGAGTTTTGACGGAGTATATCATTGCTCTCTCTCTTCCTCGAATCAATATTCATATTACTCTCTCAATCTCATATGATACAGTTGACTCTGTCACACATACCAATACATATGTTTTATCTTTAATATATTCAATTTTCTATTAGTAAAAATTATGAAAATTTAATATTTTAAAAATATTCATCGAGACGAATTCAACATCTTACATTATATTATTTATCTTTGTATATTAGTAGAAAAATACGGTCAAAATATGTTAGATCAATATTACACATTGTCAAATAAGTCATCTATTACGGAACGGAAGGAGTATATCACAAATATAGCTAGATACGGCTTCTAGGAAAGCGTGTTGAAGGAATGATGATCAGATTATGGAAGAAAAAAAAAGAAGATAAAACACAATTTCTGTACAGTATCCTATAATTATCGTTTGAATCAAGTTATTTCTGTTTGTTTTTACACATTCATTATTTTGTCTGTATATAACTATTTGTTATCATCCTCGCATGAAAATTTTGTCTGCGAGGTCACAACTACCCCTATCTAAATTCTAGTTTTTAAAGAATAGTGATATTTATACAAGGATTTGTAAACTTTTGTGACAATATTTTTTTTCTTTTTTTCTCTTTATTTATCAAAAGCAATAAAGAAAATAAAAAAGAGAAAATAAGAACATAATGTAAATATGAGATAGCGAGTTGTTTAAAAGTTGTTACAAAATAGTTGTACAAACAAAATCATTCATATAAAATTAGAGAATAATAGACCCCTTATAGAAAAACACAGCTTTTTTTTAAAAGGAATAAAAAAGTTTATATATATTTCGGAGAGAATAATTATAATGTTTATTGTTAAAACATGACTATTTTATTCGACGAGTATAAGTCAAAAATTACAAGAAGTGCTCTAAAAAAAAGTTATTAAATTGTATTTTTATTTGATAATATAGTCAAATATTTTAGGAGATTTGGAAAAAAAAAGACTATTACTTTTCCCACCCAAAAAGACTGAAATGCCCTTCGGATTATGAAATCTGGAAAAATACGATAGCTTGTACGAATTATATAATCCGGACATTTTTCGATATATATATATATATATATATATATATATATATATATATATATATATAATAAAAATCACCCTCCCCAAAGTTACAATTTAACATTTTCACTCTCTCTCTCATCCCAAAATCCGAACCACACAAATTTGTCCAAAGTTAGAGTTTTTTTTGCTCAAAATCATCACATTTGAAGGTTTAAACATCATCAAAGTGAAGGTTAGTACTGATTCCTTATGCATGCAAGTTAATTTGTTCGGTTTTTTTTCCTGCACACTGAAGCTGTCAGGATTTCGTTATCCAAACTATATTGTTGTAGTTTGAATTTTAAAATCCTAACTATACCAGTGTTATTTTTTTTCTTCTTGTTTTGTGCATTTTATGTTGATTGTGTCTTACCCTATTATGCATGTTACATGTATGGATCATGTTGCTCGTAGAAGGGGTGAGAACTTAGCTATGCACGCTTCCGTCGAGAGAGAGCGTCGGCATAAGGCGGAGGGTCTAGTTCCAGTTCCCAGGCGTATGGTGGCAGGGCAAGTCGTGCTGATGCTGACGACGAGCCTCAGCTTCAGCCCCATGTTGAGCCTGAGTACGATCAGATGGACATGGAGCATCAGGTGAGGATGATGCAGAGGCTGAGGAGGATGTGGGTGATGATGAAGATGGCGAGCAGTAGCGGCGATGGGGAAAACGTGTGCCGGAGCCAAAGCCAGAGCCTCTGGATGACTATCCTGGTGGCCCAGACAACACTGCAATGCTGACGAGGTACCATGTTCATGTGGCCAGAAAGGCGGTTGAGGGCGAGGTACCTATTAATGTGATACTTTATTGATTGTAAACTGTTGTTAATCATTGTGAAACTAATGTTAATGTTTTGTTTTTAATTTTTGCAGTGGCGGGGTAATTTAAAATGCATCAACAACAGGAAAAAGAATGATGTGATACATGATGACGAGAATAGAAGGATAATGACAACACGGTGGTGGCGTGATGGACTGAGTGTCACCAAATTTTCTTCGCTTCAGGATACCAACTACAACTAGATTGACCACGACACGTGTTCTGCATTTGCGGAGAGGTGGCACGAGGAGACTTGACCTTCCATCTTCCGTTTAGGGAGATGACAATGACACTTGATGATGTGTCATGTTTGTTGCATCTCCCCATCGATGGCATGCTTTTGTCTCGCGAGGGTATAACAAGGGACGAGGCCGTGGAGATGATGATTCAATATTTAGGGTCTAATCCGGGAGAAGCTATTGAGGAGGTGACTGACACCAGAGGTGCACATGCACGGTTAGCTACTTAATGAGGATTTTCAAGCAGCGTCTTTTGCAGCAGTTGAAGGGTGATAATGAGGGTGGTATGAAGGAAGAGGGGCAAAAGTTGTGGACGCAGACTATCCACATACATTTGCTGTACTTGGTGGGGATTACACTCTTCACTGACAAAAGCGCCTACTATGTGGAGGTTGCCTCTTTGAAGTACTTCAGAGACCTGGAGGTTGTTGTTGGTTATTCGTGGGGAGCAGCTGCACTATCACATTTGTATAAGGAGCTTAACAATGCTTCTCATTACAACACCAAGCATCTGTCAGGATACTTGACTTTGTTGTAGGTATAAATAAATAATTATGTTTGTTGTTTCATCTATAAGTGTTGATTGTTGCAAGCTTTTGTGTATCAACACTTCAGGGGCATGGGCAACAAGGATGCGTGGGGTGGATATCGGAAACGTTTGCATCCACACACCATGCTTTTTGTACCACATGTGGGTTCGTCTGCGTCAGACGAGTACATAGAGCATCTAGATCAGCTAGATATGGCAGGCGTTATTATGGACCCGTATGGAGAGCAACGTTATGCATGTCCATTTGAGCGGTTAACCTTTACTCTGGATGGCTCTATACGGTAACCGCAAGGTGAGATATCTGTCGGAGCGGGTGCTTCATCACTTTGGATACTGGCAGACCGTCCCCAGACATCCACATGAGAGTGCACCTCTCATGGCGACCTTAGTGAATATCACCTACCGCTTTTAGTATCATCTTGATCATGCGTTGCCACCTTAGCAGTTGGGTCACTTTGCACTACAGGGTGTGGAGGCGAAAGAGGGATACATCATATGGTATTATAACGTCTCCCATCCACGCATGATTCTTCCACGGAATGATGTTTAGGTCCCGAGACCACTAGAGCAGAAGACCCTTAATGAGATTACTACTGAGGAGGATGAAGAGCATGGGTTCTTGGATCTGGCCGGGAGGTTGGGTCGTATAAGAGATCATGTATATGCAGTTATGTCTAGTGGTATGGTGTCACAATGGTATGAGGAATGACAACATTTAGAGGAAGTCTTGAGAGAGGTTCACGGAGGAAAGGTTTATCGCCGTAGGCGTAATGTTGAGGGTGTCATGGGTGTAGTCATCAGATAATTTTAATTTTTGATTATGTTATGTTTGAATATTTGGTGATGAAACATTTGGATGATTTTAATTTTAATTTTTTTATTAATGTTATGTTTTGAAAATTATGTTGTGTTGTTAATTCTAGTTTTGAATTAAATTTTCTGTTTTAACATATGGTCAAATGCATGGTTATGTCATTTAGAAGCAATCTAATGTGTCAAATGCATGTTTCAGTCCAAAATAGTCAAATTTGTTTCTGTGCTGACGCAGTTCATATTATATAATCCGGAATGGTTTTACACATTCCGGATTATATAATCTGGAAACCTCTTTTTTCATCCAAAACTTTAACTTTTTAGGGGGTGTTTGACACTTTTAGGATTATGTAATCCGGAATGTGTAAAACGATTCTGGATTATATAATCTGAACTAAATCAATGCGCTTTAGCATAAAGATCCTTCAGAATGCTACAAGCTCCAAAAAACTCGAAAAGTTTTGGATAATATAATCCAAAAGTAATAGTCAAAAAATAAAGGCAAATGTTAATTTATGCCTTCAAGGACACATGTTAAGGAACTTATTATAAAAATATTTATATGTTTTAATTACTCCTTGAGAGTTGTACCAATAGTTAAAACATTAAAAGATAAAAAAATGAAAGGAGTAATACATTAATTGTATTTGATGCTAAGACGTATGTTTAACAAGAGTTTCTTATTAAAAAAAATAATTGATATTTGTACAGTGTCGTTTTTTAGGAGATGCAAACAGCTTTAATTAAATCGGTCTTCAAAATTTAAGGGCTCAAATTTTATTTGTTCATATACAATGCATGCAAAAATAGTATATATACTAGTAAAGCAGTTAACATTTCAGTTCTCTAACAATAGCCCAATGGAAGTGATGGGTGTTGGTAATTTACTTGTCCTTGTTATAATTCCTAACTGGAATTTATGATCTTTTTCTTTAATTTATTTTTGGGTCATATTAACTTGTGCCCTAAAGGCACATGTTAATGAACCCAAAATGAATAAATTTACATTGGAAAATATGATAATTTAACTTTTAAGAAGTTGATTACACGACTTTTGATACGTATATTTTCATAATAAGTTTCTTAACATGTGCCCTTGAGGGCATAAGTTAACATTTGTCATATTTATATATATTTGTCAAATGTCGCAGCTACTTTAATAGTGTATGGTGTATTTTTCAATAAGGGTGAACTTGGAAAAAAAAAATACTAAACCATCCAATATTTTAGAATGTAGTTGAAACTCTAAAACTAAAAAAAACAAAAAAAGGAGGGAGTATTATTTCATTATTGCTTCCTTAACTAGTGTCATCACAATCCCCTTCTTTAAGCTTGAAGTTTGCTCCTCTCAAACCTTAGGAGTAGCATCCGGATAACATTGAGCTTTAGTGACATTGTCACTATCTCATCAAAATACATGATTGCTATCAATGTCATCAAAACACAATGTTACCTAACTATTTTATCCAGGGCCGGTCCTAATATTTTTTGTGTCTTGGGCGAATCAATAAAGTTGTGCCCTTAGTTATTCAAACGTCTTTCTTCTTGCATTTTTTGTTGCAAAAGATTTATTTATAATCAAAGTTCTTAAAAAATATATTTTCAATAGAATTAATCAAAACAAGTTAAAAATAAATATATAATTTGCCCTATTTATATACTATTAAGTAAAAATAACAATTTTTGTACCCCTAAAAAAATGGTGTCCTGGGCTGCTCCCCTCGAACCCACCCCAGGGCCACCCTGATTTTATCAAACCTTATATTCAATTTTTCTTGATATTACACATCTTTAAAGATAATTTTACCGTATCGATTTTCTTTACTAGTGTCATAAGGGCATCTCCACTGTTGGTACCTTATGAATTCATATTTCCTTAAATTCTGTGCCTTAGTTTAGTTTGTCATTGGAGTATGATGACATGACATATCAAGTTGCTTAAAAATAAGGGATGTAACTTCAAGAAGGCACCCTCATATTAGGGAACTTAACAATAAAAAACATTATTTTATTGCAAATCTGAACTGAATTAGATAGGGAAAAATTCAGAATCAATTATAAAAAGTATACCAGAAAAATGCAGTCCCAAATAAAATCAAACTCAAATCATCCAAGAAAAAAAATTAAAAATCAAAACAACAATTTATCTCCAAAAAACATAATAAATAAATAAATAAATAATCAAGTACCATAAAAATTGAATCTTTATTAATTGATGGATTGCATGTGAGATCAATTTTTATGAGAAAGAATGAATATAACCGAGATTTTAGAAGGAAGAATGAATGGTTTTGGGAGTTGGTAGGTTAATTAATTTGTATTTATTTCATAGAAATTGACTCGGTGGATGGATTGATTTTTTTTTTTTACCAACAGTTAGAAATTGGTACAAGGTTGATTCAAAAAAAAAAAGAAGATGAAATTGGTACATGGTGATTAATTGTGTTGAAAGCCATAAACCAACGGATAGTTTTTTTACCAACAGACTAACAAGTAGTTTTTCACTTGTGTATAAATATGAATCAAATAATACTTAAACTAACATCATTTTGTGCAATGAATCCCTTCCAATATAATCACCAATCTTACCTCAATCTTTTGCAAAACCAACCACCACATATTCTTGGCGACACTTCTCAAAATCCCCAACCATCAACAACAAATTCCAATATGTGGGATAGGCCTCCAATATGTTCCAATAGTGGTGTGGAGTCTTGTAATGATGTGCCACAATTCTCCACTCAAATTGGTCGAGAACCACAACTCCCCACCTCAATTGATCTTGAACATATTACGCTCGATAAAGGACCAAGTTTTAATAAAGCGAAAAAACAAACTCGTGCAAGTTTTTCTATGGAAGAAGACACACTTTTACTTCAAACATGGCTCAACATTTCGAAGGATCCAGTTGTGGGAGTCGATAAAAAAGATGAAGGTTTTTGGTTAAGAATCAAAGACAACTACAACACCTAACACAATCAACTTCCAAAGAAGGAATCAGATCAACTAAAATCTCGATATCACCGATTGAATACACGTGTTAGTAAGTTTGTGGGCTGCTGCAAAGCAACGGTTAATCAAAACAAAAGTGGTCGCTCTGAGGATGATATAATGACTGATGTAATTCTAATTCTAATGTTAGTAATTCTAATGTAATCAATTTTAATTTAATGCTATTATATGCAACTCTAATGCCAGTATTAGAAATTCTAATGTTAGTAATTTAATGTCTGTATTCTAATGTTATTATTAATGTTAATATTAGAAATTCTGATGAAAAACTAGCCGGTAAAAACTAGCCGTTATGAAAAACTATATATATATATATATATATATATATATATATTTCATTTGTGCAATCTTCTCACATTCTATCATTTTCTCTCGTTCTCTCAAAAAACTAGCCGTTAGAGCACATATTCAAGAAAAATAAATTCATCGTCAACTTCAAGCCGATTTGGTGGAGCATATTTGGGAACTTTTCGGACGTGAGAACGACACTAATTAATTTATATATTTCTCATTGTTTGTTTTCTTTATGTTTTCTCGTCATTATATATTTCTCGTTTATATATATATATATATATATATATATATATATATATATATTGCTCGTCGTTTTTGTTTGTTATAAAAAATTAATTTAAATTTAATCAATTCAATTCTTTTTTATGTACGTATCATTTATTTAATTTTTGTATTTTTAATATTTATGATTTTTTTTACCTATTAATAAAGTAAATGAATTACAATTTAAATTGAATCAAAATTAAGTGAAGATAAAAAAATATAAATTTGTGGGATCAAACATGAGTTGCTTACTGTAGTTAGGCCAAATACCTTCATTGGTCCTTTAAGTTTCACGTTTGTTTCAAATAGGTCCTTTAAGTTTCTAAGGTTCGAGATGTGTCCTTTAAGTTTTGAGTTTGCTTCGGATAAGTCATTTAAGTTTCGAAGGTTTCAGATAAGTCCTTTAAGTTTCGAGTTTGTTTCGAATATGTCATTTCTGTCAACCTCATTTATGCTATCTATCCGAAACAAACTCGAAACTTAAAGACTTATCTGAAATCTTATAAACTTAAACGACTTATCCGAAACAAACTCAAAACATAAATGACATATCTGAAACCTTAGAAACTTAAAGGACCTATCCGAAACAAACATGAAATTTAAAGGATCTGAGAAGATATTTGACCTCATAGTTACCATTGGAGTAGAACTCATTGAGATTGCTTAAATGTAATATGGCAATTTAAACATACAAAAAGTAACTCAAGCAACCAATATTAGTTCTTTCATCGAACATCTCTAAAACATTCATTAATATTTCCCGTAATAAAAATATTAGGATAATGGGAGTAGAGTAGATAAAGTCAGAGTTAATTAAAAGCAAATCCTTTGCTTGAAAGAAACCTCAACCTCATAGCTTTTGCATTGGTTTGGATACATGCTTAAAACCGCGCAGTGTAGTATAGTTGTGTGTATTTTAGGGTTCTCTTTCATTAACTGCAACGTGTGTCAGAAACCTTGCATGTACGTTTTACGCTAATGCTAGCTAAACCCTCTGACTCTGACTCTTTAGGCTTGAATTGGAATGCGTTATGACGCATTTTATACTGCATTCGTACACTTGATGGCGTGTCAGGATCTCTTTTTAGAACCATGGTGAGTGTGACTTTGTGTACTTGTTCTATATCTTTGTTTTGTCACTAGTGCTTAAATGCTACACTTAACTAGTGAACTGTTTCTATTTTTTGAAATTAAACTAGGAGTAGTGTATAGTGCTTGTTTATGTGACTTTATGATAAATTAGATTTTAATGATATAATAGATGTGAGATGTTTTGATGGTGCTTGAAGTTTGAATCTCGAACTTTATATATATTATACATTGTTTATGACAATCGAGTTAAGCTCACGAGTACAAATGTGAGATGTTTAACAAAACTGCAAAATTCAAAATACATGGAGATGTGAGATTAAGTAAAATGAATTGAATGTTGAGTTTTATATTAGTTGGAAATAACTAAATATGATACTATTATAGACTTGTGATCTTTAAAGTTGTTATGTGCTCATAAAAAAATGATAGAGTTGCAGTGATTTTGATGGAGGGGGAAAGTTCAATGGCACAGAGGGTGAGTTTTTAGAAGAAAAGGATTTTAGTACTTTGAAGAAAAAAAGTAAAATAAAATCAATTTTTTTGATCAAAATAATCCCTATTTCTAAAAAAAAAAACATCAAATTTTTTATCAAATTCGTCCTCGTATACATAACATCTAACTTGAAATTTCACGTTAATACCGTTGACGACGAGATTTGACAAAGAGATTAAATTGATTTAACGATGAATATGTTAACATCACACCTCTTCTTTTCTCGCTATTTAAAATCTAGAGGGAGAAATTGATTGATTTGGTGAAAATTCAAAAGCATATCTACACTTTATTAGATCTCATGGATTACTAGATCTTTCACTTATTTTATCCAAACAATGTGCAACATTATAATATATTACTACACGTTGTTCAATGATGTTTTTCTACTCATTTGGTATTGTGTGTGTGTGTATATATATATATATATATATATATATATATATATATATATATATATGTGTGTGTGTGTGTGTTTTTTTTTTTCAGCTGGACTACTCGAACTGTCTCTTGGCTTACAACATAAAAAAAAAATGTTGAAGCAAAATGCCAACTTTGATTGCCATTTATATTTTAGTGTGATATGTAATTTCTAAGTGGCTTGAGATTAGCTCTGCATTGTACAATGAGGCAGTTGAGCATTTCAACCAATGTGCTCGTTTAAAAATTAATAGACTTGTGTGGATTGCATATATTTGGGTTATTTGAAAAGCAAGAAATGCAGCGTTGGCAATAAATACGTGAAACCCACTTGAGTTGGCCTAGTAGTATTGGTTTGAGATCTGAGAGTGTGCTTCTCCTTGAGGTCTCAGGTTCGATTCTCTCCAGTGTCAATTTAGATGGACTAGTTTAGCTTATTAAAAAAATAAAAATACGTGAGGATTGATAACGTAGTGGAGTAAGTAATGATACTAGCTTGGAACTAGTAATATGGAATCAACATATACTTGTAGTGGAGTAAGTAATGATACTAGCTTGGAACTAGTAATATGGAATCAACATATACTTGTATGCATGTGCATAGAAGGATGCAGTTTTAGGTTAACCATTCCTTTCAAACATTATGCAGATATATAACAAGATATTTAACAAAGGAATGAGAGTAGCTTGGTTACACTAACATATTTTTTTTAAGTGGCCAAAATCATGAAGCTCAAGAGCAGAATTTTATGGGAAGTGAGTCTAGTGTGGAATGTTATCAGGGGAACCATTATGCTGATATTCTAATATGGGTTGGTGTGTATTAATATTGATTAATTCATGAACTAATATGGATTGTGTGTCCAAGTTTTGGTGTAATTCAGTACATTAGCAGTAGGTGCACACAAAGTTTAAAAAAAAAAGTAATCAAACTTCTGTGTTTCTCATGTAAACAGATGGTGGTGATGTCTTCTTGATTTGGAAAGTGTTACCATATGATGTAAACACTAATTTGTACTACTATTTGCATTTCTTATACATTGATTAGCTTGTTCAATAAACTTGGATTTAAAGTTTCACCAACTTTAACAAATAGTACGTGGATATTACTAAAATTTCTTACAGTTAAATGTACATGTAACAGGTTAACTTAAATATTCAGACACACCATTTGATACACCTAGTATAGCTCAAACCTACTAGCCTGAAACATCAAACACCTTTTCTTCTCCACTTAATTTGAACTTCTTGTAATATGAAAGTTTAATACAGTATAACATGGCACAGAATGAAACTAAAATATATAGTGGGTAATTTAAATAAACAGTTCTTGTACAATACCATTTTGTGATTCCTCAAATTTAGGGGTTCTCTTGTATATGAGTATCAAGGTGATTGTGGGTTAAAACTTCTCTTGCCCGTGAGCTCCTATGTTGAAGTCGCTGGTGCAGTGTCTCGGAAATCTGGTTGAAAAAGTCATGGTCCCATCTCTGAATCAATAATGGGTCTTCTGCATAACAGATATATATGGATGTCACTGCACCTTCCACCACAACCATTGCCACTCCAACCTGAAAATTCACATGTCATGCCTATTTTACGATGCATATTCAGCAATGCGAGTTGGAACAATCTTCATATTAAATCAAGATATATCGCATACTTATTATGGATGATGAGCAAGACAAGCACCTAAGATGTGATGGAAATGAACCTGAGATGTGATGTGTATATGGAATTTGGGCCGGGCTTCTCTAAATTTAGATATTAGGACTTCAGAGTGGAAAGCAGGAGTTTTACAAAAAAATTATATGTATTGTATATATATATATAAAGTTTTATTTTTGAAGGGATATATATATATATATATATATATATATATATGCTTTACACATACATTATGAACCATATCTCATTCTCACTGTAAAGATTTTAGGAAGTAATATAATAAAGTTGCATCAACGTAAGATATGATTGTATAAAATCTTTTTACATTGTCAATACAGTCTTTAAATCTATCTACTATTAAAATTTTAATAATTTTTTCAATTAATGGGCACATTATCTAATTATTTAATCTAGCGTTTATAGTGCTTTCCCCTGTAAAATAGGCCATTTCCGGTTTACCCCCTAAAAAATTTTCGGTTTGGAATTCGTCCTTGTAATTTCTTTTTCTTTCCGGAATACCCCCCTAATAGGCCATTTTCAGATTTTTTTCGTTTTTAAATGGCCTATTAGGGGGGTATTCCGGAAAAAAAAAATTACAAGGACAAATTCCAAACCGAAAATTTCTTGGGGGATAAACCGGAAATGGCCTATTTTACCGGGGGGGGGGGGGGGGGGGGGGGGGGGGGGGAACACTATTAACCCTTTAATCTCTCACTACCCACTACTAAGCAGGGGGCATGAATCAAACAGGGCCATAATAATCTATATCATATCTCTATCCATCTCATTAATCTTTAGGCCTTTCCTAATGGTTTCTCTTATAATATTTCTAGGTCTTCCTAATGGTTTCTCTTATAATATTTCATTAACCTGCATTTGATCTATTCTCCTTCCTACAAAATCTACATGTCTTCTCTGCAGATGAGATGACAAAACCACCCAAGTCGAGTTTCCATCATTGTTTCTACAATAGGTGCTACACCAAAATCTCTCTCTCTCTATTGTTATAATAAAAAATTATCAAAAATCAAGGAGGTTGTAAACTTACCAATATCATGCCCATGAGCATAGATGTGGATCCAATCATAAAAGCTCTATCACTCCATTTCATCCATGCCCAAACACCGGAGCAAGTTCCAGTTATCAGCCCACCTAAAATGGTTCCCATTAACAGCACAGCACCTGAACAATCATACGCCACAAGTGCTTCAACTCCTGTTGATTGAAATAACTCCCAGGCATCTCTAGCAGAACGGTTAAAGCTTTTACCATAAACACCAATCTTCAAGGGACATGGGAGTGAAACATGCTAGTGTAAGTTTTCGGATTTCAATTTCCAAGACAGTGTAAACTAATAGCTAGACTAAAATGAAAATCAGCAGTATTTAATAATTAAATATTGATTGTTGAGATGCACAATGGGCTACCTGGACATAAGCATACTTGTTAAAGAACCTGACAAGCGTCTCCACAAGATGGAAAAGGAAATCAACACAGCAAAGCAAGCACTCATTACTGCCTATCTTTGACCGGATTCCTCTTATCTGAAACAAATCAAAGTTTTGATGCGTGTACATGAGAGATGGATACGTAAAGGAAATTAATAACTTCAAATAATTCACAAAAAAGAAAATTGTAGTTAATACCTCCCATCGCAGTGTCCTAATAGCAGCTGTGAATAATGAGCCATAACAAATGCTGCCAAAAGATGTTGTTAAAGCATACTGTAAAGATTTCATTATGGAGTTAACTGGAACTGATGCAGCCTCGCAACCACCATGGATACTAACACGAACCAGTGACCCAGACACTATGACATGTACTGTATTACAAAGCACAGCACCTGTCCAAAATAAACTTACAGAGAGGACCTGCATACATGCATAATAGCAATAACCAATGAGATAAGCATAAGCTAACACAATCTGCATCCGTATGTAACTAACAAATCCAACAAGAACAGACAGAATGAAGAGCAAAACTTGCCAGCTCACCACAAGAAGCCACCAGCGTCCACCGTCACCCATGCTTGAAGCTACAACACCAGCAGCTCCAAACGACCACAATGCCATCCATAAGAGCATGACAGCCATAAACGCATATGCGACTCTCATAACCTCTGGAAGATTCCATACCATCTTAACAGCCTTTTGCAGAACCAACATTGTAAATGGAAGTCTGGAAAACAAAAAACGACCAAAGCCATCAGAAATCAACTTAATGACCGAAATAATTATATAAAGCAAATAGAAGGTAAAGAAGGAAGTATACTATAATAATAATAAGAAAAAAGACAGCAGAAAGCTTCTAAAACATAGAAAATTACAACACCGATCTGCCATAAAATGAAAGCATGCATGACGAGAATTTTCTTAAAAGGTAAACAGCTGTTTGTATGCATCTCCATGGAATGGAGACAGTTAGGGTCTGTTTGGGAGTTCAGGAGGGGAGGGCTTTGGGAAAAGGGAAGAAGTGGAAGGAAAGGAGGGCTTTGGGAGGGACAGCCTTTGGGGAGTTTATTTTTCTTCATAATACAAAATCCCCCTAATTTGTCCAAATATGTATTGCAGAATAATTTTCAAGGGCTTGGATAAATTCTTTGAATTCTTTACATGTTGTTATAATACTCTAAAAATTAAGCAATTTTTATTCATAAGCATTCTCTTACCATTCTTTACCGAATTGCTCTATCAAATAAGGTGGAAGACTTATATGCCTTTCTCTCTCAACAAAGTCCACCCCTTCCGTCCCCTCCAAACTCCCAAACTAAACCTAAAGTTATTACCATAGACCTGATTGATGAACTGATATTTTAAATGAAACTTCTTACAGGACTAGTTTAGCATATGTCCTAATTTATATCTAAGTACAACATTAATTTCATTAGCTAACAACATAAAATGACCTAGGTCCTCAAAGTAATTGAATCGCTGAAAATGAGAGTCATAATCCAGGCATTATAAAAAGAAATAACAACAGATTGTAAAACTCAACTCTTTTGAATTTACAGAAGTTGAGTAAATTTGTCAACACTCAAGATCAATTTAATAAATCAATTCATGTATTGGGAACTCAGGGAAACATTTAAGATTCTCTCTGAAATTGAAAGAAATGTATTAGGATGATATAGAATAGGATAAGTAGGTGGAGCTCTTAAAATATTGGAACATATTGACGCGAAGATGAACATTACGTTTGTATATTTTTTTAAGTAAACAGATTAAACAGGTTAAATCAAGGAGAATGTGAAATTTACAAGAGAGATCAACCTCTTAAAAACACTACCTCTCATTAGATCAACTATTTAACTTTCAAAGTAACTTCACTACTTAATGAATTTCATTTTCTATCAAGACAAAACACAATTTCATGTTCACAGAAACGGGTGATTTCAAAGAAATTATCAAATTTTAAAGAACAAAAAAGGTAATCAATCTCCGGACCGATTTGAATTGATTTATTTGAGCTTGTCTACTTACATACGTACTTTTGAGACTGTTTGGAAGAGGTTGGAGAAGCAACTTATAACATATCCATAAGCTATTTCCAGTTAATTTCTATAAGCTGTGCTTATACCATATATGATCTTTCACAAGTTATGCTTACAGCTTATACGAAAACAATTTGAATTTATCTTTTGTTAGAGAAATAGAATATTCAGAAGCACTTATATGATAAACATTTATGCTATAAGCGCTTAATTAAGTTGTTAATACAAACAGGTTCTCATAACTCTTAAGTAATTTCAACTATTAACTTCACCAATGCTTAAAATACGGAAAAGAATGGTGCCAATTAGCAACAAGAAAACAACATCAAATCAAAGACAGCATAAAATGTATCCTAAGAAAGGCTAACTACTTACCTATCTATGACAGATATAATATACAAAAACTGCAGAGCTGCTCCAATAGCAAAAGCAACACCCCAGAAAAACTGGTGAGCCCAGAAACACAAAACACTGATCACAGCAAGATAAGTGGTAAGAATATGGACAGACACCTTCATCATCTGGATTGCGCGCGAACCCAAAAGCAACAACCAACTCCATCCAAGAGCAGTCCCAACGCCGCCAGCGACAGCATAGAGTGGCCAGTAATCCTCTGTTAAACCAGCCTCATTCTCCATGAACCGGTATGTGTACTTATCAATGTCAAGCCTGTTCTTTTTCTTGAACCTGTTAACGCCAAGAATCACAAGGACAAAACCCACACCAATCAATTGGATTACAAATAGTATTAACCAGAATACATCGTGCCAACGCCTTTTTTGCTCCATGTTCACCACTACACTGATGTTGTTGGTGCCACTTTTTCTATACTTCTCCTGCACATTGTCAAAAATCCATATGATACACTTAAATGCTAAGGCTCTGTTCGGCAAAAATAATGGATAGCTGATAAGCTAGTTTACAACAAATGAGCTTATAAGCTTATAACGGATAAATTAGCTGATTGAATTTGTAACATTTTGATAAAATCAGCGATTGAACTAACTTATAAATATGAAATGACATAAATATGTATGCTTAATTAATATTTAATTATTCTTTCAAGTAAAATGGAGATAAAAAATGATAAGCTATAAGCTAATTGAATTATTGTATGTTTGGTTTCACTTCTAGAGGGACCAAAATTGATTTTGGAGATGTAGAATTGAGCATGTTTGCTAATTTTGCCTCAAATTTATTCCACTTGTTTTTTTGTGGGTGAATAAGAATTGATTGTTCTTGAAACTAGAATTTGTAACTTTTGATTATATAATTGATTTTTATGTAACTTTTACATAAATGTATTCAATCAAAAATCAATTTATCTTCATAATCAATTTTTTTTAGTCAGAATCAATTCACTAAAAATCAATTTTTGTCGCCGCAGAACCAATCATACACTTAGCTTATCAAAATAAACTACAAGTTAGTAAAATAAACACTACAAGTTTGTGGAATGATAAAACAAAAATGTTATATTTTGTCATATGAGCATTAAAACTTACAAAAAAAAATGTTTTGTTTTGAAGTAATTAAGGTAGTACCTGATTGTTGGTGGCAGTGGAACAATCCATGATGGTAATTGTCACAAGATGTGAAAAAGCATTGCACAGATGAGAAAAGAAAAAGGCCAAAAGTTGTAACAATAATAGTAAAAACAAAGAAAGATGATTGAAGAAGAGTTGAATACTAAAAGTGTCAACAACTAAGAATGTTGAGAGTTTAAGCAGAGAGAGATTCCTAACTAGGTGGTGATGCCACGCGCCATGATTGTAACGTTGCCATGCGCCATCTTGTGTTGTGTTGTCATCAACTAACTTTAAAATGGGGTCATACAGCTATCATTTCATCAACTACTGGTGTTAATGTTATGATATGCTTAGCTTAGTAGTAGTTCTACTAATAATTGTCGTGAACCATATCTAAAACTTTTGTCGGTGGATTCATCATATCATATGACTTGCCAAAACAAATTCTGGGTGAATGTAGGGGTGGACATGGTTCAGTTTGAGATGAAAACTGAATCGAAGTGGACTGATTGTTTGTTAAATATAAAATAAATGAGTTGAACTGTTTGCATTTCAAACTAAACTGAACTGTTTCAAATTAAACTAAATTGTTTCTGAACTGAACTGTTATTATTGATACCTTTGAATAATATGAAAAGAACAAATGAAATTGAATTTTAGTTACATAACTGAACTGTTTCGAATTGAACTGAACTGTTTCGTATCAAACTGAACTGTTTTGAACTAAACTGAACTGTTTCAGTTCAGTTTTAGAACTGTTAGTAATGATTCAGCAGAACAGTTCAGTTTTTGGGTTTTTTTCCCACCCCTAATTGTATGTGCTTGTGTGGGTTAATGGTGAAATATTGTGACAAAATACGGTGAAATTGTAACGATGACTCATGCCGCTGACTAAAAGTAAAAGTTAATGGTCATGATCAAGATGGTAATCAATAGTTTGCATGAGAGTTAGTTGAAAATTCTCTAAAAACACGTTAAAACACCATCTATAACATATTATATTTTGGATTTTATAATCTAAATAGGTGCACGAAAAAGTTAAAAGATGGAATAATAAATTTTTCTTCTACAATTAAGGCCTCAAACAAAGGTGTGATCGAATTCAATAAAACTAGGTCGAAAGAGTTACAAAACTACGGAGGTGGTTTAAGGAGTTCCATAATACACGTTAACATACTTTGTCATGTGTTAGGAAAACTATTTTTCAAACTCTCTTTAGCATTCATACTTTTGTTGAAAAAAATAAAATTCGTGAAACTAATTTTTCAAATTTTAGAATCCACATGAATTTCAACCAATCAACGAATAAGCGTTAAAAAGAGAATGTTTCTAGCACTTTTACATAAAAGAGAGGCAGAGAGCTATGAATACTTCTCTTGTCACAAGGTTGTGGATAATGCTGATATTTTCATTCTATTAGAATGTTATCTACGTTTGTTGAACACTTCTCTTAAAACTCAATTCATTTGTTTCCCTTGATCATGTCAAATTGAACCAACTAGGTCACCATCTCATTTATCAGAAGAGGGATGATCGTATTCTTTCAAATGCGACATCAATGGTCGTTAGCATTTCAAATGACATATCAAATAACCAGCTATAAAAGTTTTATTATATATTATTCATTATTCATAATCATAGGTTGTTCTCTTCATCATAAGATAATCAAGTTCTGCACAAGTTATTCCTGTTCTTTTGGTTTTTTCTAAGGGGAAATTATGTACACCTGATGTTTCCTATCTCAACCTTCAATAGCATTAAACCCTTTGAAAAGGTTTAAACTGAAAGATGTCATCAGCAACCATCACCCGCAGGTTCAATTGAACTGAGTAATCCATTGCCTCTAAGTTGCATGCAATGATCTTCAGCATCAGCTTGGGCACAGATAATCACCACTGACATTCCATTTTGGTGCGCTTCTTGCATGATGTTAACTGCATTATCAAGGGTCATTCCAGGGATCACCTTCATAAGTACTTGGACAACATACTCCCGTTTATTGAAGTTGTCATTGTGCAATATTACACGATATGGCGGCGCTGTTTTCCGTGATTTCCTGCACATCTTAGAAATGCCAGAATCAAATATTTTCTTTTTTTCATTTTACTCTACAAAGACAGAAGTCATGAAAATTAACCAATCGGTACAACAGAAAAACACGACATCTAAATCACTACAGTGGATCTCCGAGTTCAATTTCATCGTTAAGTTCTATGCTTAAATATCCTATCATATTTTCTAAATGACTAACTAAATTATTTTGAAAAAAAAAAAATTCAATAGTAAATCTATTATCATTTCTCTTCTTCCAGAACATCAAGTATTACCTGTTTTAGGCTGCCTTTTACTACATGTGATGACATACCTTAAATTATTATCACTAATAACTGGAGCCCATTGAAAATCATCATAAATTTCCCATTGCACAATAACAAGTATCTTCAAATGTCAATGGTTAATATACTTAATGTAATAAGAATCACCTAATCACATTCAGAAAACCAAATATTTGTGATGTTTAGAAAATATTAAGTTGATTATTTATCAGCAAACATAACTTGCTGCTTACTTCAAATCAAATTCAGATTCTCGGCCTGGGGTGGCTTTCTCAATAACTGGCTTTTCCAGGATTCCTCCCCCTTTACCAGATCCCTTTGTTAACACAGCCATGGGAACACAGAGATTGGAACACGGGCCTTTACAAAAAGAATATCTGTCCCCTGTAATGCAAATGTTCCAGAAGTATACATACTTAAAAACGCTAAATCATATGCATAGGATGAGAGAAGGTCATGGAGACCAAAAAACAAATTTAAATCACAAACATAAATTGTGAAACAAATGCAATATAAATAGGAAACACAACCCAATATTAACATTCATAGTAAGCATTAACAAGGAGGGAAGAATTTTCCAAGTGATTAAGATCATTAAGAACAAGAGGATATAACATTCAACAGGTGCAGAGTACACAAGGATATTTTAGATATGCCAACTATCCTTTCAAATTTTGATAAATGTTGTGAAAGAGTTGGTAGAAAATATGCTTAAATGGTTTGGGCATGTAGAGAGAAGACCCATAGATGCCGTCGTAAGATGAGTAGATCAGATGGAGGAGAGTCAGGTCAAAAGAGGTAGAGGAAGACCATGGAAAACTATAAGAGAAACCATTAGAAAGGACTTAGAGGTCAATTAGTTGGATCCAAATATGGTTTGTGATAGAACACTATGGCGTAATTTGATCCATGTAGACCCCACTTAGTGGGATAAGGCTTGGTTGTTGTTGTTGTGAAAGATCATTTTACCTAGACGTAAGAATTTATTTACATGTGTGCGAAAGAGGTACAAATATATGATAGGCAAGGAGGAAAGTAGCCTTGTGAACAATTCAACTTATGCCAATAAAGCCACAAGCTCAACATCAGCAAATCTAAAAATTTCTTTTGATCATATTATCATCAATGCACTTGTCATCCAAGTGGGTTTTTCTATTTTTTATTCTGAAGTGATTAGGACCAGTTTATTGTTAGTTTGTTAGCCTATATAAAAGCTTGACATAATCACTTCGAAATCACTTCACTCATTCTAATACAATTTATATTTCCAGTCTTTGTATGTTCTCTCTCTTCCATGATTTCGATCAAGATTTTTGCGGTTGTTCCCTATTGGGGTAAGTCATAAAGACTAATCGCTACAGCTCTGGAACTGTTACCCTACGTGAAATCCGAAAAGAAAACAAAATAGTGCGAACCTTTAACTCCAACTTCTTGTTCACAAGATTTCAAGTCGGATTGGATATTCCAGAGCCATGTGATTCTTGAGGTTTGTGGTTGAGGTTTGCCCTATGTTGTTTTTTTGCCAGATTTGAGCTTGTTGGTTAACACAATGTGGCATATGGGTTTCATGGCTTACAAAATGCTTCATTTCGGCTCAATCAGTTGTAGGGGCTGTCTATATGCTTTTATTTGAAAAAGCAAAGTGCTTGGATTTTTCAGCCACTTTCTATATCATTAATTTTTTCATGTGCAACGAGTACAGGGGTTGGTCCTCTTCTATAATGTGGTCGGTGTGAATATTATCGGAATTGCCATGACCTTCCTCAGGTGGTTAAGTTGGTTTGCATTTGTTAAGTAGTCAGAGATTGGTTAAGTTGGAAGTGTTCTGAACACTTTCCAGTTTGCGGGAGTTCTTATATATATAATTAGAGATTGGTCATTGGTTTACATGTTCAATCATTGTATTTTCTCTCTTACAAGGCCTCTATCATCAAGTTTTGTCACACTTATTTATCATTTCTAACGATCAGTTACTGATCAACAACAAAATGCTCAACTTGTTCTAGCAAAACTAGATAAAATTTCATTTGCCATAAATTCTCAACATACACAAAACTTCACTAAATAATTGACCATGGCAAAAATTGTGAGTGCGCGCGCAATCTTTGGGTGTTTTACGCGCTAAATAATCTTCCGAGCGAAACCTACCCGAAAACCAAACAATTCTTAAACTCACTAATAAATACAGCTTGATGCTAAAACATTAATTTACATACGGGTAAATAGTCATTTTGATCCCTGAATATGTAGACGCATACGTTGTCGTTATGGTTCGTAAATGTATACAATTGCAAATACATCCCCTAATGTCTTTTTATTTTTTAACTAAAGAGGACCAAAGTGACTAACACAAGACACACTCGAGGATTTGATTGCACTTTCAATATATTCAACGACTATAATGACAACACCTCACACATTCAGGGACTAAAACAGTTCTTCACAGCCATATCTGATTTGCTAAAACTACATGTGTAACTGGTTTTGCTAGTTTTTAACTGAAAATTAATCTGATCAATTAATTAATTACACTTCTCTAAAGGTTTAAATTTAATCACTTGAACCAAATGTAAAAATTAATTACAATAAAATAACCCACATAATAAGAATTAAACCCTAATTTCTATAAAATGTTAAATTAATTTAAACAAGAAAGAAATCGAAATCAGAGAGAGAGAGAGAGAGACCTGATATGAAGAGATGGTTGGGAGAGAGGCCCATACTCCCACAAATCGCACTCTTCATCTCTGCGCTCTTGTATCTTTGTATAATTGATTGGTGATTGATCTTTCTGCGTTTTGTTCATTCACTCACCTATAAATAAATAAATAAATGAGAATGGAGCAAAACAAATATTGGAAATTAGTTTTTTATTTTAAGAATAGGGGAAATTGGAAAATTAGGATTGAAAATTAGTTTTATTCCTCTTAAAAAGTTGTTATTTTTATTTTATTTTTTGTAACGAGGACTGAAAATTGTAGTTTTTATCTTCCAACTAGTAAAAGAGAGGTGTTTGCGCACGGGTCATATAACATTGCGATGATTATATGTTAATATTGTAAAATGCTTATATATATTTAATGAAAATTATGAGTATTAATAATGTAATGTTTCTATTAAATATTTTGTTTATATATACAAAAATTTGCTAAATAGTTGAGTCACGCCATTTATGAATTTTATTCGTTTATATCTGTAAAAACAAATTTTTACGTAGATATATGATAAAATTTTGAAAACTCATTTAGCAACCTTAGCCTTAGTTACTCCAGCAAGCATCTTAGAAGGATTCTCCACATCATATTCTCATATTTCCGACCTTTCATTGCACAACCTTGATCTTCTTTGCGAAAAGCTCTTCAATTTCCTCTTCTTCATTCTCTTCTACAATTTTCAACTTCCTCATTGTCCTTTTAGAAGCTTTAGGTCAGGCTCCACTTATGGTCTTAGAGACCTTTGGCACTACACTCTCTAAGAGCTCTTTAACTTCCTCTTGAGCTTTAGAGGCGACTTTCCTATTCCTAGGAGCTCTGTAATGATCAAAAGGTACATAGGAATGTCTAGCATGGTGAGGTGGAGGGAATTTTAGAGTCCAAAATCTCACTAGTTTCAGGACCTTCATGTGTCCCAGAGTTGCAACATACATGGTTTTTCCATACTCAATGTCAAACCATCAAGAGGCACCAAAATCACATAGAGTTTGAATTAACCTACTTTGATAGAAGAGTTCAGACAACAATCTTTCATAAGGTATATTCTTGTTTTTGTGCTTTTGATAGAAGAGTTCATAGCTTGAGTTTCTAGGTTGCAGACACCCTAGGACTATATGAAGCTTGTTTAATTTACTTTATGTGTTTTTGATGATGTTCTTTAGTTAATCATTTTGATGTTTATCTTTCTTGCTACCTGTTCTCAAGCATATAGTCATGTTAAAGAACCTAGAAACTATGTTTCATTATGTCCTTGAGTCTTTGGTGTCTTGTGCATTGTTCACATACATGAAACTTAGCAAAAAATCATCTTTTTGAGTATGAATCAATTCATTTGTGTCTGAATCGATTCATCAGAAGTCTTCGACTTCTCATGCATCGATTCATTATTGCTTGAATCATATCATGGATTCTCTCCAACTTGTAATGAATCGATTCAATATTGTCTTAATCATTTCAATCTCATTCTGGGTTAGTTGAATCAATTCAAATATATACTGAATCATATCATTCTTCATAGCTCATCAGGCTTGGCTTTTTGTTGTCTGAATCAATTTACACATTTAGTGAATTGAGTCACCATGTTGTTTTTGGCCAAATTTTTACACTTGCCATCCTTTTCTATATAAACTCATTTCCTCATAACACCCAAAATATTGAATCATTAGTATCTATTCTCTCTAGGTCTTCAAAACTCATTGTTCATACATTCTTAAAAAAGATTAACACTTTTTTCTTAGAATCACTTTGTTCTTTGAGTCATAGGATTTGATAGGGTGTTATATTGATTGTAAGTTGCTTTTTTCAAGGAAATTAATTATGCTTAATCAAGGTTCTAAAGTTAAGTGAATAATCTTATTCCACCTCCAAAGGTCTTGTGGGTTCTTTCTAATTGTTCTTGTGTCAAAGGGGATTCAGTTACGGGACGCAGCATCAAAGAGTTTGAGTGAAGAGTTGGAACGGGTGCACGGGTGATTAAGGATTCGAAGATTTAAGAAGCACCAAATTCAAATGTTATTTGAAGTTTGGGAGAGTGGTTATGTAACGCCCTATTTTTATTTATTTATTTAAATTAAGTTGGGAGTCTTTTGTTGAATTTATTAAATTTGTTGTGATATATGCTGATATATGTTGATTTTAGTATTTGTTGGTAGTAGATGTTGTTTGTTATATTTGGTAGAAAAATATAATAAAATTTGTCTAAGAAAAATAAAAATAACAACTTAATTAAGGTTAGTTTGGTAATTAGAGGAATTTGCTAGAATGAGCTATAAATAGGAAGTGAACACTAAGGAATTAGGGTTAGAAGCCAGTGGAGCAGCTTTTGGGAAAAAAACAGAGAGAACGTGAAACATACTGCTTTTGGGAGAAACCTGTAGAGTTCTGTAAAATCCAAGGTAAGGGTGAGACTAGCTTTCTTTAATGATTAGTATATGAATTCTGAAAATTGAATTGATCATGTTGTTGTTAGTAGTGATGTTGAAGGAATTAGAATTGAATCAAATTAGGTCCTTAAAAACCTAGGTAATTAGTGAATTGATGTAAAAACTGTTGTATAAGTTGTAATTAACCAGTAGATGATGTCCTTTATCATTTTTGGGAAGTTTGGGTGTCAAATTTGGGTTTTTGGGTCAAAATTCGTGTTGTTGTGCGTGCTGTTCGTTCCCCTGTTCGTCGTCGCTCGCCACAGCGAGCGATTACCCTCGCCTCGCGAGCTGTAGATGACTCGCCATGGCGAGCTCCTTAGGTCGCCTCGCGAGTGACCCCAGTTGTCACTCGCCACAGCGAGTACTTTTTCGCAACGGCGAGCACATGGCAGAGAGTCACTGACTCCTCGCCACGGCGAGTAACCCAACTCGCCACAGCGAGTTAGCCTGTAGATGTCTCGATTGTGAGTAGTTGAACATGGTTCTAGTTTTGAGTTGGATTTAGGTTTAATTATGAAGTAGCTGTTGATAAAGTAGTGTATTCCAGTAGCTGTAGTTAACATGAAAAACCTTTCGTGGATGTTTGATTATGTGCATTATATGCTAAATAGTTGCATGTTGTTCAAGTTGTATTGTTGCATGTTGTTAGGTTGTCGTGTCGCATAACCATTGGTCTAAGTTGAGGGCTTGATGCCCTGTTACGCCGTTAAGTTGTTAAGTTGGGGGCTTGATGCCCTGTTTAGTCGCATTACGACATCCCGTTGAGGGCTTGATGCTCTGTTGGTACAACATGCATAAATATATTGTATATTGTTGAGTTTTTGTTGTTGTTGCATTGTCGAGTCGTCATTGTTGCATTGTTGAATGGCGGTTGATTTGTAATTCATTAATAATTGTTAACTGAAAATCACATGAAGTTCTTGTTAATTAATAAATGTTGTAGTTGTATGTTGATTAAATTCTGGTTTTTGAATTTATTGCTTATTATTAATGAATGTGAAATCTTACCCTTCATATGAGTAACTTGCAGGTGATCCAGAATAGTGCAGATGTGAGTTGATCCACGTGTCGTCATAGGAGTGTCGCTCTGATATGTAACGGGATGGGGAATATCATTTATTATGTTCATCTTTATTAATTACGTAACTTTTTGAAGTTGTTGTTGAACCATTTTGACTGGTATTTGATTTATGTTGATGGTGTTGAGGCCTAGTGCCAAACCTTGAATTTTAAAAGTTGATTAAGATTAAGTTTTCCGCTGCGATATTATTTAATTGTTTGAAAACAGATGTTTTATTTAAAAACAGGTTTTAAACCCTATTAAGTTGAAAATATTTTGAAGTATAAAAATGTGACATCCTGTCTTATGTTGAACTCTGATAAATTATGTATTATTTTACATGTTGGGAAAACGGGGTGTTACAGGTTACATAGGGGTTGAAGAACTAGGATAGTTTCAAGGAACTCTTTTAAAAACATTGAAAATGTAATTCAACATTGTTACTATTAGTTGAAGTCCTTGGTGGAGGCGTTTTCCACCAAGAAGAGTAAACGTAGCTCACAGTGAGGATGACAAGAGCGAACTACTATAAAAATATCGACATTATCTATCTTCCTTGTAAGAAAATTGTGTTTTAACCATATGAGCAAAAGAAATATAAATTTTTGGTAATTCAGAGTGATTTTTCAGAAAATATATCCATGTAAAATGAGAAAAATCGTCAACAAACAATACAAAATAACGAAAGACCATTTATTGAAGAAACATGAGAAGGCCCGCAAATGTCTGAATGGATCAAATCAAAAGGACTATTTGAAATAGAAACACTACGATTAAAGGATAAAGCAGGCTGTTTGCCGAGTTTACAATGTAAACAATCTAAAGACTCAAACTTTGTGGATCCTAATAACCCACAAGATATTAGAGGTTGAATTTTGGTTGCTGAGGTGTGACCAATTCGAAGATGCTATTGATGAATGGAGGAGTTGACAGTAGCAGCAGAGATATGATCTTTAGGAAGGTGGAAAGATTGAAGCTTAAATAACCGACACATCCTACGACCCGTCCTAATTGTAACGCTCACTTTATTTATTTAATTATTTTATTAGAGTATATAGTATATTATGATATATTATATGATTTTAATGATGTTTGTGACGTATGAGATGATGTTGTGGTGTGACGTTTATTTTATTGTTTAATAAAATAAAATATGTAATGAAAATTAAGATGTGATATAATAACAAATATTTTGAGAGATGGGGTTGTTTTCATAAATAAGATAGAGTTGTGGGGATAAGTGAGAATAGAAAGAATTATATAAGGGAGTTAGGTTTAGAAAGAAGCAGTCAGTACGTTACAGACTTTTGCAAAAAGGAGAGGAAAGTGGCCGGAGAAGAGAGAACCTCAATTCTGCGAACATATCAGGTAAGGGTGAGCCTAACTTCAATTGTATTTGCTGTAATTCATCTAGTTGTGATTAACATAGGGATTGAAAGAGAGTTTGAGAGATTTCATAAGTTAGGGTTTTGCAGATTTTATGATGATTTGATGAGAGAATGATGTGAATTGATGTAGAAACTTGTTACAGAACCTAGATTAATCAATAGGACTATAATTCTGATAGATTAGAAGCATAACATGAAGAATTAGACGAATTTTGGCGGGGTTTCTAGCGAACCCGTAACCCCTCTGCGATAGCTCGCCGTGGCGAGCAAACCCGCTCGCCGTGGCGAGCACTTAGGTATATACTCGCGAGGCGAGCAGCTAAGCTCGCCGTGGCGAGAAACCCCTTTAGTGCACGCGAGGCGAGCAACATCACTCGCCGTAGCGAGCAAGTGGCAGAATGAAATTTAAGTAGCTCGCCGTGGCGAGCAGACCCACTCGCCATAGCGAGCAATGTGGTCTCAGACCACTATAACTTGAGTTTTAGAACTCTGTTTCGAGCGAGGCTTGAGGGTAGACTTTTGGATAATATTAGAGATGTTTAAGACCTAATTAGAACTTGTAATGACGCTGTAAGATGATATTTAAGTGTTGGCGTTAATATATGATTAAATGCTTAATAAGCGAAGTTTATGAATGAAGTATAAATGATGTTGCGACGATAACTACGTGCTGTAAATATATATGTTAAGTGTGCTGAGCTGCTGTCATGTATTATATAATTGCATGTGTCGATAAAGAGTCGTATTTGATGTTAAGACGTTGTGTTAACTTGTTTAAGAATAAAGAGTCGAGTCCATGCATTTGCATAATTTGAGACGGTGGAGCTTTTGCTCAAAGCGACGGTGGAGCATTTGCTCAAAGCGACGGTGAAGCTTATTAAAGCTAAAATATTGGTACCACATGCATGATGTTAAGATGTTATAGTTGCATTTGTCGAGTCCTGTGTCTGAGATGTTTTGAGACGTTTGTTTGGGAAGATATTCTAAGATGATTTATTATACGTAGATGCTTGAGATGTTTTCAGTTATATGTGACGAATATTGTTGTTGTTGTTAAGCATGATTATTTGCATTATATGTTAATATAATTGTTGTGAATCTCACCCCTTCTGTTGGAATTGCCGCCTTGTGGGCAAGTGCAGGTGACCAAGCTTAGGTTCGACGACGTGAGAGGTTATTGTGGAGTCTTAGGAGCTCTGATACGTAACGAGATGTGGATTTATCATTATTTCTATTCCTTTATGTATCATGTTGACTAATGATGATGTTTGCGACGCAACTTTAATTTGAGATGTTTTATGAGGCTTTTGTGCCAATAATTATTTATTTAAGATTTTGAGACGTTTATGAACTCCGCTGCTATGTTTGAACATTGTTTAAGAATAAATTATTATTCGATTTGATTTAAAAGATTTTATGAAATGTGACATCCTGATTTATTGTGATATACTCTGATTATTTGAATGAAATTTTTAAGTCGGGATTTCGGGGTGTTACAATTGGTATCAGAGCAGGTCGGTCCGTCCGGCCAATTAGAGAGTCGAGTGACGATGTCTTAGAGTTAGAATACTATAGTTATATTATTCTAACTTATGTTTGCTTTGTAGAGGAATAAGATGGCTGGAAGAAATGATGTTGCTCTTGTTGCTGCCCTGCAAGCAATGGCACAAGCTGTGGGTAATCAGAACAACGCTGGTGGAAACGATGGGACTAGGATGTTGGAAACTTTTCTGAGGAACCACCCGCCTACCTTCAAAGGGCGATATGATCCTGATGGGGCTCAGACGTGGCTCAAGGAAGTTGAGCGGATCTTTAGGGTGATGCAGTGCGAGGATGGTCAGATGGTACGGTTTGGTACCCATATGTTAGCAGAGGAGGCTGATGATTGGTGGGTTGGTATCCGACCTATCCTGGAAGAAGGAGGTGCTGCTGTGACTTGGGCGGTGTTTAGGAGGGAATTCCTGAACCGTTACTTTCCTGAGGATGTCCGGGGAAAGAAAGAGATCGAGTTCCTTGAGTTGAAGCAAGGAAATATGTCCGTGACTGAGTATGCTTCGAAGTTTGTGGAACTGACAAAGTTCTACCCCCATTATCCAGCTGAGAATGCTGAGTTCTCCAAGTGCATCAAGTTTGAGAATGGCTTGCGTCCTGAGATTAAGAGGGCAATTGGTTACCAGAAGATTCGAAATTTCTCTGAGCTGGTGAGTAGTTGCAGGATTTATGAGGAGGATACCAAGGCTCACTACAAGGTAGTGAATGATAGAAAAGCTAAGGGTCAGCAGAGTCGTCCCAAACCTTATGATGCTCCCAGAGATAAGGGTAAGCAAAGAGTGAATGATGAGAGGCGACCACAGAAGAAGGATGCTCCTGCTGAGATTACCTGTTATAATTGCGGGCAGAAAGGCCACAAGAGTAATGCGTGTCCTGTTGATGTGAAGAGGTGTTACCGATGCGGACAGAAAGGGCATATTACCCCAGACTGCAAGTTTGATGATGTTGTATGTTTCAACTGTGATGAGCAAGGACATATTGGCTCGCAGTGCAAGAAGCCAAAGAAAGTTAGGACTACTGGAAAGGTTTTCGCATTGACCGACAATCAGACTGAGAACGAGGATCGTTTGATCAGAGGTACTTGCTATATTAATGATATACCTTTAGTTGCTATTATTGATACTGGCGCTACGCATTGTTTTGTTGCTTATGATTGTGCTGTTAAGTTGGGTCTTGTTATGTCTGATATGAATGGAGAGATGGTTGTCGAAACTCCAGCTAAGGGTTCGGTGACTACTTCTCGTGTGTGTTTGAGTTGTCCGTTGTCTATGTTTGATCGTAACTTTGAGATGGATTTAGTCTGCCTACCTTTGACTGGTAAGGATGTAATTCTCGGGATGAATTGGTTAGAGTACAACCGTGTGCTTATCAGCTGTTTTCGCAAGACGGTGTATTTCTTGTCTGAAGAGGAAGAAAGTGGAGCAGAATTTTTATCTACCAAGCAGCTGAAACAATTAGAACGAGATGGAGTTTTGATGTTTTCTCTGATGGCATCCTTATCTATTGAGAATCAAGAGAAGATTGACGAATTGCAAGTGGTGTGCGAGTTTCCTGAAGTATTCCCTGATGAAATTCCTGATGTGCCTCCTGAAAGAGAAGTTGAATTTGCGACTGATCTTGTTCCTGGAACGAAGCCTGTGTCTATGACACCTTACCGTATGTCAGCTTCTAAGTTAGCTGAGTTAAAGAAGCAATTGGAGGATCTGCTTGAGAAGAAGTTTATAAGACCAAGTGTTTCACCTTGGGGAGCGCCTGTATTGCTAGTGAAGAAGAAAGATGGGAGTATGAGGTTGTGTATTGACTACCGTCAGTTGAACAAGGTAACTATAAAGAATAGGTATCCACTTCCGAGAATTGACGATTTGATGGATCAGTTAGTGGGTGCACGTGTGTTTAGCAAGATTGACTTAAGGTCGGGTTATCATCAGATAAAAGTGAAGGATGAAGATATGCAGAAGACGGCCTTTAGAACTCGATATGGTCATTATGAGTATAAAGTGATGCCTTTCGGTGTTACGAACGCGCCGGGAGTATTTATGGAGTATATGAATCGGACCTTCCAGGCATTTTTGGATCGTTTTGTGGTGGTGTTTATTGACGACATTTTGATATATTCCAAATCCGAAGAAGAACATGCTGAACATTTGAAGATTGTCTTGCAAGTATTGAAAGAAAAGAAGTTGTATGCTAAATTGTATAAGTGTGAGTTCTGGTTGAAGGAAGTTAGTTTTCTTGGTCACATTATTTCTGGTGATGGAATAGCAGTTGATCCATCTAAAGTTGAAGCAGTGTCGCAATGGGAGACTCCGAGGTCGGTTACGGAGATTAGAAGCTTTTTGGGATTGGCAGGTTACTTTAGAAGGTTTATAGAAGGATTTTCTAAGTTGGCACTTCCGTTAACGCAGTTGACGTGTAAAGGTAAATCCTTTGTGTGGGATGCTCAATGTGAGAGTAGCTTCAATGAGTTGAAGAAGCGGTTGACGACAGCTCCAATTTTAATTTTGCCAAAGCCTGAAGTACCTTTTGTGGTGTATTGTGATGCGTCTAAGTTGGGTTTAGGTGGTGTACTGATGCAAGACGGTAAAGTGGTTGCTTATGCATCCAGGCAGTTGAGGATTCATGAACGAAATTATCCTACCCATGATCTTGAGTTGGCTGCAGTGGTATTTGTGTTGAAAATTTGGAGACACTATTTGTATGGTTCGAGGTTTGAAGTGTTTAGTGATCACAAGAGCTTGAAGTACCTGTTTGATCAGAAAGAGTTAAATATGAGGCAGAGGAGATGGCTCGAGTTATTGAAGGATTATGATTTTGATTTGAGTTACCATCCGGGTAAGGCTAACGTAGTTGCGGATGCCTTGAGTAGGAAAACGTTGCATATGTCTGCTATGATGGCGGAAGAGTTCGAACTATTGGAACAATTCAGAGATTTGAGCTTGGTTTGTGAAAGATCACGTCAGAGTGTAAAGCTAGGGATGTTGAGGACTGACAATGATTTTCTGGAAAATATTAAGGAAGCGCAGAAAGGAGATGTTAAGTTTGTAGATTTGCTTGTGGCGAGTAACCAGACTGCAGATGGTGATTTTAGAGTCGATGATCACGGTGTGTTGAGGTTCCGAGGTAGAATCTGTATTCCGGACAACGATGAGATGAAGAAGACAATCCTTGAAGAGAGCCATAGAAGTAGCTTGAGTATTCACCCAGGAGCTACGAAGATGTATCATGATTTGAAGAAGTTGTTTTGGTGGTCTGGATTGAAACGTGATGTGGTACAATTTGTGTATTCTTGCCTAGTTTGTCAGAAATCGAAGATAGAACATCAGAAACCTGCTGGTATGATGGTACCGTTGGATGTGCCAGAGTGGAAATGGGATAAAATATCCATGGATTTTGTGACGAGTTTGCCAACTACTCCAAGGGGGAACGATGCTATTTGGGTGATTGTTGATAGGTTAACCAAGTCAGTTCATTTCCTACCGATCAATATCACTTTTCCTATGGTTCGGTTAGCAGAGATTTACATTCAAGAGATAGTAAGATTACATGGTGTTCCTTCGAGCATTGTGTCAGATAGAGATCCAAGATTTACCTCTAGATTTTGGAAAAGTTTGCAAGAAGCTTTAGGGTCTCAATTGAAGTTGAGCTCGGCGTATCATCCGCAGACAGATGGTCAATCCGAGAGGACGATTCAATCGTTGGAAGATTTGTTGAGGGTGTGTGTACTCGAACAAGGAGGAGCTTGGGATAATCACCTCCCGTTGATAGAATTCACTTACAATAACAATTACCATTCTAGTATTGGAATGGCACCTTTCGAGGCTTTGTATGGAAGAAGATGTGGAACCCCGTTGTGTTGGTTTGAGTCGGGTGAAAGTGTGGTTTTAGGACCAGAGATTGTGCAACAAACCACTGAGAAGGTAAGAATGATCCGAGAGAAGATGAAAGCGTCGCAGAGTCGACAAAAGAGTTATCATGACAAGCGTAGAAAGGACCTTGAGTTCCAAGAAGGAGATCATGTGTTTTTGCGAGTTACTCCAATGACCGGTGTAGGTCGTGCCTTGAAGTCGAAGAAGTTGACTCCAAAGTTTATTGGTCCGTATCAGATATCAGAGAGGATTGGGACGGTGGCTTATCGTGTTGGATTACCACCGCATTTATCGAATTTGCACGATGTTTTTCACGTGTCGCAACTGAGGAAGTACGTTCTGGATCCATCTCATGTGATCCAAAGTGACGATGTACAAGTGAGGGACAACCTTACGGTTGAAACTCTACCCTTAAGGGTCGATGATCACAAGGTGAAGTTGTTGAGAGGCCAAGAGATACCTCTAGTGAGAGTGGTTTGGAGTGGAGCGACTGGGGAAAGCTTAACTTGGGAGCTTGAAAGTAAGATGCTGGAGTCATATCCAGAGTTGTTTAATCGAGGTAAGATTTTCGAGGACGAAAATCCTTTAAGTTGGGGAGAGTTGTAACGCCCACTTTATTTATTTAATTATTTTATTAGAGTATATAGTATATTATGATATATTATATGATTTTAATGATGTTTGTGACGTATGAGATGATGTTGTGGTGTGACGTTTATTTTATTGTTTAATAAAATAAAATATGTGATGAAAATTAAGATGTGATATAATAACAAATATTTTGAGAGATGAGGTTGTTTTCATAAATAAGATAGAGTTGTGGGGATAAGTGAGAATAGAAAGAATTATATAAGGGAGTTAGGTTTAGAAAGAAGCAGTCAGTACGTTACAGACTTTTGCAAAAAGGAAAGGAAAGTGGCCGGAGAAGAGAGAACCTCAATTCTACGAACATATCAGGTAAGGGTGAGCCTAACTTCAATTGTATTTGCTGTAATTCATATAGTTGTGATTAACATAGGGATTGAAAGAGAGTTTGAGAGATTTCATAAGTTAGGGTTTTGCAGATTTTATGATGATTTGATGAAAGAATGATGTGAATTGATGTAGAAACTTGTTACAGAACCTAGATTAATCACTAGGACTATAATTCTGATAGATTAGAAGCATAACATGAAGAATTGGACGAATTTTGGCGGGGTTTCGAGCGAACCCGTAACCCCTCTGCGATAGCTCGCCGTGGCGAGCAGACCCGCTCGCCGTGGCGAGCAGTTAGGTATATACTCGCGAGGCGAGCAGCTAAGCTCGCCGTGGCGAGAAACCCCTTTAGTGCATGCGAGGCGAGCAACATCACTCGCCGTAGCGAGCAAGTGGCAGAATGCAATTTAAGTAGCTCGCCGTGGCGAGCAGACCCACTCGTCATAGCGAGCAATGTGGTCTCAGACCACTATAACTTGAGTTTTAGAACTCTGTTTCGAGCGAGGCTTGAGGGTAGACTTTTGGATAGTATTAGAGATGTTTAAGACCTAATTAGAACCTGTAATGACGCTGTAAGATGATATTTAAGTGTTGGCGTTAATATATGATTAAATGCTTAATAAGCGAAGTTTATGAATGAAGTATAAATGATGTTGTGACGATAACTATGTGCTGTAAATATATATGTTAAGTGTGCTGAGCTGCTGTCATGTATTATATAATTGCATGTGTCGATAAAGAGTCGTATTTGATGTTAAGACGTTGTGTTAACTTGTTTAAGAATAAAGAGTCGAGTCCATGCATTTGCATAATTTGAGATGGTGGAGCTTTTGCTCAAAGCGACGGTGGAGCATTTGCTCAAAGCGATGGTGAAGCTTATTAAAGCTAAAATATTGGTACCACATGCATGATGTTAAGATGTTATAGTTGCATTTGTCGAGTCCTGTGTCTGAGATGTTTTGAGACGTTTGTTTTGTGAAGATATTCTAAGATGATTTATTATACGTAGATGCTTGAGATGTTTTCAGTTATATGTGACGAATATTGTTGTTGTTAAGCATGATTATTTGGATTATATGTTAATATAATTGTTGTGAATCTCACCCCTTCTGTTGGAATTGCCGCCTTGTGGGCAAGTGCAGGTGACCAAGCTTAGGTTCGACGACGTGAGAGGTTATTGTGGAGTCTTAGGAGCTCTGATACGTAACGGGATGAAGATTTATCATTATTTCTATTCCTTTATGTATCATGTTGACTAATGATGATGTTTGCGACACAACTTTAATTTGAGATGTTTTATGAGGCTTTTGTGCCAAGAATTATTTATTTAAGATTTTGAGACGTTTATGAACTCCGCTGCTATGTTTGAACATTGTTTAAGAATAAATTATTATTCGATTTGATTTAAAAGATTTTATGAAATGTGACATCCTGATTTATTGTGATATACTCTGATTATTTGAATGAAATTTTTAAGTCGGGATTTCGGGGTGTTACACCAATGATCTGCTTCGTTTGTGGATCTTGTACCTGAACACCAGATGTTGAAAAATAAAAATTCAGACCTTGTTCACACAATTGACCAACATAAATAAGAAGGTTAATACACCTTTACCCTCTGTAATATAGGGCAATTTTAGTTTTGCCCCCTGTAAATTTTTTATTTTGGATTCGATCCTTGTAAAAAAAAATTTGTTTTACAAAAACCCCCTAGGCCTACTGAGTGTGCAATTTCGCTGACGTGGCATGCTGCATTACTTTTTTGGATGACGTGGCGTGCTGACTGTATAATTATTTTTATTTTTTTATATGGGTACATGTGGCGTTTCTGATTTATTTTAAAATAAAAATAAAAAATCTTAAAAAAATGAAATAATTTTGGAAAAATTAGTAAAAATGAAAAAATTTGGAAAAATTAACAAATATGAAAATAAAATCTGGTAAATTAAAAAATAATGAAAAAATGAATATATATCCAAATTTTCGAAAAAATTATAAAAAAAAAATCTGAATTAAATTAAAATTATAAAAAAATTGAAAATATAATATCATCTAATTATTTTATTTTGAAAATTAATTTCCAGAATTTTATTTTATTTGAAAATATAGAGCCCGTTTGTTATATCTTTTTTAAGAAAATAATCACTTTTATTAAGAAACAAATCAGAATCTAAAAATAATCTAAAAACAACGTCAAACGAGAAGTTGTTAATTGCAGCTTCTCAGAAAATAGATTTTTTTAGAGGAAAGAGAAAATATGATTTAAAAGATTGAACTAATTTTGTAACAAAAAATCCCTTTTATATAGTTGTATCCAAACAAACTAGATTATTTGTTTAAAAAAAGTGATTTTTATTACAGTAAACAAACGTAAAATAGATTCTGATTTTTCACAAAATCTCTAAAATATAATCTCTAAATTATTTTATGTCAAAATCATTTTTATTTTAATCCGTAACAAACGGACCCATAATCTAGATGAATAACAGGATATAATGGATATTGATTGACACCGGTATATAAGTATATAGGCTTAATTGCAACTTTCCCCCATATCTTTTGCTAATTGTGCAATTTTGCACCCCATCTTTTTGTCCCATTTCTGATTTTGCACCTCATCTTTGTGTTTAATTGCACTTTTGCCCCCTATCCTTTTGCTAATTGTGCGATTTTGCACCCTCTCTTCTTTTTCTTGAGCGATTTTGCACCCCATCTTTTGCCCCCTTTCCCCTCTTTTAATGATGATTTTGAACAAAACACAATTGACAAAAGATGGGGTGCAAAATCGCTCAAAAATAAAGAGGGGGTGCAAAATCGCACAATTAGCAAAAGATAGGGGGCAAAAGTGCAATTAAGCCTTTTATTAATTATTTCCATAATTTTTTCGAGATTTTTATTAATTTTTCCAGTTTTTTTTATTTTAATCATTTTTTCAATTTTTTTTATTTTTCCGTTATTTTTTCATTTTTCAGAATTGTTTTTATTTTTCAGTTTTATTAATTTTTCCAGAATTTAATTAAGGGTTAATAGGTCTTTACCTCCCTGTAATATAAGTCATTTTCAGTTTTCCACCCTGTAAAATTATTTTTTTGATTTACCCCTCTATAAAATATTTTTGTTTTGATTTACCCCCCTAATATTTTTTCAATTTTTTAAGAATTTTTTATTTTTATTTAAAAAAAATCACAAATGCCACGTGCACCCCATAAAAATATATTTAATTATACAGTCAGCACGCCACGTCATCCGAAAAAAGTGACACATTATGCCGCATCAGCGAAATTGCACACTCAGCAAGCCTAGGGGGGTTTTCTAAAATAATTTTTTTTTACAAGGACCGAATCCAATTTTTTTTTTTACAGGTGGCAAAACCAAAAGTGCCCTATATTACAGGGGGGTAAAAGCCTATTAACCCTAAATAAGATTAAGTGTCAAGTTAGGAATGTAATATGTGTCAGAAAGGGTGAGATTTGAGGTGGATACATGACCGGTATGAGTGATGTTCATTGGATTGCCACTAGCTGTGTGGATTAGTGGAAAAGAAGAAACAAGTGTCACCGAAGGCAATGATTTAATATCAGTGGTCATATGATTACAACATGCAGAATCAAAAAACCAACAAGAATTACCGCGAGTAACAGACATGGCAGTAGAGGTGTTGGAAGATATGACATATGTAATTAAAGCCTCAATATCACTCATAGTGATGGCAGTCGAACCCTCAGCGGCAGCAGTAGAGATAGAGGAAGATCCAGACCTTGGAACATTCTTGGATTTGGTGAAACCTCAATTTTGTTTTGGAGGTCGCGTGGGACAATTTTCAAGAATATGGCCAATACCATGACAATACCTACACTCTATAGTAGGACAATTAGCAAATACATGACCAGTACGGTTTCAATTCTTACATGGATGATGATTCTATTTCTGGTGTGAGAATCGAGTAGTTGTAAGAGCAACATCCATTTGAGGAGTTTTGTCTAGATTCAGATGGGTTTCTTCAAAAATGATTTCTTGAATAGTAGTATCCAACGATGGAAGCAGATTTTGATGTAGCAATGAGGCTCATACGACTTCATATTCAGGTTGAAAAGCCATAAGAACTTGAATGAGATGAAGATGGTCTTCACTGATTTTTGCCAGAGATATTTGATGCCAAATTGGTTGGACTTAAGCAAGAAAATCATTCACTGATTGACCAGGTTCTTGCTTGATATTGATAAGTGTTGTCCACAACTGATAATAGTGAGCAAGTCCAGTGATCTGATAGCGGTTTTTCAAGAAATCCCGAATTTCTTTTGCAGAATCATAGTAATCAAACTAAATATGAATAGACGGTACAAACGTGTTGCACAACCATGTGATGATATGGTTATTTTTCTATCCCAATCCTCAAGACGATCAACAAATTTTGTAGCAGATTCATCTTTTCCCAAGTTGGCTTGACGACATCTCCGGTGACTATGCGCCAAAGTTTGCGGCCGATCAGAAAACTCTTAATTCTTTGAACCCAAAGATTGTAGTTTGGTGGTCCGATCGAGGTGGTTTTAATGGGTTTAGCAATCTTAGATTTCTCCATGATGCAGAGATGAACAAATAATGGGAGGACTGAGTTTGTACAGATGCAAATACAGATTTTTGCACAAAAAAAAGGACAGAGCAAGGACAGATGGGCAGGCAGATATGCAGATGTTGCAGAAAAAAATTGGGGATCGATGACCTATGCTCTGTATACCATGTTAATAGAAAGTGAAATTGGAAAATACTGTAAAATAGACCGTGCTTCTATTTGCTTGACTTTACAAGAATACAATATGGGAAAATTTATACAACTCAGCAATAGCTAATTTGGTAATGTAAATCTCCTATAATAATACTATAATAGCTAATTTGCTCCATTTCACTTTCCTCAATTTACCCCATTTCTAGTAAGGGATGTGTGACATGTGGAAAAAATTAAATCAATGGCTGTGATTAAATGGCTTGGAAAAACCAATTCTTAAATGACAAAAAAGACTACGCGCGCTCTCCACTCTGATCAAACTCTTCTTCTTCCTTTCTCAGACAATTTTCCACTTTCCTCCCTCATTATCATTGAAGCCACCTCTCCCTCCCACCGGCGCCAACACCATCTCTCCCTCTCTCTCGCCGCTGCATCTCTCTCTTGGTCTCCGTCAGCGTCATGAGCGAACCCCATCATCCCGCTACCAACACTAACCAACCTGCCGCCGTCGTCTCCGACGATCCCAGTGCCGCTGTCATTGTTGTTGATCAAGGTAATATAGTTTTCCTTCTCTATTTTATTATTTTCCGTCTCTTTATTACATGATGTTGTTTTACTGTGTTGATGAAAAATTAGTTTACTTGTTCACTTACATGATATACATATATATAGCTTTATGGTCACTATTTGTATAACTTTATCTAATCACCATCCTTTCCCCAATGGCTTTTTGTTGTTATGTTGTTTCTGTTCAGTTAATGTCAAAAAATACCAATGTCGTGACTTCCTAATCCTTTACAAAGAGATGTTGTTTAGTATGATATTATATACTAAAGTCCTAAGCAGTTATCCGAAATTGCGGTGTTTTTATTACTTATGATATTATGTGTTGCTGCTATTTTCAATTTCTGTTCAGTGCTTTTGTCAAATTGTGGTGTTTTTATTACTTATGATTTTATGTGCTGCTAGTATTTTCAATTGCGGTGTTATCATAAATTGAAGTATTCCAATTGCGACGACGTTACTAATAAAAAAACCAATGCCGTGACTTCAGAATGTTGTTTTCTAACACTGCTATCATATATTCATGTAAGTTTATGTCTGAAATCATCACTTATGGTGGCCTTAATTGTAAATTTTGGTCTTTTCAGATTGTGTCAATAAATTGGTGAACAACATTCATGAACAAAATGTTCAACGCGGACATGGAAGTATTGCCAACAATGTACCTCACTTGGAAATGAAGTTTGATTCTGAGGCGGCGGCTTATGAATTTTACAATGAGTACAGTAAAAAAATTGGATTTGGTATTCGTCGAGAATATGGAAATAAAAGCACAGTAGATGGAGTTTTCACTTCAAGAAGATTCACATGCTTCAAAGAGGGTGTACGAGGTGTTGACAAAAGACGTCAACCAAAAGGGGAGCTTAGAGCAGAAATTAGAACGGGATGTTTGGCGCGTATGGTTATTTCACTCGATCGGAAGATAGAGAAATATAAAGTTGTTGACTTTATTGCTGAACATAACCACGAACTTCAACCTGAGCATGTTCATATGATTCGCTCTCATCGACGCATATCTGAGACACATGCATCACAAATTGTCTTGGGAGATGAATCTGGATTAATACCAAAAGATTTGCATGAATATATATCCAAGCAAGCTGGTGGAATACAGACAGTTGGTTTTACAAAAAAAGACCTTACAAATTACCTTGAAACCAAAAGGAAGCAGTCACTGAAGTATGGTGAGGTGGGTGCATTGATGATGTATTTCAAAAAAGAAAGTGAAAATCCCTCGTTCTATTATGACTTTCAAATGGATGTTGAAGAGAAAATAACAAATATATTTTGGGCGGATGCACAAATGATAAATGATTATGGTTATTTTGGTGATGTTATCACTTTTGACACCACATACAAGACAAATAAGGGTTATCGACCGCTGGGAGTATTTGTTGGACTAAATAATCATAGGCAAACAATCATTTTTGGGGCAGCTTTGTTATATGACGAAACAATCCCTTCTTTCAAGTGGTAATTTGAAACATTTCTCAAGGCAATGGGTGGTAAAAAGCCAAAAACCATTATGACGGATCAAGATGCCGCGATGGCTAAGGCTATTTCTTTAGTTATGCCAGAAACATTTCATGGATTGCACTTGGCATATAAGACAGAACGCTTTACGGCATGTGAACCACTTATATCAAAAGAGTTCACAATTCGGTTTGGATTTTGAAGCATGCATAGATGTACATGAAGATGAGGGTGAATTTTTGAATTCTTGGAATTCTTTACTTGTTGAGCATAATATATTGGAAGGGTCGTGGTTGCATACAATTTATCAATTGAAGGAAAAATGGGCATGGACATATGTCCGGAAAACATTCACTGCAGGTATGAGATCTACTCAATTAAGTGAGAGCTTTAATGTTGATTTGAAGAACCATTTGAAGTCTGATTTAAATTTAGTACTATTTTTTACACACTTTAAAAGAGCTGTTAATGGTAAACGAAACAAAGAGTCAGAAGCTGAATATGAGTCAAAAAATAAGCTGCCTAGGTTGAAAATGAAGAAGGCTCGTATGCTCATACAAGCTGCAAATGTTTACACTCCTAGAATATTTGACGAGTTCCAAGAGGAATATGAAGAATATCAAGACACTTGCGTAAAAGATTTGAAAGAAGGTTTGTATGCTGTCACAAACTATGATAATCCAACGGAGAGGATAGTTATGGGAAATTCTATGGAACAAAAAGTTTCTTGTGATTGTCGTAAATTTGAGACACATGGCATCTTATGCAGTCATGCTTTGAAAGTTTTAGATGTCATGAACATTGAGTTAATTCTTGAAACCTATATACTTAAGAGATGGACAAGAAATGCAAGGTTGGGAAGTGATCAAGATTGGAAAGGGAGGCATGTTGAATGAGACATAAAAGCCCATTTCATGAAGCGGTACAATGAGTTATGTCCTCGAATGGTTAAGTTGACCAACAAAGCTTCAGAAACTCATGAAACTTACACATTTTTGTCCAAAGTTTATGAAGAGTCCAGCAAAATAATTGATGATATGTTGGCCAAAAAGTATGTGGATGGAGAATCAGGTGGCATGGTTCATGTATCCATATCATTTGCAAATGATGAAATTGACAATGTGGACACCGTTGGCATGGCAAAAGGCATAGCTAATCGAGAAAAAAGCTAAAAAGACAAAGATGTGCTCGAAGAGAAAGAGGTCTGGTGAAAATTTAGTACAGATGTTACTGGTAAGTAGTTTTTATCAATGTATTAAATTTTAGTACAGTCGTTACCGGTAAGAAACCATATTATTTATTTATCTTTTCTTACATTATGCAGCAAGAAACTACAGTGCAAGCGACACAATCAAGTCAAGTTGGCAATGGAACTCAACATCAAGCTACAATCCAAGAGTCATAACCAAGTCAAGCTGACACATACATTCACATTCGATGGGCTATTGAACTGTTTTTGTTCCTGGATTTTATTTACTGGGCTGTTTTTGTTCCTTCTGCTATGCCAGTGCCTTTGTGAACACTTATAGGTGTTTTTGTAAGTTTATAGGTGCTGATTTAAGAGTCATGGCCTTGCAACATGTTGCTAACAGCTTTTACAGTTTTCGGCTAAGACCTTAATTCAAAACTTGAATCATTATATGACAAAGAGATATTGTTTAGTATGATATTATAAACTCAAGTCCTAAGCAGTTATCCAAAATTGTAGTGTTTTTGTCACTCATGATATTATGTGCTGCTGCTATTTTCAATTTCTGTTCGGCTGCTTTTGTCAAATTGCGTTGTTTTTATTACTTATGATATTATGTGCTGATGCTATTTTGAATTTCTTTTGTGTTTTTATTACTTATGATATTATGTGCTGCTAGTATTTTCAATTGCGGTGTTATCATAAACTGAAGTATTCCAATTACGACGACGTTACTAATAAAAAAAAATACCAATGCCATGACTTCAGAATGTTGTTTTCTAACACTGTTATCATAAATTGAAGTATTCCAATTACAGCGACGTTACTAATGTTATACAACCTACGCAGCGACTTCACTCTGCAACATAATATTCTTGTCCCGTGTATAAATTAAGACATATACATTCACATTTCATGATTTTTTCTCTTAAGAATATTTTGCTGTTAAGGAAAAGAAATTCATTCACAAGGAATGCCACTAGAAAGAGAAAAGGACTTGTATCAAATTGTGCTGCCCTCTTCATTCCTTCATCTCTTATTTGTACAATCAAGAAGAATATTTTTTGTTAACTTAATGGAAGTATAAGGGGTATTCAATCTCATTGTAAAATATTGTTAACCACTTTGAAGACAAGGCAGAGGGTTAGAGAACATTGAAACAATCTTTAACTCTAGCTCCAGCAACAAACCAAGACCAACATAAAATTTTAATAACATCTAGAACAAGCCTCGTCAACCATAAACACCATAAAGGGGCTAATTGAATCAAGCATTTTCAATTTATTATGAATTCTTTTGTATGGGTTCAGAAATTAAGAACGTAAAATATGGACAATTGCACTTCCTTGAGGACACTTTGCAGAGAACAAAGTCATAATCCATGAAATGAAGCAACTCAGTTCTTCTTGATAATTTTTTTATGGAATGAATTCTTTCTTAATCAGAAGGGGGAAGAGTTCGCCGGTGGATGAAGGGAGAGGTGCGTTGGCGGCGGCAATGGCGGTGGCGATGGGAGGGAGAGAGCTGCTATCTGAGAAGGAAGAAGGAGAGTTTGAAAGCGCGTAAGATTTGTTTTAGAGTGGAGAGCGCGCGTAGTCTTTTTTGTCATTTAAGAATTGGTTTTTCCAAGCCATTTAATCACAGCTATTGATTTAATTTTTTCCACATGTCACACATCCCTTACTAAAAATGGGGTAAATTGAGGAAAGTGAAATGGAGCAAAGATGCACTCCAAAAGGTATCCATATAATTTCTCTCAACACTACGTATTCGTACTTCATAGAATACTCCTGATGGCATCAATGAATGATTCAAATGCGTCGAGTCTTTTCTTATTTTAAAATCTATGTGCCTTGATTTCCAGTAGCAAAATGGAAATAGCAGCACCAACATATTTCTTCCTCAAATTCTCGCCAAAATGCACGATTCTGAATATATCTGTGGCAAAGTTTCTGTTTAACTTTTGTCTTCATATATTTTCCCATATTTTTTTTTATAGATTTCGATTTTTTTGCGCGGGAAAAAGTTCAGAATTATATATTCATAAGAAATTAGATTTTATTCATAGTATTGATAGAAAAAACGTTTAATATTGAATTTCATGAATATGGTTTTAGAAAAATTACTAATAATTGGTTTTAAAAGAAGAGCAATGCTATATCTCTAGAAAAATAACATCAAGAATTCTTCAAAAATAAAGAGGAACCAATCACAATGCACTATTTGCCACAATTCAAGGAGGTGTGGCTGGAAAATAGGAAGTGAACAAATAAATCATGCAATTAAAACTTACCAACTGTTTCTTGAAAAATTCTTGATGCTATTTTTCTAGATAAATAGCATTTTCCTTAAAAGAATCACACTTTAAATCGGTTAAATTGAATTAAACTGATTTTAAAACTATAATCCAATTCTAAACCGACTTGATTTGAGAAATTAATCGGTTTCTATTAAAGTGGTATTTAAGAACTAAACTAGGTTCAATTGAGTTTAGTTTATAAACCAGGAAAACTAACTGCATTTAAGAATGAAATTTTCTCATCAATTCCAAAATTATCTTAATCTAATTTGCTGAAATCCATAAAATTTGGGGCACTCTTGCTTACTACTCATCCGTTTTAAAATGAGTGTCATTTTAGTCAAAAAATTTGTTTCAAAATAAATATCACTTTACATTTTCAATACAACTTTAATATTTTTCTTCCAACTTTACCCTCAATAAATACTCAATTTTTTCTCTCAAAATTTTCAATGCAACTTTAAGTTTGTCTTTTTCTTATAAAATAAGGGCAATTTAGTAAAAGTGTTATGTCTAATGATTATTTCATTTCATAATCTGTGCGTCAAAACCTTAAACGACACTAATTGTGAAACGGAGAGAGTAAAATATTTGGCTGTCAAATGCAATATTTCAAATTTTAAAATTCCCTCTTATAATTTGGAACCCTGAAAGCAGACTCTCACACAAATTGTTGAGGAATTCATTTCTGTCCCTATCTCTCTCTTTCTCTTTCCCACTACCATTTCTCCTCCTCTTCAATCACCTTTTTTTCTTTCACCTATTATCCAATCTTTTTATATACTACTACTACCAATTTCTCTTTCCACTATAACATTTTTTTTTCTTTTTTTTTTTAAACTCGTTATCCGATTTAAGGACCGACTAATTCGAGGTGATCAATCCCACCGCTCACTTGCGGGACCCCATTTCTTTATTGATAAAGATTGGAAGAAGATAGCCATTAGGAAATATTGGAAGAAGATAGCCATTGGAAGCTTCACCTTTTTCACTAATACTTATCTTAGACATCCCTGCTATATATTCATAATTTAATTTATTAATTGCAGTTGGCACTCACATATATTATAAGTTATAGATTGAACATTGCAATAACATAATATAGTTTAGGTGTAGAAGCTATATGATGAGGAATCAGCAATGATATTCCTGAAGCCACCAACAGTGGATGCCAGCATAATGCACACACCAATGTATATTGCAGCCTGAAATTAAAACACAAATTAATTGAGGATCAATACTATCAGAATACAAGAGTTAAATATCATATGGGTATGTACATGAATTAATTTCCAAATTCTTACCCAATTTATGAACCAGTTGATGCTAAATCTCTTTGGTTTCTTGATTATAAGCCACATTATACTAGGAAGCTGAATCAATTGATGCCAATATTAGTTATTGATTGATCTAAAAAAATACATTCTTGATATATTTGGTACATTAATTAATTCTTGTATGAAAGAGACTTACAAAATATGAAGTGGGAGCAAAACCAAATCCACCAAAGAACCCAAGAAGATCGCCAAAGAAAGGGAATGTAACCCCAATAAAAAGTGTAAAAGCTGCAACAAATTAACAAGATGTTGTTAATTAAAAAATTTGAGTTAAACACATTTATAATGTTTATAAAATCTCTTATCAAGTTTATAGCTCGGACAAATATTTTTATCGATGCTAATACGATAATATGATATGCTTAGACCATCAAATATCTTTGTTGGAAAAAATATTCTTTACACTCTTTACAAAGTCAATAGCATGTTTGATGTCTAGCATCAAACATGCTGTAGACATCAAACACTTTATTTACAAAATCATTAAAAATATAAATATTTTGAACTTATAGCATAGTTGGTTTTGGGCATATATATATATATATATATATATATATATATATATATATATATATATGTTTGTGTGTGTGACCCTTACCTACGAAAGAAGATCTAGCAACAAGTCTGAGAGGCAATCCAGGAGGAAAATTCCATTTTTTGATCATCATCCTCTCAATCAAATCAAAAACAGGCATAGCATAAACTTGATAACTTCCAACAACATGAATGAATACCATCAAGTTAGCTGAGGCAATGAGCCAAGCAGGTCTTTCAAGTGACATAAGCACATTATCTTCAACATCTCTTCCAAATGCCCAATATCCAATAAGTGCAACTGGGAAATAACATATTGCATTTATGACATAGGCACCAATTGCACCTTTCCACATTGGTATTTTTGATGGTTTTTCAGGTGTTGATGGAATTGTTGCCTGAATTTCCAATGCTACTGCATGGCCAGCAAATGCAAATGAAATTTGACCAAGTGCATTGAAGATTCGGAATATTAAGTCACTTGTACTTGTTCCTTTGTATGCATAGCTCACATTCTCAACCCTACCTTTGGCTAAACAAGCCATCCAGGCTATAGTTGAATAGCTGCAGTGACAATAGTGATAATAAATTAGTGTTTTCAATGTAACGAAGCATCGTCATTTCAGGTTGAATATATAAGTCTGACACGTCTCAGTTCAAACATTCGTGCGACATGCGTAGAACATTCATTCTAGTATCAAAATATAAAAATAATTTTTAAGGCTCTAACATGACATGGCTTGGAAAGGAGTCCAAGTGCTAGCAACACATCCAATAATATGGCTAGACATGAAAATGTACACAATTGGTACCAACATATTTCAATTTCTTTTATTGATGATGATCAAGTATGGGTGATGGATCTTAAATTGATCACATTCTTTTCAGCTTTTTTAATATTAGATTAGATGGATGGATTAATAGTAAAAACATTGTTCCATATTTCATCATCTTGTCTTAGAATTTAGAATTATTTTTCATAAAAAAGTGTTAAAATTTTATAACTCTTAGGATTGTATTTCATACTTTGATGTGTGACATTTTCTTGACAATGATGTGTGTGTCATATTATTTTTTTTGGACATGTGTTCATGCTTTTGTTTGTGTTTGTGTGTGACATTTTTTTAGACAATGATGTGTGTGTCATTTTTTTTTGGACATGTATGTGTCATTTTTTTTAGAGGACATGTGTGTGTAATGATGATCTACTCTATACATGCGTATTTATCTAGCAACTAATTGATATGCACAACAAATATAATTTTTGTGCATATATGCATCTCTTCTTTATGTTTATTTGTCATATTTATTTATAAAATACGCCAAATACCGTCCTTTAAGTTTCATGTTTGTTTCAGATATGTTCTGTAAGTTTCTAAGGTTTTAGATAGGTTTTTTCAGTTTCAAATTTGTTTCGGATAAGTTTTTTAAGTTTATAAGGTTTCAAATAGGTGCTTTAAGTTTTGAGTTTGTTTCGGATAGGTCATTTCTGTCAAACTCATTTATGCTATCTATCCGAAACAAACTCGAAACTTAAAAGAACCTATCTGAAACCTTAGAAATTTAAAGAACCTATCTGAAACAAACTTAAAACTTAAAGAACCTATCTGAAACTTTAAAAACTTAAAGGACCTACCTGAAACAAACGTGAAACTTAAAAGATTCAGAGAGGTATTTGACCTATAAAATATTTACATGTTCTCTCTCCAATCCATTTTATAAAAAAAATGTCTCAACAAAAGTTGTTGAATTTTATTCATAAGATGGACTAAGTAAATCAACTTTTATGTGTAGATTTTTACCATTAACCCAACATTACTAATTAAACCATTTATCATCGGGATCATACGTAAATAGTAAACATGTTATATCAGCAGCTTGTTCAACTATATTTACGATCAACTTATTCACAAATACAAAGAGCATCATATGATATATCTATTTTATTTTACTTTAATTGATTCGACCCATCAACTAGAAAGTACAACTTTTTCTAACACCAGCCGAGTTTCAAGGCTTAATAGTGTGAGTGTGACTCTGCTTCAACACATGTAGAAACATAACAATAAGGGTAAATTTATTTATACCTTTCAGCTTAAAGTTATTGGCTTTACTAAATTATTATGAGTTCATGGGTCAGCTCTTTCTGCTTTTCACATGAGTAAGTTCTTTTAGGAAGAATCCAAACAATACTTTTCCCAGGAATCAACTTTTTGTGGATCTAAAAGGTGAATTTGTAATCAAAGTAACATAATTCTTTATTAAGATTTCTGTAAACCCACTTGAGTTGGCCCGGTGGTATTGACTTCGGATCTGGGAGTGTGCTCCTCTTCGAGGTCTCAGGTTCGATAATTTCTGTCGATTCAAATTTGTACTAAACCTAGTAGTTTAGAATAAGAATTAATTAATACCTTAGTGACATCACAGCTGCTGCTAAAGAAACTGAGGCAACAGAGTTGAAATTGGGAAGCTGAGACAGAAAGAAATGAATGGCACCAAAAATCAAAATCCAGTAAGATTGTTTGAGTTGTGTGCAATTGGTGCATGCAATCTCCATGAACTTCTTTAGACACTTCCCTCCAATGACCATGTACACAATATTACACCCAATTTGAACTATTAGTTGCTGTGGTAGCACAATCCAGGGTCCAAGTTTTGGTCCGAAAGCATGTTTACCGAGATCAACATAACGATCAAATCGAGTACCAGGAACACACTCATGGAGCTGAATCATTTGCCACATTGTGTTTAAGGTCAAGCTCCATGATAACAACAACATTAAAGTCCCCGGAATCCTGCAATAGAGTAAACTTTCAACTTTAAGTGAACTTGTCACTTTTTTAAAAATCAGACCGGAGATTGAACCTTTGAAACCCTGAATCATGGTTCAATCGGTCCAACCAGTGTACCAGATAACAAAACTTGAAAACCGGTTGAACCAATGAAATTCAACCTGATTCAACCAGACCGCGGTATATAATACGGATCAAACCTAGCAGAGAACATGTCATTTCCCGATTCAATCGGTTAAATAGACATGTTCGATAATTTTTTTTAACATTGAGATAGATAGAAAACATAGTATGTTATTTGCATTTTATTTGAATTACCATCCTAGATATGCCATGGCATAGGGAAGGCTGAGAACACCTGCACCTATCATAGCTGTCACAGTATGGAAAGTTGAGTACCACCATTTGGCATTGCGAGAATTCCCATTGTCCACCCATTTTTGCTCCAATTCTGCTTCCTGCAAGTATACAAATGCAAGAATCCAGTTTTTTATTTATCTATCACAAAGTTTAGTGACAAATTTTATTTATTTTCTTCACTAAACTAAATTCTTTTAATATTGAAAAAATATACTTAAATAATATAAAGATGTAAAGTGAACACAAACTTGATTGAAAGCCTTACCTCCTTAGAAGGGGGAGAAGAAGTAGCTGAAACCATTTTCTAATAACTTAGAACCGAAGTAGAGCAGAGAAAGAAGATAAAGTTGAGTTTTGGAGCTATAGTAAAAAAGGTTTAAGATATTAATTAATGCTGAAGATACAATAATAGTTTGGTTACCACTTTTGTACTTATCATTTTCTGCTCATGAGGATAGGAGCCTGACTAACAACCCAACATACAACAACTATTTGTGTGTGTGTGTGTGTTTGTACCTAGTTCAAATTCAGACCACTTACATTATAAGAAAATAATAATAACAAGTAATGTTCTACTTTATGGGATTACTTTTGCTAAATGATAATAACTTGGAGAATCATTTTCATGATGGAACATCGTTTAATAATTACCCTATTGAACATTGTAACAAGTACGGAGTGCTCAAAATTTGTGCACCAATTAATTTATATCTCATATTCCTATATGATATCGTATTTGGCTTTTATATGTGGGGTAGTATGAAACTTACCACTTTTTTTGTTTTTTTCTTTTCTGGTGGGTAGGTTAATTAATTTGTGGAGGGGACTTGGGGGAGTACATGTAAGCCTCATGTAACAAATGATATCATAAAAAAAGCTCTCGAGGGTAGGCCGGTTGAGAGTGTTGGAGTAAGCCCTAATCGACGAATTGTATCATGATATTTATATCTTTATTGTGAATTGAAATATCATTAAAACATAGAGACTATTATGTGGATAGATTGATGATCACATTTCATATATCATGAATAAAGAGTTATCAAGTCTTCACATATATATAAATATTATAAGTAATATTTATATTGGATTGACCCGCCATGAGAATACTACATAGAGAGTTATGTAAATATCATAAGTTATTTTCATAATGATAAGTGGTGTATTCCACCATTCGACCTGAAACCACCATGTACCCTAGATGTAGGAGTCAAATACTTACAAACGTTGTCCATAATAGGATGACTATAAAGTCGGTTGATGAGTGTTCCACGAATCATGTTGAGAGATATATGAGTGACCTCTTTTATCTCCAAGCCTTCATTCGTAAGTGATGTGCGGATTAGGAAAATGTACCAAATCTTTTACCAAGTAATAAAGTGATAAGTAGAGTATCATATCCACATGGATTGTCGTTTCGTCCAAACAATTCTCGTTATTTATTTGTGTAAGTTGACGATATAAAAGATAAAGGTTAAAAGACTGACAATTTTTATCAATTTGCGTTTACCTGTTTTTGTTGCAGAAATGTAAGCAGCGGTTACGATTCTTCGAATCCCCCATGTTTATATATTGTTGGAAATTAAGTAACATATATGTCGCATTTATTTATCTTAGGTAGACTATACAAGTGATGAGGCCGATGGGACGTTACTAACCTACTTTGGTCTATCCCTCCGATGGCTAATTGCACCTGCTGATCGCACGATGATCCTTACGTGCGGGGTCTTGCCAATTCAAAGGTAATTGAAACATGCACTTAAATTGGCTTTCCAGCGTTCCCAAGGCAATGAAGGCCAAGGTTCCTATCTATGAATCTTAGGACACTCATAGCAGACTCTCTCTACGTTCTTAGTAGTTCTACATACAAACGTCCATAATCTACGTCTACCTTACTAAGGGATTCAAGAGAATGGTTCTATTAGGTTTCAACTTATTTCCTTCAGCTAGGCACTTGTTTCCCTAATTACTAACCAGTTAATTCCTAGGTTCGGTAGGGCACCACCCAGTCTTAATAGTTTTTAATAATCATGCTAGTATCTTTGACTAGTTAATAATCACTTATTTCCTAGACAGATAGTTATCAGTAAAGGGATATAAATATCAAGATATAAACATCTAGTTATATTGGAATAAAATCTGTTTAACATTGTCACCTTAAATTTTGATGATAACAAAGTATTAAAAGTTCAATTGGATATGCTAATATATGTTCAAGCGTGCAGGATCATAGACTAAAATTTCTAAGTCTTAAAACAAGGCATTAGTTCTGGAAGAACAAACGAGAGCAATGAAATTTACAAAGGAAGCTTATGTTGCAAGTCTAACCATCAGAGTTTGAAGATTCATAAAAAAATGACTGCCAGTGTCTAACGTCATCAGAGTTTGAAGTTCATCAGATTCTGAAGTTAAGAAGCTCGAGTTAGTTAAAGTTGGTTATTTTGAAGACACAAGATTGGAGAAGGAATATAACCTAGAGCAACAACTATTTCACAGGAATTAGAAGACATTGGATGCTTATCCACTGAAGAGCGCAAGAAAAGAAAAATAATACAATTGTACAACCATTACTCCACTATCATGTCTGCATATAGTACTGCTACAGTTGTGTCTACACTGGTTAATTCTCCAAACAAGGAATGAATTTCAAATTATTCCCTCCTAAGACAATAACCAAATCAAGCAACATATCATTGGTGATTTGATCAAGCTTTGTTGGTCTATATGGCTAAATAGTTACCAAGCTAGAGACGCGGGGGGGGGGGGGGGGGGGGGGGGGGGGTGAATAGCTTTTCAAAAGATTTTCCGGAGATTTGATAAAAACGAATTTTAATGAAATTGACTATTGGAAATTTGCTCGAACAATCACAATCAACGATTCATTAAAAAGCAAATATATGTGCAATAAGATATAATCTTAGAATTGAAAGATTCACGATACAAATTTTATTAAACAATCAAATAGTTATAAACCTTGAACAAAGTGCAAAACAATATATAATTTCAATCCAAACCTATGCAAACAAAATTACTATGCTATCAAATCAAAAATATAATGCAAGTGTAATTGAAGAATTGAATAGACTTTGCAATCAATTGATCTAAGCAAATTTTATGAACCCTAACTCAATGAATCAGGTTAATTTTCAATGAAAAACAACTTAGATCAACATTAGCAATTAACCTATCAATCATTCAATTAATCACAAGCAATAGCAAAAGTAAATAGTATAGGGAAAGAGAGAAAACACCAATATTTTTACAGTAGTTCGCTCTTTTCGTCCTCGGTAGAGCTACGTCTACTCTTCTTGATGAAGTACACCTTCACCAAGGCCATCCACTATGAAACAAAAGTTGATTACAATGTTTACAAGAGTTCCTTCAAATTAAAACCCTAATTCTTCAACTCCTATGTAAAACACTCCCCCAAACTTCATGTACCCCTTGAATTTGATGCTCCTTAAATCTTCGGATCCTTGAATTACCTGTGGACTCCTTCGAACTCTTCACTCGAGTCTTCATTGCTACGTTCAGTAAACAAACCCCCTTCGATTTCAAGAACAGTTAGAAATCCCAAGCCCTTTGGAGGTGGAATGAGATTATTCACTTTCTTTGAAGCCTTGATTAAGTCCAATCAATCTTCTCGAGAAAACCAACTTACAATCCCTACTAGCACCCTAGAAAATCTATACACTCAAAGAACATAATGATTCTAAGAAAAAGTGTTTAATCTTGAAGAATGTATGAACAATGAGTTTTTGAGACCTAGAGAGAATAAATGCAAATGGTTCAATACCTTTGGAGTTGCGAGGAGAAGTGTATATATAGTAAAGACAAAAAAGACTTAATTTTCGCACAAAATAAACAGATTGAATCAATTCACTAAATACATGAATCGATTCAGATAGCTAAAAACAAGACAGAAACGTATGAAGGATGAAACGATTCACTACACATTTGAATCGATTCAAGTGAACCCATGATGAAGATTGATACGATTCAAATCTCTTATGAATCGATTCAAGTGTAAGTCAGAGAGATCTGTGAGATGATTCAAATAGAAAAGAGACGATTCATTCATGAATCGATTCAGGTAGAAGTGAATCGATTCAACTGAAGTCAGAGACTTCACTGAATCGATTCAAAATGATAACCACTGAATTTTTACACTTTTTAAACAGACACACAACAAGACCAATTCACATAGACTCCATGGTGCTTTAACATGCTAACCAAAAGACAAACATCAAAAGATAAACTAAGCTAAGGAACATCATCAAAAACATATAAACTAAACAACATATTCTTCATACTCCCCCTTTTTGATGATGTCAAATAATTGATGATGGCTCCCCCTATCATATAGCATACAAAAAAGAAGAAGTGAAAACCACAAGAAGAAGAAAAGAAGGTAACAAGGAACATCATGCATTACTCCCCCTTTGACAACGTCAAAAAGGGTGGAACTTCAACACAAATGGAATATAAAAAAAGAACAGCACAAGAGACAATCACAATTGAACACTAGTGCAACATGCAAACAAAAACACAAAAAAAAAATATTCACACGTGAAGGATAAATTACAAAGAGACTTTTGCTTATTTAAGGCAAGAGGTATCCAAGATACCTAGTTACCTACGAATCTTGAGAAAAGGTTCAGATGGTACTGGTTTTGTAAAAATATCAACAAGCTGATCTTTGGTATCAACATATTCAAAAGTCACATCCTTCTTTTCAACATGATCCCTAAGAAAGTGACGCCGAATCTCAATATGCTTAGTCCTTGAATATAAGACTGGGTTTTTCGTGAGATTGATGACACTAGTGTTATCACATTTGATTGGAACACATCCTATTTTTAAATCATAGTCTAGGAGTTGTTTTTTGATCCATAAAATTTGAGAGCAACAACTCCCGGCTGCCACATATTCAGCCTCAACGGTAGAAAGAGCAACACTACTTTGCATTTTGCTATGCCACGAGATTAAATAATTTCCAAACAAATTACATGCACCACTAGTGCTTTTTCGATCCGATTTGCAACCGGCAAAGTCGGAATCTGAAAATCCAACTAGACAAGAAGAACTTCCCTTTGGATACCACAATCCAAACTTAGCGGTTCCGCTTATATATCGAAAAATCAATTTCACTATAATTGTCTTTACTTTTGGGCAAGGGGCAAGGTACCAAACCTCATTTCTTTTAAATTGATTTAGCTCATCTTGCATGGCAAGAGTCCAAAATTCGTCAACTATTGATTCCTTAATGGTTTTAGGTTTAACTTGAGAGACGAAAGTAGTAAAACCACAAAAGTTACTTACTCGAGACCTTGTACTCACACCCTTACAAATATCACCAAGAACGTTTTCCAAGGGATGATCTCTAGTGATGATCCAACCGTGAGGAGACGATGGTGAGGTTTCTTGTTTTTCGTCCTCTTGTAGATCTCCCTCACATTCCTTATCCTTGATGTCCTCATTTTTGGAAGGAGCTTCTTGTTGAACACCATCCTTGACAATCTCCTTGGTATCTATTCCTGCAATATCAAAGTCAAAAGTACCTTTCCCAACCTCTTGGGGAGGTGTCTCATCAAAAGCAAAATGAATGGACTCTTTAACCGTGAGAGTCCGTTTATTAAAAATTCTATATGCCTTCCTATTAGATAAGTATCCTAGGAAAATACCGTCATCCGCCTTCGCATCAAACTTGCCAAGTTTGTCTTTCCCATGATTTAAAACAAAGCATTTACAACCAAAAACTCTTAAGTGTGACAAATTTGGCTTCCGTCCTTTAATTAGTTCATAGGGTGTCTTGTCTAGGATCGGTCTAATGATGACCCTATTTAGGACATGACATGCAATGTTGATAGCATCCGCCCAAAAGTACTTAGGAAGGTTCATTTCATTTATCATAGTCCTAGCTAGTTCCTCTAAAACTCAATTTTTCCTTTCAACCACACCGTTTTGTTGTGGAGTTCTAGGACATGAGAAATTATGTGAAATGCCAAATTCGTCACAATAGTTTTCAAAGCGATGATTAACAAATTCACCGCCATGATCACTTCTAAGAGAGATAATTTTCAAGGAATGTTGATTTTGAATTACATTGGAAAATTTAATGAAGGTATCAAAGGTATCATCCTTGCTAGACAAAAATAGTGTCCAAGTAAATCTAGAGAAGTCATCAACAATAACAAATCCGTAATAATTGCACCAAGACTTCTTTTCCTTGAGGGGCCTAAAAGATCAAGGTGGAGAAGCTCTAGATGTTTTGAAGTAGACACAACCTTTTTAGGTTTAAAAGACACTCTAGTTTGCTTCCCCTTTGACAAGCATCACATAATCTGTCCTTTTCAAATTTTATTTTAGGTAGGCCAATAACTAGATTTTTGGACCCAATTTTGTTCAGCAAATCAAAGTGAACGTGACTAAGGCGTCTATGCCATAACCAAGAACCTTCATTTTTGGCTATGAGACACTTAACACCACTTTATGATACATCATCTAAGTCAAAAACATATACATTATTAACACGCAAACCCTTAAACATAAGATCCTTGTCATCATTGTGTTCAATTATGCAACATTGTGTATTAAAAGTGATTGTGAACCCATTGTCGCAAAACTGACTTATGCTTAGGAGATTATGTTTAAGCCCATCAACTAACATAACATCTTTTATGGTGGTTATGAAGGGATTTTCCACAACACCCTTACCAAGAATCTAACCCTGATTATTGTCACCAGAGGAGACATAGTCTCGTTCCTTTCTCGTAAATTCAATGAACATTGAGGTGTCCCCGGTCATATGCCTTGAGCAACCGCTGTCTAGATACCCCTTTCTTTGCAAGGTTGCTAGGCATTCCTACAATTTGCGTCCTTGGGATTAGTGACAAAGGTAGACAATTTGGGAACCCACATCATAACCCTTTTTGGAACCAAAATTTTCGTAGCATGGCAATGTGGTGTGGTGTGCTCAATTTCTCTACAATAGTTACACCTAACATGATGCTTATGAATTTTGCTTTTTCGATTTTTATTTTTGAACCTTCTTTTAGAAGAATTTTTAAAATTTGAGGGTTTTGTAAATCGATTAGCAAGATTCATGGAAACACTTGAAACTTGTTCTATCTTACTTTTTAGAGTCACAATCTCTACTTGTAGTCTAGGAATCTCTGCAAGGGTTGATATCATCAACTTTTGATGGCTTCTTCATATCAATAGTATGTGAGTCTTTAGGAGAGACTACAAATAGTTCTTTATTTAGAGATGCATGTTCGTTTTTGAAATTTTCAGTCTTTTCTAATTTTCACAATTTCGGCATCCAATTTGAGAATAGTTCTCTTTTGGGTTCCGATAGTTTTAAAAGCATTCATTGCATCTCCATGCATTTCTACTAGAACATTTTGTAACTCACTTCACTATAGGAAGGGTTAGATTTAGAGTTTTGATTACTAACCTCAATTGACTTCTTCCTTTGTCCCATGAAACATAGTTGAGCAATTTCATCACTTTCAGAGTCTCTTTTTATAGATGATTCTTCATCTTCTTCCCATGCAATGGAAGCTTTTCTTCCTTTTGACTTATCAGATGAACTTGCTTTTCCTTTAGACTTGATTAACTCGGGACATTCACTTCTTAGATGACCAATCTTGCTACAAACATAGAAACTTGGTCCACTTTCTTCTTTATTATTCTCTCATCTTGTTTGTGATCTTCTAGAGACTTTATCGTTACGTCTTAATCCATGCTTTTTAATGTAGCGATTGAAGCGTTTCACAAAAAGTACCACGTCTTCTTCATTCGGTGATTCTCATCCGGAGTCACCTTCACTAGTGAAAGAAGAACTTGCCTTGGACGATGAGGCTTTAAACATAACCGATTTCTTATCTTTCAACTTGCCCCCTTCCTCACTAGATTTGAATCGAGTGATCTCATGCTCATGTTCTTTTAGCTTTCCAAAGAGTGTGATCATTCTAAGTGCATTGAGATTTTGTGAGTCCTTGATAGCGGTAACCTTGGGCTACCATTCCCTTGTCATACATCTCAAAGTTTTATTAGTGCAATCTTGGTTTGAAATTATTTTACCAAGGTTTTGCAACTTGACTACAATGTGAGTGAATCTCATTTGCATTGAAGAGATGGTTTCACCATCTTCCATACAAAAAAGCTCATATTGTTGCACAAGTGTATTTATTTTTGATTGTTTAACTTCATCGGTTCCTGCGTGAAGGGTTTCCAATTCATCTTCAATATGCTTGACTCTAGAATGTAGAATTGGATTCTTTGATAAACAAAAAGCAGCAGTATTATCACAAAAAATGGGAATATTGTTAGCATTAATCTGATAATCTTCCAACTGATGTTTCATCCAAAACCGTTGTGTACAACAACTTGCAGCTGAGATGTATTATGCTTCTGTTGTAGACATAACAATGGTTGCTTGTCTTTTGCTAGCCCAGGATATCAAATTCTCACCAAGAAACTGACAGTTTCCACTGGTTGATTTTCTTTTAATCTTGTCACCAGCATAATCAGCATCATAGAATCCAAACAACTTATAATCTAAGGATTTCCTATAGAGGAGTCCAAGATTTGTTGTTCCTTTCGGATACTCGAAGATTCTCTTAACTGCAGTTAAATGAGATTCTCTAGGATCTGATTGGAATATTGCACACAAGCATACACTGAATAAAATATCAGGCCTAGATGCAGTGAGATATAACAAAAAACTAATCATACCTCTATACAGCTTCTGGTCAATCTTTGTTCCTGTATCTTATTTGCTTAAGGTGCAGGTTGGATGCATTGGTGTGTTCATCTCTTTATAGTCTTTAAGCTTGAACTTCTTCAGAATCTCCTTGGTGTACTATGACTGATGAACATACATTTCATCTTCGCATTGATTGATTTGGATTCCAAGGAAGAACTTCAGTTCCCCCATCATGCTCATCAAATACATCCCGCATTAACTTAGAAAATTCCTTGCAAAGAGATGTATTAGTAGAACCAAATATTATATCATCAACATAAATTTGTACAACAAGAATGTCTTTCTCAAGAGTTCTTCTGAAGAGTGTTGTGTCAACTTGACCTCTTTTAAAATCATTTTCAATCAAGAAATTACTTAGTCTGTCATACCATGCTCTAGAAGCTTGTTTGAGACCATATAGTGATTTCTTGAGTTTATAATCATGGTCAGGATTCTTAAGATCTTCAAAATCAAGGGGTTGTTTGTCATACACATCTTCATATATCACACCATTGTGAAATGCACTCTTAACATCCATTTGATATAATATGATGCCATGATTAACAACATAGGATAGAAGTAACCTGATTGCTTCCAATCTTGCAACTGGAGCAAATGTTTCAGTGTAGTCAATGCCTTCTTGTTGACTGTAACCTTGAGCAACAAGTCTGGCTTTGTTTCTCACTACTTCACCTTTTTTATTTAGCTTGTTTCTGAATATCCACTTTGTTCCAATAATGTTCTTGTGCTGAGGTTTGGATACCAAATCCTACACATCATTTCTTTGAAATTGGTTGAGTTCTTCTTGCATAGCTAAAATCCATCCATCATCTGATAGTGCTTCATCTACAGTAGCACGTTCAATCATTGTTCTTCTGGGACTTTCTTTATTTCCAATGATCATAGCTAACATATACTCTTCTTGTCTAAAGTATGATCTTGTTCTTCTGGGACTTTCTTTATTTTCAATGATTTGATCTTAAGGATGCGAAGACTTGTACTTGAATATACTCTTGGATTGATTATCTTGCTGATAACCGTCTTGAGCTTCATCAGAAGCTACTTCATCTTGAGCTTTTGGAGTAGGTTCAGCTTCTGGACTATCTCCAGATTCTTCAATCTGATCAGGTTCTAAAGTGTCTTCAGGTACCTGCATATCTGCATAACTTTCACCTTGCTTTGGAGTTTCATTTCTAGGCACCTTGTCATCAAATATGATGTGCATTGATTTTTCAACACATAGTGTTTCTGAATTATACACCCTGTATGCCTTTGACCTTTCAGAGTAACCTAAAAAGATTCCTCTTTGGGCTTTGACATCAAATTTCTTTAGGTAGGTCTTATTTTTTAGAATGTAACAAGTACATCCAAATTGGTGAAAGTAAGATATGTTAGGTTTCCTTCCCTTAAAGAGTTCATATGCTGTTTTCTCCAAGATTGGTCTAATATAGATTCTATTTTGGACATAACATGATGTATTCACTGCTTCTGCCCATAAATGTTTAGCCAAATTGTTTTCATGAATCATGGTTCTAGCCATTTCTTGTAAAGTTCTATTCTTTCTCTCTACAACCCCATTTTGTTGTGGAGTTCTAGGAGAAGAGAATTCATGGACAATTTCATGTTTTTCACAAAAAGATTCAAATGGCTCATTTTCAAACTCTCCACCATGACCACTTCTAACTTTCAAAATTTTCATTTCCTTTTCAGACTGTATTTGAGGGCAGAAGCTAATGAATACATTATATGCATTATTTCTTCTTCTTAGGAATTTAACCCAAGTCCATCTTCTATAATTATCAACAATGAGTAATCCATATTTACTTCCATATAAAGATGCAGTGTTAACTGGACCAAATAAATCAATATGAAGTAATTCTAAGGGTCTGGAGGTTGAGACAATGTCTTTTGTTTTAATAGATGATTACACAATCTTCCCTTTCTGGCATGCACCACAGAGTGCATCTGAATGATAATAAATGTTTGGTAGGCCTCTTACCAATTGCAACTTACTAAGCTTTGAGATTAATCTCCAGTTATCATGTCCCAACCTTCTGTGCCACACCCATTTCTTATCATTCACAGAGAGAAGACAAACTACCTTCTGATCAACTAGTTCAGAGAAGTTAATTTTATAGACATTATTTACTCTCTTTCCCTTGAATGTTATGCAGTTGTCATTCTTGTTAACTACTGTGCAGTTGGTCTTATCAAACATCACATCATAACCATTATCACAGAACTGAATAATACTAAGCAGGTTATGTTTAAGACCATCTACCAACCACACACTACTAATAGAGGTAAAGGAGTTACCGATAGTTCATGTACCAATGATTTTTTCAGATTGGCTGCCTCCAAACTTCACATTTCCTCCATCTTTCATTGTGAGAGTAAGGAACATAGACTTCTCTCCTGTCATATGTCTTGAGCAACCGCTGTCTAGGTACCATGATCTTTGCTTTTCCTTTGCTCTTAGGCATACCTCATTTTCATCATCAGAATCTGATTCTGATTCAACTTCTGAAGTCATTGTGGCTACTAACCAACACCGGCATCAACTTCATTCTTAGCATCATTTTTATCAGACCCATATTCATTGTCTAAATCTTCCCATGTGGCCATTAAACTCTGCTTAATCTGCTTTCTCAACTTGCTCGATTTGAAGTTTGGTTTCTTGGACTTCTCCTTTGATTTCTTCTTCTTAAGATCAGTACAATCAGCAATGAAGTGACCAGGCTTCTAACAGTAGAAGCATCCCTTCTGTTCTTCCTTCTTGAAACCTTTGTAGCTGCCTCTTCTGCTCAAGAATTTCTTGTTCTTCTTAGCTAGATACTGAAGTTTGTTGGAAAGCATAGCCATCTTCTCAGCAGAGTCTTCATCAGAATCACCATCAGGAGATTCTTCTTCAGACTCAATAACCTTAAGAGCTTTTGATGACTTATCTTTAGATGGGAGAGCAATAGATTTTGTCTTTTTGACAGATTCATGCTCATTAAGACTAATTTCATGAACCTTGAGAGAGCTCATAAGATCTTCAACACTCAAAATGTTTAAATCTCTGGCTTCCTCAATAGCAGTAACTTTAGGTCTCCATCTAGCAGGTAAGCTTTTGAGAATCTTGTTCACATGATTAGAAGCTACATAGCTTTTCTTCAATATTTGAAGTTCAGAGACTAAGGTTTGAAATCTCGAGTACATTTCCTCAATACTTTCATCATCCTTCATCTTGAACAACTCATATTGATGAACAAGCATAGTAGCCTTTGCTTCTCTAACCTTCTTAGTGCCTTCAAAGTTTGCACATAGTGAAACAAACATTGCCTTAGCAGTGGATTTGTCACTCATTTTCATATACTATGTGCGAGGTATAAAAGCAACAAGTATTCCTCTGATCTTGTGATGTTTCTTGTAAAGCTTCTTCTGAGCAGGGGTATGTTTCTTTCTATCAATAGCAGCTCCTTCTTCATCAAGAACCAAGTCACCAACTCCATCATCAAGAATATCCCATAGTTCATCATCCAAACTCATGATGTGGCTATAAATTTTAGTTTTCCACCATGAAAACTCTTCAGGTTTTCCATTAAACTTGGGAGATTTTCTAGAGTCATACTTCTTATCATCAGAAGTACCATAGTCATAGTGAACATCATTGTTGTTTTTTCTAGCGTTGGAGCTTTGACCAGACATGTTTTTCTCAGAACTTTTTATGTTACACTATTAAGTGCTAAGATAACAGAACCAACCTCTAGATACCAATTGAAGGTGAGAAAAACACAAGAAGGGGGGGGGGGGGGGTGAATTGTGTTTACTTTTTCTTCGTTTCTCCTAAATTGAAATCACTGTTCAGAACCTGATAGAGTTCAGCTTCTGAAGTGATGTTCAGAATCTAAATGCAGCGGATAAAAACACACACACACACACACACACACATAGAGAGAGAGAGAGAGAGAGAGAGAGAGAGAGAGAGAAAGAAGAGAGACACAAAGCAATTATACAAGTTCCTTCCACAAACTGGAAGTAGTCTTGTCCCCCTTGTACTTCCAAGGGGAGTTCACTAATATCAATATCTGATTACACTTGCTCAAGCACTAAAGTAAGAGATTACAAACTACTCAAACACAACTGCAAGAGATTTCTCATGCTCAAGTACAACTCCAAGAGACTTCCTATGCTCAAGCACAACTGCAAGAGAGTTCTATTCAAACAGAATTACAAAGAAAACTGTTTGAGGTTGAACACTTGATATACAATCAGCGGTGTTCACAATACAATTGAGATACAGACTCTTAAGACTCTAGAATTTCTAAGATATGAAAGTTGTTAAGAAATTCTAAGTGAACTTTGATGTGAAACAGTTTCAGTAGAGGTTTGGCACTAGTAAAATTGTTATTCGAGTCTTACAATTCTTCAAGTCTTCACTCCTTTATATAGAGGTGTGAAAGAGACGTTGTTGATTTCCAGCACATCAAAAAGAGTCGTTTGAAGCTTGATCAAATCACCAATGATCTGTTGCCCGATTTGGTTAATGTCCAATGAAGAAACAATTTCAAATCCATTCCATGTATAGGGGAATAACCAGCGCAGTCACAACTGCTGTTCTTGTAATATTGTAGATGATGACAGTACGTCAACACTAGTTTTTTAGTCATATTTGTGTTCTTTTTGTGATGTTTTGAGAGTCAAATGTTTGTATACATGGTTAAGCAAGATCAAGATTCATAAAAGATAAGTTTTGCACAAATTGGAGAAGAATGCAAGAAATTGGAGAAGAAATCGTGCCACGATGGACCTGAATCGTGGCACGTTTGAAGCGTGGAATTTACTTGAAGATGCTGGAAAAATCGTGGCACAATGGATGTGTAACGTGCCACGATGGTTGAGTAAATTTGCTGCCACGTAGGATTAATGAGAAAATCGTGGCACGATGGTTTCGAAACGTGGCACGATGGTGGGCTTTTCTGAAACCCTAATTCTTTCTATAAAAGCCAGTTGCGGCCAAGGATTAGGGGAGCGATTTTGGAGACCTAAATAGAGCATAGACGGCACCAGGAAACCACAGAACACGCAGTGGATCCACCAAACTCAAAGTTGGTCCGGATTTATGTATGTTCACTATTTTCTATGTATTTGATTGTTTAGTTATGATTAGCTAAACTCTTAGATTGATTAAGCCATGAGATGAATCTTTGTGATCTGTGATGGTGTAATTTGTTAAGAACTCTCTTTAACATCAATGAAAACCTAGTCTTTATTCAGAATTATTTGTGTTTAATGTTTTTCTTATAATTGTTTGTATGACTACTAACCCTAGCTCCTTTCAACCATATAAATTGATCTTAGGAATTGAATGACTACTAACCCTAGATTTTAATCCTGAAATAGTAATACTGTTTAATTCAACATAGGAACCTAGAGATAGGAAATTGAGAGTTATGACTTATGGATTTACGTTCACTCCATGCTTCCGCAGTTATTCAATCAGTTTAAGAGATTAAAAGGTTATAACTTAGGAAAGGGTTTTGAGTCAAGAGATTGATCGAAACCACTTAGTTAATCCGTCATAAAGCTAGGTTAATTTCTTTGAGAGTGAAGAGAGCCAAATTACTCACAGTGAGCAATAGAGGATTCGAAAGGCTTGATCATTTGCTTTAATCCAATTATCAAACCATTTTATTTACTTTGTATATTTTCTAACTGAATTTATATCTTCTGCGTGAATCTATATTTTCGAACGAAATCCATTTCTTTTATATTGTCAATGATAAAATTGGTTTCGTTTTAGTCAATATATATTGCAACAAAATTGTTCTTATATAAAGCCATTATATGCCGAAATTGGCAGTCAAAATCAAATTGAAAACAAGTGCCAAAAGAACTGCTGATTAAAACAAAAGACCAACTACTGGGCCAAAATACATCACTAAGGAGTTTTAGTTGACAAGTAAAGTGTGTGTATTTAGACATATTACAAAGAGGGTTCCTAAGATTTTCTAAAGTAAAAGGTCCAGATCAAAGAAATGGAAGTAGTCAAGGAACCAAGAATTCTCGATATCGAGACGGTAGAAGACACATAAGTGATCTAACAGATAATCTTTGTTAACACTAGGGAGTGGCGAGTCCATGTTCTAGAATCTTTGACTTCCCTCGCAAGCAACATCGGAAGGACAAGTAAACTTGTATCCTAAGCCAAAAAGGATGGACCTTAATGCAAGATCTTCTCGCGCAGGGTTAAGATCATCTACAAGCGTGATGATGTGCCTACAGTTAGCAAGCTCACGACGAAAGAAAAGGTTAGAGAAATCTGGAAGAACTCGGTCTTCAGGAAATCCCTCAATGGCTAAAACTTCTAACCTAATAGCCTTCAAATCAGGTTGAGGTTGGAGAAGTACGTAAGCCGTCGACACCATGCAAACTGATGCATATCCACTATAGGAAATTCTTTGTACAAACTTGACTTGGACAACGCTAGGTGAGTCATCAACAAAGAACCCCAAATAACTCGTTGTGAATAACCTAAATGCGGCTTCCTTTTCGACGAGATAGCAGTGATGGCGAGATGTCAAGTTGAATAGATATTTGATCCCAAAAGCAGCCAATTTCTTGATTATGATTAACAGTAGCTTATTCAGAAGTCTATCCATTTTCGTTGCAGAAACTTTTCCATTATGAAAAATATAGATGCAGATAGTAAAGTTTGAAGATGTGATGTTTTGCAACAAAAGAAGGGTTTTTATAGATAAAAAAGGTAGATGAAAAACTGAAACTCTTAATGCCCTTGGTTAGAAACCGCCGCGTGTCTTAATTTTGAATGTAGTTTCTTTGACTTAGTGGAGAAGATTAAAGTTTTAAAGAAAACCAATCTATAAGAAGGAGGCGCCATAATGATGAAGAGAGTGGGAAATATGCGAAGATGAAGAAGGAAAGACGTCAAAGGACACATGGAGTTATGGGGTAAATGGAAAGGTTCCATCATCTTTAGAAGTTCGGAAGTAGTGGCCCACAAAATCTCGAAATCATGGGGAGAAAGAAAACCTGAAATAATTACTCTTCAGAGTCATGATTAGCGTGACATCATGCTTTGAAATACTTAGAGTTTTCTCAACAATACCAATTTTCTCCTTTGGATACATTCAGTCGAAAATGACATTTTCGGGGGGCAATTTGTTAGCTGGTATTTTCGCCAGCCTCATTTAATGTGGTCAACATCAGTTGACTTTTACTCTTGCGGGAAACAAAGTCTTTTCTTCAATCAAAGGAGTTCGATGAGATGTTGGACTTAGCGTAAAGAGTCTCGAAGCATTGAAGTTTGATAGGATACGAAGCAAGAAGCCAGGCCGTCGAAGTCAAGCAACTGTTTTTAGAGCGGGAAGATTCAAATTTCAAAAGATAAGCGGTTTCCTCAAGGGAGAACGTGGGAGACAAGCGGTTGTCTAAATGGAAGGAGTTCTGATCGTGGGATTAGTTTCTTTCCACTCATTTCCTATATATAAATAATAGTTTTACATAGGGAAAACGTGTCGCAAATCGCCTATACAGAATTCTAAAACACTTCAAGTACTGGCGCTAAGGAAAAGAGTCATAAAGAATGTATTTAAAGGATTTGTTGAACCACCTTTATTTTTAATGCACTTTCATTTGTATTTTTTCTTTTCTTTAAGTTTCTGCAATTTAAACTTAATGTTTTAAAACTTGTCGAAAGACACCACACGGTCTCGTCCCGTTCGTTAAGCAACCTACGTACTCGATGAACGCACAACAACAAAATGTGCAACATGTCCTAGGATCTCTGGTTTGGTCCTTTTTGTTATAATCAAAACCAGTCATTATTTGTTTACCAAAAACACCGATAAAACAATATGTTGAGTTGAGATTCGATATTTGGTGATGTAGTATGATTATGTGACATGGCTATTTTGGAGATGTTTTATTTAGCTATTTAGGAGATGTTATTATTATACCGTTGCGATGTTTTGAGAAAATTATTCATGCATGTTGAACTTATAGAAGAAGTAGCATCTAAATCCTTGTATGATTTATATTATTTGTGTGATTTACCACTTTAAGGGTTTAGGGTGTTACAATCACTCAATCTTTGAGTTCGACAACAAATGATATACGCTTAAGAGGTAAACACATGAATCCTTTCAAGTTGTTGTTTGATTTGTGATTAATGATTTAATCAAGATCCATTCTCGGGATTTATTCTACTAAGAGGATTAAAACTTTGAAAAACCCCTCTTGAAATCCCAACAAGGAGTATATAGAATACTATGACATCATTTGATTCATGTAACTGATCCCACTTAGTCAAATAAAACTTGGTTGTTGTTGTATTTGTGTACATGGACGTTGTAACACCCTAAACCCCATATGCAATGAATCATGCAAATAATTCAATAAATCAAAGAGTTTAGATGTTACGTCTACATTTTATGAACTTGCATAATCTGGTTTTTTCATAAAAATTTGCAACTGAAGACAATCATCATACATAATATCTCAACAACATGTAATAATCCTCAATACATGAGTGAATAAAAATCTCAACACCATATCTCAGGTTTAAAATACATAACCATAATCTCATCAAATAAAATCCGACAACTGATAATGAAATAAAACATAAATGCCTGACACCATAATCAGAGCCTAACTAGACTCAAACAAAATAGAAAGGAGGTAGCTCCACGCTATCCTCAAGCAACTCACTATCAAAGCAAACTCAATATTGCAAGCCGTCTAGTCATTCATACAAATAGGAAGGCGGTCAACCAAACGACCACTAGGGGTTAGATAATATTCCACATAATAAACATAATCAAATAAAAGCATTCAAGGATTTCAAATAAATACACATGTACACATTCAACATTCATAGAATACTAACTCCACATGAATATTATCACACCCCCATCATAGTATATGAATCAACATATACAAGTCTACAATTTCGCATAATCACATAATTCATCAAATTTCACCAATACACATATTCACCAAGCCACATATTCAGGTATGACACATTTCACCAACTGCAAGTGCATGCAATGTTCTAGACAAATCTACATGCATGTGGTACCAATTTTGGATTCAGAGATAACTATTAATGAGATTCCTTTAACGTAATAAACACTACCAATTAAGTTCTTCACCAACTAATGAAATAAACACCACCGACTACATTCTTTGAAGGTGAGAAAAACACAAGAAGGGGGGGTTGAATTGTGTTAACTTTTTCGAAGCTCTTAAAGAGTAAGAATCTGTTTCTACAGGATCATAGTCTGATGGGAGACCAGATTCTGTTGCAGCGGAAAATAACAAGAGATAGAGGGAAAGAGAGAACACAAGCAATTATACAGGTTCCTTCCACAAATCGGAAGTAGTCCTGTCCCCCTTGCACTTCCAAGGAGAGTTTCACTAAAATGTAATATCAATTACAAGTTGCTCAAACACACAGTAAGAGACTTCCAATTGCTCAAGCACACAGGCAAGAGTCTTCCAATGCTCAAAGACACAACTAAGAGACTTCTTTGCTCAAGCACACAAGCAAGAGACTTCTGACACAATTTACAGAAAATTGAATAGAGTTGGAGACACTTGATAAACAATCAAATGTGTTCCAATAACTTAAACAAAGACAAACTTTGTTTTTCTGATAAACTTAGAGATTCTAGAATACACAGTTTGTAAGAATAATCTAAGTTGTTGATATGTTTCTGGTTTGACTCAGTGAGAATACAATAGCTTAGCAGCGTAGTTTTTCAGTTGTAGAGTCCAACATATTCTTCAAGTCTTCTATCCTTTATATAGGCGTTGGAAAGAGACGTTGAGACAATCCAGCACATCAAGAGAATTCTGGAAGCTTGATCAATAGCTGTTGATCTGTTGCTTGATATGGTAATAGTCCTTCAAATGCATATTTTGAATTCCATTCCTTTTGAAGCTTAATACCGGTAGACACAGTTGCCAAACTGTACGAGATAGTGGAGTAGTGGAAACAGAGTTCGTACACACGTACTCTGTACTATTCTGCATTCTTTGTCGTTGAGCATCCCACGCTCAAGTTGACTTTGAAGCTAGCCATTACTCCAATAGAGTGTTTCTTATGCATCGTAATGCCTTTAGAAATCCTTCTAAGCAGATCTTCAGATTGTAGGCTTCAGACTCACTGTAGCAATTCAGCTTCTGATGATCTTCAGACTCTCTTGGTCTTCAGGTTCTGATAGTCTTTAGACTCTCTTGAACTTTTAGGTTCGATCATCTTCAGACTTATATGAACTTCAGATTCTTTTAGTCTTCTTGACACAACTTCTGATGATTCTTCAGACTCTTCAGATCTTCAAAGTCACAAGCAACAAGCTTCTCTTGGTTTTGCTCTCAATTTGTTCAAACATAATACTTTTTAAGATGAAAATCTTGATTAATGTCCTGCATACTTAAACAAATATTAGCATATCCAATTGACAATTTTTAATACCTTGTTATCATCAAAACTCAAAAGGTGGTATTGCTGAACACCCTTGTTCCAACATTCTTCACCAAAAGACTCAAAATTACTATGAATGAATGGACGTTCAAGTAAAGACTCGACAATGCACAAATCACCAAACTATATTATATAATCTACACCATCATATAATATCTTCACCAAACACCACCATTTTCATTATCAAGTATTTACATCCACACAATCAAAAATTCATAATCAACAAGGAGTCATCATCATATTCATCAACAATGATCACCACAAGGAAACAACATCGTTTCCAAAACACAATTCACATAAAAGACGAATAAGTAACCACATCATGATAACCAACATTTTATACACCAATCAATAATTGATTCTTTCTTATTTCACCATGTTATCATGTTTACAAAGACATATGCAAGTTATTCGAACATAAACCTCATTTTGACCAAGTTCGTCTATTTTGTTAAAAACACCCATTCGCAATTTTATCAACAAAAATTAGGGTTCCAAGTTCATACACATTAATGTACATGTTAATGGGAAGAACGTACATGTTAATGTCCCTGAGACACCTATTGATAATGTGTCTTTTCATAATGTAGCTAATGCTCTAAAATGGAAGTACTTATGTCAAAGGAGATTAGCTTTGGAAAGGGAATTGGGAAGAGATGCTCTTGAGTGCAAACAATTGATGGATCTTATTGATAAAGATGTGCTAAGGAAGATCTCTGTGGATAAGCTGATTCTAGCTATGTCAAATCAGAACAGAAATGAAGAGATGGCTGAAGGAAATTATGATGCCGTATGAAATAAAGATGAGGAAGCTGAAGGGAATACAAAGGATGGAAATGATGATAAGGATGGGTATGAAGCTGAGGATTGATTTCTTTTCTTTATCTTATAATTTACTCCTTTAATTCTGTATTTTTTATTTGTGAGATATGCCCTGGATTTACATGAACTTATGTGATGGGTCAGTAATATCTGCACTCTTATGTTCAGTACTCCTATGTCCTTCTACTCATGTTATGGTACTTATGATATTTTGCTACCTCAATGATTTATTCCTATTTATTATGCTTGAAGTTTGTCAGTTTTTATGGCTAAAATGGGGAAGTAGAATTATGTTCATATTTGATGTCATGCATGTTGTTATGACATGTTATGTATGCATGAGTTTTGAAACTGAGGGAGAGTAGCTCTTTAGTTATGGTAGAGTGAGCGGGAGAATATTTTTTTTAAATCTACCATTGAGGGAGAGTGATGTATCTGTTTACTATCCTGATAATGCATATTTATATATTTCTAGTATGTGCTTGATGAATAAATCCATGTGGGTGTGTGAGCTTTAGTGAACTGATGTCCTATTAGAAGTTCTAATATCCTGATGATTTGCGAACTTTTTTTTCTCTTATACATTCCATGCGGGAGTTTATTTCTACATGGGCTGATTATATATATATATATATATATATATATATATATATATATATATATATATGAGAGTTTATTCTCTCTGTGGAGTTTATTTCTCCTGTCTTTTTATCTGTGAGGATGGGTTCTATTCTCTCTGTGGATGATGTCTCAACAAGTCCATATGTGCATTATTTATAAAAGTAGCTCTTTTCGAATAACGTTGAAGTTCCTATGTTATCTTCTTTCATGCTGATTTCTTATGTTAAAGTGAAAGAAGGTATGATCAAAATGATCTCCCGCTTTTTTGTTCTATCTATGCAAGTTTCTTGGTATTTTGAAGATTTATGATGCAAAGTTTGTTTTAGCCAAACATTTGGCAAAGGGGGAGATTTTTAGGTTTGTAGACATGTGTTGGCTACATTTTGTTAAAACAATAGTTCAAGCAAGATGTCAGATAAGTTGTCTTAACATGTTAGTACGACATCATAGTGTGCCTTCTTCCGCTTACTTGGAGATTTATTTTAAACGTGATGATTTCCTGAATATTCTATGAAGATTTGTCTCACGTGAAGAGTTGACCAAGAAGTGTGTTTCTAGAAGCAGATAAAGGCGGTTTATACTTAGCGTGTTCCTTAGGAATGTTGTTGCAACATTTAAGGAAACATCTGATTTGCTTCAGAATATTTGTGCTGGAATCTCGTGATTCAGCTGATGTTTAGCCGAATTTCTGCATCAAGCCCATTCATTAATCAGGCTATATAAAGGAAGACTCAAGACCTAATTGACTATTGAAGCCGTCATTTAAAAAAGTGTCTATTACGATTTTAGTCTGTTTTTTAAAATTTGTGAGCCACTCTCGTATCTCTTGATATAGGAGTTGGACTTTGTAGTTGAGTTGTAGAACTTAGAAATCACTCGAAGCATGTAAGCACGAGTTGATTCTCAGGTTAGGAGAGTGTCTCCATATCTTTTATTACTACAAGGACGATCACTGGACTGTGATTAAGAGGAAGTGAGCAGAGGTTCTCATATCTAGGACTTGGAGAATCATAGGTAGAAATTGTACGGGTAGTGATTAAGTGAGATGTTAGTAGACCGAGGGTTTTTAAGTATGCTTTGAATTGATACTAATTTAGTGAATTTCCTTCGTGGCTTGGTATCCCCCAGACGTAGAAGTTGCACCGAACTGGGTTAACAAACATCTTGTGTCTTTTATTTCTTGTCCATTTATTTGTTTGTTAATTATGTTATCACGAAGTCTTGACATTGTTCTTGACATCACACTTGTCTTGACATCATGTATAACATCTTTACCGCGTGCCAGAATTTCAACTTTCACCAATACAATCTTTTTTCCTCCTAAGCGCTTAACTTCCCGATCTTCAATCCTCACTGACCAAGTCTCAATGGTCAAATTATCCCTTACTTCCAAATCATCTACTTGAGTCACATGAGACAGATCATACACATACTTCCTCAACTGAGATACATCAAACACACTCTGTAGATTCGACAACGACGACGGTAACACAATCCAATATGTTACAGCTTCAACCTTCTCAATAATCTCAAACGGTCCACTTGAATTAAAAATTGAAATTTAAATTAAAAATTGGAACATTACAATGTTTCTTAAGTTTCTAGATCCATCTGAACCCTAGGAAATATTTAGCAATCCTCATATTTATTCCATATAAGTGGGACAGATGTCAATAAGACAGTTATAAAACCTTTCCACTTATATGAGTCATCAGAGTCAATTAATCATATTATAAAGCTTCAGAGGCTCAGATGCCTCAGACGTTGATTCCCATCATATTCACTCACTCAGAGGCTCTGACTGGAATAGCTTATGAACAATATCAGACTCTGAATTTTATCTGGTCTTGAAGTTGTTAGATAAAGCAAGCAGTGTATCATACCTTTCTACAGTTTTTGAATCATGCCCTTTTATTCCATATCCACTCTCACACAATTGAATGATGCTTTTTAAATTATTTTTTAATCCTTCTCCGTAATGAACTCTATTATTTTTGCTGAGTTTATCTTACCAATAAAATCTATTCATTTTACCTGAGTTTTTCCCATTATGATCAAAAGTTACTAGACATTCTTATTTTTCTCTAAAGGAAAAAAAAACTTTGTCTATCTCCAACCATAAGTCTTGGGCATCCATTGTACAAGTACCATGTTTTTTCTTGACTGTGTTAGTAGCGTTTTGGGTACCCATAGCTCTTTGGTTCTTTGATGGTTAGAGTTATTTCTAGGAAAGCATTCTTTATGAAACTAAACATTTTGAAGGTTGGATTTATAATTATTATGACTTGAGTTTTGTAGAGGTTGCTGGTTTTTATTTTAAAAGCAAAAGATCTAAAGATGTCTATATTTGTTACAATATGTACATTTGTATCTTTGATTAATTTTTGTATTCTTTTCTGAAATAAAAAAGTTTTCATATAATTTTTGCTTGCGATTAGTTTGAAAAGCTATACAAGCTTTTCGCAAAAATACTTACCAGAAATCGCATAATATATTGGAAGGTTTCAATGGACTTTACGAAATTAGTTGTGTAGATTTTTATTTGACAAGATATTTCTTCAAAACAATGTTTTCTTTTTGTTCTTCAGAAAATTCATTTTCTTTGATTAACTCACTTTGTTTAGAGAATTAGGTTTGATGACTGATTTTTGTAATTCCTTTGAAATTATTGTGTAAAATTACTTTCTTGATTAGGGCAACGGAGATCTGCTCTCTCCCTTATAGTAGGTCAATTTGGACCAAACTGAATAAACAATAGCGTGTTTTTCCTCTTCTCTAATACTCTTTGATCTTGTGTTCTTCGATTTAATTGTGATTTTGCATTACATTATTGTCATTGCTTGCGATTTATTCGGTTGTTGGTTGTCGCTAACCCTTACTCCATGCATCAAAGTTTATTGATGCGAGTTTTGATCCGAATTCACAAAAGATTTGATGTAACGGTTCCAAACACTACTACAACTCTACAAGGATATCACTATATAAGATACTATTAACGAAAAAAAAAAGCCAGATAATTTGTATAAACAATTTCATGTTTCCATAATATCTTATGCAATCTTATAGTATAATAAAATCCAATCTAGCCTTTGTAAAAACAATAAAAAAATTCCAATCTAGCCATAGTCAACATTTTATACAATTCAAGTTTTTTTGAAAGGATCTATTAATATATCCTGTTCTTTTTTCCATTTCATTTAATATGATTAATGACATAGAATAGAATTATTTAATAGTAATTTATTAATTTAATAATTATAAAACTTATTAATTAATTTAAATAATAAATACATAGATTTAGAAGAAAAAAATTGGTCAAGTAGTGTAGTGGCATAATATTTATCCCTTGATATGAATAATTTAAGAATTCGGAGTTCAAACATCGGCTCTTTTATAATGCGATTCCCCTTACCAACTGACTAATGCTCATGGGTACCGTAAATACTTACATAATTAGTCAAAACATGAATTAGTCAAAAACATTAACCAATATTTACGCGTGAGGCTAGCACTCATTTAATTTGTATGCATGTTAAACCAAAATTTCATTGGTGTTAGATACATATATATTAATTGTTTTCTAAATTCTGATATACTACTCCCTTCGATTCTTTTTATAAGAAACAATTGATTTTTAGATACATTGAATAAATTATGTATCTGATTTAGATTCTAGATCATATATGTAAATTATTCAATGTATCTAAAAAATCAATTGTTTCTTATAAATAGGATCGGAGGAAGTATTTTGTTAACCTTAAGTCAAAAAGTATTTATTTAATAAACAAAATGTCTCATTGTTGTATGTGTATATTGAAGTCGTTTTTTTATGAATAAAATTTTGGATTACGGGAGGCACATCACATAGAAAGTCATAACCAAAAAAAAACGTCTATGAGAATTTACAATAAAATTTACATAGAGTGAAGCATTTAGAATTGAATTTGTCTCATTAATTTCACCCATCATCATAATGTTAAAATTTAATGTAAGATATATAATACCAGTAGGAGATGAGTCTAATTGGTTAGATTCCCACAACCCGATGGATGGTGGAGGTACACATATTTAGTGTCTTACATATTTAATGGATAGAATAAAAAAAAAACAAAATTTAAATTTTTCAATAGATTTAATTAGTTTTAGCACAAGTCTTCATCGTTCTTCCCCTGACCACCTTTGTTTTCATTTGATTGTAATTTAAAAACTTCCAACTAGATGATTGAAAAATAACAAAGGAATGACATTGATTCATTGAAATTAAAATGATTAATGAAAATTTTGGAGAGAAATGGAAATATAAATAAATAAGATGCTCTTTATTCAAATAACGCATACAATAACATCACTATGATTCAATTCTAACCAGGTCAAATACATGAAACTAGTTAAGTTTGTGTGCTTCAATTGAAATTAATTCAAAATATCATGAAACATAAAATTTTAAGCATAAATTAACAGGAGCATCTTAAGGTGGATCTAAGGGCTCGGATCAAAAGAACCCATGAGGACCATGCCCACCTTCTACCCCCATATTGTTGAAGCCAAATAAATGAGGTTGAAACATTGGGTTATGTAAATATTCTGCTAGAAAGATCGAATCCTGTTCAAGATTTGGCTGATGCTCAAACGGTATGTTAGCAGATGAAACATTTCCAGCAAAAAATGGAAGGGGTTGGCTAGAAGTACCCTGGATTTCAACCTTATTAGCATAATATCCAACAAGTTTTTTAAGATCCTCCAAAGACTTCTTGAATGATTCAAGTTGGACAATATTCATCCTATCAAAAGGACAAGTCCACCAAAAATGAGCCTCATTATCCTTACGCAGTTGGCTCAGCTCATTCGCACGGTTCTTGTTGATGTTTATTGCATCTTTCATACTAGTCAATTGATCATTGAGCTCGCGCACACTAGCATTACGATAAGCTTCGATGAATTGCATGATGTCATCGTTTTGGGGTAGGACTTGAGAAAGATAACGATCTATGACCGTTTCAACATTTGGGTGACCAAATGAAAAGACCTTCTCACCAGGTGAGAATATAATTAGAGCAACATATGCACCACAAAGGGTGCAAAGCTCACTAGCTTTCTTGAAGAGCCCAGTACGGCGCTTCGAGAAAGTCACTTGAAGGTTGCTTTCATTGCTAATCTTTTTCATCTCAATCTTTTGGCGACCTTGAGTTTTCTTTCCGCTTGACATGGTTAAAGCACAAAAAAAGAGAGAGACAAAATAAAAAAGAGAGAGATAAAATATGGATGGGTGTGTTTGATATTTAGACTATGAAATGACACATTGTAATTGGGTGTAAAAGGGTCATTTTATAGACAAATTTTGTCAATATATTTTTTACACGCGTTTTTTTCTTCAAAATCTATCTTTTTGTTGCATTAAAATATTTACTAGATTGAGATTCTCATAAATCTCTTTTAATATGGCTTATATGGTAGGTGATTAAATCTAAAAAAAAAATCATTCTTTTTTCAATTTGTATTTATATTAGCATATTCAACACTTATTAGATAAGTTATTGTTGGATAATTCTAAAAATTTGCAATAATTATTTTCATATTAATTTAATATATAAAAATTTACGAGTGTGGTACAGAATAATGACATTATATTTCACAAAACAATGTAGTAGGGTGCATATATGTTTTATCTATGCTTAGTATGAAACAAAATATTTCGATTATTGATTAACAAAATTGTTTATAAAATATTTATAAATTAGAATTGAATTGAGAAACAATAACAAAATGTATGCAAGTAATATTTTCTTTTTGAAGGAGTATGCAAGTAATCATGATTGATACATAAACACACTTTGGACCTTCCAGCTTAATATTAAATGGCCATATGTAAGTACTTTTTAACAAAGTTTAATACGAAATATAGGATCAATTTGTTCCAACAAAAACAATGTATAGGGCTAGTTCAAATGCACTCTTGGACGGCTGTAAAATGAATATTTGTGTCAATTAATAATAATTCCATTCTTCCTCAATTATTAAAAAAATTAGATTTTATCCGGCTGTCAATTTATAAAATATTATTAATTTTTTAAACATGCAATAAATTAAAATAATGGCACAACTAAAAATATATTACTTTAATTAATTATGTATATTATAATTTAAAGAAAAAAGTATAATTTTGAAACTAAATTATTATTTTTATATTAATAATTATTCTTAATTTAATATGATGAAAAAGTCACCTTTAATTTATTACATTAGTACACGTATGGCAATTGGTTTTTAATATACACACACAATATATATATATATATATATATATATATATATAATTAATTATGCTTAATTTGTTAGAGAACTGGATATATAACTAATCAATTTGTTAAATTAACCATTGGGTTAAATAAGATGTTAATCTCTATAATTATCTAAAATTTTGTTTTTAGTCCCTTTTAAAAATTACATCAACATTTTGTTAATCAAGTGTTTATGTCATGGTTTTTGGTCACTGTTTTTAATTAAACTTGCGGTTGTCCTTCAATGTTTTGATTGTTTAAGGCGATGGCTTTTCTGTACTACTATAATGATGGGATTGTATTGTCTAGTGGTAAAGGGAACCCTAACCTTCGAAACAAGACATTTTAGTGGTGAGGTTGTATTGTCCCATCTGGCATGCCCAATTGGTAGATGGAAGCGTGATATTATCTGTGATCGGTTGATTTTCCTCAATTGTGATTCCCTTTGCTTTAAGCAGTAGGTGACAAGGGAGGAACGTTGTCCCTTAATTGTGGGTTACTTACTTCTCGAGTAGAACGTTATATAGTTTTTTGGGTTATTGAGCTACACTAAGAAGCGAAAAAAAAAAAAAATAAAGACAAAAGAATAGAAGCAATGGAATAAAAATGTAAAAATAGCCTATTTGATTGTTTAGATATGCCTAACTATAGTATATGACCTGATTATTTATAACAAAAAACTAATCTTATTAGCCAAACGACATGGACTTTAGTGATGAGACTTTGCTCAACTATTTTGTAGCGCCCCACGTTCAGCTCCAGTCTCCCATTCTCGGTTTGATCTGGTGACAACGTCCGTAGTGTGTAGCTCTATGGAGATCATGTCTTCTCCCTCATTCATCAAATGGGTTAGTGGTACTAAAAATAGGGAAAATGGGTTTCTCATGTTATTGTTTACCCCCTCTGTGCTTTTGACTCAATTATGGGGTTTATAAGACCCGCGTTCTTTGTTAGTGGCCTCAAGAAATGATCAGCTATGTTGCTCGGCTTCTCTAACATTGTATAACCTTAACTAGACTTGGAGGCTTCCTCGACTAATAACCAATCACCTATTTGCTTATAATGGCTAAGAAGATAATTGTTTTAGGCGTAAACAATATAAAAAAAGAGGATCATGGAAGTATCATTAAATTGTCTAGTAGCAGTTAGATTAGTGCATCTTTTGAAATCAGGTAGGACCAGAAAAAATTATTATCAAATTAATTTATCTTCCCTATAAATATTTCAACAAAAAAGTTTAGTCCCTCTAAACATTTTTTCCAAATTTGGTCTCCCGCAATTGTTTTCTGTGATGACTTTTGGTCATTGTGTTTAGGTCAATTCATGTGTATCTTTCATATTTTTGAATAATTTTTTACATGGATGTTGAGAATATTATATGCGTCTGGGTGCTTGTATGTGTGTGTGTTTCGGGTGCTGAAATGCCTGTTTTTTTTCCCGTATTTTTAGGTGTTTGCTTCTATGTAAGTTGTCTTGGAACTTGGGAACATAATGCCTCCATTTGTTTAGTCTTTTGAGGCCTCTTGAATCTTCTTTCTTCATCTTCCTGAGGACCACATAAATATTTAGATGTTTTTGCTTTGCATGATTTCTTCGTGAATTACATCAAAAACACCCTAAAATTGCTATATTTCGGGAAAAACAGAATTACAAACTCAAATATAGAAAACATTACAAATGTCCCGAAACCATAAGCAACTACTCTAATACTCCTCTATTTTGCTGGTAAAACCTACTAAAAATGACTGAAAAACATGCTAAGATTAACGTAAGATGACCAGTCATAAACAATCATCAAGCTGATGCTGAGCTGGACTACGTATTTGGAAAGTCCTTCAATGCAAAAACTTTGGTAATATGAACTTTAGGACAAATATAGTGAAATATGGTGTACCCAAAATTTAAAGGTTCTTCTAGAGTTAATTTCGACCTTGAAGGGTTAAAAGCAAATGGGTACAAATGGAAGGATTTATTCAAACAACAGGTTTGGTTACCCTTTGTCAACATGCTAAATGGACCAACTTACTCTTACGTGGTGAAACTGTTGGATATTTGTATATTGCCTTCATTATTGCTAAAACAAATATTCATGCATGATGTTGGATACGATGTTCAAACATCTGGGTACGGTTTAGTGTGCCCTGATTGTGTGCCATGTTTTACGTGCGCTTTATCTTTTTAAGGAATCCATGTCTAGTTACTGGTTGGCCAAGTCGCGTGATTTTTGTCCAGAATCAGATGTGTTATTATTTCCTAAAGTAGTGACAATATTTTAGGAAACTTTGGTGGTGTATTTGTTGTTCCTAAAGATGTTCCGACATTTTAGGATTTGCCTTATTTGTTCCTAATTCTTGTGAAGTGGATCAGCTCATGGATCTGCTTTGTTCTGAAGCCCAACAAGATGTTCAAGCCCGTACTGCTTCAGTGTATATATACAAGACTGTAAAACCTAATTATTCATTCAAGCCGTCATATTCAGAATATAGTTTTAGGGTTTTGAGTCATTGTTGATTGTGAGCCTTTCTTGCATCACTTCGATGCAAGCATATGACTGTGTTATTGAGTTGTAAGTTTTATACTACTCCTAAGCTTTGAAGCACGGAGGTAGTTTGTGTTTGAAGGTAACTTCATCATTTTTTTGTAATCAGATAATCATAGAGTGTGTGATTGAGTGGAAGTGAGATGGGATCTCAGATCTAGGAGTTCCTAGGTTGAAGTCAGTACGGGTTGGTCCTAGGTCTTAAGTTGTAAACTTGGAGTTTGTTGAGAACTTAGAATAAGGACTACACTAGTGGATTTCCTTCCTGGTTTGGTATCCCCCAGAGTAGGTGTGTTTGTCACCGAACTGGGTTAACATTTCACGTGTGACATTTACTTTCTTGTCTTTTACTTTTACTTATTTCTGCTTGTTATTGTTAGCACGATGTTTAAACATTAAACTCAACATTCGTCTTTTTTTGTCTGGTGTTGGAACATCGTACAGAACATCTGAAAGCTAACGTGCTAGAATTTCAATTGGCATCAGAGCAGGCACCCTGCCTGTTTTAGGGTGAGCTCCAGGGAAGCTACTTTCTAGCATTATGGACAAGGAAAGAGGATTTGTGAACAGACCACCTTTGTTGGATGGTTCCAACTATGACTATTGGAAATCTCACATGAGTGCTTTCCTCAAATCCATAGATAGCAAGACCTGGAAAGCAGTTCTGAAGGGTTGGGAACATCATGTTGTTCTTGACAAAGATGGAAACAATACAGCTGATCTGAAACCAGAAGAAGAGTGGTCCACTGCTGAAGATGAATTAGCTCTTGGAAACTCCAAAGCATTGAATGCATTGTTCAATAAAGTAGACAAAAATATGTTCAGATTGATCAAGCAATACATTGTGGCTAAAGATGCTTGGGAAATTCTCAAAACTGCTCATGAAGGTACATCTAAAGTGAAAAGTTCAAGACTTCAACTTCTTACTAATAAATTCGAAAATATAAAAATGATGGAGGATGAGAACATACATGATTATTACTTGAACATTCTCTATATTGCTAATTCATTTTACTCACTTGGAGAGAAAATTTCATATCAAAAGCTTTTTAGAAAAATTCTCAGATCTCTACCTAAGAGATTTGATATGAAGGTAATTGCTAGTTTGAAGGTTGATGAGTTGATAGGGTCACTTCAGAACTTTGAAATAATTGTCAATAACAAGACTAATAAGAAAGGCAAAGGCATTGCCTTTGTTTCAAATGTTGATGCTGAAGAGACACAAGGAGATCTTGAGGATGGCGAAAGCTTATCAGAGGCGATTATGTTACTTGTAAGAAAGATTAACAAGATTCTAAAATGTGCTGACTGGAGACCCAGGTCAAATGGTCAGAAAATCAGGTTCAACATCGATAATCAACAAATTAACGTGAAGAAGGTAAGAACTGATGAGAAGAGAAATAAATCCAAGGGGGTCCAATGCCATGACTGTAAAGGATATGGTTACATCAGAACTGAATGTGCCACATATCTCAAGAGACAGAAGAAAAGCTTGGTTGTTTCTTGGCCTGATGAAGATGACTCGGAAGGAGAAGTGGAGAATGAAGCTACTAAGAATGTCACTGCTTTAACTGGTAGATACATGACTGATTCTAAATCATGTGATGAAGAATTGACTTATGAAGAGTTAGCTATCTCCTACAAAGAACTATATACCAGAAGTGAAGAAATATGCAAGTTACTAGTGAAGCAGAAAAGACTATGAATCAACTGCATGCTGAAAGGAGTGATCATATAGCAAAAATATATGAACTCAATGATGAGTTAACCCAACTAAACTCCCAACTTGAGCATGTAAAGAAGTAGGTGAAAATGATGACCACATGAAATGTTGTGCTGGAAGAAATCTTAGAAGACCAAATCAAAGGAAAACCAAATGGTATAGGCTTTGATCATAAAGCTTTAAACAAGAAACAACAAAAAAAAAAATTTGCTTGTCCTTTGGAAGATTATGGAATGGTAAGGAAGAAGGAAGTGCAAGATATAAAATTGGTTGTTGCTGGAGGAACATATGATTCCACCATGAGTAAATCAATGTTGCAACATCCAGAGGAACATCAGAGTTCTAAGAATAAAAAAATATATCGTCCTTTGGTTTTTCACTATTGCAGGATAAAAGGTCATATAAGGTCGTTTTGTTTCAAGTTGTATGAATATCCTAATCAATTTTAGCATAAATTACCTGAACTAGAAGTGAGAAATGTAAAGAAGGAGTGGAAACCAAAAGGTGACAATGTTGGGTTAATGGCTCACACCTCTCTAAGAGCATCATATAGGGAAGACTGGTACTTTGATAGTGGATGCTCTAAACACATGATTGGAGTTAATAAATTTCTTGACAATGTGAAATCTTACACTAGCAGCTATGCGAATTTTGGTGATAGAGCAGAAGGAAAGATCCTAGGTATTGGAAAATTGATCAATGATGAATTACCAAGACTAGACAATGTCGTATTGGTAAAAGGGTTAACCTCTAACTTGATTAGCATAAGCCAGTTGTGTGATCAAGGGATCGAAGTGAACTTCCACAAATCTGAATGTCTGGTAACTAATAAGAAAGGAGAAGATGAGAGGTATTAAATCTAAGGAAAATTGTTACATGTGGGTACCACAAGAAGAAGGACAGATTGGAAAACAAACTAGAATGTTGCATCCGAGGTTGGAACATCAGGTGACTTTTAAGACACTTGAACTCCTACACATTGGTAGTGCAGATGATAAGAAAAGTACCTCTGGAGGATGGTTCTTTCTGGGAAATAATCAGATCTCTTGGTTTAGTAAGAAACAAAATTGCGTATCCCTATCTACATCTGAAGCTGAGTACATAACAGCTGGTAGTAGTTGTTCCCAACTAGTGTGGATGAAGCAAATGTTGAAAGAGTATAATGTTGAACAAGATGTTTTAACATTGTATTGTGACAATTTGAGTTCAACCAATATTTATAAGAACCTTATTCAATATAGTAGGACAAAGGATCTTGTTGAGGAGAACATAGTAACTCTTGAACATGTTGTTGCAGAGGAACAATTAGTTGAGATATTTACTAAAGCCTTGTGATGACATACTATCATTACGTAATTTTTAGGATTTATTTTGACATTTTGATAGAGTTTTGAAGCAATATGAAGTATCCAGGAGCCAAAAAAGCAAGAAATTTGGAAGTGCTGAAAGCAAGAAATCGTGGCGCGATTTGCATAGCCGTGACACGATTTCTCTTGGCAGAGAGCATGTTTTTTAGCCACTGGAATCGTGACACAATTTCTAGTGGCATGATACGATTCAACAGAATGATCAGGAAGATTTAAAGCAATCGTGGCGCGATTTTAGCAACCATGCCGCGATTTTGGACCCAGAAAAACTTGCCTATTTAAGTTGAAGCCAAATCCAGAAACAAGGGTTACAATTTTCGAGAGCAAAAGTGCGATTTTGAGACTTGAAGACTACTGAAGGGACGATTTCATCATCCTTTACTTAATTCATGTATGTTTTAATTATTCCAATGATTATGCTATTTGTAAACTCGATTATGAGTAGCTAAATCTCTTATAGATTAGGTCTGAGATGAATCTGTGTAACCCTAATTGATCCATGTTGTTGTGAAACTCTATTTATTATGAATGGCAATCTAGTTTTTATTCAATTCAATTGTTTTTAATGCTTTTTATATCCTGATCAAATATAAACATGATTTCGTGAGATTGGATGACTACTGACCCTAGCTTTCTACTTAGACCTAATTGAATTGTTCAAATAAACATGGTTAGTCTAGGAATGGATAATCGTTTGTTTGTGATATTAGGTTAACGTTCTTAAAACCTTCAACGAATATTAGACCACCTAAGGAATTAGGGGCTGTAATCCGAGAGGAGGGTCCTAACTCAAGGGATTGATTATGGCTATTTTGTTAACTATTGTGTAACAAGAGAATCATTCATAAGAACAGGTGCAGTATACCAATTAGGGGAATTCAAAGGATTCGACAGACCTGATCTCATCTCTCTCCATATTTTCTTAATCAAATCTTTATTTTCTGTTACTTTATTTCATAAAATCAAACCAAATCAACTGCCTAGGGCAAATCAATATAAAACTTTATACATCCTATTTAATAACGCAATCGAATTATTGATATTAAAAATAGTCCTTGTGGGAACGATATTTTACTACTTCGATAGTTTTTGGTACACTTGCCAAATATCTATCACCTTGGATGCCAAGCAATTTGAAAAATTAAGGGGAAAATTAGGTATTTGTCTGCATAAGGAGTTGTTGCAGTTAATTGGTTTTAGGCGTGTGTTTCTCCATTCATTGTTGCACGCCAATTTATGGCTATTATCTATAACCTGCCTAAAACCGCCAACAACGCGCAATAACTTCTACCCTATCATTGATCTTTCTTTCTATTCTCCATATTTCAAAAACATCTTTATTTTTCCCTCTCTCTCATCTCAACCGTCTCATACTCACATCATCATCAACCTTCTCCAACATCACCAAATCATCATGTCTAGAAAATCAAACTCTCCTCCATCCAAAGAAAATATTGTTTCTGAACCTCAAGAGACTGGCTCCTTTGTTCCCAAGATGATCGAACCCATCACTACAGTACCCCACTAAACCTAAAAGGGAAACCGCCTCTAAATCTGTTGCTAAGAAGAAGAAGCCTTCAAAGTCAAAGAAGGGAGAATTGAAGACTCCTCTCACCATGACAAATTTGTATGTGAAGGAAAATCCATTTGGAAGCTCCAGTGTTGAAGCTGATGTTGGCACTCTTTTGAAAGACTCTAATGCTGATGATGTTGAATCAACCTCCAAGAGTGCTCCTGCTGTTGAATCTTCTGATTTTGAAAAAGGTAACTATGATGAAACCATAACTTCAGATGTTCCTAAATCTGGTAAAAAATTAGGGTTAGCAAACTTGAATGTTGTTATTGATAGTACTGAAAATATGGACACTGATAGTCCTAGTCCTGCTGCTGAAACCACTGTTGTTGATGATCCTGGTCAAAAATCTCCTGAGAACACTGATGCTCATATTTGGTTTAAATATTCATGTTATAAATTATGTGAAATCATTGTTTATTAATAACATTGATAAGAAAGACTTAGACAAAGTTGAAGTAATTCTTGGTTTCAGAATTACTAGATCACAAAAGAGAACTATTTTGATGAATCTCACAAAGTTGAGAACCCTTAGTGGATTAAATCGTTGCCATAAGTGTTAATTCATTGTGATAATACAACAACTATTACAAAAATTGAGAATCGTTTACAAAAATTGAGAATCGTTACTACAATGGAAAGAGGCGATAATTAAGGCACGAACACATAACCTAGAAATGATAAAATGATATTTTATCATATTTATTGATGACTGCGAATTTTGAAAAATAAAATTGATATGCTTGATATGATCAATTTCTTTAAAGAAAATTGAAATTTATGTTGGCTAGAGTACCCAAGTCTATGAACAAAAATTCTAATTAAGAAATTTTTAAAGAAAAGACAATCGAACTTGTCTTATTTTTTGAACTTGGGATTGTCTGACATAAGTTCGGATTTTGAACCCAAGAGAATTAAATTTCCTAGTAGAGCCTATGAATGTGTATTCATTGGGTATGTTATAATTAGGGAAGCTTATAGGTTTTATGACCTAAATGCTAAAGTGATCATAAAGCCAAACGATGTTGATTTCTATGAAGTAAGTACCCCTGTAAATTAAAGAATAGTGGGGGCACTAATGAGGGTAAACTAAATTCCCCTTGTATATTAAGAACTAGTGGGGGCATTATATCTTATCACATTCTAGTCATCAGAAATATGAAAACATCGTACGAGATGTTATAGAACCTCAAAGAGGTAAGAAATCAAGAATTGCTAAAAAGTATAGACCTTATAGTTTATACATTGGAAGAAGATCCATTAAGCCTTAAAGAAGCTATATCTTCATTGAATGTTGAATTATGGAAAGAAGCAATATACGATGAAATGTATTCTATAGAGTCTAACAAAACATGGCACTTTGTTGACTTGCCTCATGGTTGCAAACTAATCGTTTGTATTTGGATATTAGAAAATGGATTTTGGAAAACCAAAAAACAACAGTTTGGAAATCCAATAACAACAATTTGCAGCGTGGTTGATAGTTTGCCTTGCACAATTTTAGACAGTGCCACGAAACTTCTTAAAAGAGCGACCTGGTTGTGACTCAACCTAGTAACAACTTCGATAGATAATAAAATTTGGAAATCCAAATACAACAATTTGGAAATCACAATGGGCATCATCCAATGGCTAACTGCGCCTTCTGATCGCACAGTGATCCTTACGTGCGTGGTCTTGATAATTCAAAGGTAATTGAAACAGAAACTTAAATTGGCTTTCCAGTGTTTCCCAAGGAAATGAAGGCCAAGGTTCACTTAGGTCTGCCCATCTATGAATCTTAGGACACTCATAGCACACTTTCTCTAAGCTTACTTAGTAGTTCTACAAATGGGCAGCCCTAATCTATGTCTACCACACTAAGGGTTTCAAGAAAATTGTTTTACTAGGTTATAGCTTTAAGTCGGACAGTTAGGTACTTGTTTCCCTAATTACTAACCAATTAATTCTTAGCTTCGGTAATGCACCACACGACCCAATGGGTATCATCCACTGGGTACCTACGTCTATGGTCAACAATTCATATGGTATCTTTGGCTAATTAATAATCACTTACTTCATAGAAAGGTAGTTATCAGTAAAGGGATATAAATATCAAGATATATGCATCCAGTTAGTGATAGCAATGTTAGGTCCTGTCACAATGTAAGTACCTAATCTAGGGTTGCACCTCTCACAGAAATAAAGAATATAATCGAATAAAACTCTATAGTGGACAAAAGCATAAATAAAATAAACGAAAAATTAAATAAAATAAATATCCAGCAAAAATTTACAGAGGTTAATCTTAGAACTCTAACCTAAAAATATTTAGTTACACATGGTAACTAAAAACAAATTACTACAGATAAAAATATACCCTCGAAAATCAAGGAGAAAATAAAAACTCTCCTAAAGCTCCAAAGTCGTCTTCCTCTTGAACTGCTCCATTTCTGAACGAGAAATTCTAAATGAGGAAGGCTGGTATTTATAGTGAGAGTTTCTACATGGGTTTGGGATAAAAGTGAGAGCTTTACCCAAAACGGAAGCAGGAAAAGAAAGTTGCGCCCTGACTTTTTGCATGCAAGGGGCGCATAGTTAGCACCCCAATGCATTCCCTTGTTGGTCTATATGGCTAATTTGTTCTTTTTGATTAATAAACGAAACCTAAAAAATAAACTAACAAATCAATTAAATAAAAGCATGAGAATTTTGTAGTGACGTTGGATCACCATAAAATCTCTTAATTTAACCTAATATTTTTTGTATTTTTTTAATATATATAAAGCAGTAAAAATAAAATATCACGCACGCACACTTTTCTCATTTATAGTTGTACAATTGACCTAATTACATTCTAAATCTATGCAATAAAAAAAATGACAGAAATAAATATGCATGAATAAATAATACAAATGCAAAATAATAAATCTAAGCTAATAAAAATGCATGAGATAATATTAAGGATGAAATAAATGAATATAAATAAAAAGACGATGATAAAATGAAATAAAAATGCTAAAATACATAAATTGATTATGAAAAGTTAATTGTGGTGAAATTGATGATTTGTTTTTAAAAAAAAAGAGTTTTAGAATGAATAAGTTGTCTAACTTGTATCCTGATCACTCGAGGATTAAAGGGATGTACATCTAATTAACCCTCTAAAAATGAGTTTTAGAACGAGCAAGTTGTACAACTTGTGTCCTGACAACTCGAGGATTAAAGATACGTACAACCAATTATCCCTCTTAAAGAAATTTATTCTTATTTTTTAGTTTAGAGTTTAAGATGATCAGGTTATTACAACTTAAATGTAATATCCCGCTTATTAATTTCGCAGTGTTTCATCTGTTAACTCATTTTATGAACGTAGTAAGTTGAAGGGTGTTTTTGCACTTTTGTGTGAAGAGTATATAAGGAGGATTGGAGTTAGAAACTTCATTTACCACATGTTTCCCCCTCTCTAGAAACTTTGAGATCAGAATTCTCCTCCCTCTCTCTCTAGCATTTTCGATCCCTAACCCCTCTTCAAGGTCCAATCCCTTTTGAAATTTAACACTCTTGAGTGATCATGATTTGGAGGTGGTTCAAGTAATGAAGATTACATCATTGGTTTTAGTTCAAGTGTTGATCTTAGCAAGGGTTGCATGCATTAGGGTTTGTTTAGGAGGACTTAGAAGCTGAAGCTGTACCAGAATTTCTAGGCGAGTTCTCTAGATAGAACTCATCTCCTTGGATGATTGTATCTTGTGAGAAAACTTAGTAAATTCTAGTTTATGCAAGCTTATGTTAATACCCTATTTTATGTCAATTGTTGCTTGTATGATGTTTATATGGCCATGCAATTCGTTTCCTTTAAGTTATATGTATTCTGGATGAACCTGGTGCCTTAGGTTGTTAGAAATTGAGGTGAAACATCAAAAATTGAATTTTCTGCACTTCTGGCACGATGAAACTCGCTAATAGAGAAATAATTTCCCTATCAATGAAATTCCCCAGAAACAGCCAAATTTTTACATAACATTTGGCTAATAGCGAAACTGTGGTGGCCAGGACAAAACATTTCGCTATCAGCGAAATTTTGGCAAAACTGGCAGATCCAGTTTCACTATAAGCTTGCTTTGGGGTCTTGTGTGTCATCTGAAACCATTCGTTTAACACAAATTAACATAAAGAAAACCCTCGATCACTAATAATCTAATGCACCATCACAATTATGTTTTCAATTGGAAATGCATGAAACGTATAAATATGATCCAAATAACGAATGATATTTGCGAGAGAATATGATTATGCTGGGTAGTAATCCATGTATAGGTGTGGTGAATACTAAAGCCACGACTTAGTTTGTCGAGAATGTAAGATAGTATGTCACATAGTACGTATTAAGATGAAGACAATGACAATGATTAAGTAAGAAATGCCGTGTCTCTTGCAATCCACGCCGATGGGGATTTCAAGAGGTTCACGCCAAGGGGAACGAAATACGCTCCGCACGACATTAAGAGGAGTCCGGTGTACCTTAGCTAGGAATATTCCAGTAAAGTAAGGAATCGTACTCGGGGTTACTCCACTAGATACATTCATAAAAGTAACTCAGATAAATTGCATGACACACCTTTATACGCTATGACTATGACATGAAATGATAAGACATTTTATAATGTAAGTAAAGTTATAATCACAACGATTTAAGCTGCACAATAGTCTTAGGAATGCATGAGTCCACACATGTATAATTAACCAAACGGTTGTATCATAGACGCGTGGTAACCGTAGGTTTTCCCCAAGGTTACCTCTAGCCTAGGACGTAGGAAGAACTCATTGAGACATTATATCTCATCCCACCCCTTCATTTGTTCAGGTTCACAGGTGGCTCATGGTAAAGGTAAGGAGAAGGAATTGGATTGATCGTGCTTGTTGGATTCGACTCTTATGCTCTTTTTATGTGTTACATCATATGTATATATATGTACTGAAATGAACCTTTGTAGCCTTGGTTCATTCAACTAATATGTACAATTAATGTAACATATATGACTCGAGACGACTTATGTATCTGAAACTCAACCGATGTACTTGTCTGTATTGTATAATTAATGTATCCATCAGTTATAATGCGCATTTTGAATATTCTAGACTCTTTCAATATGGGCGTTACATTAAACATTTTAAATTAGGAAAAAACAAGATGCCACAAATCAGTTAATCCTATTTTATTGAAAGAGAAAGAAAAAACAAAAAGGTTTATTGTTCTGTGATAACCGAAGTTTATATGTGAAAAGTATTATTATTAATTTCAAAGAAACAAGTAAACAACACGGACAAACTGGGCTGAGACCAAATGGGTAATGGAAACGGCGACGGCGGTGTGGTTGTTGGAGGAGGGAGCTATACGAAGGCATCCGATGGAGCTTCATGTACCTTCTTCCTTCACTCGTTGTTATGGTTTTTTTGTTGTTGTTATTAAAATGGAGTTTATTTGAATGGTGAAAGTATGGGTTTGTTAGTAGAAGGGTTTGTTCTTGACATGGTTTTGTTGATGGAATGAATGGTCTTTGGTTTTTCTTTGTGCAGGTTTGTTGTTTGTGATTGAGATGTTATAGAAAATTGGGTTCGATCGTGTGAGATTAGTTGTGGCTGCCAAATTCACATTTAAAAATGGAAATTGGTTTAAAGGAAATTGGTTTGGGTTGAATGTCATCCTTATTTATTAATTTGTTAGGTCTGTAGTAACTTAACCTAATTTTTCTCGCACCAAATTTATTTCTATCCTCTTGCTTTTTTTTTTTTTGAAGGAAATATTTTCTACACTTATTTGATGCTTTTTTTTAATATATTTAGAGGTGCAAACTCGGATACCCTAATTTCCATGTAAACTTCGTTTTATATACCAAGCTCTAAAGGCTAGAAATGAGTCGAATCGAACCGAACTTGTTTAAGCTCGACTCGATAAGAAATGGTTCAGCTTGAAACTCGACTCGAATTCAAACCGAACGATTTTTAACTCGAGTTCGACTCATTTAAAGTTCACGAGCAACTCAGTTCGGCTCGTTAGGTTCAACTTGAAACTCGACTCGAATTCAAACCGAACCATTTTTAACTCGAGTTCGACTCATTTAAAGTTCACAAGCAACTCGGTTCGGCTCGTTAGGTTCAACTCGTTCCAACGTGCCCTAAAATATTAAAAAACTTTCTTTTGATTTAGACCTCAGAGGCATAATCAAAACAATTAATATATAAAAGCGAGTAATTCCCTCAGCTTAAAGATAATGTAAGTTGACAACTCGCTCTTATTATATAGCCAAAGCATCCTCTTAATTTCTTATACCTGCTCGATGTGGGACTATTTCAAATTGTTAGTTTTATAGCTTAAACAAAGGAGACTTTAGTGACTAGGTAATACGTTTGTTAGAGAAAGTGGTTGGGTAATAAATTGTTGTATTTGTTTGGTTATTTGTATAAACATTATTCTTAGTTGCTGAATTGTTATTTATATATATATATATATATATATATATATAATCGAGCCACGAGTCGAGCTATAGAGCTCATTTAGTTGACGAACAAAACTTTCAGCTCGTTTGGTTCATGAACCAAGTACAACGAGTTAATTACCGAGTCGAGTTTCGAACTATTTTCGAGTTGTCTCGGTTCATTGTCAGCCCTCTAAACATGTTTCTCTCAAACAAACAAAAGAACCCTAAATCGTGGTAAATTTCACACACAACACAAGAAACATATATTTTGATATTTAGAGGTTTGCAAATGAAAGGACGTGACCTTACAACTTTCCTCTCATACCACTGCTTAACTGGTAACTTTGATTCAATTCTGAATTTTTTTCCTTCCATTTTTTGGATTTTTATTATTAGTGTTTCTTGAATTATATAATTGTCATACTTTTTGTAACATGTTGTTTTCCATTGATTTGGTAGGTCCTTTGATGACTCATCATGTTACTAAGATGGACAAGACTGTCACCAAACTTCAGTTGAAGTACATAACATACATAGTTGAGTACGACACAGAAGATGTAATTTGTCGTTTTCCTTCCTAACTTCTTGCTCTTTTTTTGTTTTTTACGAAAAATATCATTCTGCAATATATTATTTGGCATCAAAGAATTTAAAGTTTTAGTGTGAAATACAATATTGCAGTCACCAGCACTAAGCATTTTATGTAATACATAATACAAAGCACTGTGAAAGGCAACATTTGTCGTTTTAAAGTCATTACTATTTTTATTACTTTTGCTTGCTGCTATTACGTTACCCTATTTTTAATTTTTTAATTTTTTTAGTTTGCTGCTATCACATTACTATTAGGTCAATTTGGACCAAACTGAATAGACAATAGCGTGTTTTTCCTCTTCTCTAATACTCTTTGATCTTGTGTTCTTCGATTCAATTGTGGATTTGCATTACATTGTTGTCATTACTTGCCATTTATTTGGTTATTGGTTGTCGCTGACCCTTACTCCATGAATCAAAGTTTATTGATGCGAGTTTTGATCCAAATTCACAAAAGATTTGATGTAACCGTTCCAAGCACTACTACAACTCTACAAGGATATCACTATATAAGATACTATTAACGGAAAAAAAAAGCCAAATAATTTGTATAAACAATTTCATGTTTCCATAATATCTTATGCAATCTTATAGTATAATAAAATCCAATCTAGCCTTTGTAAAAACAATAAAAAAATCCAATCTAGCCATAGTCAACATTTTATACAATTTATGTTTTTTTTGAAAGGATCTATTAATATATCCTATACTTTTTTCCATTTCATTTAATATGATTAATGACATAGAATAGAATTATTTAATAGTAAATTTATTAATTCAATAATTACAAAACTTATGAATTAATTTAAATAATAAATACATAGATTTAGAAGAAAAATATTGGTCAAAACATGAATTAGTCAAAAACATAATTAACCAATATTTACGCGTGAGGCTAGCACTCATTTAATTTGTATGCATGTTAAACCAAAATTTCATTGGTGTTAGGTACATATATATTAATTGTTTTCTAAATTCTGATATACTACTCCCTCCAATTCTTTTTACAAGAAACAATTGATTTTTAAATACATTGAATAAATTATGTATCTGATTTAGATTCTAGATCATATACATAAATTATTTAATTTATCTAAAATATCAATTGTTTCTTATAAATAGGATCGGAGGAATATTTTGTTAACCTTAAGTCAAAAGTATTATTTAATAAACAAAATGTCTCAGTGTTTTATGTGTATATTGAAGTCGTTTTTTTATGAATAAAATTTTGGATTATGGGAGGCACATCACATTATAAAGTCATAACCAAAAAAAACGTCTATGAGAATTTACAATAAAATTTACATAGAGTGAAGCCTTTAGAATTGAATTTGTCTCATTAATTTCACCCATCATCGTAATGTTAAAATTTAATGTAAGATATAAAATACCAGTAGGAGATGAGTCTAATTGGTTAGATTCCCACAACTCGATGGATGGTGAAGGTACACATATTTAATGTCTTACATATTTAATGGATAGAATAAAAAAATACAAAATTTAAATTTTCCAATTGATTTAATTAGTTTTAGCACAAGTCTTCATCGTTCTTCCCCTGTCCACCTTTGTTTTCATTTGATTGTAATTTAAAAACTTCCAACTAGATGATTGAAAAATAACAAAGGAATGACATTGATTCATTGAAATTAAAATGATTAATGAAAATTTTGGAGAAAAATGGAAATATAAATAAATAAGATGCTCTTTATTCAAATAACGCATACAATAACACCACTATGATTCAGTCCTAATCAGATCAAATACATGAAACTAGTTAAGTTTGTGTGCTTCAATTGAAATTAATTTAAAATGTCATGAAACATAAAATTTTAAGCATAAATTAACAAGAGCATCTTAAGGTGGATCTAAGGGCTCGGATCAAAAGAACCCATGAGGACCATGCCCACCTTCTACCCCCATATTGTTGAAGCCAAATAAATGAGGTTGAAACATTGGGTTATGTAAAAATTCTGCTAGAAAGATCGAATCCTGTTCAGGATTTGGCTGATGCTCAAACGGTATGTTAGCTGATGAACCATTTCCAACAAAAAATGGAAGGGGTTGGCTAGAAGTACCCTGGATTTCAACCTTATTAGCATAATGTGCAACAAGTTTTTTAAGATCCTCCAAAGACTTCTTGAATGATTCAAGTTGGACAATATTCATCCTATCAAAGGGACAAGTCCACCAAAAATGAGCCTCATTATCCTTACGCAGTTGGCTCAGCTCATTCGCGCGGTTCTTGTTGATGTTTATTGCATCTTTCATACTAGTCAATTGATCATTGAGCTCGCGCACACTAGCATTACGATAAGCTTCGATGAATCGCATGATGTCATCGTTTTGGGGTAGGACTTGAGAAAGATAACGATCTATGACCGTTTCAACATTTGGGTGACCAAATGAAAAGACCTTCTCACCAGGTGAGAATATAATTAGAGCAACATATGCACCACAAAGGGTGCAAAGCTCACTAGCTTTCTTGAAGAGCCCAGTACGGCGCTTCGAGAAAGTCACTTGAAGGTTGCTTTCATTGCTAATCTTTTTCATCTCAATCTTTTGGCGACCTCAAGTTTTATTTCCGCTTGACATGGTTAAAGCACAAAAAAAAAAGAGACAAAATAAAAAAGAGAGATAAAATATGGATGGGTGTGTTTGATATTTAGACTAAGAAATGACACATTGTAATTGGGTGTGAAGGGGTCATTTTATAGACAATTGTCAATATATTTTTTACAGGCGTTTTTTCTTCAAAATCTATCTTTTTGTTGCATTAAAATATTTACTGGATTGAGATTCTCATAAATTTCTTTTAATATGGCTTATATGGTAGGTGATTAAATCTAAAAAAAAAAAATCATCCTTTTTTCAATTTGTATTTATATTAGCATATTCAACACTTATTAGATAAGTTATTGTTGGATAATTCTAAAAATTTGCAATAATTATTTTCATATTAATTTAATATATAAAAATTTACGAGTGTGGTACACTATACAGAATAATGACATTATATTTCACAAAACAATGTAGTAGGGTGCATATATGTTTTATCTATGCTTAGTATGAAACAAAATATTTCGATTAATTGATTGACAAAGTTGTTTATAAAATATTTATAAATTAGAATTGATTTGAGAAACAATAAGAAGAAAATGTATGCAAGTAATCATGATTGATACATAAACACACTTTAGACCTTCCAGCTTAATATTAAATGGCCATGTAAGTACTTTTTAACAAAGTTTAATACGAAATAGGATCAATTTGTTCCTGTAACACCCTATTTCTATTAAGCGGTAAAACGCGCGAACATACAAAATATTCTAGAAACAGATGCTACGACAACAAACAATTTCTTAATTAGCAAGTATATATTATCATGGTTCATAAAATATAGCAGCGGAATATATCAAATCTATAGACAACATCTCCAAGTCTCATGATAATAAATACATAAAACATCCTCCAGACATAGGATATAAAATAATCATAACATAACTCCTCAAATCAACATATGATTAAATAAGTTTAACAATAAAACGCTATCCTAGATCAGAGCCCCTAATCTAGACGCGCGCAAAGATAAGGAGGATTCCTACTCCTCAGCAACATCAATCGAACAAGCTACTTATCCTGCACTCCATCTACCCGTCCGCACGGAAAGGTAGGTGGTAAACCACTGAGGGTTAGCATTACATCAACATAATCCACAATCAAGTAATCAAGAATATCATGTATAAAGATTACCAAATAATATAAACATCCTTATACATATATATATCCACACAATAATCCAATATCAATTCAATTCACTAACCAAGTTCACATGAACCAAAAGCATCAATCACACATCACGACTCAATGCAATTCACCAAACAATGTATGCAATGTTCTAGACTCATCTAGATGCATGTGGTACCAAATTACCTCAAGGTCGTCACCTTCGATGCAACAAAAACATCGTTTGTAAGGTTTCACACCCCGCCTTACAATGAACATAAGTTCGTCACAAAACAATGAATGCATGAACATATGACTCGACTCAATGCATATGTTCATACCATGGTCACCTCAACAATCAACATGCATATATCATCATGCAATCATCACCAAACAATGCATATACAATTATGCAATCATCCCCATCATTCAACAAGTATGCACATACACCGACATACAATCAACATATATTATTCATTCACGAGTCTCCAATTAATCATGTAAGATCAGTCACAAAAGGTTGCCACACCATTGGTCTTTAAGTTAAGTTTTCACAAGTTTTACTTATAAATCACAACTTTGAAAAATATTGAAGTAATGAATCAAAACCAACCAAACAAGGTTAATCGCCTAAGCCATGTATACTCTTAGGTCACAAATGTGTGCAGTAGAGATTACATAAGCCTTTCATCGGCCAATCATGACTAATTCACAAAAATCACCAAGTTCGTCTCACTTTGTCATATTGCAAAAAAAACAAGTCATTAAGAGAAGAAAACTAAGTTTGATTCAACAAGGCATAGGTTAGATGCTATTAAACATCATAAATAAACTCATAATACTCATATTTGATGTTTGGAAGCAAACTAAAAGTTTTGGGTTACGTTAGAAACGGTTATGCTGAATTTTTGTAAAAGTCTCCCAAGACCCACTTGGAGTGTTTCTATCATAACTCAAAATCCACAAAACATTTTCAAGTGAAACCAACGTCATTGAAAAGATAACTCAATTATCTAAAACTTTCATGTTTATACCAAAGGCCAATTCAAAACAGAAATTGTCGAAAATGACGCAAGAATGCAAAACAGGGACTGCTGAAACTGCTTCTGAACATGCTTCTTAAGAAGCTTCTGAAGTAGCTTTTGGAGAAGCTCCTGTAGCAGCTTCTTGAGAAGCTCCTGTAGCAGCTTCTGGAGAAGCTCCTGTAGCAGCTTCTGAGAAGCTTCTGGAGTGGTTATGAACACTACGGATTTCAACTCTTTTTCACCCAAAATTCCCAATTTTGATCTCCCAATGCCCAAATGTGTTTCCAAAGGTTGTTTATATTATTATGTACATAAAATACACACAAAACCATATAGAACTTGAAATTAAAACATCATTTCAACACAACTCAACAATTCAATTATTCTTCACAAAACTCTCAACAACAACACAATTCACTCCACAATTCCATAATTATGAACACCCATGGCATCAATCATCAACAACAACTTCTCATAACAACAACAACAGCTATCAGTCATGAATTCCCTAACATTCCAACAACAACAACATTATTCTTCATCAATTTTTCACATAAACCCAAATATTCATTTTTCATACATTTTTGACATGTTAGTTCAACAACGATTACACAATCATCATATAATTCATGTTTACAAACATAATATCAGCATCCAACCACGAATTTACAGAATTAATGCAATCAATCAAATTCATAGAAATGGGTAGAAATGAGAGATTTGAAGATTATGTGTGAAAACTATCCCTCTTACCTCTAACACAAAGAATCCTAGCTCAAGCTTCAATTTAGCTCATAGATTCAACCTCCCCTTTAGCTTCAGCCCTCTTCTCTTGCTCTTGTCTCTCTAGCCTCTATTTCTCTACTCTTTGTGTTATGTGTGAATGACAAAGTCTAACCCTATTTTCTCAAAGTTATGGGTCAAATATTCACAACCCTAATGGGCCTAACCCATCCCAACTAATTGGCTCAAATCTAATTACACCACACCGCTAACTCTAACCACTAACGGTAATTAACTAGAAACCTCGATCTTAATTGATTATATCGACAACTTAACTTCTTACAATTAATAACGATTCTAACTAGAACGCTAAAATAATTATTGTCATAAGGTTACTAAATTACCCTTCCTCGCAGAAGACTAAAATACCCTTAAGTCTAAATTACCAAAATACTCTCCTAACACGAAAATTCATGAAAATGCACACAGACATGAATAAACACACATAAAACAATTAAAATCAAATAATCGTAAAATCGGGCTGTTACAACTCTCCCCCCTAAAAAGAATTTTCGTCCTCGAAAATTACCTGATGGAAATAACTCTGGAAACGAAACCTTCATCCTACTCTCCGATTCCCAAGTGACACTTTCACCGGTCGGTCCAACCCAAATCACTTTAACCAAAACAATCTCTTTGCCACGCAAACGTTTCACCTCACGGTCCTCAATCCTAACTGGCCACGTCTCAACGGTCAAATTGTCTCTTACTTCTAAATCATCCACTTGAATCACATGAGACTCATCATACACATACTTCCGCAACTGAGACACATGAAACACATCATGAAGATTCGATAACGATGGTGGTAACGCAATCCGATACGCTACAACCCCAACTTTCTCTACAATTTCAAACGGTCCAACAAAACGAGGAGTCAACTTCCTACACTTCAAAGCTCTCCTAACACCAGTTACAGGATTCACTCGTAAAAACACATGTTCACCAACCTGAAACTCAATATCCTTCCTCATCTTATCATGATAGCTCTTCTGCCTGCTCTGTGACGCTTTCATCTTCTCTTGGATCATTCTAACCTTTTCCGTAGTCTCTTGCACCAATTCCGGTCCTAACAAAGCACTCTCGCCTGACTCAAACCAACACAACGGTGTCCTACACCTCCTTCCATACAAAGCCTCAAACGGAGCCATCCCGATACTAGAATGAAAACTATTGTTGTAAGTAAACTCAATCGACGGTAAACATTCAATCCAACTGACACCTTGCTCCAAAACACAAGCCCTCAACAGATCCTCTAAACTCTGAATAGTCCTCTCCGTTTGCCCATCAGTCTGGGGATGATAAGCAGAACTCAACCTCAACTTGGTTCCCAAAGAAGCTTGCAAACTCTCCCAAAACTTAGAAGTAAACCTCGGATCCCGATCCGACACAATACTAGAAGGAATTCCATGCAGCTTCACAACCTGCTCAATGTAGATCTCAGCCAACTTCGCCACAGACATACCGGTCTTGATAGGAATGAAATGTGATGACTTCGTCAAACGATCAACGATTACCCAAATCGAATCAAAACCCCTAGAGGTCTTCGGTAAAGCTCCAACAAAATCCATAGAGATACTATCCCACTTCCACTCGGGCACAAACAACGGTTGCATCAAACCTGACGGCCTCTGATGTTCAATCTTCGACTTCTGACAAACCAAACAAGCATAAACAAATTCGGCGATCTCTTTCTTCATTCCAGGCCACCAAAACAACTTCTTCAAATCCTGATACATCTTAGTCGCTCCTGGATGAATACTCAAACTACTCCTGTGACCTTCTTCTAAAATCATTCTCTTTAGATCAGATACCTCTGGTACACACACTCGATCACGAAACATCAAAATACCGTTCTCATCCAATCTAAAGTCCACACCTTTACCCCGATTAACCAATACCATTTTATCCACGAGTGCCAAATCTTCCTTCTGACCACTCTTAATCTCTTCCAAAATGTTGCTTGTCAATTTCAACATACCCAACTTCACACTAACCGGTGTCAATTCACAAACCAAACTCAAATCTCGAAACTGCTCAATTAATTCCAACTCTTTAACCATCAAAGCAGACATATGCAAAGTCTTCCTACTCAAAGCATCTGCTACCACATTAGCCTTCCCAGGATGATAGCTCAACTGAAAATCAAAATCCTTAAGATATTCCATCCATCTTCTTTGCCTCATGTTCAACTCTTTCTGATCAAACAAATACTTCAAACTCTTGTGATCACTGAACACTTCAAACTTAGAACCATAAAGATAATGCCTCCAAATCTTCAAAGCATACACAACTGCCGCCAATTCCAAATCATGAGTCGGATAATTCTTCTCATGCACTTTCAATTGCCTCGAAGCATAAGCTACCACTTGACGATTCTGCATAAGTACACCACCAAGACCCATCCTAGAAGCATCACAATACACAACAAACGATTCCTTCGGATTCGGCAAAATCAACACTGGAGCTGAAGTTAGCCTCTTCTTCAACTCTTGGAAACTCTTCTCACATTTGGCATCCCAAACAAAAGCTTGCCCTTTCTGAGTCAACTGCGTCAATGGTAACGCTAACTTAGAGAACCCCTCAATGAACCTCTGATAGTAACCTGCCAATCCAAGAAAGCTTATAATCTCAAAAACAGACTTGGGTGATTCCCACTGTAACACTGCACTAACCTTCGCCGGATCTACGACAATACCTCCCTTAGAAATTACATGACCAAGGAAACTCACTTCCCGCAACCAAAACTCACACTTTGACATCTTGGCATACAACTTACTCTCCTTCAAGACATTCAACACCATCCTCAGATGCTCAGCATGCTCCTCCTCAGATTTAGAATACACCAAAATATCATCTATGAACACCACCACAAAATGGTCCAGATAAGGATGAAATTTCCTATTCATATACTCCATGAAGACACCTGGGGAATTAGACACTCCAAACGGCATCACAGAATACTCATAGTGTCCATACCTCGTTCGGAACGCGGTTTTGGATATATCTTCAGCCTTCACTCTAATCTGATGATATCCTGACCTCAAATCAATCTTACTAAACACCTCCGCACCAACCAACTGATCCATCAAATCATCAATCCTCGGAAGCGGATACCGATTCTTAATTGTCACTTTGTTCAACTGCCGATAATCCACACACAACCTCATGCTTCCATCCTTCTTCTTAACCAACAACACAGGAGCACCCCACGGCGAAACACTCGGTCGAATAAAATGCTTCTCAAGTAACTCTTCCAACTGCCTCTTCAACTCACTCAACTCAGATGCAGACATCCGATACGGTGCAATTGAGATAGGACTCGTTCCTGGCACCAAGTCAATTGCAAACTCGACTTCTCTCTCCGGTGGCAACTCGGTAATGTCGTCCGGAAATACTTCTGGAAACTCTTGCACTACTGGCAAATCACCACTTCTCTTATCCTTACTTTCCTTCAAGGAAGCAAACAACATGAACACACTAGCTTCACCATCCAAAGACTTCTTCACTTGCTCCGCGGTTAACAAACCCCCACTTACCTCAGCTACCGGCTTCAAAAACGTTACACTCTTGGTTAAACAATTGATGCTAACACCAAAAGCTAACATCCAATCCATACCAAAGATCACATCCATATTCTCCAACGGAAGACACACAAGATCTAACTTGAAATCAACGTTACCAAAATTAACCGGACACTTAGAACACACCAAAGAAGTAGTCACCGAACCATTGGCCGGGGTATCAATGACCATTCCACGCGACAACGGGGATACAACTAAACCCAAACGCTCAACACAACTAACCGAGATAAAAGAATGAGTAGCACCAGTATCAATAATTGCAATCAAAGGAGTACTATTGATAAAACACATACCTCGGATAAGATTATCCGGCTGCTTCACCTCCTCCGCATTCAAAGCAAAGACCTTTCCGGTCGCCTTCTTCGGCTTGGTACACTTGGTACTAATATGACCCTTCTCACCACAATTGTAACAAGTAATCTCCTTCTTACACTCAAAAGACTTGTGAACCTCTTGTCCACACTTGTAGCAACTCTCATTCTTCTTGCAATCATTAGAGTAGTGACCCATAGCTCCACACTTGAAACACTTGACATCCGCTAAATTCGGCTTGAAGCCTCCACCACTCACTTTCTTCTTTCCTTTGTCCTTGTCGCACGGCTTCCCGGAACCATGACCATTTCCTCTCTTCTCATTCATCGCCTTGTAATGATTCACCTTGGCTTTACCAGCATCATCAAACATCCGACACTTGTGCACCAAAGTATCGAAATCTCTAATCTCCTGAACACACATATACTGATAGATGTCGGGCCTCAAACCGCTCTCAAACTTCACACACTTAGAAACCATGGCATCCTCCGCATTGATGTACGGGCAAAACCTAGAAAGCTCCTCAAACTTAGCAGCATACTCAGCCACAGATGAACTCCCTTGCTTCAAGTTCAAGAATTCCACTTCCTTCTTGGTCCTCAAATCTTCTGGAAAGTACTTCCTCAAGAACTCACTCTTGAACCTAGCCCAAGTCACGACCTCATCACCAACCTCAAGTCTTCCCTTAGCATGTAGCCACAAAAACTCGGCCTCTTCAGCAAGCATGTGCGTAGCCAACCGCACCTTCTGATCATCACTGGTCACCATAGCACGGAAGATCCTCTCCATGCCTTGCACCCACGTCTGAGCTCCCTCCGGGTCAAACCTTCCCTTGAACGTTGGAGGATTGTTCCTCAAGAAACGATCGAGCCTCCGTTCCTCAGCTTCTCCCTCATTCCGATGACCAACTGCCGCCTGCTCATTTGCTTAAGCCAACGCCTGTGCCATTGCAGCCAAAGCCTCTGCAATCGCCCCATCATTTCTACCACCAGCCATCTCACTTCTACACTAAACCAAACCAACAGATAAGAACAACAGCATAATGAAACAAGTACCGAAGGTAACTCATTACCATTCGTGCACAACAGGAAAATCTACCGAATACTAGTCCGGACAAGACTGACCATGGCTCTGATACCAACTTGTAACACCCTATTTCTATTAAGCGGTAAAACGCGCGAACATACAAAATATTCTAGAAACAGATGCTACGACAACAAACAATTTCATAATTAGCAAGTATATATTATCATGGTTCATAAAATATAGCAGCGGAATATATCAAATCTATAGACAACATCTCCAAGTCTCATGATAATAAATACATAAAACATCCTCCAGACATAGGATATAAAATAATCATAACATAACTCCTCAAATCAACATATGATTAAATAAGTTTAACAATAAAACGCTATCCTAGATCAGAGCCCCTAATCTAGACGCGCGCAAAGATAAGGAGGATTCCTACTCCTCAGCAACATCAATCGAACAAGCTACTTATCCTGCACTCCATCTACCCGTCCGCACAGAAAGGTATATGGTAAACCACTGAGGGTTAGCATTACATCAACATAATCCACAATCAAGTAATCAAGAATATCATGTATAAAGATTACCAAATAATATAAACATCCTTATACATATATATATCCACACAATAATCCAATATCAATTCAATTCACTAACCAAGTTCACATGAACCAAAAGCATCAATCACACATCACGACTCAATGCAATTCACCAAACAATGTATGCATTGTTCTAGACTCATCTAGATGCATGTGGTACCAAATCACCTCAAGGTCGTCACCTTCGATGCAACAAAAACATCGTTTGTAAGGTTTCACACCCCGCCTTACAATGAACATAAGTTCGTCACCAAACAATGAATGCATGAACATATGACTCGACTCAATGCATATGTTCATACCATGGTCACCTCAACAATAAACATGCATATATCATCATGCAATCATCACCAAACAGTGCATATACAATTATGCAATCATCACCATCATTCAACAAGTATGCACACACACCGACATACAATCAACGTATATTATTCATTCACGAGTCTCCAATTAATCATGTAAGATCAGTCACAAAAGGTTGCCACACCATTGGTCTTTAAGTTAAGTTTTCACAAGTTTTACTTATAAATCACAACTTTGAAAAATATTGAAGTAATGAATCAAAACCAACCAAACAAGGTTAATCGCCTAAGCCATGTATACTCTTAGGTCACAAATGTGTGCAGTAGAGATTACATAAGCCTTTCATCGGCCAATCATGACTAATTCACAAAAATCACAAAGTTCGTCTCACTTTGTCATATTGCAAAAAAAACAAGTCATTAAGAGAAGAAAACTAAGTTTGATTCAACAAGACATATGTTAGATGATATTAAACATCATAAATAAACTCATAATACTCATATTTGATGTTTGGAAGCAAACTAAAAGTTTTGGGTTAAGTTAGAAACGGTTATGCTGAATTTTTGTAAAAGTCTCCCAAGACCCACTTGAAGTGTTTCTATCATAACTCAAAATCCACAAAACATTTTCAAGTGAAACCAACGCCATTGAAAAGCTAACTCAATTATCTAAAACTTTCATGTTTATACCAAAGGCCAATTCAAAACAGAAATGGTCGAAAAAGACGCAAGAATGCAAAACAGGGACTGCTGAAACTGCTTCTGAACATGCTTCTTAAGAAGCTTCTGAAGTAGCTTTTGGAGAAGCTCCTGTAGCAGCTTCTGAGAAGCTCCTGGAACAGCTTCTTGAGAAGCTCCTGTAGCAGCTTCTGAGAAGCTCCTAAAGTGGTTATGAACACTACGGATTTCAACTCTTTTTCACCCAAAATTCCCAATTTTGATCTCCCAATGCCCAAATGTGTTTCCAAAGGTTGTTTATATTATTATGTACATAAAAGACACACAAAACCATATAGAACTTGAAATTAAAACATCATTTCAACACAACTCAACAATTCAATTATTCTTCACAAAACTCTCAACAACAACACAATTCACTCCACAATTCCATAATTATGAACACCCATGGCATCAATCATCAACAACAACTTCTCATAACAACAACAACAGCTATCAGTCATGAATTCCCTAACATTCCAACAACAACAACATTATTCTTCATCAATTTTTCACATAAACCCAAATATTCATTTTTCATACATTTTTGACATGTTAGTTCAACAACGATTACACAATCATCATATAATTCATGTTTACAAACATAATATCAGCATCCAACCACGAATTTACAGAATTAATGCAATCAATCAAATTCATAGAAATGGGTAGAAATGAGAGATTTGAAGATTATGTGTGAAAACTATCCCTCTTACCTCTAACACAAAGAATCCTAGCTCAAGCTTCAATTTAGCTCATAGATTCAACCTCCCCTTTAGCTTCAGCCCTCTTCTCTTGCTCTTGTCTCTCTAGCCTCTATTTCTCTACTCTTTGTGTTATGTGTGAATGACAAAGTCTAACCCTATTTTCTCAAAGTTATGGGTCAAATATTCACAACCCTAATGGGCCTAACCCATCCCAACTAATTGGCTCAAATCTAATTACACCACACCGCTAACTCTAACCACTAACGGTAATTAACTAGAAACCTCGATCTTAATTGATTATATCGACAACTTAACTTCTTACAATTAATAACGATTCTAACTAGAACGCTAAAATAATTATTGTCATAAGGTTACTAAATTACCCTTCCTCGCAGAAGACTAAAATACCCTTAAGTCTAAATTACCAAAATACTCTCCTAACACGAAAATTCATGAAAATGCACACAGACATGAATAAACACACATAAAACAATTAAAATCAAATAATCGTAAAATCGGGCTGTTACAGTTCCAACAGAAACAATGTACTCCCTCCGTCCTGAAATATAAGCAAAAAAAAAAAAACACACTTATTAAGAAAATCAATAATTCTTCATTGACTGCTCTAAATTTTATCAAATAAAAATACAACATTCCTAATTTACCCTTACACACATTGAAAACAAAAACACTTCATAAGTGACACATTGAAATCAAATGGAGAAGGAAGCATGATTTTAATACACAAAATAGTGGTAATCATGTTGATTTCAAAGCCGTAAACCATGATTCCAATTCAATTTCATTATTGCAGGTAGTTAATATTAGTGGCATTCCAATTCCAATACTCCTTAAACATGCTTAGGTAATTGAACTTCAATGTTCATGCTCCATAAATGCAAAAGGGTAATTTTGGAACACTAGATTAAAATTGGTCAACATTATTTTTTTTTGCTTATATTTTGGGACAAAAAAAATGGCCATTTGTTGCTTATATTTCAGGACGGAGGGAGTATAGGGCTAGTTCAAATACACTCTTGGACGGCTGTAAAATGAACATTTGTGTCAATTAATAATAATTTCATTCTTCCTCAATCATTAAAAAAATTAGATTTTATCCGGCTGTCAATTTATAAAATATTAATAATTTTTTAAGCATGCAATAAATTAAAATAATGGCACAACTAAAATTATATTACTTTAATTAATTATATATATTATAATTTAAAGAAAAATGTATAATTTTGAAACTAATTTTTTTTATATTAATAATCCTTATTTATTAATTTTGTTAGGTCTGCAGTAACTTAACCTAATTTTTTTCCGCTCATTCGCTTTTTTTTTTAGGTTTCCATTTATTTACCCTAACAAATTTCATCTAAAAAAATGCATGGCACCAATTTTATTCCTATCCTCTTGCTTTTCTTTTTTTAAGCAAATATTTTCTCAATTATTTAGCCTAACAAATTCCATCTAAAGAAAATGCATCGCACCAATTTTATTTGCTTTTTTTTTTTAAGGAAATATTTTCTACACTTATTTGATGCTTTTTTTTTATATATATATTTAGAGGTGCAAAGTTGGCTACCCTAATTTCCATGTAAACTTTGTTATATATACCAAGCCCTAAACGTGTTTCTCTCAAACAAAACAAAAAAACCCTAAACCGTGGTAAATTTCACACACAACACAAGAATCATATATTTTGATATTTAGAGATTTGCAAATGGAAGGACGTGACCTTACAACTTTCCTCTCATACCAGTGCTTAACTGGTAACTTTGATTCAATTCTGAATTTTTTTCCTTCCTTTTTTTGGATTGTTATTATTAGTGTTTCTTGAATTATACAATTGACATACTTTTTGTAACATGTTGTTTTCCATTGATTAGGTAGGTCCTTTGATGACTTATCATGTTACTGAGATGGACGAGACTGTCACCAAACTTCAATTGAAGTATACATAGTTGAGTACGACACAGAAGATGTAATTTGTCGTTTTCCTTCCTAACTTCTTGCTTTTTTTTTTGTTTTTTACGAAAACTATCATTCTGCAAAATATTATTTGGCATCATAATACAAAGTAGTGTGAAATACAATATTGCAGTCGCCAGCACTAAGAAGTTTACATAATACATAATACAAAGTAGTGTGAAATACAATATTTGTCGTTTTAAAGCCATTACTATTCTTATTACTTTTACTTGCAGCTATTACGTTACCCTATTTTTAATTTTTTTGGTTTGCTGCTATTACATTACTATTCATCCAATTTTCAATTAAATTTCATTGCTTTTGTGTTTGTTATTACGAGTTATTTAGTTTCATGTTGCTGCGCCTGTTTACCATGTTTTAAATTGAGGATTGTTATTGCTACTGTTTGGAGCCGTATTCCATATATAAATGTATATTGATTGTTACTTGATTTCTGTTTTATTTTAGGGTGCTGTCAATTTACCAAACATGTTTGCAGCTGATTTCGGAGACGAAATCAATCGTTTGGTCAAACTGGTCGACAGAAAGAAAAATTAGTTTGAAGTTTTGGTTGATAGGATTGCTGGTTCTTTTTTTACTCACCAAAGGATGGAAGGCAATCGGTGATTTTTATGGGCTAGGATTAGGTGCATGGGTGACTTTGGTGTTTGTTGCTTCAGGTCGGTTCGAAATGGTTGTAAATGACCGGTTTGGGAAGGCTATTAGGTGTCCCTATTTTGATCCTCCCATGTGTTTTGTGATTGATATGTCTGATGTTAGTCCAGTTTTTGACAATGATCTCCCTCGGTTACCTATGCTCTATCTTATCGCCACAGTTTCACCAATCTTCAAATTGATTTTGTGAAAAAGTTGACTGAAAATGATGTGAACAAGGGGTTTTTGGTATGAATATACATATGTTTTTTTTTGTTAATTTTGATTCAATTATGAATTTTTTTTCCATATTCTAATGAGTGTTCTATTAAATGTTTTTTACTCATGTAGAAGCTGAGGTATGAGGGAAAATGTGAGCAGATATTTCACAGAGCTTCCACAACAGTTAACATGGTTGATGATTGTGGGAAGATTTGGAAATGTGTGATGACTTATGGCTCTATTCCTTATGAACACATCAAGATAGGTGGTGGATGGAAGCGTTTTGTTCAAACTCGCAACATTCATGAAGGTGTGATGTTGAGGATTGGTGGCCCAATGGCTGGAGGCAACCACACTATTTACGTTACTGTGATTGCGAATTAGTTGATGCATAAACAAGCTGTTCAAGCATGATGGAGTTTTCTTTAATGTAGTGGTCATTTATTTGCTTTCGTTTTCATTTAGTTTTTTTGGTTTAGTGTTTTCGGCACCAATTGAGGATTGATACTTCATTGTTTTGGTTTAGTGTTTTCGGCACCTATTAAACATTGTAAAGTTTACTTTTCTGATTGTAAGGTTGCAAAGTTTAGTGTTCTTATGCTAAATGGTGCATAACAATTAAGGATTGGATGTTGGTGTTGTGGGCAATTGAAGTTACCATTTTATTTTGTGTGTTTTTTTATTCCTGTTTTGCTATTCCTTGAAATTTGACATCAGAAAGTAGGTGTTTGAATAATCACACCACTAGCAAGAGTCCTTCTTTTTTATCTTGAAATTTGTTTAGCTTCTAATATTTGTTGCAAATTGTAACAATTGGACTCTTAAAAGTTAAAACTGATTTTTTTACTTCTTAAAAAGACTATAACACTTGACCAAAAAAAAAAATGCTAAACAAATCGGTTCATAAACTCTAGGTATTTTTTTTTCTTAATAATTTTAGTTTGTTTTCCACTAATTTTCCTATTTTGTTGGACTATACACACCTTCCTTCATCTATTTTTTGTTTTTATTAAGCTATAACACTTGACAAAAAAAAAAAAGATATAACAAATCGGTTCACAAACTACTAGATATTTTTTTTTCTTTTCTTCTTAATAATCTTAGTTTGTTTTTCACTCATTTTCCTATTTTGTTGGCACTATAAACACTTTCCCTCATCTATTTTTTGTTTTTATTAAGCTATAACACTTGACCAGAAAAAGAAAAAAAAAGGATATAACTAATCGGTTCACAAACTAAATGAAAAAAATAAGAAAACTCAACTAATTAAAATGAATAACTAACGATCCAAAATTGATGGTCACTTATCCTATAATGTTTGGTACGCACAGCCCTCCGGATAATGCTTTCTTCATCTAACAACAAGTAACAAAAAATAAGAAAACTTAGTTAATTAAAATGAATAACTAACGATCCAAAATTGATGCACTTATCCTATAATGTTTGTTGCGCACAGCCCTCCGGATAATGCTTTCTTCATCTAACAACAAGTAACAAAAAATAAGGAAACTTAGCTAATTAAAATGAAAAACTAACGATCCTAAATTGATGGTCACTTATCCTATAATGTTTGTTACGCACAGCCTTCCCGATAATGCTTTGTTCATCTAACAAACAACAAGTTAAAAAAACATTATAGGATTACCGAATTATCCAATGTACTAAAATTTTCATATTTCTTTTACGGAATTATTGATTAGGATTACCGAATTTTCTTTTATAATATTTTCAGATTTCATACATTTTATGAAGTGTTTTATTTTGTCTACTATGAATTATCACGTGTTATTTGTTTCACTGTTACCAATTACATATTACATTTTATTATTCGTATGTTAATTCTTTTACAATAAACATGCGCGGAGCACGAATCTGAAATCTAGTTGATGGTGAAAGAAAAGTGTATGATGAAATTGGAAGGAAAAAAGTAGACCCTGAGATTGTGGCACATTGGAAAATAATTTTTTTGGACCCCTGGATGAATTTTCGGACCTATTGGACTTAAAATAAATATGATAAAAAACTAGAAATAAATAAGACTAAAAGAAAATAAAATTGAAGATAAGAGTAAAATAAAATAAAGACTAAAATAAAACAAAAAAACTAATAATAAAAAGAAAAAGCCAAAGAAAAACAGTGAAAAGAGGGTCCACTCGGAACCAAAAATCGTTGTCAAATCAAATGTAAACAAAGCTAAATAGTTATGCCATTGTAAATAAAATAGTAAATTTCTAAAATGATGTGGAGTGTCCTTGCCATAAGTGCTCTTATACTAACCCAAAAGAAATATGAGTCTGATACTTCCATTGACGTAATCTTGGAGTTCTTCACAAATCAAATCGCTCCCAGTTTCTGTCCAATGAAAAAGACAGTCATAACCATCTAATCAACGTCCATCTCCTAAGTAGGTTCTTGAGCGAGGGCCAAAAGTGATATGCTCTAGTGAAATCGCATTCTTTAGAAAATGAATAGCAAGCTCAATTTCAATCATTTGACCGACATAACCATGCAATTCAACATACTTCAATTCCAATGATAGAATTCTGGATGTTCCCTTCTTTGTCTTTCGTTTTAACACAATGCAGGACATGCAATCTGAAACACAGCACATATAGCAAATAATATAATATCAGGCAAAAATTTTGAGTCTGTTGCGAATTCGATGAAAAATCACACCAATAAATATTTGACGTGTGGAACAAGGAATAATCAAGCAACCAATACAAGTGGGTAACAGTTATAATCACAAACAAAAGTAGAAAACAGCGAGAGACAAGAAGAGAGAACACAAAAGAATTTGTTTACCCAGTTCAGTCCAAATTGACCTAATCTGGGGGAAAGAGCAGCCCTCCGTTTCACTATATGATGAGTAACGTTACAAAATAGATATCAATGAGTTACAAGAATAAGTCTCCCGCCTAATTCTACCCAAAGTCTCAATCTCTTCCCGTAACCAAGAAACTCAATCATAATAGTGTTTCCCAAGGTGAATCAACCCTCAAACCCTAGTGTTTGTTCCAAAGAGACAAATTCTATACAAACCCTAGTTTTGTTGTTGCCTTTCTAAACCCTTGTTTCAGCCCCCTCTATCTCAAGGTTTGCTCTGATACAAAGCCTATATATATATATATATATATATATATATATATATAGTAAAAGTAACTCCCATAAAATTGTAACAAATCTGGCCCAAAAATACGTTTCTAAAATATCCACTGTGCGTAAATTCGGGCCCGATTTTACCATTCGGGCGCCGATTTTTGCCGCAAGAAAAGCGTCCAACAGCAGCCAAATTTGGGCCCCAGACAGATCCATTCGGGCCCGATTTTGCCTTTTCCAGCAAATATCATTTTTACCTCCAAACTCCAATTTTGAGTCACTTTCACAAGAGAGTCTAATAAACTTGTATGAAAATATGACAGAAAATTATAATTAATATAATAGGACTAAACTAGAGAACTACATTCGAATGAGTAACCAAACATATAATATAAATTATATATATACCCCAAGATATAACTTCTGGAGATGTGGACACAACATAACCAAATTTAAAACCCATAAGTAGTCATCTTGATATCTAGGGAGATACAATTCCAATACTTGGAGATGTTGAAAAGTACCAATGGTTGCTGGGAGCATTCATATCTGCATGCATCAAAGGTAAGGTATATATAATTAATTTATCAAAGATTGATGACTAAAATTATGATATATAATTGTACAATTGAGCTTCAACATGCCTGTGATGGAAGCAAAATAATCGTAAGATTATGAAGTTGACGGAGAGAGCTCAATAGATCGAATGAAGTTGACGAAGTGTATGTGTGGGGTGCAGATCCTCTCCATTTTATGTGGAGTGTATGTATGTCATGTATTTATGAAAGGAAATTGAAGATTGCAATTTCCTCATAAAATGGAGAGGATCTGCACCCGTGTGAGAAGGGGTTGTTAATAAAATACTTCAATATTATTATACATTAGTTTCATATTTTGTAGCCTTTTAACAAGTTCCCTTATTTGAAAGAAACGTGTTTATGGACTTGGCAAGAAAAGCTTTAATATCAATTAAGAGATTATATTTGAGATGGAATCATAGAAATTATATTTAAATATGATATATATACCTCATGAATGATAGCAATGCACTTCGTTCCTTCCTTGACAAAATGAAGAATAAGGTAAGTGGGAAAGTGTAGAGAAGGGTGGCATAATGGGATTCTATTATTGCAATTTGTTATGCCTTGAGTGTTATGAGTAGTTGTAAAGGTATAATGGAAGATTCAATTTTAGCAAGTGTATAATGATGATAATCCTTTGCCCTGATGAGCTTCGACTCTTTAGCTTGTTCTTGCAAAGGGTTCTTCTCATAATTCTTAATTTCGTTATGGATATATTTGTCTTCATTTCTTTTTAACAAAAAAAAAAAAAAAAAAAAAAGCAGACATAAATAATGATAACGAAATTCAAAATTTAGATAAAATCCGTTTACAAGATGAATCCAAAATCTTAGCTCGTTAGCGAAAAGATTTCTCCGCTTTTAAACACTTTCTAACCAAATTCTTAATTCTTAAAGATTAATCTTTCATTATTCTCTTTCCATCCCCAATAACAATGCAAGGAATAACAAATGTCCAATAAGAAGCGAATTTCCCTCACCCTTCTCTACATATGACAATAAAGTTTAGTTTTTGTTGCGAATTCGATGAATAATCACACCAATAAATATTTGATGTGTGGAGCAAGAAATAATCAAGCAATCAATACAAGTGGGTAACAGTTATAATCACAAACAAAAGTAGAAAATAGCGAGAGAAAAGAAGAGAGAACACAAAAGAATTTGTTTACCCAGTTCAGTCCAAATTGACCTAATCTGGAGGAGAGAGTAGCCCATTTGTTCCACTATATGATGAGTAACGTTACAAAAGAGATGTCAATGAGTTATAAGAATAAGTCTCCCGCCTAATTCTACCCAAAGTCCCAATCTCTTCCCGTAACCAATAGACTCAATCCTAATAGTGTTTCCTAAGGTGAATCAACCCTCAAACCCTAGTGTTTGTTCCAAGGAGACAAACTCTATACAAACCCTAGTTTTGTTGTTGTCTTTCTAACACTTGTTTCAGCCCCCTCTATCTCAAGGTTTGGTCTAATACAAAACATATATTTATAGTAAAAGTAACTCCCATAAAACTGTAACAAATCTGGTCCAAAAATACGTTTATGAAATGTCCACTGCGCCCAAATTCGGGCGCCGATTTTTACCGAATAGAGCTGCTCCAACAGGCAGCCAATTCGGGCCTCGGACTCCACAGTTCGGGCGCCGATTTGTCTTTTCCAGCAAACATCATTTTTGCCTCCAAACTCCAATTTTGAGTCACTTTCACAACAGTTTTGTTTAAAATGATATGAGATACGTCTTGCATGTATTGTAAGACAAAGGCAAGCATGGAGCTACGTTCTTTGATTCTATCAAATTACAACATTAACAAATGATTCAAGAGTACTTGTACCAAGATTCGTATAACGCGACCACTCAAACTAAACATAGAAAAGCAACAAAAAAAACTATAAGAAAAATAGAAACCTCTGGGAAGTGATTAAAGAAGTGTTCATTGAACTAACTCCTAGATCATTTGCAGGTTCACCTAATCAAGACAACATTAAAATAAACCAAAGGACTGTGCATTGCATGTTCATTTTTTAACAAGACTTATTTATTCATAGAAAACAAACAAATTAAGATTAAGAAGAGATCATTATATATTAAGCTAATTAAGGAATTCCATTCCTATTTTTTTTTTTTCAATCAAGACTTTTACCCATTTATTCATCCATTAGTTTCAGAGTAATTAGGGTTCATAGAGGAGGGAGATAGGAGTTTAGTGGTGGTGGTAGTTTGGCTAAAAGAGATAGGTGTAAATGGCTGCATGATTGAACGGTGGGAATTCAACTTATGTTTTCTTTTTCATCCATTCAAAATGTAACGAGATAGAAAGAGGTTTTGAAATGTACTCACTAGTGTGTGGGAAAGTGTCGTTCGCCGTGAGAATATATAGGAAAAGGGATGGAAAAATTTACTCACAAGTTTCTCTCAATGAACAAATACTATTACCATATTTTTGTTTTCTTGGGGGAAGGTTAACGTGATAAACTGTAAATATAGTTCACCATATTATCTTCACATTTTGTTGTTATATTTTGTGTTCTTTAATCAATCTTTCAGCATAAATAAGGGACCGTTCTTTTTTCATCCATGTAACCGAACCAACTTAATATTGATAAGATTTGATTGTTGTTGTTGTATTAAAATGATATAGTGATTATTTTCAATTGAACATACCTTCTTTAGCAAGTTGTTTAATATTTATTGAAATAGTTACCTTTCATAAATTGTTATAATCTTGATTCAAAAACTACAAAAATTGACACATCTTTATTATACATAACAAAATCAGCTTTGTGGCATGGTAAAATGTGCAACATCTCACAAATTTGCAAAAGTTGAATCAATCCAACACATGTGGCATTGTTGTTGAATAGATATTGAATATAAAGCATGTGGCTATGATTCTCGAACATGGGTGTACATTAGTCCTCATTTTGGTAACAAGTAATTACTATATAAACTAGTAAAATCCTAAAATGATTGCTCTTATACTAATCCTAAAGAGATATGAGTTTAGTAATTCCATTGACATGATCTTGAAGTTCTTCACGAATCAAATCACACTCAGTCTCAGTCCAATGAAAAAGACGGGCACAAGCCGGATTTACTTTATGTTAGTTATTTTCCTTTTTTTTTCTTTTGATCATGTGATCTAGTGGCTAGAAATTCATATCTTAAGGATAACACTTAGCATGCGGATTCTTTTAGTATCCGTGGCACAAGCCAAATTCACATCCTTTAAAGATTCAACTGTCCATGTGACATGTCAAACTTTGTATTGTTCATCTTTCTTCCTTTAAAGATTCATTAATTTCTGGAAAAATGAAGTACAATTCAAAATTTCAAATAATAATGCATGGGTTCTTCACTAATATTTTGAAAACCAAATTAGCTTATTATTATAAAAAAAGAAGTTAAATATGATATCAAGGTTGAAATAAAATATTGTTTTCATACAATAGAGAATTAAACACAACAAAAACCACAAAATTCCTTGAAAGTTAAATATTCCTAGTTACAAAATTATTGTTTAAGTGTTTTGCTTGTCGTGCTATGATTTTTCGCTCCTTCTACTCTTGCAGACATGCTTGGAGTTTCAAATGTGTTCTTGGACACGAAACTATGTCTGCTTCTCTTCTTTCCTTCTAAGATGCTTGGTGTACATGTACTTGACGTTGTTTCCAGACCATTCACAAGGGCGACGTCCATAACTGCAACTTCTGAACCAACAGAACATATTTCATCTTTACTTGCAATGCGTTTCTCTAATTTTGAAGATTCACGCACAATTGGTATTGTAGCAGGTGTTGATTCTAAGAATGATTTATGTTTTGAGCGACGCTGCCAAACTACTTACTCCTATGTCTTGCCTTTGATCTATTCCTCTAAGTTTGTACAGTTGAATCAAAGCCGGGATGAAATGCTTATAGAGAACCTTGGAAGAGCATGTGATAAAATGTTTAAACAAATCAACTAATGTTAGTAGGAGAATTAAAACATTTTTAAGCTATTGGAGTTGTTCATGGTTATTAAATTGAGATTTAAATCATGAGTGAAAAACTACATTTTCCAAATTGTGAATCGAATCTTTGCATACATAAAACACCTGATAAAAGCTAATAAAGTTTACTGATAAATAAAGTCAACAACAATCTAAGCTTTCTCCCACTAAGTTAATATATCTTTATATAAAACTCAATATTTTTTGACTTCATAAATAAAAAATAACAAGAAAAGTGGCTGATTAGACCAAAGGTGAGAAAATTAGTGGTTGACAGAGTGGTTCATGGGAAAGTTGAGATACATCAAAATGAATCGTGATTCATAATGATATTCGTGTCTAAAATAGATACTCACAGACAGAGTCGTATCAATAAGGTTCGGATTTGTTTTGAATTAGATACAAATCCCAAGTATCGTAATATCCAGATAACCATTGTCTCACATGCATGCTCTTTGATTATATCAAACTGCTTATTACACCAATAACAACTGATTCAACAATACATGTTTCAAATCAAGACACAGCTCACATTCATGCACTTCGATTCCATCAAATTACATTGTTATCAAATGAAACAACGATACTATTTGATTCCACCCAACATCAAGCCCATTGGGAGTAAATGGGTTTATAAGGTGAAATATAGAGCAGATGGAACCATTGAAAGGTACAAAGCAAGACTGGTTGCTAAGGGTTACAACCAAGTGGAGGGTCTTGAATTCTTTGACACTTTCTCACTTGTAGCTAAAATTACAACTATCAGAACTTTATTGGCCTTGGCTTATATCAATTCATGGTATTTACATCAGTTAGATGTAAATAATGCTTTTTTACATGGTGACCTGCAAGAAGAAGTATACATGTCAGTGCCTCAAGGAGTTTAATGTTCAAAACCAAACCAAGTTTGTAAATTGCTGAAGTCTCTTTATGGTTTGAAACAAGCTAGTAGAATATGGTATGAAAAGTTAACTGGCTTTCTCATCACTCAAGGATACAAACAATCAAATTTAGATCACTCTCTATTCACTCTTCACATAGACACTAATTTCACTGCTTTACTAGTGTATGTAGATGATGTGATATTAGCCGGCACTTCCATGAATGAATTGATAGAATCAAATCCATGCTTGATAGTCAGCTTAAAATCAAAGATCTTGGCAAGCTCAAGTATTTTCTAGGCATAGAGGTGGCTCACTCTAAAACTGGAATCAACATTTACCAAAGAAAATATTGTTTAGATCTTTTAAAGGATACTGGTTTACTTGGCTCCAAACCCTTACCAACGCTTCTTGGTCCTTCTATCAAACTGCATCAAGACACTAGCAAGCCCTTTACTGATATTCTCAGTTACGGAAGATTGGTGGGAAAGCTCATATACCTCACTACAACAAGGCCAGATATTGATTTGGTTACTCAACAACTCAGTCAATTCCTTACTGCATCAACCACCACTCATTATGAATCAGCTTGTAGAGTTGTCAGATACCTCAAAGGTTCACCAGGTCATGGTTTAATGTTCAGAAGAGATTCAAATCTCTAGTTACTTGGATTCACAGATGCAGATTGGGCAGGATGTGTAGACACCAAAAGATCCACATCAGGCTATTTTTTTTCTTGGCACTTCCCTTGTATCATGGAGAGCAAAGAAACAACACACTGTCTCCAGAAGTTCTTCTGAAGCTGAATACAGGGCTCTATCCTTTGCAAGTTGTGAACTACAGTGGCTCTTATACTTGCTACAGGACTTAAGAATCAAATGTTCCAAGCCTCCTGTACTTTATTGTGATAACCAGAGCGCAATTCATATTGCAGGCAACTCAGTATTTCATGAGAGAACGAAACATTTGGAGATTGACTGCCACTTTGTTAGAGAGAGACTCGAACAAAGCCTCTTCAAATTGCTGCCTGTCAAGTCACAAACACAACTTGCAAACTTCTTTACCAAGCCTCTACCTCCTAAGACTTTCCATTCATTCACTTCCAAGCTTAACATGCTTGATTTGTATCATGCTAAGCTTGAGGGAGGGTGTTAAAGTCTATATCCATTTACTAGCTTGCTCAGCAAGTTATCTAGTTACACACCATAATTACTATAACATTGCACTAGAGTAACACAACCTTGTAATCATTACTAGTTAGTTAGAACTAGTTGAGTTAGTTAGAGATTCAATATTCTATATATAGCTACATTGAAACTAGCTCCCATTCATTCAATCAATAAGAAATATTACCTTTTCTCTCTGTTTCTTCTTCTCTAAGCTTCCTCTTTCTCTTATTTCACCATGTCAATGGTGAGCTTCAAGAGATATAATTCTGGATGTTCCCTTCTTTGTCTTTGATTTTCACACAGATCAGGACATGCAATCTGAAACACAACACAAGTACCACATAATATTATTAAATAATCGACCAAAAAATTGAGTTTTTTAACTTGTAATATTGTTTATAAACCGTTGCCACCCATGTTGAATGAAGTTGACAAAAAATACAAGTGTGTTTGTTTCAATTTTACCAAATTTATTCCTATGAATAACATTTCTTTGAACATAAAGATGTGAGTTTTATTCGAAGTTAGTTAGAAAAAATATGTTTGGTTAACATTATAATATTCCCATGAATCTATTACCATCTTGGTGGGAACTTTATTCCGACATTTTTCTTTGGGAAATTTTTTCTATACCATAGAACATTTTCTATCCGGGAATAAAATTTAGTAAACTTCTAACAAACATAGACATGTATATTTCTATCATGGCTAAAATATGGTTGTAGTCCGTGCAAATATGTCTCGTTTTGGTTTTAGTCCCTTTAAAAGAAATTTGTAGAAAAAGGTCCCTGCAAAATATTTTGTTTTTAATATGGCCAAAACGAAACGTATTTGCAGGGCTAAAACCTTATTTTAACCTTCTATCATTTTATTACTAGGAATCTACGAATATAACTTGAAACAAACGTACCCCTGAAAAAAATAATGGGACTAAACTATAGAACTACATTTAAATTAGTAACCAAGCATATAAATTATATATATACCCTAAGATATAGCTTTTGAAGACGTGGACAAAGTCATCATTTTCATCCTGATATCCAGGGAGAAACAACTCCAATACTTTGAGATGTTGAAAAGTACCAATGGTTGTTGGAAACACTGATATCTGCATACATAAAGAGTAAGGCATATATGGATGAACACAACAAATTAATTTATCAATGATTGATAAATAAAATTATGATATACGATTGTACAATTGAGATTTGACTTACTTGTGATGGGCACAAAACAATTTGAAGATTATGAAGTTTATGGAGAGAGGCTAGAAGATGAACAGAAAGCGAAACTTCTAATTCTCGGGATGAATTCAAGAAAAGCATTTCTAATTTGGGCGCATTGATAGAACGACACTCTAGATTGCTATCAGCATCAAGCTCAAGGGATGAGAGGTTTAGGGTTAAAATATCCAACGTTTGCAGAATCTCACAAGAAATTAATTTGAGATGACGAAGTATGGTACTAATGACGGTAGTTGCCTCATTAAATTGACCGCCTACAAATCCGAGGTCTCGAAGTTTGAAGCATTTAGTAAATAGACAGAACTGCAGATCCTCCTCTACGACGAGTTCCTCTAACACAAGAGTCTTGAGTTGCTTGAATCAAGAAAACTCGGCATTTGGCAATAGATGATAATTTCTTAGGTGTAGATGATTAATAAACTCGGGAAATAGAGTATGGGGAAACCTGTAAAGATCAAGGTGAGGCATGCCAAAGGCTTTATTTGAGAATAGCAACTCAATACATTCAACACCATCAGTAATTGCAGAAGAAATCCATTGATCGATGATATCTTTGTGTCGAGAACCAAATAGAAAATCCACTTTGAGTGAATTCACCCTTCTACTTTGATGATGATTCTCGATAATGTGTTGACCAACTCGTCGAACAAATTCACACCTAACACGATAAAATAACTATAAGTGCTCTTGTTCTTCTTAATTATTATCGATGTTAACAAGTTAGTGTTGCATTATGTGGCATTTGATTATTCAAACAGAAAGCTTCATTGAAACACACAAGAGAGTAACTAACTAAACACAATAGCAAAAAAAAATGCAAGCAAAGACTTATTTATTCATAGAAAACAAAGTAAGATTATGAATAAATCATTATATTAAGTTAGTTGAAGCATTCGATTCATATTTGTTTCTGAATCGCCACATTTATCCATCTATTCAACCATTATTAGAATATAAGTTTCATCAAGAAATGTGATTAAGAGCATAAACTTAAGATTCATAAAAACTGAGATTATCATATTCATACATAAACAAAAATCGATCACAGTGGCTTTTCATTTAATTGATTCTTTGAATTTGTATAATAACAGATAAAAATTGAACTAGGGTTTTTCTAACATGGGCAGATTTGCACATGTTAAGAAGTTTAAAGTAGTAATATATACAAATTAAATGAAAAGCTTGTTTGAATCTTCAGATATCGATGTATTAACTTTGAATCTATATCAAACGAAAACAACTAGAGTAAACCCAAATAGCATAAACAAAGAATCAAATGATATAGAGAATAAATTTCCTTAAAAGACATACTTTGTTTCAACGAGGAGGCCCATGAAACAAAGGCAAGTGAAAGTCGTGTTTCCCGACGAGTGTGCGCAAAAGATTAATCTTGTGATAAGTGATTTTTTTTAATCCTATTTTAAACTTCTATCATGTACAAAATTGCACATGATAGAAAAACTCATATTAAAATGTTCATAAAAAATAATATCATTTAATTATATACTTTTGTACCACATAGCAGATGATTGATCATATCTAATAGTTATCGTTAGGAACTTGTAAGAATTGGAGGAATGTGAAGAAAAAATAGGTTAATTCTAAATAGACTATGCCAAAAGAGAAATGTCCACTTGACGTTCCGCTTTATCCCTTCACTTTCTTCTAAATATTTCAAGTTCCTAATTGTAACTAAGAAATATAATCATAATTTCCAATTGGTTGCAAGTTTTGGATATGTCATCTTTAGTTAATGCTTTTATTGTTTCAAATCATTCTATCACTAAAGCTACTATAAACTTTCATATAAACAAAAACTTTAATCACGACTTCAATTCACCAAAATAATTCTATGTCTTCCACATAAGCTGCATGATTTAAATGCTAGTTAAAAAACATGAAAATTTTAATTCTTGTTAATATAATTTAAGACTTTTAAATGTTGATTTAAAAGTGTGTGAATTTATTTAAATTCTAAATTGTAAAATTTAGTCTAAATGTTAAAATTTTCATAAAAACATGATATAATTTAATTATATACTTTTCTATAAAGATATTTTAAACAGACATATACAGTAAAATCATTCATTACCTTGTTGATTTGGTTTGACATAAATAATGATTTCTTCTTTACCTTTTACAACTACAAATCCAACACAACACAATTCTGCTCCGATTTCAAGCGCATGAAGAGACCATCCAAGAGCCAAAAGAAGTCAGGCCTTCAAACAAAAATGCGTCCGTTTTTATTTTTAAATGGAGCAAAGTAAGAAATTAAAACAAAATCACGACATTAACCCAACTTAAAAATAGTTAACTTTTGGATTTAAAGGAAGAAAAAATTTAGTGTTTGAAAAGAATTGTGGCTTTAGGATATTTAGGCTTAATCTAAGTTACATTTGTGCAAGAGTGGGAATCAAAAAGCAAAACAGAAGCCAAAAACGGCAAGAGAATGGAAGGGTGAATAGGAGAATAAAATGACATCAGTTGGTGTTTGAAATGTTAAAGAAGAACAAAGATCTTAGATATATAAAAAAAAAATTAAAAACAATAGCTTCAAATATAATAAATTATTTGTCAGAGGCAGAAGAGCAAAGGAAACAGCATGCTTTGAGGAAAATACAAGTAGAGAAAAAATATGCTTGGTGTCGAAGGGAGAAGGAGCCTTTATATATACAGCATATGGTGAAGTGTTGGTTAGGGTTTGTACTGTTGCTTGGTTTGAAGGGATTTTTGCCTTCATGAAGGAGTGGGTGAAGTGAATGAGAAGAAAATCAAAATAGGGCATGTTTCTTGTTTGGAAATAAATGGTAAAAAGAATACTAGTATTTAAAAGAAGGGACCTTCTACGGTGCAGTCAGGAAACTAACTTTTTTGAAAAAGTTAATTTTGATCTTAATGTTTGATTCATTTTTAAATTGTTGATTACTGAATAATGATCAATAGTAATTCATCTAGTAATGTTTGCAACATCTTGGACTTACGGGTACTATTTTATTGTTGGCGTCTTTAACATGCAAACAAAGTTAATGATATTATGTGATAGTCTTAAGTGTTACGCTTTATAGGGTGTTACACCTAAAACAAGGTAAGATAAAATTAGATTAAATGTAGTCTTGTTAATCTGATGAATTGATGATACTATATGGATTGAACTTTTGATGCCACTGTACAAACAGTGGGTGTTATTCACTAAACTTTTGATGTTATAGTGTTAACTTCACCAGAAAAGTCATTCTCATGACTTCACCATAGAATTTTCCTTAAAAGATTTATTGTTTTATACATTGAAATAGAAACTGGATGCTTGAGAAATCTAAAACTTTGTAGTTAAATCAAATATTAAATAAAATATTTTTTTTAAGAATATACAACTTTAGACTTAAATCAAATATCTATAGCACATTATCCTTGATACAAAACACTTCAACAAAGTACTAAACTCATGACACTTTCTAAAGACCTTAAATTATTATAAATGAGAATTAAAAAACCAACACGACCATTAAAAACTACTTAAATTTAAATGGAAGAAAATCAAAAGTAAGGATGTGGTATAGATATTTGATCGAAGGTTAGCATAATTCTTATTTTAGGTTAGAATAATTCTTATAACTACTTCAATGTGTATCCAAATAATATCATGAGGGTTTATGTTTAAAGATATCAACTTATAACTTCATAAGTGGCAAAAAAAAAAAAAAAAGCTAATTAAGTTTTTAGTCCCTATAAATATCTGTAGTTTCGTTTTTAGTCCTTATAAAATAAAATCACATTTCTTAGTCCTTGTAAAAAAATTTTCGTCAGTATTTTTAGTTCCTATAAAATTTTCCATTAACATTTTTAGTCCTTGTAAAAAATTTACGTCAGCATTTTTGATCCCTAAAATGCTAAAGGAAAATGTCACAGGGACTAAAAAGTGTGATTTTATTTTATAGGGACTAAAAACGAAACTGCAGATATTTATAGGGACCAAAAACTTAATTAACCCAAAAATAAAAAATTAAAAATAAAGTTAGTCATGTAGCACACAAAATGAATAACACAAAGATGAGAGACAAACATGCTAGACCAAATATGTGAAGCACAAAAAAATGAATAAACACATTGTAGCATTGAATGATATCTCAACAAATTGTAATTTGTGAGAACAAATTGAAGCTTGAGACAGTGTTTCAAGTCTCAACAATATAATAAAGAGAATGAGAACATACCTATTATAACTAATATAAGAGGGTCATTTTCTCAAAATTTCCATGTGATAAAAAAATAAGAGACTGGACACAAGAAATAGGAGCGTTGAATTTATCACTAGAACTGGCAAATGCAAAACTCCAAACATGGCCTTGGATTGACCTCAGAGGCCAGTGAGCAGACACTGTTCGGGCAAAGCATTGTGATTTGCACTTCTTGCCACGAAAATTAAAAATCAGGGTCTTCAAACCAATTATATGGCATAACAAATACAATTGACACGAAAGAAAAATTAGTGGTAGAAACGGTTTTAGGATTTTTCGCACTTCTTGATACCTGGAAATGCTAATAACATTCCTTAAGTATCATTTCAAACAAACAAACAAATCTCTCAAGTTCACCCCAACCAACAATAGTGTTGGTAGATGATTTAAAATTGAGTCTTTGAGTTTGTGAAGAAACGTGACACGATTTGCCAATCGTGTCACGATTTATGAGGCAGTGAGCATGTTTTGCAGGGTGTCCAATCATGACACGATTTTAGGAAAACATGTCACAATTTTTGACTTGTTGGGTACGTTTTCAGGATAAGGTTGGTCGTATCTTGGGTCGTACGCACCAAACGTGTCACGATTTGGCAAAACATGACACAATTTTGACGACTACTATATAAGTGTTTCTTTGCAGATTTTGATGGAGAGCTTGAAGAGAGAGAAACTTGGGACTACAAATGAGGGAACTTTAGGGTTGAGTGTCTTTGTAGTGAGATTCTCTTGGGCTGAAAACATTGTAAACACCTTGGGTGAGTGAAAATCATTGAGTGTCTTGTTCTTTGGTAAGATTGGAAAAATGGGTAGAAATTAGGTTTGTTCTTTGTGAGCTTGTTTAAGTTAATTTCTTAACTCATTTGTATCTCTTTGTAAGAACTCTTTGATAGTGGATTGGAGAGTTAAATATCTCCCCTAAAGTAGATCATCTTGGATCGAACTAGGTCAACAATCTTTGGTGTGTTTGTTGTTTTCTTTCTTGCTTTCTTATGCTTGTGGTTTAGAGCTTTTCACTTGGATCCCTAGATTAGATCTAGGTGTTGTTATTATTGTTGTTGTTTGTGTTCACTTTGATTGTGGTTACTACTTTCCTTTGCTCCACACATCTTTGTTATTCATTGGTGTGAGATTTGAGTCCGAATTCACAACAAATAGTTTGATAATCTACTAACAATACCTCATAATTAATTGGGTAATTGATCATAACTATTTGTTCCATTATACTAACATATGGTTTGTGACTACTTAGATGTTTGTCATAATTTTTTGTATTCATGTTCCTTTTTTCCATGAAAGAAATTTCATTTAAGGCCTTAAAATTAGACATTGTATGGGTAGGAGAAACATGTGGTCTGCTGAAGTTCGTATGAAGCCAATTCACATGAAAACAAATAAGAATATCCTAAAGGTGGATCTATAGGGAAAATATGGAACAATAAAATTCACACACACCAAAATGACCCAGGTATGTTAAAAACAAATATTTTTGACAAATAAAATCAGCGGCAAAGACAAATTAAAACAAATTTTTTAGAAGTCAAGTACATGCTTTAAATGCATTGTTGCAAAAACAAGAATAAGAAAAGTTGCAGATGAGGAAACAGATGCAACGACAAGAAAAAGAGACGATCAATACTAATAAAAAAATATCTGTCATAATGCAACATTGGGGATTTGTTGGATATTCTTCTCATGTTCCAAACCCCAACAGTGAATCAAATGAACTCATTGATGAAGATGGCAACAATGATTTTGTTGAAGATGTCAATGAAGATAAAAATGACTGAGTTGAAGAAGATAACAATAGTTATCATATTGATAACTTGTAACTTGGAGTCTCAAATTTTGTTGAAGAGTTATTTTGTCATATTTTAGTGTTTGTTGAAATGTTTGTTATGCATATTTTGCAGCTCGATATTGATGGAGACTTGATGTATTTTATAACTAATGCTTCTGTTAGAAAGAACAAGTTTTTATTGTCATTGTTTTTATTAATGTATGCTATTTTTGGATCTTTTACACTTGATAAGAGGTTCTTTCAAACGAAAAATTAAAAATGACTTTCAATATGCTTTTTTGCATTCATTGAAAGAAAATGTCAATTTGTGCATAATAACCGGTAACTTTCCTTTGGATTTTCCTGCGGGTAATTTCTGTTTCCTGAGGATTTACTTGGGGAAACAACTAGCTTTGTTGCTCGCAGAAACATTCACGAACAGGGAAACTTCTCCAACTCTGACCAAAGGTTTCCTGCAGATATTTTTCACTTTTCTTGATGAAATTTCCATAGGAAAGTTTCCTGCGGTTTCTAAAATCCTCATGAAACAATTACCCACAAAGGTATTACCTGGGAGTGCAAATTCTTGGCAAAATCCGTAGGAAACTCGTTTCTTTTGTTTATACAATGGATTTTGTTAGATGTGAGTGTTGCCTACAATTTCTTGATTTACAAACGTGCAAGGACGACATGGATTATAAATGGTAATGTGGTGCAGCTTGTGTGTGAGTGTTAAACATTTTAGAGTATGGGTTTGAAATATGAGACCAACAAGATTGGGTTTAAGTCTGATTGTTGCTTTTCATATACTTTTGATTACTTTTATCCCTTGTTCCCCTTGTAGTGAAATTGTTGCATTGCTAAATAAATTCTACCCACATTGGTTACCTACTTCATTAATGTTGGACCAACAAGAAAGTGCTGATATGTTGAACCATAGTGTCACACAACAATGTGGCGATAAACAATTAATTATCACAAGGAATTTCAAGCTAATATACATTGTTGTATCGATGCATCACAACCATACTATGAACTATGAAGTATGATGAGAAAGTTCACATTCTTTTATTGTTGGTATTATCAAGATATTCTTTTATTGTTTGTTCCACAAACTTCAAAGAATGGGATCATTTGGATTGTATTCTTGAAAAAAGTATCGTCTCACGACTAGTTTCTCTTTTGATGAAGCTTCATGAGAGGACTGGGAGAAAATACGTATTATTTCTTCCATATTTTCACCTTGAGGACAAAGTGAGTTTGAAACGGTGGGTTATGATAGGACTTGTTAGATGAAGGATTTTGCAAGCAAGTATAGTTGCAATTAGTTATATTCAGTTATTTCTCTTCCTAATTATATGGTTCTATTTATTTCCTTTCTTAAATTTACAATTATGTTATTTCATGCTCCTAAGATTATGAAAGTAGTTATACCAAGATTGACTATATATAATGCAACAGTGGATCAATTCTGATATGATGAATAATAATAAGGTTTTACTTGCTTCCCCAATTTCTCATCTATTTTCGCTCTAGGAGTTGACACTCACTCCAATAGTTTCCTTTTCTTCACTCTACGATAATTAGAGTGTTTGATATTCTAATTCTAATAATATGTGAATATGAGAAGAGTAAAATGCATTAATGATATACGAGAAATACAAAAATTGACAGTTAGTATAAAAAAATAGCATTGATCGACAAATTGGATCCTCACCTTCTATATCTTTCTACTAACTCTATCTTTTTCTTAATCACACTCTCTCTCCATTATAAAATGATTTTACGATGAAGAGAGAGATTGAGACGAAGAGAGAGATAAAGAGTTAGGAGAGAGCAATGGAAAGAGATGATGTTCCAATTTCATTGTTGAGAAGGAAAAGACTAGTCAATGGGTGTGTTTACCATGTTTGCACACAAATGTAACTAGCAATTAAAAAAAAAACACAAATGTAAAAAGAAAATAGCTAACAAAAAGTAAAGTTTGGCTTGTGCGTGCCAAAAATACTAAGAGAACCCACATGCTAAATATGCTTTTCGCAAGTCAAATTCATCATTAAAATATTAAAATTTTCATTCATCAATTCATCATCAACCCATGAACATGTACAAATTAACCATTCAGTTCTAAGGATGTATGCCAAGCTCTCTATATTTACCATCTTCAATTTCATTTTGTTACTCTATGGTTCCTTTTGTTAATTACAGGTTCGCCTCACATCACACTCTTACCTAAAAACTTAAGGCAATAAATTTATGGATCCTCTTACTTATAAGGTGTACAACCTTTACGTTTTTATCCGATGTGGGACATATAACTCACTTGCACACAACACTCCCCCTTAAGTGTGAGTCCATCTATTCATCATGCTCCTCTTTCAAACGGAAGCTCTTACTTGCTTGTATCGTCGTTGCTAGATTTCTCCACAACGGAACCGACACAAGGAAAACTCTTACTTGCTTGTATCATCGTTGGCTTTCTCCACAACAGAACCGACACAAGAAGCCACTTGCTTCTTGTACCGCCGTTGATGCTTTCTGCGTAACCGACCGACAACCTCGGTTGAACCCTCGTCAAAACGAGGCTCTGATCGGAATTTAGACGAGTTAAATTCATGATCGGAATTAGTTTTATTGTAGCCTAAATGAAAGGATTATTTGGAACAATAAACTAAACGGCCAAAAGATGATATTTGAATTCGTCGTATAATCTAATAGGAAATAATGACCTCCAATTGTTACCACCAGGAACCGAGAAGAATTGGTAGAAAGAGGGTTTTCTAAAAGGTCTTTGTACCACATGAAATTTCTCATGTAGCATAAAGTCCCTCTATGTGTTTCTTCTCTTTCCTCAATATTTATAAGCTCTTTATGTTAACCATTGAAGTAACTCATCATCTTCTATTGACAGCGAATTTTAAATCTTGTTTCATTGCTCAAATCATTCAATCACGAAGACATTGATAAACCTCTTTATAAATATTGAAAGTCCAATCATGAATTCAACTTTTTTAAATTGTAACCCCTTGGCATAAGCTGGGAAATCATATATGAACGCCTCACCACTAATTAATTATAGGCTTAATTAATGATTTGATCCCTTAAGTTATTTGCTAGTTACATTTTGGTCCCATAAGATATTAACGTTACAATTTGGTCCCTTAAGTTAGTATATGTTAGTCAAATAAATCCTCACTGTCAGTCTTTTGACAAAACGTTAAATATGCACATGTGAACGGTGACGTGACAACTTGCAATATGTATTCACCTTAGACATTGGGTTAACGGTTTTGACGGTGGGAGTTTATTTGGTTGACGGAATATAACTTGAAGGGACCAAATTGTAACGTTAATAACTTATGAAACTAAAATGTAACCAACAAATAACTTAAGGATCAAATCATTAATTAAGCCTTAATTATAAGTATAACTTATAAGTTTTCAAAAGTAAAGATATCAAGGGGCTGTTTGGTTTGTGGAATTGAGAGACATAATATGATAAAGTTATTTTATCGTGCTTAAATATATTGTTTCATACACCAATATAAACTAATTATATCTTATTTATCAATTATATCTGTATTTCTAACTCTTTTGTTTCATCTGGAACCTCGTTGTCTTATCGTTTCATGTTATTTGGGTTTACTCTACTCGTTGTCGGTTGATGTTTTAAACAAGTATTCTTAATGATTCATAGTTTATCAATCAAAATACGACACAAATTCAAAGAAACTCTTCATTTGATCGATTCTTTGAATTTGTGCAAATCCTAATTATAGATTAAATTTTTATATTTAATTTTATATTATAAAATCAAAGAATCAATCAAATCAAAAACCACCATAATTTATGTATATGTATGAATCTAAGTTTTTATGAATCTTGTGTTTATGGTCTTAATCTTATTTCTTAGGGATAATTACACTCACCTCCCCTGAAGTTTCTTTAAATGACAATGACCCCCCCTCTATTTTCATACTCAACATTGACCTCCCCTACCGTTTGACACTGTTTAACTTCCGTTAAGTTAATTAGAAAAAGAAAAAGATTAAAAACTCATGTTGCCTGGGTTTTCATTTCATACAAGCAATTAGTGCCCTAAAACAACACAAAAGGCGTGAAGCATAGCTGTGACTTTTTCATTGTGTTTCTATTTCCATTCTAAGGAAATGGGCAAATCACTAGTGAGACTGATCATTGAATTCGACGGGTTTAAAGAAGAGGGAAACCTTGAATTATGAGATTCTTCTATTGTTTATGTTGATGCAATGATTTTTGGTGATAATTTAATTTACAATTTTTAGGGATTTGATGTATATGCAGGATGTCATTACCAATCTGGTGTTGACGATTCATTTAATTTAAGTTCATTTGTTATTGCCTTTTATATGACAATTTGGTAGAAAAAAATAAAATAAAAATATGCAAAAAGCTTCAAACAACAACATAATCTTCAATGGTGATGAAGATGGTGTTCTTTAACTGGAAAACAGCACTTGCTTTCACTTTAGCATAATAATAAAAGGTGTTAAATTGAAGAGGGAGGTATCTATCTATTTTGAAAAGCTTAAGGGAAGTTAATGTCTATTATAAAATTAGAGGGGGTGTTAGTGTCATTTAAAGAAACTTGAAGGGTGGTCATTGTAATTATCCCTATTTCTTAACGAATATAAAATTATAATGGCTGGAAAATTGATAAAAATGGACAGGAATATTTTTGTTTTGACAATCAACAAAAGAAATCATAGAAAAACAACGATGCAAAACAGAAAAGAAATTCATGTACTAGAAAATTCGCTTTCAGCGACAGATTTAGAGGCCGAATATTTTCGATCACCTTAGAAATTAGATTAGAGACCGATATTCTAAACTACATTGCCAAAATTTGTTACATCCATATATTGGTCGCTACGCAGCTAATTAGGAACACCCTTTCTTGTCCAACAAGTCAAGCCTTTAATCTCAATCTGATTCTCATTCCAAGTCCACTCAGCTCTAACTCATTCGAACACCCTAATTCAGCTCAGGGGGATTCCAAACGTTGGTAACATGTTTAGTATATGAAGTAGGTCGTTTTACCGTGAACTACATATTTTGTGACGAGCCGATGAGGAAACTTTGAAATTTGTGATGTCAAACTTTTGCTTGGGCTTGAAAGTGGTGTTATTTTATATGCTTGTTATATATCGATATCATGTGTCCTCTACTTCCTTTGAATAGTCGATTTTTTAGAAACATACAGATCGATGCTTTTTATTTGACAATTGGGGCGTAAAGGAATACGGATATCAGTACACGGGATCTTCGATTTTTTAGAAACATAAAAGTTGATGCTTTTTTTTTTGTTTGCCTAATATCACAATTATGCTCATGAACTAATCAAACACATTTTGTGTTTGATATTGCTCTATTAAAGATTCATTTGAATAGAAATCAACGTAATGATCTAATGTAATTGGTCAATTTGGGTAATAGACATGTTGGACAGTAGACATGTCTTCGATCAGAAGTGTCGTTGCTACAAAGCTAATTAGTCGCACTATAATTATATATTTTGTCAAAGACTAATACTAATTTGTAGCGTGAAATAGTTGTAAGGGATCACAATGACTATTTAGTCAAACTTATATGTTATCTTTACTTTGGTCAATTCTTTTCTATATCATGATTTTGTGGACTGCTTTCCGGATATTAAGTTTTGACATTATAATATAATGCATAATGTTGATGTTGCAACTTTAATCACACAACGTGGAGAAAGAAATACCTCTTTCAAGGGGGGAATCTCAACAGAAAAAAAATGTATTATATTTCATATCTTTCTATTCAACAAATGACATATTTGTTGGATTGATTCCATTTCTGCAAATTTGTGAGATAGTAGTATAACACATTTCACCGGGCCACGTAGGTATTTGTTAAGTATAATAAAATGTGTTTATTTTTGTAATTATTGAATCAAGATTACAACAATTTCTTATAAGGAAAAATTATTCTTCAACATAAATTACTTGGCAGACCAACGATTTCAAGAATTTCTGTTGAATACAACTGCTTATGGTTAAAATAGAACGATTAAACAACTTGTTGAAGAAGGGATTTCCGGTTCATAATAATCACTATTTCATTTTTATGATATTAAGTGGGTTCGGCTACAAGGATAAAAAAGAACGGTCCCCATTTATGTTGAAAGATTAATTAGGGATCACAAAATTCAACAACAAAAATGTGAAGATAATATGGTTAGCTATATAGTTTATAATGTTAACTTTCACCCAAGAAAACAAAAATATGGGAACAATAATGTCTCTCATAGTAAAAAAAGATAGTAACTATACTTTTCTATTTTATAGTGCAAGTCAAATTAACTTTTGTGAAGGTTTTTGATCTTGACATTTATGGACAAACTTCATACACCAGTACTGCAAGCATGCCTTGGTAAGGTTTATCTACTACTACCCTTTTCTTCCACAAAGAAAGCATGTTGTTTCTTATTCAAAAATAATTTGGGGACATTTACCAAACAAAATAGTTATTTCTTAATTGATCCAAGGACATAAGTGTAATTGTTCATTGAGAGAAACTTGTGAGTAAATTTTTCCATCCCTTTTCCTATATATATATATATATATATATATATATATATATATATATATATATATATATATATATACGGAAAATGCTATTTATCTAGAAAAATAGTATCAAGAATTTTTCAAGACACAGTTTGCAAGTTTTGATTGCATGATTTATTTGTTTACTTCCTATTTTTCAGCCATACCTCCTTGAATTGTGGCAAATAGTGCATTGTGATTGGTTACTCTTTATTCTTAATGAATTCTTAATGTTATTTTTCTTGAGATATAGCATTGCTCCTTATATATTCTCACCGCGAACGACACTTTCCCACACACTAGTGAGTACATTTCAAAACCTCATTCTATCTCATTACATTTTGAATGAATGAATAGGAAAAGAGAAGTTAAATTCCTACCACCACTAAACTCATATCTCCATCCTCTATAAAATCCACTAAATTATTTTTAGATGGAAGATATTTCAATATATATCCCAATTCCACCACCTTTTATGAATCAATGTATGAATTGATAGACAGGTAATCAATTTTGAACCATAATTACCCTGAAACTAATGGATGAATAAATGGGTAAAAGTATTGATTGAAAAGAACGAAAGGAATGGAATGTCTTAATTAACTTAATATATAATGATCTCTTCTTAATCTTAATTTGTTTATTTTCTATGAATAAATAAGTCTTGTTAGAAAATGAACATGCAATGCTCAGTCCTAGGGTTTATTTTAATGTTGTCTTGATTAGGTGAAACTGCAAATGATCTGGAAGTTAGTTCAATGAACACTTCTTTAATCACTTCCCAGAGGTTTCTATTTTCCTTATAGTTTTTTTTGTTGCTGTTCTATGTTTAGTTTGAGTGGTCGCGTTATACGAATCTTGGTACAAGTACTCTTGAATCATTTGTTAAATGTTGTAATTTGATAGAATTAAAGAACATAGCTCAATGCTTGCCTTTGTATTACAACAAATGCAAGTCGTATTTCATTTCATTTTAAACAAAATTGAAATTTACTATTTTTACTTATTGTATCTATCCATTTTAGACACGAATCTCATCATGATTCCCGACTTACTGTGATGAATCTCATCTTGCCAAAGAACGTTCTGTAGCCAATAACTGTTTTTGATACATTTGTGTAGCCCCTCACTTTTCTTTTGTTATTTTGATTTATGATATGACTTTTGAATTATTTTGGGTTTGTATAAGATATATGAGCTTCTGTTTTTGCATATGTCACTTGATTTTTTAAATTAAAATTCATTCTATTTATTAACCATGTATGTTATGATTTATAGTAGCTTATGATTTGTGAGACAATATTCAAAAATAATGTGTTTTTTGTTATGATAATGAAAGTAAGGTGATTTTGTGGGTAAATCTACAATGAGTGCACACATATCCCATGAGCCAATGAAGAGAAATGAATCATAAATTGGTGAGAGTATGCATAATGCTTATTTGTTTTGTTAGAAATTGCTTTCGAAAAAATTCTCTATTTATAACTTCGATAGGATCTCAATTATGCAACGAGGTCCGAAGAGTATTGTGGGAAAGTGTAGAGAAAGGTGAGGGTAATGGTCTTCTTAATTGACATTTGTTATTCCTTGCATTGTTATTAGGGGTGGATCAATTTTAAGAATTCAATTAGATAATGTGTAAAGGCAGAGAAATCTCGAGCTTAGATTTTGGGTTCATTTTGTAAAGGGGTTTTATCTAAATTTTGAATTTCGTTATCCATATATACTTTTTTTGTTTAAAAAGAAATGACGATAAATATATTGATCATAAATTTCAGAATTGAGAGAAGATCTCCTTGCAAAATAGACTAAGAATCAGAGGTCATTAGAGAAAGAATAATCGTCAATATACACTTTTTAACCGAATGTTAAAATTGAATATTCTATTATATCTTATAACTACTTATAACACTCAAAACATAACAAATTGCAATAATGGAATTCCATTATGACAACCCATCTCTACACTTTCCCACGCCACCTTCTAAACTTGCATAACTAGAGGTTTAGATTTTCAAAAACTCTTCTTTTGTTGTGGGCCTAGTCTTAATCCGCAGGATCCCATTGTTATGACTATGACAAGTCATCTCAAACAACTCTCTCATCAAGTTTCTTCTATCGGGTTATCCACCATTTATGTCTACGAACCAAGTTCAATTGTGTTGGTTGTGAGGGATTGTGTTAAGAGTTCCACATCGGATAGGAGATGACCTGACAATGTGTTTATAAGTGGGGGTAATTTTCACCTCACAAGTCGGTTTTGTTAGATCCATCCATCATTTTTAAGATGATACCAGAGCTTCTGTTAAGATCTACTAGACCACCTGATATCAGGTTTCTGCTATTGGGCCACCCACCATTTATGTCCATGAACCAAGCCCAATTGTGTTGGTCGTGAGGGGTGTTAAAAGTCCCACATTGCACAAAGGATGAACTGAACATGTGTTTATAAGTGGGGGCAATCCTCACCCCAGAAATCGGTTTTGTATGGATGAGTTAGGCCCCAAATTCTAAAAACACTTCAATTATAACTCCCTATTTAACTTACTTACCCATTCATTTTTCATCTTCTACTAATGAGACAATTATTTTGAGATGGAGGGAGTAACTATAATTTTCTTTTTATCGATGATTGTGTTTGTGATTAAGTCTTGGTTGTTGGTCAATTCCATGGTTCTTGAGAAATTTATTAACAAGCATTTGTTTTGTCCTATATTTTATGAATAGGAGCTACCCATGGTGTTAGATTAGGAGAGTAGTATTCAATTGTATTGTGATACAAATATAAGCAAGAAATGTGTAGTCATATGCTTGAAATATTACCTTTTAAAAGTAGCTTTTAAGTTGTATTTCTTCTGTTGAATCAGTAGCCATCATTGAAATTATTAAATCATTGAATCACACACACAACCTGCATTATATTTACCCTTTCCTCTGTTTTTATACTTGTTCTGTTTTGCTTTCTTTCATTCTTCTTAATTTGTTACTGTTATGCTATTTGCAACTTCTTTTACCTAATTCTTCGTTTTGTGATTCCATCTTAAAAGCTCTTATTTGCAACTTCGGTTGTACTTCATTTCATGAGGTATATATAAAATCACCTTTTCCCATATTTAACTATCATTTCTATGATTCCATCTCAAATCTCTTAATTGATGTTAAAACTTTTTTTGCCATGTCCATAGATACGTTTCAATAGAATAAGGGAAGTTGCTAAAGAGGTGCTGCATGATATAAAACTGATGTCTATTTCAATTGCAGTATTTTATTAACTCCCCCCTTAGAAACACAAAAAAGTATATTAACTATTAAGGGATGTATTTGTCCTCATACACTTTAATCACACAACTTAGAGAAAGAAATAAGAGTGCAAGATATACATTGTGTTATTTTAATTTTTAAAAGGCTTAATTAATGATTTGGTCCCTTAAGCTATTTGTTGGTTACATTTTGGTCCCATAAGTTATTAATGTTACAATTTGGTCCTTTAAGTTATGATCTGTTAGCCAAATAAATTCTCACCGTCAGTCTTTTGCTAAAACATTAAATAGGCACATGTGAACGATGACGTCACAACTAATCTATATATACCATGAGACTACAAAAATACACAATAAAGTAATAAAAATCTTACATATATCCAACGATCTTAACTTATCGCAAAGTCTTGATTTCAACTTCAACATGAGAATGTCTCTTTGATGAATGACGGATGTGGAAAGGTTTACTGATAGAGAATGATGAAGAATAATATGGAAGGCTCTAGAATAATAAAGAATAATGTGGAAGTCTCTAAAACACTAAAGAATAATAAGGAAGTCTCTAGAACACTAAAGAATAATAAGGAAGTCTCTAGATACTCTACTAAATAAAATTAAGCACTAGGAAAATCTTAATTTTTCTAGATCCTTCTAGTCATATGAAGGAGAGTATCCATATCTCTAGAGTTTTCTTTGTTTTTAGATATTTCTAGTTTGTAATGAAGAGCCTACCTAGAATAGTATAAATAAGGCTCACCACCAAGTGTTTTGAGATACTCAAGCATTGAAGCATTCAAATAATATAAATCTTTCTTTAAGAATATTAAAGAGTTTCTCTATTTTTTCTACATTTCCTTTTGTTCCTGAGCCATTTACTTTTCACATAAGATATGACCTAATGTGAAAAGGTGTGGATAACGGATGGATGAGTGAGACGATATTCTAAAATAGCATTGCTTTTGTTAAGATATTGAGTTAAGGTTATTTTGTGTGTAATTCCGTCAGGAGTGCACACACCCCATGAGTCAATGAAGAAAAGAGAATCATAAATTGGTGAGAGTATGCTTATTTGTTTTGATAGAAATTGCTTTCAAAAGAATATTCTATTTGTAACTTTGATAAAATCTCAATAATGCAACAAGGTCCGAATAGTGATGTGGAAAAGTGTAGAGAAGGGTGAGGATAATGAGCTTCTTAATTGACAGTTGTTATTCCCCAGCATTGTTATTAGGGGTGGAAAAGGAATAGTGGATGAGCATTTTTAGGAATTTTGTTATAAAGTGTGTATGGGTGAATAAATGACTAGTTTAGATTTTGGGTTCATTTTTTAAAGGGGTCTTATTTAAATTTAGAATTTTGTTACTAATATATATGTCATCATTTTTTTTTGTTTGTTTAAAAAGAAATGAAGACAAATATATTAATGATAACGAAATTCAGAATTGAGAAAAGATCTCTATGCAAAACAAGCCCCGAGTCAAACCTTATAAGAGACAAATGTATCGTCTTCTTCGTGCAAATAAACGTATACATCATCAATTAAGGTTTCAGTTGCATTGATTTTTCTTTTATCAGGAGTAGATTTTCATGCACTCCAATTACAACTCCCTATTGGACTTACTTAATTACCCATTCATCTTCTACTTGGGTATTTGCATATTTGTATTTAACAATGTCTAGAAAAAGAAACTCAATGAACAATACCCCTAATAGTAGTATAAAATTTGCCAATAAATGGTTTACCCCATGTGAAGACCCAATAATACTTGAAACAAGGTTGGATCTCCCTTTAAGAAACCAAAACAGCGTGGGAAAAAAAATAAAGAAAAGGCTTAACATCACTTTTGAAGTTTTGGTCCTTCTATTAAAAACCAGCTTTTTGGTCCCAATCAATACTTGAAAGAAGGTTGGAATCTCCCTCTAAATATCCTAACTTGTGTGTGTATATAAACCAGAACCTTCTAGAAGGATATAACAGGGCACACATGCCATTTGAGGGTAGTCTATGTTGCTACCACAACTAGAAAATTGGCTTTGACCGTCATAATAGAACGTCTGCTACTTAGTAGTGGCAAAACGGGTCGAATCCACCGGTTTAACCCGTTTAACCTACTATTGTATACAAATTGTCTAGGTTATAAAATCGATCTTTTAAGATGGACCAATCTGTTAAACTTATTATCATTTTTCTTATTGCACTACAAGAAACTTGACATTTAATGACAGCATAAAGTCGTAGGTAAATGTCCTTTTGTCGTAGGGTATATCACCAAATACCTATACCTACAATGTTTTTTTTTTCCGTAGTCAATAGTATACCTATACCAACTGATTTTTTCTTTAGGATTAGTACAAGATTTTACTATTTTTACTTAAAGAGGCATAAATATAACTGCAGAATATTTTGCTTTTTTCTCTCCATAATGAGTGTTTACATTGGTGTCATCTATGCAATGTATTAATTATACTATTTCAAATTGATAGTTTCTATTGTTGAGTTAGTTATATATAGTGATTACTTGTTGGTAAAGCTGTGCTATGTGCTATGGGAATTTATGTATGATTTATCAAGTGCAGAATTTCAAACTTCAACTCTAATCACTTGGAGAAAGAAATACATCTTTCAAGGGAGAAATCTTATGAGAAGAAAATGTTTTATAATTATTTTAATGTCTTTCTATGCAACAAATGTCACATTTGTTGGAATGATTCCACTTTTGCAAATTTGTGAGATATTATACATTTTACCATTCAACATAATTGATTTTGTTTGAAAAAAAAAAACATATGTGATTTTATCTATATCTATACTATATATAAAGAAAACGGTGTAAGTTATTATGCATAAGGATTTTCTTATGCACCATGCATAAGCTAATCTGAACCATTAGATCAGGGACATGTGTTATAATCTGGTGCTTCAGCTCAAACATATCACAACTGTTAGATGTTGGAGACGTGTTCGAATCTTGAGCTTCAGCTTGCGCCGTTTCAGTTTGTTCCCTCTCACGATCGCGTTGTAGAATTCCGTCGCCGGTGCCGTTTCACGATCACGTTTCTGACTGTTCCGACGTGATTCTCAGCATTCTCGCTTCTCCGACGTGATTCTCACCTTTCTCTCCGACGTGATTCACCCTCGCTCGCTTTCTCCATCTTGATTCGTGCGATTCAGAAATCTATCGCCGGCACCGCGATTCTCACCGTTTCTCACTACTCCAACTTGATTCTCAGCCTTTCTCGGTTCTCCGACGTGATTCTCACCTTGCTCCGACGTTATTCGCTTCGACGTTTTTCTCCAGCGAGGTAATCATGTATACGAATTTTAGGGATAAAACTGAAGTAAAGGATCAATTCTTTGATAAAACTGATGATTGAATCATTGCAAATTACTATTGTAGTAAGAATTTTACTTGATTGAATCATTGCAATGATTGAATCATTGGAATATGTGATATTTTACTTCAGTTGATTACTTATCAACTGAAGTAAAGGATCAATTATGTTAATTTGATTCAATCTGTGATATTTTTAACTCAATGTGAATATTCAATCTGTCATTTTTTAACTCAATTCTATAAAACTGATGATTGAATCATTTAAAAGTACTTATGGAGTATGAATGTTAGGGATAAGAGCACAACTTCAGTTGTAGTAATTTAGTTTACTACTCACCAAAACCATATCAACAGGCCAATGGTTTTGGAGTAGAACTCACCAAAACCATATCCACATGCCAATGGTTTTAGCATAGTTTTTTTAGAGTTTTTCAGTAGTTTCAATTTATCATATCTAATGGTTTTTTTGTTCTTAATAGTGTTTGTTGCTGTTTTCAATGGATTTGATATCAACTTCATCTGAGAGTGGACAATTGACGGTTGAAAATTCAGTTATTGATGTGGATAGTTCTCAATGTTACTCCCCTAGTGATAAAGAATCATGGAAGTCTTTGGTCTTTAAATCTATAAAAGAGATTGAAGATTTTTATTTTAATTATGCATATAACACTGGATTCTCTGTTAGGAGTATGTTGAAGTCCAAGAACAATTCACAAAATAAGAAATCGGATAAGGTACATTATGTGCGTTATGCTTGTAACAAACAAGGTTTCAAGAAGGGAAGTCTGCTTAATCCTAACAACAGGGCAACATGTGACAGTCCAGTTCTTGTTGAGTATGTGAAAGTTAAAGAAAAACCAGAGGAAAGGGTTGGTTGTCAAGCTGGAATATATTTGAAGTTGGATGAAGCGTTGAATGTCTATAAGATATATAGGTGGGAAGTTGCTCACTGTCATCCATTACATAAACCAGAGCATTTGCGCTACTTGAGATCATTTCGAGAAGTAAATGAAGTTCAAGGACAACTTGCTTTAATAAATTCTAAAGCTGGAATGTCGATGAGAACTTCTTATGAAGTTATGGGTCAAGGAGTTGGAGGCACGAAGAATCTTCCTTTTCGATTTTTGGACTTAAAGAACTATCTAATGACAACTCGTCAAAAGGAGATGGTGGCTGGTGAAGCAACTGTGATTCAAGAATTCTTTAGAAATGAAGCTCTCTCGAAACCAGGTTTTTACTATGATATCCAAGTTGATGCTGCAGAAGACATAGCTAGTATTTTTTGGTCAGATGGAATTATGCAACAAGATTATGCTCTATTTGGCGATGTTGTCAGTTTTGATACAACTTACCGAACAAACAATAAATATCGCCCATTAGGTTAGTATTTTGTACTTCTCACAGTTTTTAATTCTTATATTCTTGAATTTGAGAATTAATTTCATAATAAAAATTTGAATGAATGTTCTGGTTTAGAATTGAAGGTTCTGGTTTATGTGTGTTAATTTTGCCCTTATGTGTGTTTAGAATTGAATGTCCATATTGATTGAAGGTTTAGAATTGAATGTTCTGGTTTATGTGTGATCCTATCTTGCTTTGAGAATTTGTGCTCTGTACAGCCATGGAAAGATCATATGTGTCTTTTTATCGATGATAAATAAATAGCTTTTTTTGTCTTTGCGAGTTTAGACATCTCGTTTGAGAAGTTGTGCTCTGTACAGCCATGCAAAGATCATAGGTGTTTTCTTACGGGTGATTAATAAAATAGCTTTTTTCTGTGTTTGCTAGTTTAGACAAGAAGATATGGTTTCGTGAGACTCACCCTCAGTCAATGTAACCATTACTAGTTATGTTATATTTAGATTGAGGAATTGATCACAAGTTCACAACTGACGCACTCAAAATGTAGGTGGCTTTAAAATGCAACTTGTTTTGATTTTTTACTGACATTATTCCTTACAATCACTTGGCACATTGCCTAAATTAGATTTCTGTTTTGTTGTTGGCTTTTTATGATTGCGATGAGTCACCTGGATGATCAAATAAAACCATTAAATACAGCCAATGGTTTTGGAGTAAAACTGACCAAAACCATTTCCACAGCACAATGGTTTTATAATTTTTAGATATGTTGTATTTTGTTCTGATTTGGTTCATTTACATTTCAGGTGCCTTTATTGGTTTTGACAATCATCGTAAGAGTGTGTTATTTGGTTCTGCGCTACTGTATGATGAGACATCAGCTACTTTTGATTGGTTGTTTACAACTTTCTTGAAGTGTATGTCCAATAAGAAACCTCAAACCATATACACAGACCAGGCTGGTGCGTTGTTGAAGTCAATTCCGAATATTTTTCAAGGTGTTTTTCATGGTCTTTGCTCATGGCACATGGGAGAGAATGCAAAGAAAAATCTCGGCTCTCGTGCAAACAGTGCATTTTTTGATGAGTTAACTAATTTGGTTTCAAATGTCGAAGATGAATCAGATTTCGACTACAATTGGGATCAGATGATGAAAAACTGTTTTAATGGAAGGCCTACTTCGGACTTTAAGTGGCTTGTCCAAACCCATGCAAATCGTATGCATTGGTCTTCAGCTTGGGTGAGGTCACATTTTACAGCTGGTTTGAAAACGACTCAGTTAAGCGAGTCTTTCAATGCTTTTCTTCGTGGATTTTTGCAGCCAGACCATTCACTTGTTCGATTCTTTAGTCATTTCAACATTATGGTTCAGAGAATGAGGGATAATCATGCTGATTTGGACTTCAAGGCTGCAAACACTAGAACAAAAAATAATTATCCCAACAGTCAGCTTATGCGGTCCGTTGTAAACAAGTATACACCATCTTGCTTTGCATTTATTCACAGGCAGTATGACCTTTCCTTCAAATACTGTTATGAGGAGGACACAACAAAAGGGTCTGAATTGAACAAGTTCTTCAAAGTTTTCACAATTGAGAAGGTTGATAATAATTATGATGATGTTGATAATGATAATGACAGGGTTTCGAATGTTGATGTTTTGGATGTAGAACTTCAAGAAAACCTTTCCCCAAGGTTTGAAGATCATGATCGACTTGATGAAAGGGTTGTCACAGTCGACATTAGGAGCAAAAGTTTTACTTGTTCATGTCGTATGTTTGAGAACCGGGGTTTCTTATGTCGACATGTTTTCAAGATTTTGGAGGTCTTAGGTGGTCATGTGCAATATCATTTTTTGAAGACTATACCTGCACAATATGTTTTAAAGCGGTGGACTAGAGATGTGCGTCCGTCTATTGATAAGCTGAAATCTACCATGAATGTTGGCACTAAAGACACCACTCAAGCACAACGATATCAACAAATTTGTGCTGTTACGGTTCAGCTTTCTACACGTGTTTGCGCAGATCCGGAGGCATCTGAAATATTTCTCAACGGTGTTATTGAAGCAGGGAAAAAGGCAGAGGAGTTTCTACTTGCTAAAGGTATTCATACAGATCGATTATCCGTTACGCCTTCTAAGTCTTCAAAAGCAGTTGCTGTCTGTGAACCATCTGTTGGGACTGCACCAAAGTTCAAAGAAAGACCAAATCCAATTAGGTCAAAGAAGCGACTTAAAAGTGATTATGAAAAAGTTAGAGAAAGACAGAAATTCCTTATAGCTCGGAAGAAGCAAAAGAAAGATGATGAGGCTTTAACAAATTAAGCGGGCACTGATTGTTTTTTATGTTTTAAGTTAGGAAAGATGATGAGGCTTTAAAGAAAAAAAGCGGTCACTTATTTTATATGTGATAAGTTTGTACTATATTTTATATCAAATTCTTGATTGTTATGTATTGGTTTGAATATTATCTTATGGAAACTATACATTTTCACATTTGTAGGTTTTTACGTATTTATGATTATATTTTGTTACCAAACCATTAGACAGGTATTTTGGTTTCACAAAGAACACTATCAAAACCATTTAACCTTACTTATGGTTTCAGTATTCCATACATCTAATTTTAATAAAATAAAATTAAACTGAACATTATTTGGCCAAAAATTAAATAAAATGAACTGATTATGTTACTTTTCTTAGAAACTTCATATGTTTAACACAAAAAAATTACATAAAATAAAGCAAAAGTATAATTTCATTTAAAACCTTAAGGCAGTTATTTTGGTTTCACAAAGAACACTATCCAAACCATTTAACCTTACTTATGGTTTCAGTATTCCATACATCTAATTTTAATAAAATAAAATTAAACTGAACATTATTTGGCCAAAAATTAAATAAAATGAACTGATTATGTTACTTTTCTTAGAAACTTCGTATGTTTAACACGAAAAAATTACATAAAATAAAGCAAAAGTATAATTTCATTTAAAACGTTAAGGCAGTTATTTTGGTTTCACAAAGAACACTATCAAAACCATTTAACCTTACTTATGGTTTCAGTATTCCATACATCTAATTTTAATAAAATAAAATTAAACTGAACATTATTTGGCCAAAAATTAAATAAAATGAACTGATTATGTTACTTTTCTTAGAAACTTCATATGTTTAACACGAAAAAATTACATAAAATAAAGCAAAAGTATAATTTCATTTAAAACCTTAAGGCAGTTATTTTGGTTTCACAAAGAACACTATCAAAACCATTTAACCTTACTTATGGTTTCAGTACAGCATAAGAGGTGTACTGCTGGTTTCACATACAACACTAGTGAAACTATTAAGCCATACTTATGGTTTAGTTATAAGTGTGGCTTAATTCATAAACTCAAGAAAGAACTAAATTTTACCATACAAACTCAATAAAAAATCTTTAAAACTAATTCATAAATTCATCAACAACAGAAGTTACATGTCATGTTTAACTTGCTAACTTTTGAAGCTTTTTTTCATAGTACCAAAATCAAGAACTAAATTTTACCGTACAAAGTCAATAAAAAAATAAATTAAAACTAGTCCATAAATTCATCAACAACAGAAATTACATGCCATGTTCAACTTGCTAGCTTTCGAAGCTTTTTTTCATAGTATGTTTTTGCTTTATTCTCCACAAGTTTTCTTCTGCAATTGCTTGTGTCACTTAATATTGTTGAACAAATTCCAATCCTGAGATCCATAATCTTTGCAGCCTTCCCAATTTTTTTCATTTTTGACCAACCTTTGAAAGAATCCAGTTGCGTGTTGTCACCTCCCCATTCAGTAAGGAATTTCATGCAGAAAACTCCACAACTGTCTTTATCAACTTGACTAGGCATCGTTGGTGTATCCCACTTGAATGTGGTAAACTTGAAGGGCATTCGGATTTTTCTTCGCTTATAAATTTCTGCCACAAATACTTTCACCTCGTTCAGCCAGACATCAAACATATCCTTGTATACAGTGGGTGCGCCATTCTTTGTGTGCAATTTATCTCCCGTCAAGCTGTTCAAGAATTCAAATTTTTGGGTCTTCAAATTCACGACGAAGCACACATAATAACTTCCCGGATCCCCAATTAAAGTTGGTGTCATGATCTGCAGTTCCAATGAGAAAACTATTATTTACTATGTGAAATGCATCAAATGAGAAAACTATAGTCTATGTATGCAGTTCCAAAGAAAACTATTATGTACATCAAATGGTTTTGTAAGACAAGTGTCAGAAATCATTGCTTTTGTTAAATGGTTTCAGACGTACAACACCAATAGTATTTCAGAGTATTACTGCAGACCCAAACATGCACTAAAATTAAAAAACCATATTGAACTAAAACTTACATATTCTAGACTGTTAGGGTCGATAGCTTTCCAATCCAAGTATTTGAACTTGCTTAGTCTCTCGATAAATGTTGTGAATGAAGCTGGGTTATTTTTGTCAAAGGCACCAGGTTTTTCGAGGTCAACCTATTTATATAAAAATAAATCAGTAAAATCAATTAGTCAGCTTAATGAGTAAAATAAACCATTAATATTCATGGAATATAATGCATACATAGTTAATCATGGGTGTAACCAGTCTTGTCATCCTGTCTCTTTGTTGATTCCAGTTTAAGCAGTTGACCCAGGCATTGATCACAAAGCATGACACCCATTCGTCTTGCTGCAGCGACCACAAGTCTTGCCTTTCCAGAGAATAATTATGAGCCCTATTATCCGAGCAGTACAGAAGCTCATTCCTATACAATTATTAAGCATTTTAGGATTTGTAGTACTAGAAACATGATTTCATCAAGCATTATGCAGATAGATACATTTACATGAATTCACTCATCAAAGGCAGACACAAACATCCAAAAGATCAATCGCGAAATATCATATATTTTGGAATGAACAGTAAAGAAAACTATAGTATATATATGCAGTTCCAAAGAAAACTATTATTTACATCAAATGGTTTTGTAGGAAAACTTTATGAAACCATTCATTGTGAAAACTGGTTTTGACATACAAACAGCCAACATACAAACATAGTTGTAAACAACAGCTTACAAACCAAATAAAACATGACTATAATTAACATGACTATAATTAATACTCATCTCACTTATGTGAACTATGACATTGTACATTAATGACTCGGCAAAATGCTTCCTCATAACAGCTAAATAAGAAATTTTTTTCACTTACTGATCAAGCTCCGAGCTCCATGCATATGTTGATAATTTTTTCTGCAACTCAGTTGCAGTAGACTCGTGGATAGCATCATCATACGGGCTGTCAAGGTACTTTGATTTCTTCACTGCACGTCGACGCTCAGGGTATGTGCTATCAGAATAAAGCATATTATGCTTCTTTCTTTTCTTTGTTGTGACTGTTTGGACATTGTCCATGTCAATTATTTCATCTGGCATCACTGACTTTAGTGGAGTTGCACTGTCAAATAATATTACATAAGAGTGTTTATTTTTGCAGATTTTAATTAAATATTGTTATTGTGCAGAATATAATTAATCAATTCTAAAGTACAATTATCACATTGCTTGATTTGTACTCTATAACAACGTTTGAGTCACATTTTGTAGGCTTCTCCCCATCCGTCACATCTGGTACCAACATAAGTGCAACACTTTGATTGCATTCTTTCTTCGTTGAATCATTATCAAAAATCTCATGGAACTTCAAGATTGTTTCCTGTGTCACTAAAGCTGGAGTCTCTGAATCATTTGTATTGAACCTGAAACCATTAAAAAACATTTTAGTTTTCAGACATCACATATCAAAACCATTGACAAACACTTTAAAAGTTATGGTTTAAGATGGATTTTTTAAACCATTAGATTGTTATTATAGTTTTACACATCATAAATAAAAAACCATTAAAACAAATCATATATAATCATTTCTTACCCTGCATTCGAAGCTTCAAAAAACTCTGGAAACTTCAAGATAGTTTCTTGTGTCAATGTCATTCCCACATTGCATGCTGCTTTAACTGAATCATCAATGATCTTCACATCAATCTCAACTTCTTCATCATCAGTTTCAGGTACTTCCACCCCCTTCTGAGTACCTGAACTCTTATTCTCCTTAGTTTCAGCTTCCTTGGTTGTGCTTGGTTCTTCTGAAACTACATCATTTTTCGCAGACTTTTCAGTACTTGAAGTCTTATTCTCCTCAGTTTCAGATTCATTGGATGTGTTTGTTTCTGGTGAAACTAGGTCATTTTTTGCAGAAGTAGAAGCATTTGCCTCAGCTATTCTCCTCTGCAAGGTTGTTGCGGTTCTAGTGTAGACCTGTATGCAACCCCTACAATAATTTAGATGCTCCTCTGCCTGCAATCGGGTTATGTACATGTATTGTTAGGATTTTTGAAACCATAAAAAGACAATATTATGGTGCAATTGTTTTATGTATCAGTTTAAAACAAAAATGAAGAAAAACATTTAAACTAGCAAGTAAAATTATTTAACAATACTAATGGTTTTACTGTATAACATCTTAAAACCATTAAGATAAATTAATGGTTTATACATTAACATTGCATGAATATCATTAATTTTCTCTCACCTTAGATAGTGGACATGTATCTGCATCAAAATACATTACAAGCAGACCATCATCAGTGCTCTGCAGTCTTTTGACCCCAACTGTCAATCCTTTATCCAGCCCCATAAGCTCATGCACCTTCTGAAGGTCTTGGTTTGCCGACTTGACATCCCAATCACGAAGCGATGGCTGCTTATATTTTCCTGTAAGGAATGGGCTTCTCTTCCCCATTTTCTCCATGTAATTAATCTGCAAAATAATTAGCATCATCTTCTTCATCATGATCCTATAGTCTATGTATGCATGCAGTTCCAATGAAACAATTATGTACATCGAATGGTTTGAAGCTAATGGTTTCAGCCAACATAAAAATAGGAATATATATAATGGTTTGAAGCTAATGTATTCTTCCTTCGTTCTATTTGTATCAATTGGTACCATGAAGAGTACATTAGGATCAAAATACCCTTCATAATATTTTAAAGGTTATACTACTTTGAAAATATGTGACAGTTATTAATAAACCCACTTGTAATACTAATAAGTCAAGAAAATATAATAGAACACAGTTACCATTGCAGACTTTTTTTGTTCCAACTAATAAAAAATGCAGCACAAATAGATGAGTTAAAACAGAAATGAAATCAATATTACAAACTAAGAACACATATATTGCATTCTAAAGGATAATTTCAACACTACATGAGTACATCTCAAACACAACTCTGAGGTGCAATCTTCCTAACCTGCATATGTGCCGCATCAACCGCAAATTAACTCTAGATAACAGAACCTAAGATCCTATTTCGAGGTACCAATGCCATGCAATCTAACTACGAAATCAGCAGTGAAACGAAAGTCATGCTACTTTCTTAACATATTTAGTTTAGTTTAGCCTCCACAACATTTAACGTATTTGATAATTAAAGATTTTAGGGTTTAATAAATGAAAAAAAGAGAAAATTACCGCAGCCAACATACAAATACAAATATGGGAGAAAGAGAGAGAGAGAGAGAGAGAATGATTACCATTAGGAAGTGGAAGTCCGCTAATGGATTTGCCACTTCCGGATTTTGCAATCCGTCTTTCATATATTGGAGAACATGGGAGCACCAGTTATAAGATGAAGCCTCTTCTAATACATGAGCATAATGTAGAGAAATTAAGCTGCTGTTAGTGGGGCACAAAATGTTGTGAATTATAAGACAAATTGCACCCTTTACCCATGCCTTTGGTTTCTCCATTATCTTCAGTCTTATCTCCAACTCTGTCGCCTTGACAAATGGAGAATAATCACCATTCAATCCTAACTCTACCCTGAGTCTCTTTATTGCTGCTTCTGAGCAAAGTTTAATGTTGATCTGCTCCCCCGCCATTGGGAGATAATACACTCTATGCACATCTTCTTCTTTCAATGGGAGCACATCTGTCTTGCTCAGTCTTATCCACATATTCTCCTTTTCAAAGTGTCTGACAACCCATTCCACAAAGAATGTGTGGATTTTTGTCCATTTGCATATATGTACCATTCCTCCAAACCCACTGTCATTCAAAAGTTGAATTATCTGGTCTTTTCTTCTTTTTCCATCTATTGACTTCATAAGGTCGTAGACCTTAGGTATGCTAAGCTTGTGCCTCAATCATTGATCGACATCCAAGTTTTTCTTTCCATTTTCTTCATCAGAACTTGCTTCATCAGATTTGTTAACCTGGATAAAAAAAAAACAATTACCAGCATCAAATGGTTTTATTGTAAAACTTTATGAAACCATTCCTTGTGCCAAATGGTTTCAGACAGTATTAACAAATTCCTATTGTTTTTAATTTTATAGTATTAACAAAGTAAGAATATGTATACAAAAATATTCTTCTTTTCATTAGATTCTTCTCCAGCAGATTGTTGTTTTTTCTGATCCGCCTTCTTTTTCATCTTTTTACCACTCTTCTTTGCATTTTTGTCATATGAACTTCCTTCATCAGATTGTTGTTTCCTTTTGCCACGGTTTATCTGATCCGGCTTCTTTTTCATCTTTTTACCATTCTTTTTTCCATTATCGTCATCAGATGCTTGCTCCTGCTCTGATGGTGTAAGTTCAAGACTGAAGTTTGGAATTGTCCCTAGGTTGTTAGATTTGTTAACCTGGATCAAAGAAAACAATTACCAGAAATCATTTCCCAAGCAAAATGGTTTTAAAACCAAATCTACGAGATACCTAAGCTATATTTGTTACCTAATCTATGAGGGAAAAAGGAGGAACAAAAATGCTAATGTTATGATGAAATTCTACTCAATTCCTAGGGCTAACATCTATCAACAGATGTTCTTCTACTCATTCAAAAGCTCAACTATCTCCTCTTTTCTTCTTTTTTCCATGTACTGAACGCATAAGAAGAAAGTTTTGCAAAAGAAGGGTTAGGTTACTTAAAATAAATCAAATTACCTAAACACTCTTAAAAAAGAAGCTCAAAGGTTAAAATACGAGGATTAGTTTAGAGTTTTTAAATGCCTAACCAAACTGTGACCTGATTGCAGCCTTGATAACGCGAGAAAACTTCGATCTGGCCGCGATTTTCAGCTGCAAATGCAGATCACCAGCAGATAGCAGAGTGTGTCACAGCGGACACTAACTCCGCTAACCGAAGCCTCTATCGCGTGCAATCGCGCAACGATTGACAATATAGCCTAATCAAATAATTGAATTAACTCTTAATTTCAAATCTGAATCAAACAAAATTTGATCCAATTCTGATTTGAATTTTACATATAGTCAAATACTTAAACCAATCTTAACAAATCAAATAGGGAAGGGAACCTATGATTGGATCGGCTGAAATTGGTGATTGCTACTCTCTCTCTCTTGTAGCCCAGATTACCTCTTCTTTTACTCTATTCCCTCATTATTATCAATAATTCAAAGAAATGGAATTCATTTCATACACTTTTCAAGTCCTGTAACACTTTTCATTCATCATCATTGTACTATTCTATTGGTAAAATAGTGAAATCAGTAAATTCAGTCTGAATTTATCAGTATAATATACATTTTTTACCTTAACATCTATTATACTAGTTTTTCAAATCAGTTCCCAAATAAACCAATTCAAGAACTGATTTCAGATTACTTGTTGCCATTAGGCTTTAGCAAGAGCACAAGTATGTGCAAAGCATATAGTATATTAGAGTTGTGAACAAATTGGTTAGTGAATTTCACAACAATTGAAAAATAAGTGTTGATTAATCGCAAGCACCACAAGTTGTAATCGCAACAATATTTAGGATCATGGGGTGATTTAAATGTTTCTTATAATCTAAAATTTTTATGAATTCATGTGTTGTGTAGTTGCTCATTAATTTGAAATTAGTTTTCTTAATCATTCCTGGTGGAAAACGGAGAAATGGCAAGAGCTAAAGTAAAAATTAAAGAGCAAAACCTTCTTTATCCTTCAACATGCATAAACTCATAATATTAATTTACCATATAAAACAATTTCAAGTAGTGAAAATAACATAAATTTAGAATGCAATCCAGTTACATATGCATAAACAACATTAAAGCATACAAACGAAACGAAGTTGTCAATATTTCTGACAAGAATATGACGAATACTAAACTAATAAACATTTCAAAACATAGCAGCTCAGCACATGTTACAAATGAAGCCACTCAAGAGTTCATAATACATGCCACATATTAGACCTTAAATAAAGTCTAACATTTTTCCACTCTAAAGTTTGCATCAACGGAAGTCCATGTACTTTCAATAATTCATAACCACAGCTAATTCCTAAGGACTACTGACACATTTTGCAAATGAAAAATTAATATGAGAACCTTATCACACACTCATATATGCACAATAATGATTTTGATACAATTGCTACATTGCATAAGTTTCAGGTTAATTGGCAGATACAACTCAGAATATGCAAAGGTTAATTGGCCTCTACAACCATTTCCCCAATAAAGTTCTTCAATTTTTGTTCCTAAAACCAGTTCAAGAACATATTTTACCTATGTTAAATAATAATCAGTTCAAAATGGTTTTGCCTAAGGAAAAAAAGCGGCACCCTGGTGCTACAGAACTCCAACCATACTTACACTGCCCGACTCTAATCAGTCATTCGTTTTCAAGACAGACACTTCTAGATCAAGGTTAGGTGTTGTCGTAAGCCAAACTAAGCATCCCATTGCCTTTTCAACCATCATTTGAAATGGTTTCATACACAGATCAATTAGAGAGTCAAAGAACTAGATATCATTGTCAATGTGAGATCACTCACTTTATGATGATTGCATACACAGATGGAATAATGGTTTTAGATAGATTAACTAAATAATGATTGTTGTATCATGCTCCAAATCGTGTTTGTATCATGTCCATTACCTAGTACTTTTCTTGTTGGTTCAACATTAAATATGATATTGGTACTAATTAAGCAATTTGTGGTTTTGTAGTCCAACTCACATAAACCATTTCCACAGCAAAATGGTTTTGGAGTCTAACTCACAAAAACCATTTCCACAACAAAATTGTTTTGGCATAAGTACAAAGAACTATTAAATAACATGCAAAAATACCAAATATTATCACACACATGCAGTGAACACAGATACAATTTCTAAACTATTTATTTGAGTTGATTTTTCCAATTTGAAATTAAACTGTCAATTAGGGTTTCACAGATGCAATTACTTTCCAAACTAATTGTAATTACTTCAAAGCACAAGATATTTGGAAAAGAAATTATATATGAGAATTTCAAACCTGTCTTGTTTTCATCTTTTTTACTGTTCGTGTGGTTTTGGACTGGCACTGATGTTGATGAAGAAGCGGTTACGGCGAGAATTCACCGGAGAAGGTTCGTTACAGCGAGAATCGGGATTGTTGACCGGCGCTGATGATGATTTCGTGGGATGGTTGAAATGGTTGAAATGAGGTTCGATTTCGTTTTCCTTTGATGCAGTTTGCAGTTTTCGTTTTCTGTTCGTTTGATTTTGGTGGAAACTAGTTCTGGATACCGGGTAATGGGTAATGGGTAATGGGCTGGACTTATGCAGGGTGCATAAGTAATACTTATGCATGATAACCGGACCCAAAGAAAACTACCCCTTTCAGCATATTTTTGGGTTGAAATTTTCTTTCCAAAAATACCCTTAATATTAAATACAAATAACACATGTAACAAATAGATAAGAACAAATTTAAATATTAAAACAACGGTAACAAACACGATATGAATATACGTATATCTGTTTTTTTTTTCCTTTATCATTTACAAAATATAACAAACTGGATGAGTATATTTATACTTACTTTTTCATTATTTCAATTATATTATTAAACAACTTTTTCTATAATAAAGATTGTTGTTCGTGTCATTAAAAAAAACAACAACATTTATATTTTTACTTTTAATCAAAACCAAAATTTCATAAAAAAAATACCGTTCATATTTTTCAAACTTTAGCACAATAAAAAAAGTGGAAAGACGGGCAAGGAGTATCCGTCTTTTCGCTAGTAAAATATAAAAAAGATGTGTTAATATTTGCACTTTTTGATTCAAAATTATAAATCACTTGGCAGACTAACGATTTCAAGAAATTTATGATTACATTAGAATGGTTAAACAACTTGCTGAAGAAGGCATGCCCGGTTGATAATAATCACTATATCATTTTTAATACAACAACACCAATCAAATCTTATCATATTAAGTGGGTTCCCCGATATGTATGAAAAAGAACTATATTTATCCTGAAATATTAATTGGGGATCACAAAATTCAACAACAAAAATGTGAAGATAATATGGTTAACTATATAGTTTATAATGTTAACTTTCACCCAAGAAAACAAAAATATGGGAACAATAATGTCTCTCATAGTAAAAAAAAGATAGTAACTGTACTTTTCTATTTTATAGTGCAAGTCAAATTAACTTTTGAGAAGGTTTTTGGTCTTGGCATTTATGGACAAACTTCATACACCAGTACTACCTTAGTAGGTTTTTGGGGACATATACTTACCTACCATTCCCTTTTCTTTCAAAAAGAAAGCATATTTTTTCTTATCTCAATACTATCAATTAAAGTAATAAACTCTTGAAATGATCAACATTAATTTTAAAGATGTAAAACTTATTTTGATATTGTAGTTATAAAATTTTGGGACCTTTACCAAACAAAATTGATCCAAGGACAGAACTTTCATATTTAATTTTGATAGAGGATCTAAAACTGCTCAATAAGAGAACACTAGCGGGTAGATTTTCCCCATCCCTTTTCCTATATATTCCCACAGCCAACAACACTTTCAACACACACCAACTCCATTTAAAAACCTCATTCTATCTCTTTACCATTTGGCCAAAACGTTCTATCTCTCTTCTCTACAAAATCCACTAAATTATTATTAAATGAAAAATATTTCAAATATATCTCAACCACCACCTTCTATAGTGCATGTTTGGGTTTGGTATCAATTCGGTGTTTTGCAAGAATCATAGGTGAGCCACTGAATAGGTTTGGGAGAATTAATGTGGCTCAATGTGATTCTTGCGGAACCCAATGTGATACCAAACATGCACTATCACCATCTACTTTGTTGAAATTAAAAGGAACCGGTTAACCATTTTCCATAACTTGAGCAGGTTCTCTGGCGACCAAGGTGTCGAAAAATCATCTCATTCGTAGTAAGAAACTATAAACACAAGGAATGTTCAATGTTTCCCCTCTTTATTATCTGCTAACTCGTTTCCTTATGGTTGAGTATCTCACTGCAACGTTCCTCAGGTTAAACCTAAAATCATAAACCCCCGATATTTAGAATTTCTTTTAATATTTGTCTTGTTTATGCGTGGCTGTTCATTTGCTTTAGGACGTTTTGATCTTCTTTTTTTATTTTTTTTATTTTTTTTATTTTATCATAGAACAACTTTTGACTCTTGTATGTTCTCTTCATGCGCATTAAAATCGGAGCAACATTTGTGGTTTGGTTGCACCGTACATGAAAATTTATTTTGGTTAAATTAAATTTATAAAATTGATATTGGTTAAATGTGAGTTGAAATTGAAGTGATTTATGTTTGAAAATATATATGGTAGAAGTGGTTTTTTGATAGATTAGTGTTAGCATAGTATTGATTAAAATTGTTTTTCAATGTATAATTATTTAAATGGGTTTCAATGTTGATGAATGTATACTAATTTGCACAATTGATAATTATCTTTAAATTGTTTTAAGTTATAGATAAATTAATAAAGATTAAATAGTTAAATTATTAAACTAAAGATATTTTAAGGTCTTATCAATTATATGTCATAAAAAACGTCAGTCAAAACATAAAATGTGAAGTTTTATAAAAAATCAAGGACTAAAATTGAAAACAGAATATTTAGGGGACCAAAAATTGGAGAAATTTTTTATAAAGACTAAAATTAAAAGTTGATATATTTAGAGGACTAAAAATATTTAATGCAAAAATTAAAATTAGAACTAGTAACTATGTCAATCGTAGTAAGTAAATTCAACCAATATAGTTTTGTCAAAAATATTTCAATCGTGCTTATTCAATCATAAAATTACTGTAGTTTTTATGATTGAATGTTCAAAAACAATAAAATCAATAACTAAAATACATGATTTTAAACCTACGACCAATAGGAGATAGTGAACTCCTATAATGACCATTAGGAACTTGAAAGAATTGATAGAAAGTGAAGTGGTAAAGGTAAATTTATGGAAGTGTTTTGTGCCCCAAGAAACTCTCGTGCCATAAATTTCATCCATAAAATTATCACTGTCACACACTTTCCTCCATTTCTTCCAAACTTCTAATGGTGATCAATGGATATGACACATCACCTCATCTTAGTTGTGGGTTTCATATCTTGTATCTTTGGTTATCGAGTTCTTTATTTTATTTCATTCAATCATGAGGCTCCGATAAACCTTCTTGAATTGAAACGACCAATCACTAGTATGCTATTATATTAGGGTATTTTTTTATTTTTTTTGCTAAGACTAAGGTGTTTTCAAACATATTTTAATTCTTTGTTTGGATGGAGTTAATAGGGGTACCGAATGGATCACAACCCTTATGGCAGGTAGAAAACACATGCGGGGCAAGGACTTGCACATGAGTAGTTGGCATAAGCCTAATGCGGTTTTTTCTTTTCGTTTTTGCATACATATATTTTCACATGTCAATCACCTAATTGTATGAGTGAACTTTTGTAAAAAAAAGTTTAGTGGAAAAATGCACAAACATTAATTATTTTTTTCGAGGAAACACACATTATATATTGAAAAGTGATTGAAAGTTTGAATCCGCATTCCAACCTCTCAAATATTTTTGCAGCTTTATAAAATTGAAAACAACTTTTATTTTTTTAGAAAGAAAAAAAAATAAGACAACTTCTTCTCTATATGAACCACCATCTCACCTTTTTAAGGCTTTTGATTCATTTAATTGGATAAGAGTTATTAAAATCATTAGAGTTGCTTGTATAACTGAGTGACCGAGGGTAACTGTGGAACTAAAATAGGCCATACTAAAATGGGTATTTTCCTTGTCTTTATAGATAGTTATATATCCATAATTTATAACTTATAGGTTTATTCAATCACCTGATCCCTTAACTTAATTGATTGTCTCAATTTAGTCCCTTAACTATAATTTGTATCAATTTGGTCTTCAATGTTTTGTTCTGTTACTAGTTTTAGTCATTTCTGTTAGTTTCTCTCAAAAAAACATTAACAAAAAGCACTAAAACTAGTAACAAAGCAAAACATAGGGGACCAAATTGGTACATAAGTTTATCTTTTTTTGAGAGAAACAAATAGAAAGGACTAAAACTAGTAACAGAGCAGAACATAGGAAACCAAATTGATACAAATTATAGTTAAGGGACTAAATTGAGACAATCAATTAAGTTAAGGGATCGAGTGATTAAATAAGCCCAAGTTATATAACTATCAATAAATGCAAATCCTGTTTTGATGTTGCCTTATTTTTATGGGTGTTGCTAACCGGGGGCACAGGTTAAGGAGCAATAAATTGATTGATTAGTTCCATTTATTTTATATCAATTAATATGAGAAATAATAAGCCAACTAACTAAAATTAACAGTTGTTGTATTCAATACTCTCATAAATGCACGACTATTATAGAATTTTAAAAGTTGACCAATTTATACCCATGTGAATTAGAAACATAATATTATGTGATTTCTTCTTGTGAATTTTCCTTGCAACAATATTATTTTTCTCGTGAATTTTTTTGTGCACCATTTTTTTTTTCATCCCCGTAAATTTTACTCAAAACATATTGTTTACTTTCACTTTTTAAATTAAAAGTTGCGCAGAAATAATTACACTAAGACAAGATATTTTAAATACCAAAATAAATTAGCAATTTCAAAGATAAAACATATCCAAATAAAGTATCTTTAAAACAAAACAGCATCCTTTGAGAGAAACAAAACAGCGTCCTTTGAGAGAGTATTAACTATAGCTTTTATTAATTTTAATTAGTTGACTTATTATTTATCACTTTAATTAAGGTAAATAAGTGGAATCTTTCAATTTACTTCTCCTTCATGCGGAGGCACTAGATAGCATTACCCTATTTTTATTTCCAATATTGCCCGTGATTTACTGTTATATATCTTTTCTCTCTTTCTAATATCTTTTTGACTTTCTCATTCCCTTCCTATTTTTTTTTTTAAACTAAATAAAATATCTCACGGATAACATCAAGTTGGCTTTGTTTGTGATTAATCATTTTTTATATTTAGATTTTTTAGTACGTGTGACCTTTACTTTTTGGTGTTTGATTATGGATAAATTTGGGTACAATTTGCATCTACATTATTAATTTTATTGTTGTTGCTAAGAATGTTGGCTCGTAATACTTTGCGGTCTTTCTCTTTGTTGATTATTATTCTTATTTTTGAGTGCATGCAGGGAGTACTACAAGTGATCATAGAAAACAGATTACGCATGGATCAAACTTTTTTCTAGCCTTTTGTTTAGATTCAATTCCTTTTATTTCCTTTTTATACGTCATTTTATTTGCATTTCAAATTCTAATTATTTTTTTATCGCATCTTCTCTAGACATGGTTCAAACCTCAAATATATCACTAAAAAAAACCTCAAATATGAAGACTATAGTGTTAACTTTTTAGTTTTTTTTTATAAATTTAGTGCTTACTTTGTTTACAGTGCAAATCAACAAATCAAGTAGAGTACTTACAACTATTGACTATATCAAATGTATAAGAGAGAATCTTTTAAAGGTAGTGCATAAGTTTTTATATATATGAAAAATGGTGTTCTTGATATTGGAATCAAAAAAGGAACGTAACCTCTATATAAAAATCATTAGGCACTACTAACTCCTTAAATAAGAAAGTAACTCCTAGTCAAAGTATAACTGTCTTCTTAATTTTGTTTCGGTTGCAAAATAAATACCATGTGCCCAATTTACTATTTCAAATGAGAGTAAAAAAGTTTAGACTTAATTAAGTTAAAATGATGTGGCCAAAAGAATTAGACCAAGTCAAATATTATAATTAATAATATGATAATAATTTTCTATTAAAATAATTTTCTTCATTTCTCAATTGAAAATATGGGACACAAAATATTTGAAACTTTTGAAATATACTCAAAATTTACAATAATCCCCCACATATTTCAAAAGATTGAAAGAAATTAGAAAAAGGACTTCCTGGGTCAACATCCTGGATATGATGCATCAAACTGGTGTAGCAAACTATATGAACCAGCCCCTAGAATGGTATTACTTAACACACAGTGATGTTGGTGTAGCAAGCTATATGAACCAAAATCACTTGGTGTATGTTAGCAGTATACCACTCGCATCACACCCCCACAATTCTTGATGTTGGTGCGCTAATAGGTCGTGCGTGTGCCTGGATTATTTCATGAGTGCTCCAGAGATTTCGCCAAGATCTCATACAAGCGGCCCCACTTGACACTCACATAGGTGATTTCATCAAGTATGCTGCAAATAATACACCACCCATAAGGGATATGAAATTCATTAAAAGCTTTATAAGCTTATCCTCTCAGTAATGCAGTGTCTTGCACTTCTCACTCACACCATAGGAAAAGGACGAAAACAAAAATTAATTTACAAATTTTTTGTGCTAGCAGAACTAATAAGTGACTTGTTCTTACCCATATGAACTTTATTCATGGGATCTCCAATCATAAAGGTTGGGGTGTCACCTCCATTGGAAAAGGGTTTTATGAGTTTGTTTTCTCATCCAATGAAGATGCTAGAAGGGTGAGATTGGTTGGTTCATGGATTTCGAATCCTGGATTATTGAAACTCTTCTCATGGACCAAGGATTTCAACCCTACAATGCAAACTAATACTTCTGCGCAGGTATGGTTAAAGATACATGGATTATCACAGGAGTACTTGAGAAAAAGAATCATATTTGCAATTGCCAACAGTGTGGGCATACCCATATGTGTGGATTAAGTCACAAGCAAGCCGGCCATATAGAGGACATTCGGTCACTTTGTTAGAGTTTTGATAGATATTGACTTGAGCAAAGAACTTTGATATGAAGTTCTTGTGGAACGAACTGGTTATGCATTCTTTGTGGAGTTGGAATATGAAAATTTTCATGATTTTTGTGTCTTTTGCAAAACAATGGGTCATAACATTGATGTTTGTAGGAAGGCAAGCAAAAGAGACTCTGATGAGAAGAACCAGGAAGGAAACAAAAGAGAGCCAGTGGAGAAAACAACCAAAGACAACGTTAAAGTTTCCTTATGGAAACAGAACACTAAATGAAAGGCTAAGAAAACTCATGTTTTTGACTTGGAAGCTGAGAACCAAAGCATGCAGATTCCTCAGCAAGAGGCAAGAATGAAAGAAAATGAACAAACAAGAAATGAAGGAAATATGGAAACTCAACAACAGGTAAATAATTAGGAAAACAACATTTCCCATGTTGCAGCTGTGGTGCAGAATGAAGGATTTCCAACTGAAGACATCCAGGATGGGGAAGAAGAGAGTGATGGAAGCTCACAAGCATCTGAATTTGTTGATGCTACACAATTGAATAATGATGCTTCAGATGAGCTGGATTCAAGTCAAGAACAAAATTCTCTTATTCAAAATGATGTGCAATTTCTAAATCAATCTTGGGCTAATCTAGCTGAAGTTGATGAGGAAGGGATTAAACAACAAGAAGCTGATATGGTGGCTAAGCTAGCAAATGAAGTAGATATAGATGTGCAGCTTCATCAAGAAAATCAACTCAATATAGATGCATCTGGTTTCAAATTGGTCACAGGAAGGTCAGCAAAGAAGAAAATTCATAAAGCTAATTCAAAGGCAAGTAGTTCCTACCTTACTAAATCTAAGGTTCCGACTAAGCCTTTTAAATGAAGTGCTTATATTGGAACATCAGGGGACTAGCTAACTCCCCATCTAGGTTAGCACTGAAGAATTTAATTATACAACATAAACATCATTTTATCTTGATCTTTGAACCTTGGCTTTTATTTGAAAATTTCCCTAGATACTGGTTTCATATACTGCATTTTAAATTGTTTGCCCTTAATAATAGAAACTCTTTAGATCCCAACCTTTGGTGTTTGCGTCTTAACCATCTCTGTAACACCCCGTTCTCCCAACAGTATTAATTAACAAATTAAATCAGAGTTTTTCACCAAAAACGGAATGCTACATTTTCGCTCAAACAAAATCTCCAAATTAACGGATGAATAAATATTCTCCAATAAAATAGTCAATAATAATTAACTTCAAAACTTCGCAGCGGAATTATTTTAAAGCAACTAAATAATCTTTGGCACGCAGGCCTCATCAAAAGTTTCATAAATCAAAATTAATACGTAAGGAAAGAGAAAACAAGCAACAAATTCCCGTCCCGTTACGTATCAGAGCCCTAAGACACTTGAGCCGACATCTCTACTAATCTTCATTACCTGCACTTGCCCACAAGGCGGCAATTCCAGCAGAAGGGGTGAGATTCACAAACAACAATAGATAACATAATTCATCAATTAAACTCAACAGCAACAATTTAATGAATAATCAATTATCATTTATAATTTGAACAATTCAACAACATGGTCAACAACGACACCGACAACTCAACCAACAACAACAACAACGACCACAACTACAACGACAACAACGACAACAAAAATGCAACTAATGCAAATGCATGTGGTACCATTTTACGCGCGTTGAATGCTAAGCATTCCGGGGCATGAGCCCCCAACGGTTGAATGAAATAACATTCCAGGGCATAAGCCCTCAACAGTTGAGTGATAAACACTCCAGGGCATAAGCCCTCAACGATTGAGTGTAAACACTCCAGGGCATAAGCCCTCAACAGTGGTATGAGTATGAAATGGACTCAATGGTGTATATCTACATACAACCCAACGACAGCAACGACAACTACTATATGCATAATCAGCTATGGCATAAGACTCCAACTCAATTGATAGGACACAACAAAGGGCACAACAAAGCCACACAACAAAATTCAACAACCTAGGTAACCTACAGCATTACTCGCCGTGGCGAGCTACCTTACTCGCCGTGGCGAGTTCACAAAATTGAGCTCCTCGCCGTGGCGAGTTGGGGGCGAGCTTAATGCGAGCAAAAGTGGCTGCTCTCGGCGTTTTTGACATTTTTCACCTAAAATCTTCATTTTTAAGTTCCCAAAACCCAAAATTAATTCTGTAAAAAGGTGCCATTCATCCCTAAACATATTAAGACACTCAAATTGATATAAAAATTCACCCAAAAACCTCACTAAGACAATTAACCACTTTTTAATTAAGCAACTCGCCGTGGCGAGTGCATCTGCTCGCTGTGGCGAGCTACGAGTGTTACACTGCTCGCCTCGCGAGTGGGACTGCTCGCTGTGGCGAGCTACACAGGCACTACTCGCCTGGCGAGTGGGTTTACTCGCCGTTGCGAGCGGCGATTGGCAGAACTACGAACTGTACGAACAGACTTCTACTTTTCAACCCTAAACCCCAAATTCAACACCCAAAGGCTCAATTTTGATGAATTTCATCATCCCTATGCATTCTAACATCAGAACAGCATTAAACAACAACAATTACATGAATTAATCAAGTTATTAACATCAATTCATCATTAACCTAATTCAATTCATCAACCCTAACAACCCTACATTCATCAACGAATTATAGAACCTAAAGTTGAGAGTTAGTCTCACCCTTACCTTAGATTATCTTCCTGAATTAAAAGCAGCGTTCTTCTCTCCTCTTGCTTCTTCTCTCTTCTTCTAGGTTTTTCCCCCTTTTCTTGTTTTCTCACTGTTTCTACGTGAAAACTGGTTCTGACTCTTTCTTCCCTTATTAATACCTATTAACTTCCCTTAATTCTAATTAACTCCTATTAAATTATTAAATAATTCATTTTAATCCCCAACCTTCTAATAATTATAATTCTTGCCTATTTTAATTAAATAATCAAAATAACTATATAATAAAATATATAACACCAAAAATCAACATAATTATTTAAAATCATAAAAACTTATTAAAATCAACTGAAATAAAATAATCAACAACGAGGGCGTTACAATCTCAACCCTGTTATTTAATCTATATCTGACCAACAAATATCCTTTTGAATCCATGATAACAACATAACTTCCTGTATTTCGGCTATATATGCCTCAAAAAGGCTCAAGGGACCAAGGGCTTTGCCTTAGTGTTCACAAAACTAGACCAATCAACAAATAAAGAAATATCGCAAATTCTAGAAACAACAGTTGCATGGAACACTCATATATGTAAAATTGAAAAAATAAAATTTTGGCTAAGGACCTTACAAGTTGAGTTATCCGGGAGTTGTGGCTACCTATTTCCTTTTTTCGTACACTTCCCTTTGAATCAATTTAGGCATCATCCTCCTTTGAACTCTTTGAGATATCATTGTTATAGCACTGTTATGAGACTGATAAATCTCACGAAGGAACACCATGCAACTTCACTATTTCACGAATATAAATCTCTGCCAACTGAGCTATAGGAAAACTGATGTTAATCGGAATAAAATGAGCCGACTTCGTCAGTCTATCAACAATTACCCAAATGGCGTCATTTCCTCTAGGCGTATTCGGCAAACTTGTCACAAAATCCATGGATATACTATCCCACTTCCACTCTGGCACATCTAAAGGTATCATCATCCCAGCCGGTTTCTGATGTTCCACCTTCGACTTCTGACAAACCAAACACGAATATACAAACTTTGCCACATCACGTTTTAATCCGGACCACCAAAACAACTTCTTCAAATCGTGATACATCTTCGTAGCTCCCGGGTGAATACTCAAGCTACTCCTATGACTCTCTTCAAGAATCATTTTCTTTATCTCATCATCATCTGGAATGCAAATTCTGCCTCGGAACCTCAACACACCTTGATCATCGACCTTAAAGTCACCGTCTTCGGTCTGATTGCTAGCAACTAACAAGTCCACAAACTTAACATCCAATTTCTGCGCCTCTCTAATACTTTTCAAGAATTCATTATCGATTTTCAGCATTCCCAACTTCACACTTTGGGGTGACCATTCGCATACTAAACTCAAATCTCTAAACTGTTCCAGAAACTCAAACTCTTTAGCCATCATAGCGGACATATGTAAAGTCTTCCTGCTTAAGGCATCTGCAACAACATTAGCTTTACCCGGATGATACTTCAAACCAAAGTCATAATCTTTCAACAACTCAAGCCACCTTCGCTGTCTCATATTCAATTCCTTCTGATCAAATAAATACTTCAAGCTCTTGTGGTCACTGAACACTTCAAACCTCGAACCGTACAGATAATGTCTCCAAATCTTAAGCACAAATACCACTGCAGCTAATTCAAGATCATGAGTAGGGTAATTTCGTTCATGGATTCTCAACTGTCTTGATGCATAAGCAACCACCTTACCATCTTGCATAAGCACACCACCTAAACCCAACTTGGACGCATCACAATACACAACAAAAGGTTCATCGGGCTTAGGCAAAATCAAAACTGGAGCCGTCGTCAGACGCTTCTTCAATTCATTAAAACTATTCTCGCAATGAACATCCCACACAAATGCTTTACCTTTGCAGGTCAACTGCGTTAGCGGAAGTGCCAACTTCGAAAATCCTTCTATAAATCTTCTGTAGTACCCAGCTAATCCCAAAAAGCTTCTAATCTCTGTAACCGACCTCGGAGTCTCCCATTGCGACACTGCTTCAACTTTAGACGGATCAACTGCAATACCATTACCAGAAATAACATGGCCAAGAAAACTCACTTCGTTCAACCAAAATTCACACTTCGACAATTTAGCGTAAAGCTTCTTCTCTTTCAACACTTGCAAGACTATCTTCAAATGTTCCGCATGCTCTTCTTCAGACTTGGAGTAAATCAAAATATCATCGATGAACACAACCACGAATCGATCCAAGAATGCATGGAAGATGCGATTCATATATTCCATAAACACACCAGGTGCATTCGTAACACCGAAGGGCATCACCTTGTATTCATAATGTCCATAACGCGTCCTGAAAGTTGTCTTCTGCATATCTTCATCTTTCACTTTAATCTGGTGATAACCCGACCTCAAATCAATCTTGCTAAACACCCGTGCACCCACTAACTGATCCATTAAATCGTCAATTCTCGGAAGTGGATACCTATTCTTTATAGTTACCTTGTTCAGCTGTCGGTAATCGATACATAACCTCATACTACCGTCCTTCTTCTTTACTAGTAATACTGGCGCTCCCCAAGGAGAAACACTTGGTCTAACAAACTTCTTTTCAAGTAAATCTTCTAACTGTTTCTTCAACTCAGCTAACTCGGAAGCTGACATGCGATAAGGTGTCATAGACACAGGCTTCGTTCCCGGAATAAGGTCAATCGAAAATTCAACTTCTCTTTCTGGAGGCACATCAGGAATTTCATCGGGAAAGACTTCTGGAAAATCGCATACCACTTTCTGCTTATCAATCAACGTTTGGTTCTCAATAGATAAAGATGCCATCAAAGAAAACATCAACATTCCTTCACGTTCTAACTGCTTCAGCTGTTTAGTAGATAAAAACTCTGCCCCACTCTCTTCTTCATCAGAGGAAAAATACACTGACTTGCGAAAACAATTAATATGTACATGATTGTACTCTAACCAATTCATACCCAGAATCACATCCATACCACTCAAGGGTAGACAAACTAAATCAATTTCAAAATCACGATCATACATCGACAAAGGACATCTTAAACACACAAGAGAAGTGGTCACCGAACCCTTAGCTGGAGTTTCGACAACCATTTCTCCATTCATATTAGACATAGTAAGACCCAACTTAGCAGCACAATCAAAAGCAATAAAACAATGTGTAGCACCAGTGTCAATAATAGCAATTAAAGGAGTATTATCAAAATAACAAGTACCTCTGATCAAACGATCCTCATTCTCTGTCTGTGTGCCAGTCAAAGCAAACACTCTACCAGTAGTCTGAGCCTTCTTAGGCTTCTTGCATTGTGAACCAATATGACCCTCTTCGTTACAATTAAAGCACACAACATCATCATACTTGCATGCCGAAGTAGCATGTCCCTTCTTACCACAGCGGTAACACCGCTTCACATCTCCAGTACAAGCATTACTCTTGTGGCCCTTCTCACCACAATTATAGCAGACAATCTCAGCAGGAGCATCCTTCTTCTGAGGTCTCCTCTCATCATTAACTCTTTGCTTGCCCTTATCAGCAGGGGCACTATAAGGCTTCGGGCGACTCTGCTGTCCTTTACTCTTTCTTTCATTCACTACCTTGTAGTGAGCTTTAGTGTCCTCCTCATAAATCCTGCAGCTGCTCACCAGCTCGGAAAAGTTACGGATCTTCTGGTAACCAATTGCCCTCTTGATATCAGCACGCAAGCCATTCTCGAACTTGATGCACTTAGAAAACTCCGCCGTCTCAGCGGTATAGTGTGGATAAAACTTAGCCAATTCCACAAACTTGGCAGCATACTCAGTCACCGACATGTTCCCTTGTTTCAGCTCAAGGAACTTAATCTCCTTCTTCCCGCGAACATCTTCCGGAAAGTAACGGTTCAGGAACTCCCTCCTGAACACAGCCCAAGTAACAGCAGCACCTCCATTCTCTAAGACCGGTTGGACACTCACCCACCAGTCGTCAGCTTCTTCTGCCAGCATGTGCGTCCCAAAGCGCACCATCTGAACGTCCGTACACTGCATCACTCTGAAAATCCTTTCGACCTCCTTGAGCCATGTCTGAGCTCCATCGGGGTCGTACCTTCCCTTAAACGTAGGTGGATGATTCCTCAAAAAGGTCTCCAACATCCTCACACCATCATTTCCACCAGCATTCTGTTGTTGGCCCACAGCTTGAGCCATCGCTTGTAATGCAGCAGCAAGAGCAGCATCATTTCTTCCAGCCATCTTAGTTCACTACATAACGAGAACGGGTTAGAGAAATTCAAACAGAATTAAACTAACACTCGACACTAACGACACGATCTACTTGGCCGGACGGACCGACCTGCTCTGATACCAATTCAACACCCCGTTTTCCCAAGGTTCAAAATTTCATAAATAAATCAGAGTATCATTTAAAACGGAATGCTACATCACATTAAATTCTCAAAAAGGAATAAATAAACATTTATTCTAGTCAAAACTGTTCTATCATCGCAGCGGATAAAATTTAATGTTAACAAATCGTTTTGGCACGCAGGCCTCATAAATAAGTCTCGACATAAATTAACTGCAACTTAAATCATAATCAAATACGTAAGGAATAGAAAGTAACATAAAGGTTCCCATCCCGTTACGTATCAGAGCACCTAAAGGACACGGTGAGGATAGCCACTCACAACAGCAACAGCAACTAAACTTATTCACCTGCACTTGCCCACAAGGCGGCAATTCCAGCAGAAGGGGTGAGATTCTCATAACAATAGCATTAAACATATAATTCAATAATTACAATTAACAGCATAACTTCATCATCATATATCATAATAACAATCAAGTAGCATCTTAAACAACTTCATAAATCAACTTAATAGCTTGACTTGACAATGCAGCATCGACTCAACTTGTGCAACTTAGACCTCTTAATCATGCATGTGGTACCATGTTTTGAGTATAAATATACTCCTAGGGCATAAGCCCTCGTCGCTATTGAGCATAAAAATACTCCTAGAGCATAAGCTCTCGTCGCTGTTGAGCAAAAGCTCCTAGGGCATGAGCCCTCGTCTCTGGATGAATATGCATGGACTCAAACTCTTAAACTTAGACATCTCAAATAAACTCCAATAATTTGGATTACAACATCATGAATCATATAACAACGCATGCAGCTTTTAATTAATAAAACATGGCAGCATAGCAGCAATCAACATCTCAAACAATAGCGAGATCGTAAACGTTCACATACATCATCACTTAAGATTTCAGAAAGACATATACAAGTGTGTAGGTCATAATAACAAATCAATTATCAGCTAACAACTCTACATTTCTTCTTAATACCTCAGTACTTAATTCCCAAACCAGGGGTCATCTCATAACCAATCGTGCGACAAGAGTCGCATTATTCTAAAAGGTAGTCTGATACTGGACTACTCGCTATGGCGAGTGGGATCTCTCGCCTCGCGAACCATTACAGGGGTTACTCGCTACGGCGAGCTGGGTTGCTCGCCTCGCGAGCATCAGGGGTACTACTCGCTATGGCGAGTTGGGTTACTCGCCTGGCGAGCTCCTGGGTGTTGCTCGCTACTGCGAGTTGGGTGTTCGCCTCGCGAACCTTCTGGGGGTTGCTCGCTATGGCGAGCTGTTCTATTCGCCTCGCGAGCTGATGAATACTCGCCGTGGCGAGCTGGCTGCTCGCTGTGGCGAGCGGCGACAGAGCAGTTACGGGGTTACGAGGGTTTTCACCCAAAACCCCAAATTTCATCCTAATACTTCAGATTTTCGACTATAATGATGTCCAAGAGTTATTCTAATGTCTGTAACCAGGTTACTACGTCAACGGTACAGTTTTTCATCATCTAATCATCAATTTACCACTTATGACCTAATTCTCATATTCCTAATTCCCATGAAATAAACCTAGAATTTGCTAATTCTAATCATGAATTACATGCTCTAATGATATTATAATGAAAGGCTCACCCTTACCTTAAGAAATTCGAGCAGCAGCCTCTCCGGTTCTTCTCTTCCGTTTTCTCCCTTTTTCTCCCAAAGCTCTGAATTGTACGTTCTGTACAATTCTAACCTAACTCTCCCTATTTAAACCTCTTTTTGTTTGTTTTATTTTATCTTATTTCCCCCACAACTATATCTAATTATAAAACAAACCCACAACTTATTATTTGTTTTATTTTCTAATCTTATTTTATTAAACAATAAAATAAGTCACACAACACAAGTCACATAAATCACATAATATCTCGAATATCACTTAATTCACACAAAATCATATGAATATACTTTATACTATACAGAATAATTTAAATAATTAAAACGGGCGTTACAACGATCATCAATCTTAAAGAATTTCGTCCTCGAAATATTACCTCAAGCAAACAACTCAGGATAAGACTCTAGCATCTTACTCTCCAGCTCCCAAGTCAATCTTTCACCAGTTACTCCACCCCAGACAACTCTCACCAGAGGTATCTCCTTGCCTCTCAACTTCTTCACCTTACGATCATCAATTTTCAACGGTAAAGTCTCCACCGTAAGGTTGTCTCTAACCTGCACGTCATCCCTTGGTATAACATGCGAAGGATCCGCTACGTACTTCCGCAACTGCGACACATGGAACACATCATGCAGATTCGAAAGATGTGGTGGCAAACCTATTCGATATGCCACTGGCCCAATCCTCTCCGATATCTGATAAGGACCAATAAACTTCGGAGTCAACTTCTTCGACTTCAACGCACGACCTACACCTGTCATGGGAGTGACTCTCAAGAACACATGATCACCCTCTTGAAACTCAAGTTCCTTTCTACGCTTGTCATGGTAACTCTTTTGCCGACTCTGTGACGCTTTCATCTGTTCTCTTATCAGCTTAACTTTCTCTGTAGTCTGCTGGACTAATTCTGGTCCCAACACTATACTTTCTCCCGATTCAAACCAACACAACGGAGTTCTACACCTCCGACCATACAAAGCTTCAAATGGTGCCATACCAATACTCGAATGATAACTGTTGTTGTACGTGAACTCAATCAACGGTAGATGGCTATCCCAAGCTCCACCTTGCTCAAGTACACACACTCTTAATAAATCTTCCAACGACTGAATCGTCCTCTCCGACTGACCATCTGTTTGAGGATGATAAGCCGAACTCAACTTCAACTTAGAACCCAAAGCCTCCTGCAAACTCTTCCAAAACCTTGAAGTAAACCTCGGATCTCTATCCGACACAATGCTTGATGGAACACCATGCAACTTCACAATATTATGAATGTAAATCTCTGCCAATTGAGCTACTGGATAATTGATATTGATCGGAATAAAATGTGTTGACTTTGTTAACCTGTCAACAACTACCCAAATGGCATCATGCCCTTTCGGAGTATTCGGTAAGCTCGTTACAAAATCCATGGATATGCTATCCCACTTCCACTCTGGTACATCTAATGGTGTCAACAATCCTGCAGGCTTCTGATGTTCAACTTTAGATTTCTGACAAGTCAAACATGCATAAACAAATTGCGCGACATCTCGCTTCAATCCAGACCACCAAAATAACTTCTTCAAGTCGTGGTACATCTTCGTAGCTCCCGGATGAATACTTAAGCTACTCCTGTGACTTTCTTCCAAAATTATCTTTTTCAACTCGTCGTTATCAGGAATACAAATTCTGCCTCGGAATCTTAACACACCCTGATCATCAACCTGGAAATCACTATCTTCCGCTTCATTACTAGCAATCATCAAGTCTACAAACTTAACATCAGCTTCTTGCGCTTCCTTGATACTGTTCAAGAATTCATTATTGATCTTCAACATACCCAACTGCACGCTCTGAGGTGCCAATTCACAAACTAAGCTCAAGTCCCTAAATTGCTCAAGTAACTCGAACTCTTTCATCATCATAGCAGACATGTGCAACGTCTTTCTGCTCAAGGCATCTGCAACTACATTGGTTTTACCCGGATGGTAATTCAAACTAAAATCATAGTCCTTTAACAATTCGAGCCATCTCCTCTGTCTCATATTCAACTCTTTCTGATCAAACAAATATTTCATACTTTTATGGTCACTGAACACCTCAAATCTGGAACCGTACAAATAATGCCTCCAAATTTTTAACACAAAAACTACAGCAGCCAACTCTAAATCATGTGTAGGATAGTTCTTCTCATGTATCCTCAACTGCCTCGAAGCATAAGCTACCACCTTACCATCCTGCATAAGTACACCACCTAAGCCCAACTTGCACGCATCACAATACACAACAAAAGGTTCATCTGGCTTCGGTAAAATCAAAATCGGAGCAGTCGTCAACCGTTGCTTCAACTCATTGAAACTATTCTCACACTTAGCATCCCACACAAAAACTTTACCCTTACAGGTCAACTGTGTCAAAGGAAGTGCCAACTTCGAAAATCCTTCGATAAATCTGCGGTAATAACCTGCTAAGCCCAGAAAACTTCTAATCTCTGTAACAGACCTCGGAGTCTCCCATTGCGATACCGCTTCAACTTTCGACGGGTCAACCGCAATACCACTACCAGAAATAATGTGGCCAAGAAAACTTACTTCACTTAACCAGAACTCACATTTGGATAACTTGGCATACAACTTCTTTTCTTTCAACACTTGCAAAACAATCTTCAAATGCTCTGCATGCTCTTCTTCAGTCTTAGAATAAATCAGAATATCATCAATAAAAACAACAACAAATCTGTCCAGAAAGTCATGGAAAATTCTGTTCATATACTCCATAAATACACCAGGTGCATTAGTTACACCGAACGGCATCACCTTATACTCATAGTGACCATATCGCGTTCTGAACGCCGTCTTCTGCATATCTTCATCCTTCACCTTGATCTGATGGTAACCTGACCTCAAATCGATTTTACTAAACACACGGGCACCCACTAGCTGATCCATCAAGTCATCAATTCTCGGAAGTGGATACCTATTCTTTATCGTCACTTTATTCAGCTGACGGTAATCTATACACAGCCTCATGCTACCATCTTTCTTCTTAACCAGCAACACCGCCGCTCCCCAAGGTGAAACACTCGGTCTTACAAACTTCTTATCAAGTAGGTCTTCCAACTGCTTCTTCAACTCTGCCAACTCAGCTGCTGAGATACGGTAAGGAGCCATCGACACAGGCTTCGTACCCGGAACAAGATCAATTGAAAATTCAACTTCCCTTTCTAGCGGCACATCGGGAATCTCATCAGGAAAAACTTATGGGAATTCATTCACGACTGGTAGGCTATCAATCACTGCTTGATTCTCTACTGACAAATATGCTAACAAGGAAAACATCATAATTCCGTCACGCTCAATCTGCTTCAACTGCTTAGTACTCAAGAAATTAACTTCACTCTCTTCTTCAGCGGAAGAGAAACGTACTGTCTTACTAAAACAATTTATGAGGACATGGTTATACTCTAACCAGTTCATCCCAAGGATTACATCCATACCCGATAACGGTAAACATACGAGATCAACTTCAAAATTTCTACCAAATACAGACAGTGGACAACTTAAACAAACAAGAGAAGTAGTCACTGAACCCTTAGCTGGAGTTTCAACAATCATTTCTCCATCCATATTAGACATAGTAAGTCTCAACTTAGAAGCACAACTAACAGCAATAAAACAATGCGTAGCACCAGTATCTATAATAGCAATTAAAGGAGTATCATCAAAATAACAAGTACCTCGAATAAGTCGATCCTCATTGCCCGTCTGTGTACCAGACAATGCAAACACTTTCCCTCCAAACTGAGCCTTCTTAGGCTTCTTGCATTGTGAACTAAGATGACCCTCTTCATCACAATTAAAACAGACAATATCACCACGTTTGCATTCAGCTATTGTATGTCCTTTCTTCCCACATCGGAAGCATTTCTTCTCATCACGGTGGCAAGCATTACTTTTGTGGCCTTTCTCGCCACACTTGTAGCAGACAACTTCAGCATGAGTCTCATTCTTCCTGGGCCTCCTCTCATCATTTACCCGTTGTTTCCCCTTATCAGCAGGAGCACTGTAAGGCTTAGGACGGTTCTGCTGATTCTTACTCTTCCTTTCATTAAGCACTTTATAGTGAGCTTTCGTATCCTCTTCGTAAATCCTGCAGCTACTCACCAATTCAGAGAAATTGCGGATCTTCTGATAACCAATGGCCCGCTTAATCTCAGCACGCAGACCATTCTCAAACTTGATATACTTAAAGAACTCAGCAGTCTCAGGAGTGTAATGCGGGTAAAACTTTGCCAACTCAACAAACTTGGCAGCATACTCTGTTACTGACATATCACCTTGCTTCAGTTCCAGAAATTCAATCTCCTTCTTACCTCGGACATCTTCCGGAAAATACCTATTCAGAAACTCTCTTCTGAACACAGCCCACGTGATCACAGCTCCTCCATTCCCTAGCACTAGTTGCACACTCACCCACCAATCATCAGCCTCCTCAGCCAGCATATATGTGCCAAATCGCACCATCTGAACATCAGTGCATTGCATCACTCTGAAGATTCTTTCAATCTCCTTCAACCATGTCTGCGCCCCATCAGGGTCATACCTGCCCTTGAAAGTTGGTGGATGGTTCCTCAAGAAGGTCTCCAGCATGCGAACACCGTCGTTACCACCAGCATTATTCTGCTGACCCACAGCTTGAGCCATCGCTTGTAGAGCAACAGCAAGTGCGACGTCATTCCTTCCAGCCATCGCGAAAATCTACACTACAACATCAACCAGGACATCAAAGACAATACAAAATTGTCACACGACTCTACTAGGCTCGACTCGACTCTACTACTTGGCCGGACGGACCGACCTGCTCTGATACCAATTGTAACACCCCGTTCTCCCAACAGTATTAATTAACAAATTAAATCAGAGTTTTTCACCAAAAACGGAATGCTACATTTTCGCTCAAACAAAATCTCCAAATTAACGGATGAATAAATATTCTCCAATAAAATAGTCAATAATAATTAACTTCAAAACTTCGCAGCGGAATTATTTTAAAGCAACTAAATAATCTTTGGCACGCAGGCCTCATCAAAAGTTTCATAAATCAAAATTAATACGTAAGGAAAGAGAAAACAAGCAACAAATTCCCGTCCCGTTACGTATCAGAGCCCTAAGACACTTGAGCCGACATCTCTACTAATCTTCATTACCTGCACTTGCCCACAAGGCGGCAATTCCAGCAGAAGGGGTGAGATTCACAAACAACAATAGATAACATAATTCATCAATTAAACTCAACAGCAACAATTTAATGAATAATCAATTATCATTTATAATTTGAACAATTCAACAACATGGTCAACAACGACACCGACAACTCAACCAACAACAACAACAACGACCACAACTACAACGACAACAACGACAACAAAAATGCAACTAATGCAAATGCATGTGGTACCATTTTACGCGCGTTGAATGCTAAGCATTCCGGGGCATGAGCCCCCAACGGTTGAATGAAATAACATTCCAGGGCATAAGCCCTCAACAGTTGAGTGATAAACACTCCAGGGCATAAGCCCTCAACGATTGAGTGTAAACACTCCAGGGCATAAGCCCTCAACAGTGGTATGAGTATGAAATGGACTCAATGGTGTATATCTACATACAACCCAACGACAGCAACGACAACTACTATATGCATAATCAGCTATGGCATAAGACTCCAACTCAATTGATAGGACACAACAAAGGGCACAACAAAGCCACACAACAAAATTCAACAACCTAGGTAACCTACAGCATTACTCGCCGTGGCGAGCTACCTTACTCGCCGTGGCGAGTTCACAAAATTGAGCTCCTCGCCGTGGCGAGTTGGGGGCGAGCTTAATGCGAGCAAAAGTGGCTGCTCTCGGCGTTTTTGACATTTTTCACCTAAAATCTTCATTTTTAAGTTCCCAAAACCCAAAATTAATTCTGTAAAAAGGTGCCATTCATCCCTAAACATATTAAGACACTCAAATTGATATAAAAATTCACCCAAAAACCTCACTAAGACAATTAACCACTTTTTAATTAAGCAACTCGCCGTGGCGAGTGCATCTGCTCGCTGTGGCGAGCTACGGGTGTTACACTGCTCGCCTCGCGAGTGGGACTGCTCGCTGTGGCGAGCTACACAGGCACTACTCGCCTGGCGAGTGGGTTTACTCGCCGTTGCGAGCGGCGATTGGCAGAACTACGAACTGTACGAACAGACTTCTACTTTTCAACCCTAAACCCCAAATTCAACACCCAAAGGCTCAATTTTGATGAATTTCATCATCCCTATGCATTCTAACATCAGAACAGCATTAAACAACAACAATTACATGAATTAATCAAGTTATTAACATCAATTCATCATTAACCTAATTCAATTCATCAACCCTAACAACCCTACATTCATCAACGAATTATAGAACCTAAAGTTGAGAGTTAGTCTCACCCTTACCTTAGATTATCTTCCTGAATTAAAAGCAGCGTTCTTCTCTCCTCTTGCTTCTTCTCTCTTCTTCTAGGTTTTTCCCCCTTTTCTTGTTTTCTCACTGTTTCTACGTGAAAACTGGTTCTGACTCTTTCTTCCCTTATTAATACCTATTAACTTCCCTTAATTCTAATTAACTCCTATTAAATTATTAAATAATTCATTTTAATCCCCAACCTTCTAATAATTATAATTCTTGCCTATTTTAATTAAATAATCAAAATAACTATATAATAAAATATATAACACCAAAAATCAACATAATTATTTAAAATCATAAAAACTTATTAAAATCAACTGAAATAAAATAATCAACAACGAGGGCGTTACAATCTCAACCCTGTTATTTAATCTATATCTGACCAACAAATATCCTTTTGAATCCATGATAACAACATAACTTCCTGTATTTTGGCTATATATGCCTCAAAAAGGCTCAAGGGACCAAGGGCTTTGCCTTAGTGTTCACAAAACTAGACCAATCAACAAATAAAGAAATATCGCAAATTCTAGAAACAACAGTTGCATGGAACACTCATATATGTAAAATTGAAAAAATAAAATTTTGGCTAAGGACCTTACAAGTTGAGTTATCCGGGAGTTGTGGCTACCTATTTCCTTTTTTCGTACACTTCCCTTTGAATCAATTTAGGCATCATCCTCCTTTGAACTCTTTGAGATATCATTGTTATAGCACTGTTATGAGACTGATAAATTTCCAAAAACAAACATATTCATTAATAATAAACAAAGGAAAGCATTACAAACGGGGGATTAAAAACAAACTGACACAGCAACATAATGTTCGACACAATACTGGTAAAACTAAAAACATCAAAAAGTTGGAAAGTAAAAGGAATGAGTTGCCTTCCACCAAGCACTTTCTTTTTACGTCATCAAGCTTGACGCGCCAACTCCCAAATCAAGGTGGATATTTCCACTTTGATTCAACAAGCATTCTCTTGTCATTTTTATTTTTTTCTTCTTTCTCATTTTCAACTTCATCTTCATTATCCACTTCATCACCCTTTCTTTTGCTATTTTCTAGACTCACCGACTTGAGCATATTTCTGGTTTTCAATACAATGACTTTGCAACTCATATTCTTTGGATTTTTAACAATTTCCTTATTTTTAATTGAACGGGGATAAGGCAACTTCACATAGTATGGAATCACTTGAGGCTTATCACCATTCATGAGTAGCTGACTTTTAGTTTTTCTCAAAATCGAATCTACGTCTATCAAAGACTCACTTTTTTCTCCCTCATCATTTTTTTCTTCCTTTCATTTTCAACTACACCATAATCATTCTCCTTTTCAACTATGTCATGTTCAATTTCCTCCACTAGTACTTCTTCACCCTTCATTGTAGTCTTTGTAATTTAAGGTGTCAAAACTATTTTGGTCCTTAACTCAATAGCATTACAACTTTCAATCTTTGAGTTGTCTCTTGTGTTACCTGTGAATCATCCATTAATAATAAACAAAGGAAAGCATTACAAACGGGGGATTAAAAACAAACTGACACAGCAACATAATGTTCGACACAATACTGGTAAAACTAAAAACATCAAAAAGTTGGAAAATAAAAGGAATGCGCTGCCTTCCACCAAGCGCTTTCTTTTTACGTCATCAAGCTTGACGCGCCAACTCCCAAATCAAGGTTGATATTTCCACTTTGATTCAACCAGAGAATAAGTTATAGTTAAACATACCTCAAGAAATGATAGAAAAAACACTTTTATTCCTCGAAAATGGTATCAAATTAAGAACAATGAAAGAAATCAAAACAGAAGTCTCTCTCGTAAGATGCAAGCAAAAAAGAACAAGTTTAAAAACAGAGGTAGGGATAATTTTGCAATTTCGATAAATTCAAAGACTACAATGACCACATCTCACACATTCATACATCAAAATGACTATTTACTCAAAAAAACAAAAGAACCAAAGTTAGTATAAGAATACACGTTTTTAACCTTTATAGCATCAACACCTTTGGAACGAAGGTGTTCCAGTGTTTGACATATGTGAGTGTCCGACACCAACACTTGCAATTACATTCAATTTTATCATATTCTCAAATTATTATCAGCATCAACGTGAGTGTTGGGTTTAGTGTCCGTGTTAGTGCATTGTTGATTTATTCTTAACTTGAATTGATATAGTGGTTGCCAAAATAAACCTGATCAAAATTAACAACGAAAATTGGCTAAAATCAAGATAACATACTTTCACTAATTTAAATGGTTGAAGTTGTATTAGGATGAAAATTAACATAAACCCTAAACACACTACCAGAGAATATAAGATCTGCTACCAAAATTTTGATACGAATATTGGCTGTTAATTGAGAAAAAGTCAATTACATACATTTCGGTGACTTATACTATTTGTTTTTTTACTAGTTACTTTTATTTTGTTAAATTTTTTATATTTTATTTGGTTTCCTCTATTTTCTATCTCGTATTTCTCACTATCTTCCATCATCATTTTCTATCTTCGAACGAGATGATATCGCATTTCCATCCCTCATTGTCTCTATGTCTCTGATCTATCTCGTTCTTTCTCCAATGGATCTTCATCAATACTCTCGTTCTTCATTGCCAAATCTCTGATTCACCATCGCCAATTTTGTTCTTCATTGAATCCCTGATTTAGCACCGAATCCCTAATTAATGTTCTCGTTAGTAGAATTGTGCTCTCACTCTAATAAGTTAGGGTTCTGACTGATTTTCGATCTCACAGTTTCTTGATTTACTATCATAGAATCATGTTTGTTCTGAGAAGTTCTGAATCGTTAATCGCTTTAAGTAGTATTTTCTCTCATCTTCTATCGATCTAAGCTTTCTATTGTCTTAACTTCGATTGTATGACTAATCAATTCAATTTATTGTTTTGAATTTTTCAATTTAACATGTGTAATTGATTATGAATAAGGATTTAGGTTACGTTTAATTTTGATTAAACAACTCAATTACTCATTTTATATGTTTTAATGTGCTTGATTGTTGCAATTTAACATGTTTGTGATTGATTATGAATGAGGATTTAGGTTTTGTGGTTGATTAAGAATTCTTAAAACGGTTAAATTAGTATAAACCTTCATGATTTTTCTGTCGTTGGAATGAGTGACATTGAAGAGATTTTGAATTCTCCAACCTTTGTATGGTTAAATTAGTATAAACCTTCATATTGTCACAATGTGATTATAGATCGTTTTAACTTGTGTCATACGTGAAATTTAATGAATACAAATTTTTTCTATTATGTTATCTTGGCTCCCAAAATCATTCCACGTGATAGGCACTCCTCTCCAACTCCTAAAATTCCTCATTCGAGGTAAATTCCCTCAATTTTTTTACCTTAATTATCCAATTTTTGTTGTTTGATAATCTAACCGGTGACAATTGTTCACTTCAATATGGCAATTGTGCAACTTTTTTTATGATACCTTAATTCTGACCCTTGTTCCTCTAGTTCCCGTTTCACATTGATTTGGTGGTTCTATGACTCCTTAACCAATATGAGCCACATAACTTCCAAATCAAGGTAAACGAGTTAAATAAAATGAACATAGTGTCAAATGTTAGAGTATCATCATTAGGAATTGCGTAGTCATCGTAACAAAACAAACAATCAAGTGTCACAAGTTATGGTATCAAACAAGAGGAATTGTTCAAAAAAAAGTTTGATCTAATCAAAATAAGAAAATTGGGATTCTGAGTTAGGGTAAAAATTGTAGGCATTGGAGGGAGCTTTTCAAGATTTATCTCGATAGGTAAATTTTAGGGTTGGAGGTAGTGTCAATTTAGTGAAATGATTTTTGGAGCCAAGACAACCTATAACAACGTAAAAGTAAATTATGTATTAATTCAAACTCCAATAACAATTTGACAATTAGAGACGAAAATAGAGTTGAAATTCATCACAAAAAATATATGTCACTAACATATATTTCTTAATTTAGTTTGATTTTAAAAGACGAAATTTTAGCTTTAAAAGCTTAGATATCGAATAAAAATATGTGGCGTAACATTTCTCTCCAAATTACATGTTCATAGTAAAAATTCAATTTCCGTCTCAAACAATTACTATCCGTTTTAATTTCTATCTCTCAAGGAGACGAAATCATTTTCATCTCTAAATTTCATCGGTATTTATAACATTTTTAGTAATGATCTTACGCCAATGTTGTTTTTACCGATAAAGATGAAGTTTCTCATTGTTCCTGTAAAAAGTAAGATTTACCATGTACGGAGTTTGTGATTAAATCTTGTCTCAAAGGAAATCATTGTAATTGTAATTCAATCAAAAAATAATTTCATGAGTTTTATAGATGTAAAGAAAGGAGTTTAGCAGTGTGGACCGTCATAATATTCCTAGGAGTCTTAAAGACCCCCAGAAAGGCCTGTAGACCCTCCAAGACGCCTTAGCGCCCTCCAGAAGAGTTCTAAGGCCCAGGGCGCGTCCTTTCTAGGGCGCCGCCTCAAGTGGCTTCTAGAAACGTCTAGAACCCGCCAAATATGCTAAAATACCCCCATGGCTTGGAGACCAAGCCACCGAAACCCAAGCCCATAGCAGGCTATAAATACAACCCTTGAGAGCATTCCCAAGACATCCAATAATCAGTCTAAACCCTAATAGACAGAGAAAACCCTAGTATTCACTACTCGTACTTTTTGCAAGTACACAGTGGTGGTAATGATTTGGCTAAAGGAGAGGCTGGAAACGGGTAGAGGTGGGTGTAAAATGGCTACATATGGTGGTTGAACAATGGGAATTTCACTTCTATTTTTATTTTTTATTCAAAAGGTAATGAGAGAGGAAGAAGTTTTAAAATGGAGTTGATGTGTGTTGAAAGCCCCATTAGCCGCGGGAATATATAGAAAAGGGATGGGAAAAATCTTCTCACTATCTTCTCTCATTGAATATAGTTTGATCCTTGGATGAATTAAGAAATTATTATTTTGTTTGGTAAAGATTCCCAAAATATACAGTTATACATGTCAAAATCAATTTTAGGTCTCTAAAATTAATTTCGACCATTTTAAGATTTTTTTTTACCTTGTATTCCAAAAATAAAGAAATATTCTGTTATCTCAAGGGATTGTATTTGAGATAAGAAAAAGAGCTCACATACATCCTCTGTTAAGGAGAAGGAATTATTTTGATTGTAAGAACATAGGTTAAGGCATGTACTATGATACTGGTGTATCAAATCTGACTTGCATAAAAAAAGGCAAAACCAAAAAAACTACTTAAAAGTTAATTTGACTTGCATCAAAAAATATAAAAGTATAGTGTACTCTCTTTTTTATTTTCAGAGACATTATTGTTTTCATATTTTGTTTTGTTGTCTTTTTTGGTTATGCTGCGATTGGGAGGGTGGAAGTGGGACATCATTGTAATCATGTAATTTCTAGTTCAACCCAAAATAAGAAGAATTCAAAGAAATTGGGGCTTTATGATTTTTAGGTTTAATTTTGAGTAACGCTAAAGTTGATACTCACCTTGGATGTAGAAGATGAAGAGTTGCGGTGAGTTGGAGGAAGACGTGAGTAGTTTTAAACTCCGACAATATTGATTGTGAGCTTTGATTACCATGAGTCAAAGACATATGAAAATGAATATGAAGATGATAAAGACAAAAAAATGAACATTCATGCAGTTTGTAGTTTCTTACCTCGAAGGATATATTCAGAGCACATGTTTGGTATCACATTGGGTTTGTCTGAGTCACAATGAGCCACATTGATCTCCATAAGCTACCTAGTGGCTAACCGTGGCTCAAAACAAACAACAATGGTATAGCAAATCCAACATGCACTATAGAAGGTTTTTGTTGAACTATATTTTAAAATCTCTTCCATCTAAAATATTTAGAAGGTTTTGTAGAGGTATGAGATAGGAGTGTAGTGGTCGTGGTCGTGGTGTAAATGGCTACATGGTAGTTGAACTAGTGATAATATATAGGAAAAGAGATGGCTAAAATCTTCTCACTAGAGTTCTTTCGGTGAACAGTTTAGATCATTTCAAAAAAAAAATTTATAATTATACATATCAAAATCAACTTTACATCTTTAAAATTAATTTTGACCATTTCAATATTTTATTACATTAAGGGGTAGTATTTGAGATAAGAAAAGGAGACAACATACTTTATTTGTGAAAGAAAAGGGAATAGAAGCATCTTTTTTAATTTAATTTTAGTTATAAGGTTAAGGCGTGCCTGCAATACTAATGTATCAAGCATTCCCATAAATAGGAAAACCAAAAACCTACTCCAAAAATGAATTCTTTATATGAGTTTATTTTAAAGGGAGGGACCAAAAGTGAAGATGAAAAACTTTTGAAGGACTAAAAGTTGAAGAATTTTTTTAGAAGGACTAAAACAAAAATTGTCATATTTATAAGGACCAAAAACATATTTAATCCTAAACTATAAATATAGTTCATCGTATTATCTTCCCATTTTTGTTGTTTTCTTTTGTGATCCCTAATTAATCTTTCGGTATAAATAGGGATCGTTTTTTTTCATCAATTTAGCCGAACCCAGTTAATATGATAAGATTTGATTGTTGTTATTGTATTAAAAATGTTATAGTGATTATTATCAACTGAACATGCCTTCCTCATCTTCAGCAAGTTGTTTAATAATTCTTGTAATAGTTAGTCTAGCAAGTGATTTATATTGAACAACAATTTTACCTTTCATAAATTGTTATAATCTTGATTGAAAAACTACAAAAATTAACACATATTTATTATACGCAACAAAATCACCTATGTGGCATGGTAAAATATGTAATATCTCACAAATTTCAAAAATGGAATCAATCCAACAAATGTAAATGTGTGATTAAAGTTGTTGAATAGAAAGCAATTAAATATATAACATTTTCTTCTCATGAGATTTCTCCTTTAAAAGTTGTATTTCTTTTTCCAAGCTGTTTGATTAAAATTGACACATATGGTTAGACCAATCGTTAATGATTAAAATTGAAGTTTGAAATATCTTTGATAAATTATATATAAATTCCATATGGGTAGACTAGTGCAAGTAATCCATGAAATAAAAGAAAGGCCACCAAAACCATGGGACAAATGTGATATACTCTAATGAGATACATGGTCAACGAATGTCTTGGAATCCATGTAAAAATAATATTTCATCTGATCATTTTTATAAGAGACAAATAAATGCTATAAAATTTCAGATATTTGATTTGATTCATAAAGTTTTCCAAATACATTATTTTTATTGATTCGTTTTTCTCTTATGAAATGGACCGGAGTGAGTATGTTTGTACCTAGACTTAAATCCTCCTGCTTGCCAATAGTTGTGTTTGTATTGAATATAATAGCTGAGTTTTTAAAAATTATAAAGGGTTTGGTTTATTCTTTTGGTTAAGGGACCGTGAGTTGTTATTATCGGATTTGTGTTTCGTGTCTATATCTAATTGATTGAGTGGATTTGGATGTTTATTTGTGCTTTATCTTATGATAGCCACTCTTCACCCAGCAACATACACTCCCGTCAGCTAAAATGACGAAAATGCCCTTGCGCAAGTTAAGTCACGCTGCGTGACTTAACTTGCGCACGTTATGTGTTCTGCGCAGCTTAAGCTGTGTTGCGCATGTTAAGTTGCGCAACGTGACTTAAGTCATATAACAGCAACACAGAGACATAAACCCCTCATTTTCTAAACTTCTAAAACCCGAAAACTCCCCCCTAAGTGCGATTTTCACCATTCTTGCGTCATTCCAAGTCAATTTCGCCCACAATATCAAGTAAGTGATGATTATCCTACTTCATTGCATTTTTTTTCGTTGAAATTTACGAATTTTTGAAGAAAATTGACATTTTTAGTTTTTTAAAATTTGTCTTGCATGTTAGTTTTTATGATTGTTAGTGATGATTTAACTTAGGAATTGTTGTTTATAGTGCATTGTAGTAGTTTAGGGTTTAGAAATTGTTAGATTTTATGTTGATTGAAAATTGCACTTTAGGTGTTTGATAAAATGTATCAATGAAAAATTTGTGTGTTTTTTGGATTGTTAATGATGAAATTAGTTAGAATATAGTATGTTTGACAAAAATTTGGTAAATTACGGATTGAAATGACACTGTCGAAACTTTCGTGTTGTTCTTGAATTGTTAGAAATGACACAATGTCCGTGTGAAAATGTGTCATTGATTTTGTGCTTTTTAAAATGTTGTGTTGTGCAGATATGTCTCAGA